>CM046442.1:68216891-68836891 GCA_025506515.1 Flaveria trinervia | reverse complement strand
ATTTTACCTATTAGCTTTTTTGTCTACCCGAGGTTATAAAGTTGCTACAGTCTCTTGCACATGGCTTTCTTGAACTGAGGAGAGAGAGTATGAACATGTTTGTATAGTCTTTCTTTCTTCTTTCTTCTTTGATTTGGAGGAGCAACCTTGCATCCTCTACTTCCTTCCTCTCCCTAGACATTTCCATGTCCGCTAGTTCATTAAGTTCCTCTAATGGGAGAGATATAATCTCATCAATGTCATAGTTCCAGTCGGCATGTAGGTAATCCGAACTAACCTCAACTCATCATTTTGAGTGTTTGGTCAGGGGGCATCCCTGATTGCAGCTTCCATAAAGCCCGAGGACCCGGTGGAATTATCTCCCTTAGCTTCCTCTTCCTCTCTCTCTCTCCTCATCCTTATCAATCTCCTTAGGAGTTATAATCCTTTTCCCTTTGTCACCCACAGACCTTTATGACTTAGGGTGGAAAGAGTTTTGGCCTTTATTGTTTGGAGTAACATCAATGCTCTTGCCAGATAGAGGCTATGATACACCTTCACCAGCAGGTGTTTCACTAAGGGGATGGATTATTAAAGTAGTTATGATTGTGACACTGCTCTCAAGCTCTATCACTAGGCATTCAGTCAAGGTTTTATCTTTGAAGCTAATCTCTAGGTCTGCCTCAACATCCAGTTGACTAATGACATTACATGGTTGCCTTTGTCTTCTTATTTGGCTGAACTATTCAATAATCCTATCTTGAATCCTTTGAGCCAGCCTGTTCGCTTGCGTAGACTGGCTTGGATTGCCAAGTTCCATGATGACTAGATCAAGACCTTCATAGTAGTTCAAGGTCTGAAAGTTAAAGATCTCTTGTTGCCCTTGAACTTTTGAAGTATAAGGGCTCTTCTATGAGCATCATACCTCCACCCAATTATGTAGTTTGAAGATTCTTGAGGTGGGGATGACATAGCCCTTGGTATGCCTTCCTCAAAAAGACTCTAAATGAGTGAGTTTAGTGAATCCACATCAATGTGAACTTGATAAAGTTGCTAAGTATGGATAACTAGAAGTGAGAGTACATACTCTGTGAAGAACTCCCAGGTTCTATAATTGTTATAAACTTCTCTCCCTTTTTGGTAGCATTACCCCTCTTGCATATGTGAGCTAGGAATCAGGTCAATCACATCCACAAGTTCTTGTTTTCCTAGATGAGCTCTACACAAAGTCTCCCAACTAGTTGTTCCTTAAGATAAGATATCTCTAGTTGGTAATCATTGACCCTATGTTGTAAGGTGGTCACCTGAGATTCCAGATTACTAACTTTAGAGACTTAATAGAAGCAAGTTTGTGACAGTTTCTACACCTTTAGTCTTATGTTCCCCTCATCTTCATCAGAAGAATCATTGGGGGATAAGAGAACTGAACTAAAGTCTTCTCTTTCTCACCACCAGCATAGAGTTCTTGGCTGCTGGATTTCCCTTACTCACTAACAACTTTAGTTGAAGTGTCATTGGGTTAGGTTGCCATGGCTGAGGTCCTAATGGTGTTATCACTTAGAGGAGTGAAATCCGCTACCATATGAACCTCCTGAACAAGTTTAGGAAGATCCACCTCAGTGATGGGTGAATGATATGGGCTAGATATGAGAGAATCAGGAGCATTCGTCTCTCTTTGAGTAGGATAGGAGTAGAGAGACACTTGATACTCACTGAATCCCATATCTTTATCATCATAGAATTCAAGGTTAGGGATAGGTTGGTTTAGATCTAGAGACTGGGGATGGTAACTTTCACCTAAAGGTTGTTCACTTGGATGTTGAGACTCAAAATGAAGGCTTAAGGCTGATGGGCTAATAAGCTCATCATACTGAGCATGAGGAACCTCAACACTGATTCTTGATGAGATAGGAGTGGTTTGCTCCTCAGGAGAAGTGGGAATTCCATTGTCCATTTCTTCTTATCTGGGTATTGATATGGGGGCCTGCACAAACTGAGGAGATTGTCCAGGGGTTCGTTTGGATTTTCTTTGGTAGGTGAGGGTGATTTGTGGTTGTCTTTTGGGTTGAGAAGTAGTAGTGTGGATTCAACATTAGCTTGTGTTGCTAGGTTTTCACCTCTTGCAATGAGCTCTAACATTTTTGGGACAAGGGCTATTTCTATGCCAAAGAGTCCAACAACTGGCTTTTTCAATATCTTAAAGATATCGGGTTCATCTGTCCTAGTTTAATAATATTACCTATTGCCCTCAACTGTGAGTCCAGTTCACAATTGAGAATGTATTGAACATATGTAGAAAACATGTAATACTCTAAGTAGTCTAAATTTGCAAGTAAATTTGTGTAAACAAATTGAGAGTACCTGAACTTGATCTCTTGAACAATTCCATGCACTATAAAGAAGAGATTCTTAGTAATCTGGTCCCATCCTCCATGCTTGTTGGATAACCTGTGGATGACCACATGGAATAGGTACTTCCACTATGATAAGACTTTCCTTTTCTTGAAAGTTTTTACAAAGAAATCTACTTCATTACCCATCTGCTAAAATGTTTGGTTTACAAATTTTCTTTATAAAGAACAATTCACTGTGCTCATTATTCAGCTGAATATGAGTGTTGATGATGGCCGAAATGATGAAAATTATCCTCCCCTACACTGTCACAGATAGTCCTTCTCCCTATCCATAATGACCTCTTGACAACACCTTTAGATTCAAGCAAATGATCCTCATAGAGTAGAGGATCAATGGTCAGGGTGGCGAAGTAGTTGGATAAAGCCAGAAATTAGCACACCTTTGAGACACTTGAATATTTCCTAAAGTTTAGCAGGGCAACCTGATTATGTTGCATGTGAAGTTGCATGAAGAAATCAGGGTCGTTTATGCGGTTAAGGTTAGCCATTTGAGAAAGCTTAAAGGTGAAGAAAGTGAAGATCAATGGTAGTTTGTTGGTGAATTTAGGTTTTGAAATAGTACAAAAGAAGAAGAGAGTGAAAGAGGGGGGCACCGTTGGGTATATATATGAAATGAATCCGAGACAGTTAATAAAAGAGGATAAATTTTGAACTTTGGATGTCAGTCCCACATCTGAAAAGGCAGTTTTCTTTGTCCCCAAAATAGTTTCTTAGAAGTTTAAAATCTTTCGAATGTAATTTTACTTCGAAAGTTTTGATAAAAAGCTTCCAAAGCCAAAATGAATTCGGAAGATATTTAAAGAGTTTATAAAATTTTATTTCGAAAGAGATTAAGACTTGGAAGTTTTAATAAAGCTTCCGAGAGTTGATTACTTTCGGAAAAAATTGTTCTTGAAAACATACAAGTACTTAAGAATAATGTTAAGTATCGGAAGATATTTTGGATATTTCTTCCGAAGATATATTTTCTTGAGTAGTTGTTTGTTTGGAAGTCATAAATTTTGTTGATACATATGTCCTTAGTTTATGTGCTTAATGAAAAAGTCTGTCATGACTTACATATTTGTAATGAAATGATGTAATGACGTATGATTTGTGCTTTGATGTTAATGTATCTTTAGTTCATATATATGAACTTATTATATAGGTTTGAAGTTGTTGTATGATTATTCATGCTAATGGACCATACTCATGAAGAAATCATGCTAATGAACTAGTCACATGGCTGAACCAGGAGACTGGATCACTCGTATGATTGAGACATGAGAATGACTCAGTCGCATGACTAAACCTTCAGTCATGTGTATGAATCAGTCGCATGGGTGAGTCGCACGACTGAACCATGCTAATGGTTCAGTCGCTCGAATGAAGACTGCAAACCTATAAATACCACTTAATTTGTGGAAAAACGAGACTTTTGACACTGATATCGTATACCCTCATAACCTAGCCATCCAAAACGCATATTCCAACTTCGTAGTTCGCATTTGACCATTTTCTACTCAATCTTAACGTTTCTTTAATCGCTAGATCGCTCGGGTTTGCGTTCTCATTGATTCGATAGCCAATCAAATAGGATTCCGCACTATTTGATTCGGTTTCACGCATGACCAGTTAGTACTCCGTACGTACACGGTCCTAACAAGTGGTATGAGAGCTTTGGCTCTTGATTTTGCGTGTGATTCGATTAGTTTTGGTGTTAAACTCACGTTTTCATTCAATAAAGGTCATCTTTTTGAGTCCATAGGTGTTTTTGACGTTTCCAGGTATACAAGTTCAAGTTTTTTGTCATACGGTAGATTAGGGTTTCTGGAAAAATCGTGATTTGTGTCAAGTGTCAAAATTTGAAAATTTTCAAACACAGCAACCTTCAGTCGCACAAATAGCTAATTCGTACGATTGAGTCATCCATATTGTCCATTCGCACAATTGAGTCATCCGCATTTGTCCAATCGCACAATTGACTCATCCGCATTTGTCCAATCGCACGATTGACTCATACGCATTTGTCCAATCGCATGATTGACTCATCCGCATTTGTCCAATCACACGATTGACTCATCCACATTTGTCCAATTGCACGATTGACTTATTCGCATTTGTCCATCCGCACGATTGACTCATCTGCATTGTCCATTCGCACGAGTGAACCAGTATTGTTCTAAAGTTCAATGTTAATAGAAATGGAAGATCAATTCACTTCCTTTACTGCCGGAAGGGACTCTCACATCCAGAACCTTCTGCTTCTGGAAAATGAAATTGGGAATCAATAAACCGCCAAAGCTTATAACGTTAGATGATTATCCATAATGGAAACAGAGGTTCAAGATCTATCTGAATGGATTTGATCCCAATCCTTGGGCATCCATTGAGACAGGTTACACTATGCCAGTCGGTGGCGATGGAGTTAAGCTGACTCTGGGAGGAATGAATGATAGCCAAAAGATTAAGTACAATGCAGAAAATAAAGTGTATGCCCTGTTGACTCAGTCGATACCGAAAGACATCTATCATCAGTTCTCTGAGAACAAGCACGCGAAAAAGTTATGGGAAGCATTGGAGAAGAGATATGATGGGAAGCAACGTTAATGGCACTAATGGCTAAGGCTCTCAAGAAGAAGTTTGATAACTTCTTTTTGATAGGGAAAGAGAGCTTGGATGACATTATTAACAGGTTCTACCATCTAATGAGTAAGCTGCACACTCATGGTGTAACAACGTCTATGGAAGATAAGTGTCATGTTTTGCAGACGGTTTGCCGGATAAAGGGGATTCATTTGTGTCTAATATGAGACAGAATGTTATTCTTGCTCAGTTGGATATAAATGATTTCATAATGAAGTTAAGAGAGGAAGAACTGAGAATGAAGTACAAGTCACAGAAAGGATCCTACGATCAGAATCCTTCACTTTACAACTCATTTCCTACTCCAACCAGTTCAGGAGCACCACTGCCAACAACATTTGTGTCTTGTTCCATAACTTCTACTCAATCCACTACTTCAAGAACAGAAACGTCTAGGTCATCATCGACTTAATACATAGTGCCTGAAGCCAACACTATGAAGTTGAAGACTGAGAATCTCAGTAATGTCATAGTGGAGGTTGCGAAGGAGCACATGGATCTTCTTGCAGCTGTTGTCCAATCCTATGATGGTTTAGTTTCCGGGAAGATTGGTAATTGTCTTCTTGCTGATGAAGATTATAAGCAAGTTGATGAGAACGAGTTTAGAGAGAATGGATATCATATGGGCCCTAGCATAGACGAGCTAAAAAGTTTGTCAAGAAGACAGGGCAGAATCTTGTACCATAAAGGACACAACGTTTGGCTTTGACAAAACCAAAGTCACTTGCTTTAATTGTGGGGAAAAAGTATATTTTAAACGGGAATGTGTAAAACCCAAGAAAACAGGAAATGGATATCCATTTTCCACCTTCAACCGTCAAGACAAACCCATGAGTGGAGCTACCTCTTCAAGCAAAGAGACAAAGGCCTTGGCTGCTCAAGGTGATAAAGGGCAAGATTGGACCTTATGCTTTGTGTCTCCGGGTGAATCAAAAATTGCTTGTGTTAAGGGACTGGATGATGGTTCTGCGAGTGAAGGTGAGGTCATAGTTGAGCAACTAATGTCAGATATGAAGAAGCTGTGAACATGGTATATCACTTGGTTGAGGAAGAGCTCAGAGCAACAGTACTAAAGACCAACTGTTTTCAAAACATGCTTGTGATGAATGTGACAAATTTATAGAAGCATTGATTTGAAATTTGCTAGGTTATTAGAACACAATGATAACTAGTAAGTGATTTACAACTGTGCACTGAAGCAAATCGTATTTTAAAACAAATGAATGCAGTTACAAAGAAAAAATAGAACTTTTGGGTAAACAACTAAGGGAAACTGAGGTTGTTTCTTTCAATCAAGAAAATGATATAAAGTTTTATTTAAATTCTTTGGAAGAAACAAAGAAAGAAAAAGCAGTTTTAGAAGTTGAAGTTAATTCTTTAAAACAAAAACTACATAGTTAGACCAGTTCTTCTCATATAGTTCAACACTTAGTGAAAGAACAAAATAATGGGGAAGGGTTGGGTTACAAAGTAGTTCCACCACCACATGAGATCCTTTTAAATACAAAATGTAGACTTGTAAATAACAACCCAGTTAAGGATCATGTGGTGTCCACTCCTTTGGTTAGTGATCCTGATTCCACGGGTAAACTGGTGAACTCTATCACTAAACAGGAGTCTACTATGGGATCAAAAGGAAAGATGCCTACTATTAATTTGGATGATAAATTTGAAATGGTTAATGTAAGGTTAGGTTCACACATGTCTTCTTCTAAACCAAAATGACTAAACCAGTTAACCAAACCCATGTTACACATCAAAATCCAAATGAACTAAAGGTTAAGATGTTAAAAATGTTCAAAAATTAATTTTGTTAAAGAAGGAGAAACATCTAGACGAGAAGTGACTAAACCCAACCAGACTCATGTCGCACCTGTATCACACTCAACCCCACATAAAAAGTATCCTCAACATGTGGAAGGGAGATCATGCTATAGTTATGGAAAGAGAGGACATATTTCTTCAAATTTTCCTTATTATCAGACTCCAGAAAGAAAATTGAACTTTATTATACAAAACAAAGTTCTTCTAAAAGGAGTTCTATTACTCCTCCTAAGAGAACTAACGAACCTAAAGTTCAAACTCCAAGCCAGTCATCTGTTTATCACAAATAGGCCTTACACAAAACTGGCTTATGGAAAGAAAAGTCAAATAAGTTATCTGATAATGAGAACAATAAGAAGAACGTATGCCCTCATCCTCAAGTGGACAGTGGGTTGAGATTATGATGTGTGATTCCTCTAGGTCACGAGTTAAGGCTTAGGCCCCAAACCTAAACTGATTATTTCCTTTAAATGTGCAGGGTGTCCCTATAGTGCTATCACAAATACCTGGATTGTTGATAGTGGGGCGTCTAGGCACATGACCAGGAACTTGTCTCTCCTTTTCAATGTCAAACAAATTAAAGGAGGACATGTATCATTTGCTGGGAATAAAGGAGGATATATCACTACTCAAGCTAAAGTGGGAAACCAGAAAGTCAAGTCTGATAAGGTCAACTATGTTCAACAACTACAGAACAACTTGCTTTCAGTCTCCCAGATCTGTGATAAAGGCTTCAAAGTTGTGTTTGACAACAAGAAGTGCTACGTGCTGAAAAAGGGTTACGTTATCCCAGAGGACAAAGTCTTAATGTCAGCTTCAAGATATAACGATTTATATGTCTTGGATCTATCAAAAGCCTTCACAACTGATCATAAAGTTAATGCTTCTTGTCAAAGGCAACAGAGAGGGACTCAATCTCCTGGCATAGGAGAATGGGACACATAAATCCACGAATAATGAATCATCTGATATAGAATGATTTAGTGAATGGTGTGAATGTTAAGAACTTCCAGCTTCCGGATTTTTGCGTAGCATGTAAGAAAGGCAAATAGACCAAGAAGTCTCACAAGGCAAAGAAAGTTAATTCCATTGACCTGCCTCTCGAGCTTCTACACATTGATCTATTTGGTCCCGTTAGCACTAAAAGTATTGTTGGTGATTTGTACTGCTATGTAGTAACAGATGATTACTCAAGATTCTCTTGGGTGATGTTTTTGAAAGCCAAATAAAAACCTTTTGAATCATTCAAACATCTGGTAACTACATTGGAATCACTCTACAAGCTAAAAGTTAAATAGATTCGATCAGACAATGACACAGAGTTCAAGAACCAGTGGATGGAGGTGTTTTGTTAAAAAAAGGATTGTACATCAATTTACGTCTGCCTACACCACACAGATGAATGGAGTTGCTGAGTGAAAGAATTGGAGCTTGATAGAAACAACAAGAACGATGCTAGCCGACTCGAAACTGCCTATCCAATTTTTGAACGAGGCAGTGGCCAATGCATGCTACACCCTCAATCGGGTCTTGGTCATAAAACGTCATGGTAAAACATGTTATGAGTTGCTCTAGCGACGTAAACCTAACATGGAGTATCTCGAACCATTTGGTGCACCATGTACGCTGCTGAAGAAAACTCAGTTAGGGAAGTTCAGTTAGAAGGCTGAAGAGGGGATCTTTCTCAGATACAATATACCAGACAAGAGAGTTTATAACAACTCAACGGGTTAGGTACAAGTGTGGTGCAACGTTGATGTTCAGATATGCACCACCCCCTACTGGAAAGGGACTTTCATTCTTCTTCGACTATGATGGATTCTTTAAGTCCTTCAACATACCTCCCTCTCTTCCTGATGATGAGTTAATGATCAAAATGATGTCTGATGTCCTAGACACACCGCCACTAGACTCGACAGCATCAACTCCACAAGGTGAATCTTCTAGTCCTTTAGGGGGAGCATTTGATGTAAGCGATTCTTCCTCTGATGATGAAGAAGTGGAGACTGAATAGGTAGACCAAGGGGAACTGTTACCTACTACTGAAACTACACAAGCATCGGATGTTGATGCCTCTGACACTTTTGAACCTCATACTCCAACAGCTACAGATACTTGTGTAGTCTTGATTGGCTATTTGATCTTGATTTAGTTACCAACTATTTTAATAAATCTTGTGAGAATATTTTAGGATTTATAGATATATTATCACTAGGAAACCCTGATCCAAGATTTGAAATTAGAAGATCTTAAGGCTACACATCTTCAAGTTCAGTTGTAACTACTTCTACAAATGAGGTTTCTATTAGCACAACAATGATAAATTCAGCTGATACATCTGAGATGCCTTCAAATTCCAGCTCAGAGGCTCAACAACCAGATAAAGAAGCTTCAAATGCAGAAGAAAATGGAGGTGGTGATAGTGATCAAGAATTTCTTGATGCTGATAACCATTCCATAGAGGAAAACATCAATGATGTCACACACTCATTGGATCAAGTTTCTCTTGATAAGTGTGCTAATGTGGTGGGAGAAGCATCAATGCCAGATCTAATTTTTTCTAGTTTAGATCTATCTCAGCAACTTGTTATGATCCCTTAACTAAGGATCCATAAGTCTCACCCTATCATAAACATCATTGGAGATGTTAACATAGGGGTAAGAACAAGAGGACAAACCCATGAAGCAAATGTTTGTCTTCACTCTTGTTTCTTGTTCCGTATAGAGCCAAAGAAAATTGATAAGGCTCTGAGGATGGAAGTTGGGTTGAAGCCATGCAAGAGGAGCTGCTTCAAATCAAAAGGCAGAAAGTTTGGAACCTTTGTCCTCTTCCTCATGGGAAGACTACTATAGGAACCAAATGGGTGTTTAGAAACAAGAAAGATGATAGAGGCATTGTAATAAAAAACAAAGTTAGACTAGTTGTTCAAGGGTACACACAAGAAGAAGGAATTGACTACACTGATGTCTTTGCTCCTATAGCAATACTAGAAGCTGTTAGGATATTCTTGGCATTTGCTGCATCCAAGAACTTCAAGGTATATCAACTTGATGTCAAATGTACATTTCTATATGGGGTGATTCATGAAGAGGTGTATGTCAAACAACCACCACGTTTTGTAGATCTTGATCATCCTGATTATGTCTGCAAGCTTGACAAAGCTCTCTATGGGCTACACCAAGCACCAAGGAAATGATATGAGACTCTATCTCAGTACCTATGCAAGCATGGATAGAAAAAGGATACTATAGATGGAACTCTCTTCATCAAAGGACAGGGAAATGACTTAATGCTAGTTCAAGTGTATGTTTATGACACATCTTTGGTTCAACTAATCCAAAACTCTGCAAAGACTTTGACAAGCTGATGAAGGAAAAATTTGAAATGAGTGCCATAGGGGAACTTAGTTTCTTTCTGGGAATTCAAGTGAAGCAAGTTGGAGATGGCATCTTCATTAGTCAATCAAAGTATGTTCAAGACATACTTAAAGGATTCAACATGACTGATTGTAAGATTACTAAGACACCCATAGCAAGAAGCCACTCCCTTGGACCTAATCTTGAGGGGGAGTGTGCGGATGAACACCTTTACAAGGCTATGATTGGGTCTCTTATGTATCTCATAGCTAGCAGGCCTGATATCATGTTTGCCACATGTATTTGTGCAAGATATCAAGCCAACCCTAAGATGTCTCACCTCATCACTATCAAAAGGATTCTAAGAGACCTCAAAGGTGCCTCAACACTTGGTTTTTAGTATCCTAAGAATTCTGACTTTAACCTGTATGCATATACAGATAGTGATTATGGTGGCTGCAACATGACTGCAAAGTCTACATCTGGGGATGTCAGTTTCTTGGTGGAAGGGTTGTCTCATGGCAATGCGTGAAACAATCCAATGTCTCTACATCAACTACTGAAGTTGAATACATTGCTGCTGCAAGCTGCTATGCTCAAGTGCTTTGAATTCTGAATCAGATGCTTGACTATGGATTAAATTTCAAGGAGACTCCTATTCACATAGACAACAACAATCCTGTCTCTATCACAGAGAATCCTGTGCAACACTCAAGGACAAAATCAATATTAGGTATCATTTAATTAGAGATAACTTTGAAAAAGGATTAATTAAACTAGTCAAAGTTAACACAAATAAACAATATACTGATCTGTTTACAAAAGCCTTTAGATTTAAACCAACCTATTTCTAACCTTGACTTCTATACTGATGAAGACTTAGGTTTCAGTAGTACCATGACTCTTTCTTCTTTTCCACTTCTCAAAGAGAGATGAGTGCTCCTGTGTCTCCTTTGTCTAGCCCACATCAGTCACCCATAATTGAGGTGGATATTTCTAAACCTGTTTAGGATATCCATATGGAAGAGGCTCTCACTTCTATAAGTGATTACATCATTAAGACCTCAACCATGGCAACTCAGTCCATTGACACCTCAACTGAGGCTACAGGTAAGCAGAGGAAATCCAACAACCAAGAACCTAAAGCTGGTGGTAAGAGAGAGGATTTTGGTCCAATCATCTCATCCCCCAATGATTCTTCTGATGAAGATGAGGGGAATCTGAGGCTAACGGTGCAAATATTGTCACAAATATGCGCTTATTTAGTCTCCAAGTTTAGTCACCTTGAATCTCAGGTGACCACCTTGCAAAACAGGGTCAATGATCAACAACTTGAGATTTCTTACCTGAGGGAACAAGTAGCTGGGGACCTTTAAGAAGAGCTCAACCAGGAACACAAGAACCTGTGAGTGTGATTGACCTAAATCCTAGCTCACCTATGCAAGAGGGTGATACTACCAAAAAGGAAGAGAAAGTCATTACAGTTACAGATTCTGTGAGTTCTTTAGGGAGTATGGACATTGAGGACTCACCATCCTCACTTGCAATTGTGCGTACTCAACAACTTCATCAAGTTCACATTGTTATGGACTCCATAGAAGTTCACTTTGATGTGGACTCCATAGAAGTTCACTTTGATGTGGACTCTATAGACTCCTACATTCAGAGTCTATTTGAGGAAGGGATACCAAGGGCAATATCATCTCCACCAACTTCAAATCACATTATTAGGTGCATATATGATGAAAACAGAAGAACCATCAAAGAGTTCAAGGGCAACAAGAAGTCTTCATCTTTAAGACCTTGAATTTCTATGAAATTCTTGATCTTGTCAGCCTGTCACTTGTCAACCAAAGCCAATCCAGACAAGCTAAAAAGTTGGCTCAAAGATTTCAAGATAGAATCACTACAGAGTTCAGCTTCAGAAGGAGACTAAGGCAATCAACAAATATCATTGGTCAATTGGATGTTGAGGCATACCCTAAGAATACCTTTATAGGGGAAACCTACTCAAGGCCTAGTGGTAGAACCTGAGAACCCTGTCTCACCATCAACTACTATAGAGGTTCATTCCCTTGATGAGACACATGCTGGTGAAGGTGCATCTCAACCTCTCTCTTGCGAGAGCTTAGAAGCTACACCAAGCAATAAATGCCAAAGCTCTCTCCACCCTGAGTCACAAAGGTTTGTGAGTGACAAAAGGAAAAGAAAAATGACTTCTAGGGAGACTGAGGAGGAAGAGAGAGAGGAAAAGGAAGCTGAGGGGAGAAAGTTCCTGTACTAGGTCTACAAGACTCATGGAAGCTGTTATTTGGGCTGCCCCCAGGCCAAACACTTAGATTGATGAGTTGAGGGCAGTTAGGATGCATCTCTCTCCCCTTAGATGAATTAAATGAACTGGCTGACATGGAATTGTCAAAGGAGAGAAAGGAGGTAGAGGATGCAAAGCTACTTCTTTAGATCAAAGAAGAAAGAAGAAAGAAAAGACTGTACAAGCATGTGCCTACTCTCTCCCTAGTTCAATAAAGTCTTGTACAAGAGGATGTGGTTCCACAAGAACCTCAGGTAGACAAAGAAAAAGATAGGATCAAAATGATTAACTACCTGAGTGCCATAGGCCTCTATCAGGTTACTGCACTTCTTCTCTTACCCTATGACTACATTAAGTTTGAGTACCTCAAACAGCTTGAATTTGAGATAGTCAAAGAAAGAAAGATCACCAAAAGGAAGGTAAGGGAAGAGGCTACAAAGTCAAGAGCCATCATCTAGAAAAGTATGAAGAAGTCTGCTAATAGGTAGAGGATGATGAGCTTCTTGAAGCTGTATGGATTCTCCGGAAGGAGACTTGGCCCTATGTCTCTATCCATTATGAATGAGCATATCAGGGTAATCAAGCAAAAGATCAAGAGTGGAGAGCTAATGGACTTACACTCCCCTCGAAGTCAAGCTCCACCTAAAGTGGAGGTTAAGGTTGAACAATCTGAAACAACACAACCTCAACCTCCTACTAAGAGTCAGGATGCTTCACCTTCTAATCCATAGCATGGTCAAACCCCTTTCCTTCTGAACCTATGAGGGAGGGAGACCTAACTGAGAAAGAAAAATAAGATCAATCAGGTGCTATATGCCAGTCTTTTTAGTTAAAAGGATCTAATAAGAGAAAAAGGATGGCTTCAAGACCATGGCCAAAGAAGGAGAATAAAGAAGCATCCTTCTCCAAATGTCAGGATGAGTCAGAACATCCTTAGAATAAGCAACTAGAGGATGCTCCATCATCTCCCATTCAAATAGCCCCCCTAGCATAAGAAAGACCCATCTTGTCCTGGACATACTCTACAAATCTAGAAAGATGGCATCTCATCAGAGATCAGGTATTGAGAATGTGTACACATGGCAAGACATGTCAATCTGCCTCTACATGATCTCTTTGACATGAGAAGGCACTTTGACAGTCTGAGTGATCCTGATCATCTCATGAAGAAAGGGATGGTTATCATCATGATGAGGACTGTAAATATCTGAAGTCTTCAAAATGTTTTGGTAGCATCAGCCTAGGGGGAGTTTTTAAGGTTTAACATGAGGATGATGCAACCCAAACACCCAAATCTCTCCTGCATGCATGCACAAGTGTACTGAAGTAGAATATTCGAAAGTTTCACACCAGCAACAAAAAATATTCTAAGTGTGAAATCTTCCGAAGCCAAGACCAATATCTTCTAAAGCCAAAGATGAAGCTTTTCGAAGCTTCAGATACAAAGTCTTCCGAAGCCAACACATGAAGACATATTTCTTTCGAAGACTTTTTGAACACATGCTTTATCTAATATATGTTTTACCATAAAGCTGGACTCTTTTCTGCTGCAACTCTAATGAGACACCAACTTCACATAAGTTGGTGAAAGGTCTACGCTTTTGGTAACTATACATTGAGGTCTTGAGTCTGTAAATTTCTACCTTATGTACTTTATCCTTTTTTTGTAATATATTAGGATGTGAGCTATGGCATGTCATAGTCACTAGTTAAAAGGCAATCTGCCTTTTGACTATACATTTGATTTTGTAGTTGTCTAGTTAATTGTATCCAGCTGGCCTTCAAAGTATGGTTGGCTATAGGATGTAGTATATGTATCTCAAGTACTTGTAACTTTCTGATATGATTTGTAACATTTGTAATAGAACTTGAGAAGCAATATACAACATTCTTGAAAACCAATCACTTGTGTGTTTTACTATCTTGTTCTGTCTCTTACTTAGTTGTGTTCTTAGCATCTTTACTCATAGGTTGACCAGTTCCCTATTTGATTTGTTAAGTATTCTTAAGCAACTCTCCTTATTGTGTTGTTGTGTTGTAAGTGAATACCCTTCAACAGTCCTGCATGAGGGAGTTCGGATTTTCTATCCTCTCGATAGAGATACAATAGAACGTCCACTCATTTAAGAATGCACTCAAGAATTTTCAAGTGAGTTTTCTCAATTCAAGTGCAATTCCTATAGATTGAAGGTAAGAGATAAGATCCATGTACCTAAAGTATTGCTGGCTAAGGGTCTCTCGAGCAATGTAAGTGAAGTTCTCAAACTAATGCTTCAGTGAATCTATCTTTGAGTCATTGGTGCTAGTGTACATTCTAGATAATGCATCAAACAGTTCTTTAGCTGACCTATAGTACTCAAACCCCACCATAATGGAGTTTGGTATTGTAGTCATAAGAACAGTCATGGCATTACTTTCAATGTCCATCTTCTTTCGGTCATCATCAGAGTAGTCTTCAACAGTTTTCTTTATCATGGCTCTATTTCCACCTGGGGCGGCAACCTTTGGGTTGTAGGGGACATTGATAACAGATTGACACTTTTTTCCATCTTGATATTTGATGAAGCCTTCTATGTGCCTACTCCATGATCTAAAGTTTTTAGGGGTGATGATAAGTGCTTTAGTTATTGACCCCATCTCAAT
Organism: Flaveria trinervia; assembly: GCA_025506515.1. Classification (NCBI taxonomy): domain Eukaryota; kingdom Viridiplantae; phylum Streptophyta; class Magnoliopsida; order Asterales; family Asteraceae; genus Flaveria; species Flaveria trinervia. The sequence goes on along the minus strand of CM046442.1, from coordinate 68,821,738 downwards.
TTCAGATTTTTGATTGAGGGCCATTTTAGAGTGTGGTGAAAGGAGGAATGAAAAGCAGGTTGATTTGGATGGAAAGATCTCACAATCAAGAGCCTAAGAAGCTCTGATACCAATTGCAGGATCGGTTTTGTGTCACTTAACACTCGGTTCTTCTCTCAAACTCACTTAATCACACACACTTGTTTAGATAAAGTAGAATCTCTTCTAAGAGTTGATGATAATATACTAAGTAATAAAAACACAAGGACATAATTTTCAATGTACTTGTATATATTACTTCTCAACTCAAAGTATTACAAAACTCTTACAAGCATATAACATGAGTTACAATAAGAAACTATATATACTATCACGTACAGCAGGATATACTTTGATAACAGCTGGAATCCTATAACTAAGGCAAATACTACAAAGCTATAGTTAAGGTATATTAGATAATGTCTTATCTAAGATTTGGTAGTCATGACATGTCCATGGCTTACCTTTTGTCACAAACTAAAGTTGGAAACTGTACTAACTGATAAAGGTGAATAGTGGAATAAAGTATGGTCAACTACATTGGTTTTAAGAAAACTCCATGCAGTATATCAGAGGTCTACAGCAAAGTGTCAGAGAGACCATACTTATGTCCACTTGTTCATAGTAGATGCTTTCAAAGGTTAACTAGCTTCGAAAGTACTTGTTCTTCCAAAGCCACTTATACTTCGGAAGTAGCTACTCCTTTCCAGGCTTCCTTGGGACTTCATATTTCAGAACTTGTAGTCTTCATTTCTTCTAAGTGTTGAAGCTTTGGAAGAACAAGTTCTTCTGAAGTCTTTTGGGAAAATGCCATGTAGTATCAGAGGTTTGTAGCGAAGTGTCAGGAACCATACTTATGTCCACTAGTTCATAACATCATCTTCCGAAGGTTAATTGGCTTCGGAAGAACAAGTTCTTCCGAAACCTTTTATACTTTGGAAGAGGCTGCTTCTTCCATGGATTGAGGATTTCTTCTTCGGAAGTCATTGTCTTTGAATACTTCTAAGTCTTGAACTTTGGAAAAGAGACTTTGTCTTTGGAAGTTGGAGTTTTCCTTTGGAACTTGATCTTGCACTTGTTTTTGAAAGAACTCCATTTGTCTTCGGAAGTTCCATACTTAGCTTTGGAAGTCCTTTATTTGTTGTGCCGAAATAATCTAAGTGTTTGGTTTTGGTTGCAACAGTCTTTCTAGATCCAACAAAACATAACCATGTCCAACACATAATAATAAGAATAATAACACCACTAAAATAGCAACACAAACTACTTGAACAAGCATGCTAAACATAAAGCATAAAAATCAATTTCCAGTTGCCTCCCGATTAGCATATCCAGACTGTACCTGAGACCACTCATGGTGGTCTAGTATGGTGCTTGCCTTCTATATTCGTCAAATATATTTTCTTTAACTAATCTAGTAGGTCTTCATCTAAATGTCATTCTGGCCTAAACATTAATGCCTCAACTTAGCCATTTATAGGATCAAGTGGATATTTGTTAGGATCGTGTACTCGACGAATACTAACAGATTTACGCGTATATCGAATCAAATAGTGCGGAATCCTATTTGATTGGCGATCCAATCAGTGAGAACACATGTAGAATCAATTATAGATTGAATCTAAACTTTAAGAATGATTAGTAATCGATCTACTACGATCTATGAAGTTGGAACAGGTTGCTAGAGGTCTCTAAATGGCTAGGGTACGTGTAGGTATCGAAATATTCAAAGTGTCTCGTTTATCCACTGATTAAGTGGTATTTATAGGTTAGGATTTATCAATCGTGCGACTGGACCATTAGCATGGTTCAGTCGTGCGATTGAGTCATGCGGTTGATCCATTCGCATGACTGAGTGTTCAGTCGCGCGACTTAGCCAATCTCATGTTACAATCATGCGACTGATCCAGTCTCCTGGTTCATTCGTATGACTTGTTCATTAGCATGAAGTTGTTCATGCGTATGGTCCATTAGCATGAGCCAATCGCATGAGAACTTCATATGATTAAGTTTGAATATGTTTCACAATCATCGTTTGACTTAGATCTATTCAAACAACCACAAACCTATATAGTTAGTTCAATAAGCGTTATTACATACCAAGCAATGAAATATTCAGCATTATAAGCACAACCACACATTGTATTTCATTAAGTACCCATTCAATTACATATGAGTAAGACAACATTTTACATTAAGTTCAGAAACTAGGGACACATGTATCTACAAACTCCCCCTTGGACCTAGTTTCATCTAATGTCTTACATCCTTCATAAGCTCCTCATACTTCTTGTACTTCTCTTCTCTTGTGACTCCTGCATGTATCTCAAAAGCAAAACAGAGTCGTATCACGTTCTGAAATTGTAGAGCTTGTACAATATATGGTGAGTCATAGAACAGTGGCCACTTGTATAATGTATAGACATCATCAGCAGACAAGTTAGAAGCACATAAGGTTAAACACCCTGATGGTTTCCATAATACCGTTCTTGTTCAATACTATGACTGCTTCTCCTATTCTCCAATCATAGTACCACCATTTGAAGTGTGGAGTGAAGTCTTGTGCCATTTCCTGTGGAGGGATCTTAGACATTATGCACAGAGGACTCCACTTCAGCACTATTTTTGGTTTTCCAGTTATGGTATCAATCTCAGACCGTCTGTATACCTCGTTGGTTGTTGAGGTTTGAAGTTGACCCATCTGGTGTGGTACTCTCTCTTTAGAGCTGCTTCAAACCAGCCTGACATTTTACGTGGGTCAGCATATAGCAATTTCAACTTTGCTAACTGGTTAAGCTCAAAACCAGGAAGAGTCTTCAGATCGTGTGGGAACCTGAAGTACTCAATCCCTTTCTCACGTTTAAGTGCATAAACATTGAGATGTTCAAAATGTGCCCACGCGATGATTTTGCCCGACACCTTGTGATGTTTCTTCATTTGTAAAGCTTGGTGTAGACAGTTGACGTTGGAGCACTGCGTTAGGCTCTTATCTCTTCAAAGCATGCAGGCCATTCAGCCTTTCTGATATTACATCGACTTCGAGGCTTGGCTTTGTCTTCTTTCTTTTCACTCTTGTTCCATTTTATCCAGAGTCTCAAAAGTTTCACTGACAAGAGTGTCGCTCAGATTGGGAACGACATTACCCTCATTGTTAGTGTACTCTGGATAATGTTGGTTCGTGACATCTTCAATCTCGATCTCATCGACGTTGTTGAGCTCGTCGTCACTTTCCACATGGACTGTAGGAGCATCTTTCACGATCTCGTCAGGATTGAGTTGGAACATTTCAGCATTTGCTCGTTGGTGAGATCATGATTTATCTCTCCTTCTTCAAGAGTGTAATTCGCTGATCTCCAGACAATTCCCTGTATATCAAGAATCATTGTGAGCTGAGTCTTGATTTGTTGGAAGGGAGCAACATCATATTCATCTCCTTGAAACTTGGATTTGCTTGATTTAAAACATGTAACACATCAACCATTAGTTAATACACCAGTAAACATCAATAATAAATATAAACATAATTACATAACATTAATCCAAAGGTTCAATTACAAATTGTATTTCAAGTACATAAATATCTACACATTACTTTTCCCTTGAATGGCTAGTGCATCAGTGGATCGACAGAAGATGATGGGGCTCCTGGTCTTGGATTTTTCTTTGTGCGCCTCTCTTGACCTTGGGCTGATGTAAATGCAGCTGCATCTCTTATCATCATCACATCACACTCACATCATCACCTTTGTATCGTCACCATGATTATCATCATCACATCATCATCATGATCACTGTCATCATCATCTCCATCACCTTCTCGGATCTCAGCTCTTCTTTCAGCATCCTTTAGTCTCAGCATCCTGCTTTGCTTGGCCTTGTTTTGACCCTGTAAAGGATGTATGTCTCTCACTGAGTTGTGTATCTCTCTCATTTGATCTCTTGAATGAGCCTGAGATGGATCCTGCATGTGTCTCCTGCTGTCCTCTGAGCTCTCTGGCTCTGGTCCTTGGGAGCTTGGGCTCATTGCTGATTAAGCTGAGAGGCTCTCTGTTCATCCATAGCCAGAAGCTTCAGCACTAACCGGTTAAGGTTAGCCAGCTGCTCCTCCAACCCTACAGATAGGTAAGAGGATCCAAAAACAGTGGGACCTAAGATGAGGTCCTACTCCGTGAGTGGTGGTGGCGGTAGTGGATGTAGAGAAGATTGGGGTGGTATAGATATGGGTGGTTGCGGATGAGGTGTAGTGGTGTGGATGGGAAGTGTGTAACTGGTGGAGTTGTGGTAGGTGAAGTGGTAGTAGGTGGAATGGTGGTAGTGGTGGTAGTAGGTGGAGTGGTGGTAGTGGTGGTAGTAGGTGGAGTGGTGTAGTGATGGTGGTGATAAACGTCATCCTCCTCCTCTTCTTCTGCATCCCGTGGGGCTGAGCCATCTGTTTCTTCCTCGAGCCCCTCGAGGTGGATGCTCCCCCAGGACGCTGCTGGGCTGATCGGGAGTATAACTAGGATCAGTAGCAGTCTCCCTAGACTCGCTAGGGTGTCCTCCAACCTCTTGAATACCTCAGTCGGTGGCAACCACCCTGCTCCCCATAGTACACTCAAGGGCTCCTCGTCTGTCTCATCCTCCTCATCAGGTTGGAAGTCCTAATGGAAACCTGCTGTCTCTGTCCCACCTTGGGTAGATGCTGGAGATGCTATATCAGTAGTGGGGGCCCTCAATTGAGTGGGCCCTGCATGTCCACCATCACCGCTATCATCTTCGTCGGACGCATCGTCCGGGAGCACAAGTTGCTCAACATCCGAATCACTATTTGTGTGGCGCCATTTCCGCCTCCCTGGTGCCTTGTAATCAACCTTGGCTAGATGGCTGAAGAGTCTCTTCACAGGGGGCTTGACTTGCTTCCCCCTATAGACGTTCATGCGGCCCAAGGTTGTATCATCCATAATCTCCAACGCCACAACATCGTGGCTCTCCTTGGGCAGAGAGGGCAGCTTCTCATCAATAGTCATTTGGAGAAACCTAGGGTACATGCAGAAACCCTCTTTACCCTTAGCCTCCAGATTCTCTATCAGATAAGAGAATATCATGCTCAAGAAGCTGAAAGTGTGGTTCAGAACCAGTGCCACGTAGGCATTTTGAATCTGGTCTGAAAGATCATCAAACCCACCCCTTCGTGAAGCCAATCACTTAAGGATGACATGTGCTAAGTACTTGTACTGGGGACATAGGTTGCTCTTGTTGAGCACACCTGCATTAATATCCCCAGCGTACTTCATCCTTAAGAAGCACCTCTCACAGTCAGCGGGTGAAGTCTGGTAGGGTGATCAGCATCATCACCCAAGGCAAGTACCCATCATATATCCTCAGCTGTGACCTCGATCGCCTGCCCAAAAATACTACTGCAAATGCTCTAAGGCTCGTGTGTATGGTCAATCGATGCCCCCTCCCAGAAGGCCTACTGAATAGACCTATAAGGAGGGCATGGCGTGGATATAGCCCTGTAGATCCTGGATCGCTTAAGGAATGCGATAATCCCCGCAAACTCGGTGCCATTCTAAGTAGTAGCATCTAAATGAGCACATATGTTGTGCTTCGGGTTGATGGACCACCTGTCAGCCATAGATCTGTAATACAAGACACATATATGTTAGATCACTACATATCAAAACTTAATTCTAATTAGCTTGGTTGAATTCAGTCTGGTTCAATCATGCGATTGAACCATGCGACGATGTTTAGTGGGTTGACCTGGCATGCGACTGGATTCAATCGGGTGACTGAGCATGCGACTGAGTTCAATCGGTGACTAAGCCTACAATTGTTCAGTTGGCCGACTGAGCTCATTCGTATTATCCATTCGGCCGATTGAGTCATTCGACCAGTTAAATCACAAGATTGGAGTTCATCCTGGTGTCCAGTCGCATGACCCACTGTTCGGTCGACTGAAATTCGAATTTGATCCAAAACTTAGAATTAGACATTGTGTTTTGTTCAATAGACTCGCAGACACTTTACTAATAACCTAATGACTTTTATTTCAATATTTTACTCAGTTTAGTTAGGTTATTTCCATTTACACATTCGGTTCTGGTATGGGTCCAAATTCATAAATTAGGGCACCATTCTAACAGATTTCGGTGAGATAGCATCACAGTGTACCTGTATAATAACTCACAATCATCAGAATATCAAAAGAAGTCGGAAATTTTGGTCTGATGAAACTTGGACAGAGTAACGGTAAGGTGTGCGATATTAGGGCGATTGGGGGTGATGAGTTGAATGCGCTCGACTATGGCCCTATTTATACTGAATCTGATATCTATCGGGCGACTGGACCCATTCGCTTGGTTCATTCGAGTGAATGGGCCTCAGTCGTGCGATTGGTTCAGTCGATCACATTTAGTGGGCCGACTGGATTTCAGTCAGGCGACTGACTCATTCGCATAGTTCCATTCGGTCGACTGGCCCATTCTGATATGCCATTCGGGTGAATGGTTCATACTCATGTGCCATTCGGCTGTCTAGTGCATGAGTATTGTCCATTCGTACGGTTGGTCCATACTCATGGTCCAGTCGTGCGATTGGATCATAGTCATGATTTTGACTTTAGGACCATTCTACACTTAATCCCTTTTAACTTTTGATTAAACGTTATGAGCATTCGATCATCTCAGACATGATCATTTTAACTTGGAAAACTTTTGATCACCTCAAACATGATCCTTTTAAAAAATTGTCACCTCAGACGTGACTGATTTTTCATTTGAAAACACGTGTGGTCACCTCAGACGTGACCCTTTAGATGATAAAAGTCCCTATTGAATTCCATGTGTAGTCCGATATCTAACAAACTGAATTGACGAAATTTAAACAAAATAAAAGACTTACAACTAAAATACAAAACTAAAACTTGTTTTTGAGTTTTGTGTGAGGTGTAAATCCTAAGATAGAAATCTAATGGATTCGGTTCCGGAAAAGGCAGCTTCAATTCATTTTGACCATAAATGGACCAATTCAATTTGAAATCATACAGGCCAGTCAATCATTTGGGACATGTTCTCAACACCTTTTGATGCTTAATTCTTGATTTTCATCTAGAGTCATTAGCAAGTTTAGGAAATCATACTAGTACTATTAGATCCCCACATTGATTTGGACTTTCAAGAATTGTAGCCATGATGATTGTCAATACATTGGTCCTCTTAAATCCATACACAAAGTTTTGACACAAATTGGTGATAGTTTAAGGTTTGATTATTTCAACAAGCATTGTGGATCCCACACTTATATGGTAATCGACATTCCACAGGAGATTTTGGAGCGGTCTTAGGGTAGTTTTGTTGACCAAAAGAACCATGAGCCTTATTAGAAAAACCTCTAAGTCCCACAGACATTAGAACTCTGAAGAAGATCACAACAGCTGAAGACATCAGCTGATTACAAGGTCTGAAGACAAAGTCTGAAGACAAGAACTGAAGACTATTATTGAAGACAAGTCTGAAAGTAAAGAACTGAATACAAGTCTGAAGCTATTAGCTGAAGACAAAGTCTGAAAGTAAAGTACTGAAGACAAAGTCTGAAGCTATCAGCTGAAGACAAAGTCTGAAAGTAGAAGTCTGAAGAACAAAGTCTGAAGAACAAAAACTGAAAACCAAAGTGATCAGTAGTTGTCACAACAACTGAAGTTATCAACTTCAGTAGTTGTGATGGTTCCTTTCAGTACTTGTAATTTACTTTTCAGTAGTTATAGTTTCAGTAGTTTAGTTTTAGTAGTTTTATGTTTCTTGTACTTAGCATTCTCTGTGATGTAATCAGTAGTTGAGAACATTATCAGTAGTTTGCATAGTTTCAGTAGTTTGAATAATTCTGTTAGATGTCACTATCAAGTGACATCAGCAGACGTCACATATCCTATATAAGGAATGTTGACCTAATTGTAAAGCGTGACATTGAGCCACCACGAAAGTATATGAATGAAATATCTCTTTTGCAGAATTCTCTTTTTCTATAACCATTTACTATTACATTAAATATCAATTGTGTTCTTGTGAATTGTTTAATTCATTGTTTGAATTCCGCTGCAATACTCTCTAATTAATCAAACTTAGATCACTGATCCTAACAAATGGTATCAGAGCAAGGTTAATCATTGATCATCTAACAATTGATCATTGAAACTGCTATTCGATATCTAAGTTTGATTGAATTAGCATATTTGCAAGAATTGGTTATAGGTCAATGAATTTCTACTGCTTTCGTTTATCTGCTTTGACTTTTCTCTTGGTTCGTATTGAGTTTGTTGTGTTTTGCACTAAATCAGTTAAAACTTAATTGAATTTGGTTGAATCTGAGAATGACTACTCCTTCTAATGACCCTCACAATACCGGTTCCTCAACCAAGCCTCCGATGCTGGTTAGGACTGAGAATAACATATGGCAACGAAGAATGCTTCATCACCTGTCTGTTAACAGTTCAGGTTGTTGGACATCTGTGGTACATGGTCCACACAAGCCTATGGTGAACAATCCGGAAACCAACCAAATGGTTCCGAAGAAGAAGGAACAATACTCAGATGAGGATCGAAAACTGTTTGAGATTGATGCTAAAGCGCATGGAATTCTGGCCATGGCACTACCGAATGAAATCTATTCTGGGCTTATGCATCATGAAACTGCTCATGACCTCTGGAATGCATTGAAGGAACAATTTGGTGGAATAGATGTGGTCTTAGCAAACAACAGAGAAATCCTTGCCCAACAATATGAGACATTCTCTCATAGGAAGGGTGAGTCACTGACTCAACAGTTTGAGCGTCTTTCCTGTTTGATCTCTGAGCTGAAAATGGTCAAACATGGATACACTAATAGTCAGATGAACAACAGATTCCTCAGATCACTGCCTGAGAGATGGGACACATATACCATTGTCCTATGCTCCAGTGCAAATATGGATAGTCTATCTCTCACCCAACTCCATGGTAAACTGCTTACATTTGAAAGAGAGATAGAGCAGAAAAGGAAACTGGCATCATCAGGAAAGCTCATTGTTGACTTTGTACCAGGGAACACTGCCTTGGTTAGTCATGAGACAGAATATGCTACATCAGAAAGCAATTATGATGAGCATATAGATTTCTCCTCAAACGGTTCAGATCATGCATTTGTTAGTGTTGACACTCAGTCAGGCTGTAATAGTGACAATTTGTCTTTCATTATGGATGATTTAAAGGGTATTGCTGATGATGACTTAGAAGAGATGGATATTCTGAGCCAAATGGCCTTGATTGATATCAGATCTCAAAAGTTCTACAAGAGAACTGGTGGGAAATTTCCAGGACTCTCTGGCAAAACGAAAGTTGGTTTTGACAAGAGTAAGTTGAGGTGTCACAAATGCCACAGGCTTGGACACTTTGCAAGAGAGTGTAGATCATCTGGATCTAACTCCTCTGCACCCTTTGTGAATTTTCCAAGCAATAGTCCACAAAACAGAGGGCAACATCCTGCTAGTTCTGGTCATCATTCACAACCTATATCTCCTGCATATTTTGTCCCTCAGGGTCCAATGTCATATCCATATCCCTGCTATTACATGCCACACCCAAATCCGGTTCAAGTTCCTATGCACAACAACCTCAAGCTCTACCTGAGCCTCTACCATCTCAATCATCTCAATCACAACCTCATCACAGCTTCTTCACCCCTGTATTGTTGACTGGAGCAGTTTACCAGATGATCTCTCTGGTAATGAGCAATTATTTGCTGGTGATGGTCAACATGGTGGTGAACATCCTTTGGGAATCTAGCTCTCATGGCCCTAGAATCTACTGATAGTTTATGCTCCAATGCATCTTCATCACAGGTAACCCAGGTATCCTCTAAGGCTAAGGCCAAGCTATGTTCTGAATCTTGCATAGCTGCATTTATCTCTATTAGAGAGGCAAATGTAGCTTTAATAAATCAAAATCTAGAGCTTGAGCAAACCCTTTCCAAAAGAAAAGTTGAATATGAGTCTGTCCTTAAGGATAAAGATGATGAGATTTATAAGCTTAATGCCAATTAAATGATGAAAAGGCTAAGCTAGAGGTCATTCTTGAGAACCATAGAGATCTCAAAGAAAAACTTGCAGTTACCCAAGTTGAGGGTGATCGTTGGGTATCATCCTGCAAGGGATTTGAAATGCTGCTCAGCAAGCAATCTGCTTTGAACATGAAGTTTGGAATAGGTTACAACCACATTGCACCACCTATAGATTTTACTCCAAAACCAATAGTAAAATCTGAAGGTGAAAGTAATTTCCAAAGCACATCATCATATGCATCATCCTCAAGTGATCACCCAAAATCACAAGATGAAATCAGTGTTGATACCTCAACAAATCAATTGGCTGATGGGTTAACTACTGATAAGCACATGAAGTTGAGTACTTCAGATATTGTCCCTCAAAGTACCTCAAGTACTAAGGGCAAGTCACAACATCTGAAAAGCATTTCAAATCAGCTGAAATAAAAGGATTAACAACTGCTGATAGAGAACAGTTGAAGAACAAGTCTTCAGTTGCTACAGATCCTTCAGTACTAAACAAAAGTACTGAAAGGAGGAAAGTACTGAAGAGCACACCTTCAGTAGTTTCCACATCAGCAGTTGATCAATTCAAGATGAAGAATAAGCCATGTGAAATATGTGGTAAATTCAATCATCTTTCTCATGAATGTTGGTACAGAAAGGGTTCCAAACTCAACAGAGATAAGCTCATTAAAATCCAGATGGATGAAATGAAAAATGAGTTTGAGACTAAGTTTGTACCACAGTCATCCAATGTGATAAACCTAAGCCTTCAACCAAATCCAAAAAGAAGGATAGGGTTTATCATAAACCAGCTGATAGTGCTTCTCATGATAAACATCAGACTAAGTCTGTGAATTTTAAGGAGGAAATGGTGGGTAACAGGAACTATCAAACACAAGTACTGATGTCACAAGAACTGAAAGCTTTAGCTACAAATCAGACACAACTTGTTATGCTGGTTCAGCATTTTTTGGGGAGAGTTAACCAACTAGATGCACCTGTGATCAAACCACTGAAAAGCCATTCCACACCATCTCCTTCTTCATTAGCTGTTAATCATAAGAACAAGTTATGGTTAAATCTGTTGATGAAAACAGACACAAAACCAAAAAGGTTTGGGTCTCAAAACCTAACTAGTTCTTTATGATGAATGCCGGGTTCTTCAGCATGCCAAAGGAGCATCCGGTATCTAGACAGTGGAGGATCTATGCATATGATTGGGAGCAGTTCTCTTCTTAATGACTACTCTCAAGGAAAGAAGGGATTTGTTTCATTTGGTAATGATGCCAAGGGTTACATCATCGGGAAAGGATATGTGTCTAATGGACAAATCAGGTTTGATGATGTTAACCATGTGGAGAATCTCAAGTATAATCTGCTGAGTGTCAGTCAGATGTGTGATAAAGGGCATGTTGCACTTTTCACAAGCCAGAACTACAGGATTCTGTCTTCCCAAGTTCTGAGGCTGATTGACAAGGTATTGGATGAACATACTCTCCTGAAGGCCAATAGGATTGGAAGAGTATATGCCTTGGATTTGTCAAAGAAGATTGATTTGAAGGGTCATCCTTGCCTGTTCTCCAAAGCCTCTCCTCAGGAATCTAAATTGTGGCATAGAAGGCTGGGTCATGTTAATCTCAAAAACATGAATCAGCTGATCCACAATAGTTTAGTGAAAGGTCTACCAATAAAGGAGTTCCACTGTGATGAAACCTGCACTGTTTGTTTGAAAGGAAAACAACACAAAGTCTCATTCCCTCCTATTGAAGAATCTAAGTCCACTGCCTGCTTGCAGTTACTACACATGGATCTATTTGGTCCTGTGAGAGTGATGAGCATGGCAAAGAAGAAATACTGTCTGGTAATTATGGATGATTACTCAAATTTGTATGGACTTTCTTCTTGCATTCAAAGGATGAGGTTGCTCAGACGATTATAAACTTTGTGTTGTATGTTGAGAAGCAGTATTCCCTATCAGTCAAGTGTATAAGGTGATAATGGAACTGAATTCAGAAACCATACACTTGATGATTTTTATCTATCAAAAGGAATCAAGAGGCAGTTTAGCATCCCAAGGACTCCAGAACAAAATGGAGTAGTGGAGAGAAAGAACAGGACCCTAATTGAAGCTGCAAGGTCTATGTTGGCTGACTCTGTTTGCCATTGACCTTTTGGGCTGAAGCTGTTAACACAGCTTGCTATGTGCAGAATAGAGTGTTAGTAAATCAGAGGTTGATGAAGTCCATATGAACTTCTACATCATTTGGCTCCTCTAATTTCATTCTTCAAAGCCTTTGGGTGTCCTTGTTTCATTCTCAACACAAAGGATCAACCCCACAAATTTGATCCTAAGGTGGATGCAGGGTATTTTGTAGGTTTCATCCACATGCAAGGCTTACAGAGTCTTCAACTGCAGAACAAAGTTAGTTGAAGAAACATTGCATGTGAAATTCATGAATCTCCTAAGGATAAAATTCCACAAAACCCTATGGAGTTGTTTGATCTGGACATACTGCAATATGTTCCTTATCAATCTCCAGCTGTTGCAGATCATGTGGATAAATCATCTTCTGCAGCAAGTCTTCCACCTGGTGGTACTGAAGATGATGATGATATCAGTACTCACCTTTTCAAGTTTAGTGACCAACTGCCTGAGTCTGCTAAACTTGATGTTCCTGTAGCTTCTGTAGCTCCATCCACAACAAATGCTGATGAGATTTCTGACTCCTCTACATCATTTGACTTGCCATCTAATACTTGGTTTCAAGATCTGGATCACCATCTGCTGCTACTGAACTGGCTACAAACACTTGCACTGATCTTATAGTATACCAAGAGCTGAAGAATCACCCCATGTATCAAATCATTGGTGATATCAATGCTGGTATCTCAACTAGAAGTCAATTATCTAACTTCTGCTTCTATGCTCTCTTCATCAGTTAGCTAGAGCCAAAGAACTATCATGTTGCTTTGAGAGACAATGGATGGGTTGAAGCCATGCAGCTTGTGCTACTTCAGTTCAAAAAGCAGCAAGTGTGGGAACTGGTTCCTCTACCCCCAGGTAAGTGTGCAATAGGCACTAAATGGGGGTTTAGAAATAAAAATGATGAAAATGGGCTCATTGTCAAGAACAAGGCTAGACTGGTTGTACAAGGGTTTTCACAAGAAGAAGGTATTGATTATGATGAAACCTTTGCCCCTGTAGCCAGACTAGAGGCAATTAGATTGTTCTTAGCCTATGCTGCATTCCACAATCTTAAAGTTTTTCAAATGGATGTCAAAAGTGCATTTTTATATGGTAAAATAACAGAAGAAGTTTATGTGTGTCAATCACCAGGTTTTGAGGACAATAAACATCCTGATTGGGTGTATCAACTTGATAAGGCTCTTTATGGGTTGAAGCAAGCTCCTAGAGCCTCATATGAACACTTTCAAATTTTATACTTAACAATAATTTCACTAGAGGTTCCATAGATAAAACTTTGTTTTTTAAGAAGGTGGATCAGCATAAGCTACTTGTTCAAATTTATGTTGATGATATTATTTTTGCATCCCCTGATCACCAATTGTGTGATGATTTTAGAAGTCTAATGAAAAAAAGTTTGAAATGAGTGCAATGGGAGAATTACAGTTCTTTCCAGGCTTGCAAATCAAACAAAAGGCTGATGGAACTTTTATTCATCAGTCAAAATATACATAAGATCTTTTGAATAAGTTTGATTTACAAAATTGTAAGCCCTGTTCTACTCCCATGTGCAACACCACACAACTGGATGCAGATCAGAAAGGTAAAGCTGTTGATGAAACACTTTACAGATGTATGATTGGGTCCTTGATGTACTTAACAGCTTCTAGACCAGATATCATGTTTGCAACTTGTGTTTGTGCTAGATTTCAGGCTGCTCCTAAAGAGTCTCATTTGATTGCAGTCAAGAGGATCTTTAGATATTTGCAAGGTACACAATCTCTAGGTCTATGGTATTCCACTGGACACTCTTGCAAATTAGTTGCTTTTTCAGATAGTGACTATGCAGGATGTAAGTTAACTAGAAAGTCAACTTTTGGTGGATGTTAATTCCTAGGCAACTGTTTGATTTCTTGGCAGAGTAAGAAACAAACATCTGTTGCTACATCCACTGCTGAAGAAGAGTATAATCTGCTGAAGGATATGTGTCTAATGGACAAATCAGGTTTGATGATGTTAACCATGTGGAGAATCTCAAGTATAATCTGCTGAGTGTCAGTCAGATGTGTGATAAAGGGCATGTGCACTTTTCACAAGCCAAAACTGCAGGATTCTGTCTTCCCAAGTTCTGAGGTTGATTGATAAGGTATTGGATGAACATACTCTCCTGAAGGCCAATAGGATTGGAAGAGTATATGCCTTGGATTTGTCAAAGAAGATTGATTTGAAGGGTCATCCTTGCTTGTTCTCCAAAGCCTCTCCTCAGGAATCTAAATTGTGGCATAGAAGGCTGGGTCATGTTAATCTCAAAAACATGAATCAGCTGATCCACAATAGTTTAGTGAAAGTCTACCAATAAAGGAGTTCCACTGTGATGAACCTGCACTGTTTGTTTGAAAGAAAAACACACAAGTCTCATTCCCTCCTATTGAAGAATCTAAGTCCACTGCCTACTTGCAGTTACTACACATGGATCTATTTGGTCCTGTGAGAGTGATGAGCATGGCAAAGAAGAAATACTGTCTGGTAATTATGGATGATTACTCCAGATTTGTATGGACTTTCTTCTTGCATTCAAAGGATGAGGTTGCTCAGACGATTATAACTTGTGTTTATGTTGAGAAGCAGTATTCCCTATCAGTCAAGTGTATAAGGAGTGATAATGAAACTAAATTCAGAAACCATACACTTGATGATTTTTATCTTTCAAAAGGAATCAAGAGGCAGTTTAGTATCCCAAGGACTCGAGAACAAAATGGAGTAGTGGAGAGAAAGAACAGGACCCTAATTGAAGCTGCAAGGTCTATGTTGGCTGACTCTGGTTTGCCATTGACCTTTTGGGCTGAAGCTATTACACAGCTTGCTATGTGCAGAATAGAGTGTTAGTAAATCAGAGGTTGATGAAGACTCCATATGAACTTCTACATCATTTGGCTCCTCTAATTTCATTCTTCAAAGCCTTTGGGTGTCCTTGTTTCATTCTCAACACAAAGGATCAACCCCACAAATTTGATCTTAAGGTGGATGTAGGGTATTTTGTAGGTTATTCATCCACATGCAAGGCTTACAGAGTCTTCAACTGCAAAACAAAGTTAGTTGAAGAAACCTTGCATGTGAAATTCAATGAATCTCCTAAGGATAAAATTCCACAAAACCCTATGGAGTTGTTTGATCTGGACATACTGCAATATGTTCCTTATCAATCTCCAGCTGTTGCAGATCATGTGGATAAATCATCTTCTGCAGCAAGTCTTCCACCTGGTGGTACTGAAGATGATGATGATATCAGTACTCACCTTTTCAAGTTTAGTGACCAACTGCCTGAGTCTGCTAAACTAGATGTTCCTGTAGCTTCTGTAGCTCCATCCACAACAAATGCTGATGAGATTTCTGACTCCTCTACATCATTTGACTTGCCATCTAATACTTGGTTTCAAGAATCTGGATCACCATCTGCTGCTGCTGAACCGGCTACAAACACTTGCACTGATCTTATAGTATACCAAGAGCTGAAGAATCACCCCATGTATCAAATCATTGGTGATATCAATGCTGGTGTCTCAACTAGAAGTCAATTATCTAACTTCTGCTTCTATGCTCTCTTCATCAGTCAGCTAGAGCCAAAGAACTATCATGTTGCTTTGAGAGACAACGGATGGGTTGAAGCCATGCAGCTTGTGCTACTTCAGTTCAAAAAGCAGCAAGTGTGGGAACTGGTTCCTCTACCCCCAGGTAAGTGTGCAATAGGCACTAAATGGGGGTTTAGGAATAAAAATGATGAAAATGGGCTTATTGTCAAGAACAAGGCTAGACTGGTTGTACAAGGGTTTTCACAAGAAGAAGGTATTGATTATGATGAAACCTTTGCCCCTGTAGCCAGACTAGAGCAATTAGATTGTTCTTAGCCTATGCTGCATTCCACAATCTTAAAGTTTTTCAAATGGATGTCAAAAGTGCATTTTTATATGGTAAAATAACAGAAGAAGTTTATGTGTGTCAATCACCAGGTTTTGAGGACAATAAACATCCTGATTGGGTGTATCAACTTGATAAGGCTCTTTATGGGTTGAAGCAAGCTCCTAGAGCCTCGTATGAAACACTTTCAAATTTTCTACTTAACAATAATTTCACTAGAGGTTCCATAGATAAAACTTTGTTTTTTAAGAAGGTGGATCAGCATAAGCTACTTGTTCAAATTTATGTTGATGATATTATTTTTGCATCCCCTGATCACCAATTGTGTGATGATTTTAGAAGTCTAATGAAAAAAAGTTTGAAATGAGTGCAATGGGAGAATTACAGTTCTTTCCAGGCTTGCAAATCAAACAAAAGGCTGATGGAACTTTTATTCATCAGTCAAAATATACATAAGATCTTTTGAATAAGTTGATTACAAAATTGTAAGCCCTGTTCTACTCCCATGTGCAACACCACACAACTGGATGCAGATCAGAAAGGTAAAGCTGTTGATGAAACACTTTACAGATGTATGATTGGGTCCTTGATGTACTTAACAGCTTCTAGACCAGATATCATGTTTGCAACTTGTGTTTGTGCTAGATTTCAGGCTGCTCCTAAAGAGTCTCATTTGATTGCAGTCAAGAGGATCTTTAGATATTTGCAAGGTACACAATCTCTAGGTCTATGGTATTCCACTGGACACTCTTGCAAATTAGTTGCTTTTTCAGATAGTGACTATGCAGGATGTAAGTTAACTAGAAAGTCAACTTTGGTGGATGTCAATTCCTAGGCAACTGTTTGATTTCTTGGCAGAGTAAGAAACAACATCTGTTGCTACATCCACTGCTGAAGAAGAGTATAATCTGCTGAAGGATATGTGTCTAATGGACAAATCAGGTTTGATGATGTTAACCATGTGGAGAATCTCAAGTATAATCTGCTGAGTGTCAGTCAGATGTGTGATAAAGGGCATGTTGCACTTTTCACAAGCCAAAACTGCAGGATTCTGTCTTCCCAAGTTCTGAGCTGATTGATAAGGTATTGGATGAACATACTCTCCTGAAGGCCAATAGGATTGGAAGAGTATATGCCTTGGATTTGTCAAAGAAGATTGATTTGAAGGGTCATCCTTGCTTGTTCTTCAAAGCCTCTCCTCAGGAATCTAATTGTGGCATAGAAGGCTGGGTCATGTTAATCTCAAAAACATGAATCAGCTGATCCACAATAGTTTAGTGAAAGGTCTACCAATAAAGGAGTTCCACTGTGATGAACCTGCACTGTTTGTTTGAAAAGAAAACAACACAAAGTCTCATTCCCTCCTATTGAAGAATCTAAGTCCACTGCCTGCTTGCAGTTACTACACATGGATCTATTTGGTCCTGTGAGAGTGATGAGCATGGCAAAGAAGAAATACTGTCTGGTAATTATGGATGATTACTCCAGATTTGTATGGACTTTCTTCTTGCATTCAAAGGATGAGGTTGCTCAGACGATTATAAACTTTGTGTTGTATGTTGAGAAGCAGTATTCCCTATCAGTCAAGTGTATAAGGAGTGATAATGAAACTAAATTCAGAAACCATACACTTGATGATTTTTATCTTTCAAAAGGAATCAAGAGGCAGTTTAGTATCCCAAGGACTCGAGAACAAAATGGAGTAGTGGAGAGAAAGAACAAGACCCTAATTGAAGCTGCAAGGTCTATGTTGGCTGACTCTGGTTTGCCATTGACCTTTTGGGCTGAAGCTATTAACACAGCTTGCTATGTGCAGAATAGAGTGTTAGTAAATCAGAGTTTGATGAAGACTCCATATGAACTTCTACATCATTTGGCTCCTCTAATTTCATTCTTCAAAGCCTTTGGGTCCTTGTTTCATTCTCAACACAAAGGATCAACCCCACAAATTTGATCTTAAGGTGGATGTAGGGTATTTTGTAGGTTATTCATCCACATGCAAGGCTTACAGAGTCTTCAACTGCAAAACAAAGTTAGTTGAAGAAACCTTGCATGTGAAATTCAATGAATCTCCTAAGGATAAAATTCCACAAAACCCTATGGAGTTGTTTGATCTGGACATACTGCAATATGTTCCTTATCAATCTCCAGCTGTTGCAGATCATGTGGATATCATCTTCTGCAGCAAGTCTTCCACCTGGTGGTACTGAAGATGATGATGATATCAGTACTCACCTTTTCAAGTTTAGTGACCAACTGCCTGAGTCTGCTAAACTTGATGTTCCTGTAGCTTCTGTAGCTCCATCCACAACAAATGCTGATGAGATTTCTGACTCCTCTACATCATTTGACTTGCCATCTAATACTTGGTTTCAAGAATCTGGATCACCATCTGCTGCTGCTGAACCGGCTACAAACACTTGCACTGATCTTATAGTATACCAAGAGCTGAAGAATCACCCCATGTATCAATCATTGGTGATATCAATGCTGGTGTCTCAACTAGAAGTCAATTATCTAACTTCTGCTTCTATGCTCTCTTCATCAGTCAGCTAGAGCCAAAGAACTATCATGTTGCTTTGAGAGACAATGGATGGGTTGAAGCCATGCAGCTTGTGCTACTTCAGTTCAAAAAGCAGCAAGTGTGGGAACTGGTTCCTCTACCCCCAGGTAAGTGTGCAATAGGCACTAAATGGGTGTTTAGGAATAAAAATGATGAAAATGGGCTTATTGTCAAGAACAAGGCTAGACTGGTTGTACAAGGGTTTTCACAAGAAGAAGGTATTGATTATGATGAAACCTTTGCCCCTGTAGCCAGACTAGAGCAATTAGATTGTTCTTAGCCTATGCTGCATTCCACAATCTTAAAGTTTTTCAAATGTCAAAAGTGCATTTTGTATTTATATGTAAAATAACAGAAGAAGTTTTGTGTGTCAATCACCAGGTTTTGAGGACAATAAACATCCTGATTGGGTGTATCAACTTGATAAGGCTCTTTATGGTTGAAGCAAGCTCCTAGAGCCTCGTATGAAACACTTTCAAATTTTCTACTTAACAATATTTCACTAGAGGTTCCATAGATAAAACTTTGTTTTTTAAGAAGGTGGATCAGCATAAGCTACTTGTTCAAATTTATGTTGATGATATTATTTTTGCATCCCTGATCACCAATGTGTGATGATTTTAGAAGTCTAATGAAAAAAAGTTTGAAATGAGTGCAATGGGAGAATTACAGTTCTTTCCAGGCTTGCAAATCAAACAAAAGGCTGGTGGAACTTTTATTCATCAGTCAAAATATACATAAGATCTTTTGAATAAGTTTGATTTACAAAATTGTTAGCCCTGTTCTACTCCCATGTGCAACACCACACAACTGGATGCAGATCAGAAAGGTAAAGCTGTTGATGAAACACTTTACAGATGTATGATTGGGTCCTTGATGTACTTACAGCTTCTAGACCAGATATCATGTTTGCAACTTGTGTTTGTGCTAGATTTCAGGCTGCTCCTAAAGAGTCTCATTTGATTGCAGTCAAGAGGATCTTTAGATATTTGCAAGGTACACAATCTCTAGGTCTATGGTATTCCACTGGACACTCTTGCAAATTAGTTGCTTTTTCAGATAGTGACTATGCAAGATGTAAGTTAACTAGAAAGTCAACTTCTGGTGGATGTCATTTCCTAGGCAACTGTTTGATTTCTTGGCAGAGTAAGAAACAAACATCTGTTGTTACATCCACTGCTGAAGAAGAGTACATTGCTGCTGTAGTTATAACTCCTGATGTCAGAAAAAAAATAGATAAGTACTGATGTCCTATGAAACAACTGAAATCAGCTAAAAAGTCTGATGAGTAACTGTTGAGGACAGTATGAAATAGCTGAAAAGCTAAGAATTGATGAAAACTACTGATGAGAATTTTCACTTAAGCCGTTTCCACAAACTGTTGTTTCACTCTAAACAGCTGATGACAAAACCATGTCTTCAGTAGTTTCACAACTACTGATGGCTAATACCAAGTCCTCAGTTGTTTACAAAAGCTGAAGACAAAACCAAGGTTTTCAGTAGTTTCACAACTATTGATGACTAAAACCAAGTCTTCAGTTGTTTTCATAACAACTGATGCCAACACCAACACTTTCAGTCGTTTTCTTTTCAGCTTTTCTTAACCTATAAATACTTGCACTTATAGACAAACGTTTCATTAGCCGTTTTCAAAACTTTCTCTCTCAATAATGGCGACCGTGAAACTCAAACCCCGACACAACTGTGTTGCCTACCTTTCGAAATCGGCCTTCTGGAACAAGTTTGACACTGCCATCGATCTTATGGTGGATTCCCCATACAGAACCACCTTTCTTCTGAATCCTACCATATATCCTGACTCCTTATCCCAGTTCTAGACCAACGTCTCTGTAATAACTAGTGAGAATGATAGACAAATCACTCTCCAGCCGTTGTGAACCAGAAACAGGTGCTCATCACCCCCGACATCATTCGCAAAACCCTAAAGGCACCTATCCTAAAGAATACCCGAAAGGCACCACTGATATGTCTTTTATCCATAACGGGTATGAAGGCGACTTAAGTGCTACAACCATCCTTAAAAAGCACTTCCATGATGCTGAACGACTTATCTTTCATATGGTGAATGTCTGCCTTGCATCAAAGACATCTTCTTGGATCAGATGTCTTCCCGATGGCAATAGGTATTGTTCCCTATCCTTGAACACCAAAATCTAAATTTTTCTGAGATAGTGTTCATGGAACTAAAGGATCTGGCTCAGAAACCTGTGGCAAACAGATGGATACTTTATCCTAGGTTTTTGATAGCCATAATTTTGAATCAATTACAATCTGATGGCCTTGTTGGTCTTGGAGTCCCTGCTACAACTGTTTTAGCTAAGGTATACTCCCGACATAACTTAGACCCTACTCTTAAAGGGGCTGTCCGGATGCTAAAACCCAAGCAGAGGGAACCCACAGCCTCCACTTCCAGATCCAAAGTCCCCACCAAACCCAAATCCAAAAAGCCCAAAAAGGCTACTCAGGGAGATGAGTCCCCTGAGGATGCCCCTGTACCACAAACACAGGAAATACAGACCGGTTATAACCCCCCAATTATGTCCAAGACTCAACCTGCTGAAGCCGCACAAGTATCCTCTCAACAGGATCCTGTTGCAACCACAATTGGGGATCCCACATTTCTGGAACCTATCTCAATGAAGAGCACCTCTCACCCCGGGTGCAATCTGCTTCAGACCAATCTCCACATGCAACCACCCCTCAAAGCCCAACACTGATAATTGCTAAAGTGCTGAGTCAGTTGCATTCCTCACCCCCTCCCCAGAAACCACTTACCACTGGGAATACCTCAACCATTGAGGGGGAGGACCAAAATGCTTCTGATAACCCACAGCACAGGGGTTACAATGTTCACTCTCCAAGTGTAGAAACGGAGAATAGAACATCTGGTAAGGCTGCCACTTCTACTGATTCAGCAAATGATCAGGATGAAGTTGGTAACATCCATAAACCTTACCAGAGGCAACTGCCAATAAAGGACACAGTCCTGAGGCAGGAAGTCCCCAGTACCAAGAACAAGGGGCACATGCTTCTAATGATCTACACTCAGAGCATGTACATCCTGATTCAATCAGGAGGTCAGGTGATTCAGCATAAACTAATGATGACCTGGGCTTTTTCTATGATGTATTAGCCCATAATACCATCCTTGAGACTGAGGTGAACAGACTCAAAGAGTTGTTAGCCAAAATGTCTCAGGATCAAAGTCCATCTACCTCACAAACCCCACAGATGGTTCAGGTTCCCCAAACACTGAGCCTACACACGTAACTGAGCCACCAGCCACTACTTTTGGCACCACCTCTCAGGGACAGAACCCCTCTGAGTAGATGGTTGCTATCTTTCAAAACTACTTACCTCTCATCACTCCCATCATCACTGACATAGTGCATAAAACCATTGATGAGAGGATATCCTCAAATCTACAAACCCTCATTGATGATGTTGTTCACAAATCTCTTTCTGCCTTTCAAGCCCCTGATCCCAATGCAACCAAAAAGGGGGAGACTTCCAAGTCTAAGGCAGTGAAAGAAAAGAAAAGAAAAATAGTTGATGATGAGAAAGAACCTGCAAAAGAGAAGGAGGTGGAGAATGAACTGATCTCAGAACAGCTAATCACATATAAAAGAAAGAAAAGTGCTGAGTCAAAAGCTGATGAAGATAAATCCTTAGAAGATCTTGTCAAAGATGCTGATGAAGCTCACAGCAGATCCATGGATAAAATTATAGATCAGCTCTTTCGACAAGGTCATGACACAGCTACACTAGACACTGAGATCAGAAGGCTGGAAATAGAGAGATTCAAGCTAGATGGGCCGGTTATAGTGTGTTTGAAAGGGAAAGATTGGAGATAGTGATCAGATTCATTGCCAAATACCTTGGAAGATCATTGATAGAGATAAAGGCCTGGTCCAGAGATAGTATCTTGGAGATAACCAAGAAAATCTGCTCTGCTGGATGCTATAATAAAGGGTTGATCATCGAAGCACTGGATGAAACAGGTGCAGGGAAGAGAACTGAAATGGCAAAGCTCTCCAAAACCAAACTCACCACCAAAATGCTAAGTCAGTCTTCTCACACTCCCACTCAAACACAACCCTTATCTCTAAAATCTCTCAAATCTATCCCTAAACCAAAGCCACCCACAAATCAACCCACAAAACCAATCCCTTTACCCCAAAAACCACCTCAAACCTTACCCAGTGATGCACCCAGAAGGAGAGAAGGGTGTGTGAGGTAGAAGAAGATGAAGAAGAGGATGATGATGATGATAGTCTGCCAATCTCCGCTGTTCTCAAACTCAAATCACCTGAGCATAGAAGTCAACAAGTGATTACTCCTGACTTCCAAATGCAGATGGTGAAGGTAAAGATTGAAGAAGCAGAACAACAGAAACAGCATGATGAGAAGTTTCTCAAGATGGTTGATAAGGATTTCCCTCAGTCCTCATCCATTCAAGAAATGAAGAAACAGGCTCTGAGGCTGTACACTCTTAGACATACTTTTCAACATCAAAAAGAAAGAGTGCGGATCTAGCCAGACCCCAAGGTAAGTTCTAGAATTCATAAGAATATACCAAGTAGATATCATGGCCAAGTGAAGAAGACCTTGAATGCTGCAATTACATTGGCCATGGTAGTCTCACCTTGGGAAATCATTGAAGAATTCAAGAGAGCTCACAAATCCAAGACTTCCTCTCAATCTATTCTTGAGAACACAATGATCAAGAAGGGGTTGTTATACAAAAGACTTGAAGATCTTCAGAAGAGTGAACTCCAGTTGTTGCTTGAAGGCTCTCACCCTGATGAATTTGCTTACAGATAGATAACAATTATGGAGTTGAAAAATGGAAAGACAGTGAGATACCTGTCTGAGTATTATGGCCCAGAGTTCTTCTTCGAGGGAGAAGCAGAAGAACTCACCAACAGTTTTCAAGAAGAAACTATTCTTAGAACTTTCAAAAAGAAGTCAAGCCTCAGGTTGATGCCATCATCCATTGATTCTTGAACTCAGTTCCATTGTCTGAGCGCACTTGTCATACCTTCAACTTGTATAGGGACTCCAGAGTAGTTACTAATTCCTTGAATGACTCAAATGTTTCTGATTTAGATTTCAGAAACATCACCCAAGAGAATCTTGAGTAGTCATCAGTAACTACATAGTAGTACGAGTCACCTGTGATGCTTCTTGTACTAACTGGACCAAACAGATCCATGTGAAGAAGTTCAAGAGGAAGTTCAATGGAATGAACTTTATTTTCCTTATGAGACTTCTTCGTCTGTTTGCCCTTCTTGCACGCAACACAGAAATCTGGAAGTTGGAAGTTTTTGACGTTAACTCCTCTCACTAGATCATTCTAGATCAAGAGATTCATCTTCTTTGGATTAATATGTCCTATTCTCCTATGCCAGGAGATGGAATCCTTCTTACTAGCTTTCGACAAGAAGCACTGAACTTCATGATCCGTTGTGGAGGCCTTTGATTGATCCAAGACATAAAGGTCCTTATATCTTGAGGCAGACATTAAGACTTGATCCTCCGGGATGACATAGTCCTTTTTCAGGACATAGCACTTCTTGTTGTAAAAAAATACATTAAAATATTTTTCACAAATTTAAGAAACAGAAAGCAAGTTATTTTAAAGTAGTTGAACATAGTTTACCTTGTCAAACTTCACTTTTTGATTACCTACTTCCCTTTGATCTGTGATGTACCCACCTTTGTTTCCAGCAAATGAAACATGACCTCCTTTTATCTGTTTGACGTTTGATAAGAGAGCCATGTTCCCTGTCATGTGCATGGATGCTCCGCTATCTATAATCCACGTGTTGGTTTCAGCACTATAGCGAACACCCTGCATATTCAGTTGAACACATTAGTTCATGTTAGGGACCCAAGCCTTCACTAGCTTGGGTTTCCCAGAGGCATCACACATCATAAACTCAACCCATTGACCGTTCGAGGGTGAGGGAAGCTCAGATGTCTTCTTGTTCTCATTATCAGACAATGAGGTTGATTTTCCTTTGATAAGCCAACTTTGTGTAAGGCCTGTTTGTGATAGATAGACGACTGGATAATGGGTTGAACTTTAGGTTCACTAGCCCATTTAGGTGGCGTCACTAAGTTCCTCTGAAAAGAGCTAGGTTTTGGTTCCAGAAGTTTAACTTTGCTCCTTGGTGTCTGATAATAAGGACAATGAGACACAATGTGTCCATACTCTCCACAGTTGTAGCATGATCTGCTTTCGACTTTAAGATTTAGCTGTTTTTGTGGAGATATATGTGACACATGTGTGACCTTACTCTGTTTGGGTTTTGACTCCTCTTGTTTAGATGTTGTGTCTGGTTTAACAAAGTTAATTGCTTTAACAGTTTTAACATCTTTTCCTTTTCTATTATCTGGACTTTGACAAGATGCACATGATTGGTTAACATTACAGGTCCTTTTAGGTTCAGATTTGACTATTATTGAACCAGACTTTATACTAAACTTTTCAAACTCTTTGTCCAGATTAACACTAGGCATTTTACCCTTTGCAGTTGAAGTGACCTCCTTTTGTTTAGTACCAGATTCATTTGATTTACATGCGGAATTTGGATCACTTACAAGAGGAGTAGACACCACTTGATCCTTGATTGGATTGTCATTGATTGGTTTACATTTTGCATTCATCAAGATCTCATGTGGTGGTGGAACCACTTTATAACCCAATCCCTCCCCGTTGTTTCTCTCTCTCACTAAGTTTTGGACAATATGAGATGAACTTGTCCAACTGTGCAGTTTTTGCTTTAAGGAATTAACTTCTACTTCTAAAATTGCCTTTTGTTTCTTAGTGTCCTCTAGGGAGTTAAGATAGTACTTAATGTCATTAGCTTGGTTAAAGGCTACTACTTATGTTTCCCTAAGCTGTTTGTTCAAAAGGTCTTATTTTCTTTGTAACTATGCTCATTTTGTTTTAGAACTTTGTTAGCTGCAGTGCATAGTTCCAAGTCCTTTACTAAGTTATCATTATGATTTAATAACCTAGCAAATTTTAAATCAATGCTTTCCTTAATTTATTACAATCAGAACAAGCATGATTATTAAAAAGTTGGTCAGTAGTACTTACCTGAGAGGGTTCTGATAAATCAACCATCAATGCAGAGTCTAGTATTTCTGGTGCTGGTGATTCTGACGTTGTTGTAGTTTTCCCTTCTTCAGGCAGGTAATTGACAACTGGGGTAGTCTCTTCTGTGTTTGACATCGTGAGTACGACTGCAATATCTCCTTCACTAGTAGAATCATCATCTATATCCTCCACACTAGCGATATTGGATTCTCTCGGTGAGACAAACCGGAAGCTCCAGTCCTGTCCTTCATCATCATGACCAGTCAAGGCTTTCGGATCCTTGCTTGATGAAGTAGGACTGCTAGTGGGTTTTTCCTGACGATTGAAGGAAGTGAAAGAATTCCCGTTTCCAGTCTTCTTTGGCTTCACCTCCCGTTTGAAGTGCCCTTTCTCGCGTAGTTGAAACAAGTCACCTGGTCTTATCGAAACCAAAGGTGGTGTCCTTAGTTGCAACCAAGTTCTGTCCAGTTTTCTTGACAAACTTCTTAGCTCGTCGGACAACACTCGCTAGGGCCCACAATTATGTCCATCCTTTCTAGCTCTGTCTCGTCAACCTGCTCATAGTCCTCATCTTCCAAATGGCAGTTCCCAATTTTACCAGCAATTAGTCCATCATAGGAGTGGACTGCTGCAGCTAAGAGATTCATGTGTTCTTTAGCTACCTCAACTGTCACATTACTAAAATTCTCGGTCTTCAGTTTTGCTGCATTGGCTTCAGGTACAATGTATTGGGTACTAGACAACCTTGACGTTTTTGACCCTGAAGTAGAGGCTTGAGAAGGACCAGCCGAACTTGATACAAAAGCTGTCTGAAGAGGTGCTCCAGATTTTTTGGCTTGTGGGGTCATGTTGTACAGGGTTGGGTTCTGATCATAGGAAGACGTTTGTGCTCTATACTTCATTCTCAGCTCTTCCTCTCTCAGTTTTGAAATGAAGTCATTGATATCTAACTTCGTTAGCATATCATTCTGTCTGAGGTTGGAGACAAATGAAACCCATTTCTCCGGCAACCCATCTGCAAAGTTAGAAACTTTGTCCTCCATTGACGTCGTTACTCCATGAGTGTGCATCTCACCCATCAAGTGGTAGAACCTATCAATGACATCATCTAGGCTTTCTTTTCCCACTGAGGAGAAGTTGTCAAACTCCTTCTTTAAAGCCTTAGCCTTTATGGCCTTCAATGATGTGTTTCCGTCATACCGTTTCTCCAATGCATCCCATAGTTTCTTTGCTTGCGTGTATTCCGAGAATTGATGGAAAATATCCTTCGGAATTGATTGTGTAAGCAAAGCATAGACTTTCTTTTCAGCATTGTACTTGACTTTTTGTCCATCAGTCATGCCACCTAGTGTGAGTTTGACACCATCAGCTCCTACTGGCATGTTGTACCCCGTCTCTACAGATTCCCACAGATTGGGATCTACTCCATTTAAGTAGATCTTGAAACGTTGCTTCCATTGTGGGTATTCGTCTAACGTGATTATCTTTGGGGGTTTGTTATGATTCCCCACTTCATTCTCCGGTAGCAATAAGTTTTGAATACGTGAGTCTCTCCTTACTGTCATGCTGAGCATTGGTCCTCCACTGCTAAAAACTTTATATTTAAACCAAACTGTTTTATTTGTATGAATGAAGTTGTGAGATTGGGCTATTCGGGAGATTGAACAATGCGGATGGTTCAATCATGCGACTGAACTAATGCGGATGGCTCAGTCGGGCGAATGAACTAATGCGGTTGAACAATGCGAATAGACTACTCAGTCGTACGAATGGGAGTATGAATGAGTCCAATCGTGCGTATGGGGGATGCGTATGAACTCAGTCTTGCGATTGAGTCAATCGTGCGACTGAACCTGCTAGATTTTGAAAATTCATAGGTTTAAGGTGTTTTGGACGCAAAAACACGAATTTCTTGCTAACCCTAATTGTCGTATGCCTGAAAAAATAAACTTTACGATCAGGAGACGTCTAAAACCCGATTTGACACAAAAGATTGCGTTTTCGAGTGTAAAAACACAATTTTTATGTCAAAACGATTGAAGCACACGTAAATCTAGAGCCAAAGATCTGATACCACTTGTTAGGATCGTGTACTGGATGAATACTAACAGATTTACGCGTATACCGAATCAAATAGTGCAGAATCCTATTTGATTGGTGATCCAATCGGTGAGAACGCATGTATAATCAATTATAGATTGCATCTAAATGTTAAGAACGATTAGTAATCGATCTACTATGATCTTTGAAGTTGGGACAGGTTGCTAGAGGTCTCTAGATGGCTAGGGTACGTGTAGGTATCGAAATATTCAAAGTGTCTCTTTTATCCACCAATTAAGTGGTATATATAGGTCAGGATTTATCAATCGTGTGATTGGACCATTAGCATGGTTCAGTCGTGCGATTGAGTCATGCGGTTGATCCATTCGCATGACTGAGTGTTCAGTCGTGCGATTGAGCCAATCTCATGTTACAATCATGCGACTGATCCAGTCTCCTGGTTTATTCGTATGACTGGTTCATTATAATGAAGTTGTTCATGCGTATGGTCCATTAGCATGGTCCAATTGCATGAGAACTTCATATGATAAGTTTGAATATGTTTCACAATCTTTATTTGACTTAGATCTATTCAAACAACCACAAACCTATATAGTTAGTTCAATAAGCGTTATTACATACCAAGCATGAAATATTCAACATTATAAGCACAACCACACATTGTATTTCATTAAGTACCCATTCAATTACATATGTGTAAGACAATAAAGACATTTTACATTAAGTTCAGAAACTAGGGACACATGTATCTACAATATTCAACTTTTTTTCATTTTAGGATTACTATCTTTTGTTTTCACCTCATTATAGGCTCTTTCTTTTCTTTTAAACCCATCATTTCTTTAGAGTTCACATGCTTATCCCTGTCATACTTAAAACCATTCTCACAAGTGATGTTCGCTCTTACATGTGAAATATAAGGAGGATAATACATGTTAATCACATCTACCTTAGAAAATTTATCATTAGCAAATAATTGAGCGACTTGGAAAATACATCAAAACATAACTTACGGGTATCATAGGGTATGTCAGTTGTTGCATCCCGAAAGTTGATTCGAGCATTGGAAATTGCTAAAAACGGTTGACCTAATATGATCTTCAGTTGTAGATTCACTGTGGTATAACTTGGATGATTTAATTTATTTATTCAAAGCTTCATAAGCTTTATCTTTGAATTCATTCTCCCTTTTATTCTCTTACACATTTTTCTTCATCATGTTCATCAAAGTATCCAACTTTATGTTTGTAGACTCTTCACCACCAATTACTCTAATCTAAGCATTACCTTTATAGTTTTATGATGAACTACCTTGTTGGACCACATGGTTGTAGCTCCCATGATTGTTTCCTTGAGAATAAAAGGTTCTTTAACAACCATTTTGATTGTAATTCCCTTATGATCGATTCTAATATGCTTGACCAATTATCTTGAAAATTGGGGCTCGTCTGGTTTGAAGCATTCCTATACTTAAAGTTTGGCTGATTCCTCAAATCGGGGTGATAAGTATTGGAGTTCGTAACAAATTGCTTCTTCTTGTCATATACTTGATTCACCTTTTCATGTTGACCTATAAGCAACAGACACTCCATACTTACATGCCCTAACTCACTACATTCATAGCATACCTCAAATCCAACCAAAGCTACACCCTTTGCTCATACAAGTCCTAACTTGGCCAATTGTCTCTCCAAACACACTTACCAAAGACATAATTCTTTATTTAGTCTCATAATTAATACTAGTTGATCATGCTGAAGCTGGCTTTGATCATCTCATAGCTGAAGCTTGAGCTTTGAAATTGCTTCGGATTCTTTCTAGAAACTCCCGATTCATATCTTCATGATTCGATAAGAACGTCCCATTTCTTGTAAAATACAAGTATTTCTTCTCCTTCGGTGTTAATCCATCTAAAAACGCCTTATTTAATTTCCATCTTTTAATACTATAATGAGGACACATGCAAATCAATTCTTTGAATCTCATAAACGCCTTATGAAATTGTTCACCCATTTGTTGTTACAAGGATCTAGTGGCCTCTCTTGCATCATTTCTTTTCCCCATAGAATAGTATTCTTCAAGAAATATCCTTTGTATTTCTTGACAAGTGTCAATACTGTTGTCCGACAAATTGAGGAACCACTACTTAGCCCTATCTTTCACAGTAATTAAAAAAAAATCGCAACCTCACTTCATCTTGTGTGAAATGATTTCCACTAATAGTGCTACATATGGAATCTAATTTAACAATATGCCTATATGGTTCTTTAGATGCAATGCTTTTAAATGCAAGAAGAATATTGAGATAGCGAGGACGTACATCAAAAGAGCTTCCCATACAATTTAGGGGTGCGATAAGATTTGAGGCCAAAAATGGCTATCCGCACTAGGGGTGTTCATTGGTTTGGTTATCGGATTACTCGGTTTAGTCGGTTTTCAAATATTAGTAAGCATAACTAAAAACCAAACCAAACTAAAATAGGAAAATGCTTAACCGAACCGAATTCAATTCGGTTTGGTTTCAGTTACAAACCAAAATACCCGAATTCAATCAAGGTTACCTATTTGCATTCCGAATAACAAAATAACTTCAAACAACACAACTTGCCAATATCATCATAGTAATAGAAATTTGGGTCTTGCACTTGTATTTCACCCAAGCGGTACATTTCTTATCTCTACAGAAAATAAGAACATGTAAGTGGATGATAAAACATTAAACTTTTGAATGTAATATAAATTATCATCATAGTTTTTTATATTCTTACAATATTTTCGTCCACATTGCAAGGCACACCCCTTGGACAAGTCCAATCTTAACGACAAATTAAAGCTTCAAGAGCACAAGGACTTAAGTAATTTCTAAATGAGTTAAGCACTTTAGCTCTTGTACTAAATGCATATTCTGAAGCCACCGTTGACATAAGAATGGCTAAAATATCATGACCAATAAATGATAATATAGAAATGTTGCACTTCTTTTCCTCCACCACACAAAACACTGAAATCTAGACTTTCAAACCAAGCATAATATCCTTCAATCTCCTCTTTTAAATACCTATCTAACTTAGACTTGGAATCTTTAGCGACACCTGATTCTACCTTTTGTCTTTTTACCTCCGCCATGTTTATTTCTCTTAGTGCTTTTAGGGTATCATCAACATTCTCAAACAAACTAAAACTTTTGCTTCTTGAAATCTCTTCATTTGTGGTTTAGATGAAGACGAAGCCTTGTTTGCATAATATCCAGGTGAATTCTTTTATAGTCATTAAATATATCAAGCAATGCATTTTTGGACAATTGACAATTCTTGTCCACAGTTTCATTTCCATACATACAATAAAGATTGACCTTTAGATACTCTAATTTTGTTCTTGCCTAAAAAAGAGAAGCAATAAACACCAATAAGCTGAAATTCTCAACATCACCCAAATACTTGTTAAATTTCAATGACATAAATGTAGCCATAATCGTCAACTCATAATCATCAGCACATTGTTTCAGGACACTATTAGTACAACTAATAGAGTCCAAATATGTGCTTGAGGTAATGTAATTTGTACTTTAATTAAAACACATAAAAGTAAAATCATAAACATATATGAATAACTAATTTTAAATTTAGTAAATAATTAAAAAATATACGATAATTAAGAATCCTAGTTATTAAACAGGTGCAGTACTTAAAATTAAAAAAATGAATATCACAAACAAATTATATAATGGAAAAATTCACATTATAGACACTAAGAATTTAATATAATATCAATATATTAGGCTACATAATGTTACATTCTTGAATGACAAGAATATATTATTTCAACAAGAATTAACTAATTAGTAATTTAGTTTACTAAAGATGGTTAATAATACCTGAACTCGAAGAATAAGTTCATTAAAACTTTGAAGAAATCCTCCTAGTCTTTTTGCATTTGCCCAATCCACTAAATTTGGTAGTGCACACCCCTCTTGAAGATCACAAGAAAATGCCAAATCCTCCTAAAAGAATATTTCAAATGCTCTTTGATACTTACATGCAACATTCAACATCAAATAAGTAAAGTTCCAATGAGTAGACACATCCAAAGTTAAACCTTTTCCAACAAAGCATAGTCTAACCCTTCAAATACTTGCTCTGATATGTTCAATAGAAGTTCTAATCTCCTTGAGGCCATATTGCACTATTAAATTCAATATGGATACCATACACCTCATGTGTGTCCATTTTTTAAGAGTGCATTTATCACCCCATTTTACCATTTTCTTACTAAATACTCAACTGCAATATCATTGCTACTTTCATTATCAACGGAAATAGTCATTATATTTTGCAATTCCCACTCAATCAAACAACGCTCCATAACATGTCCAATATTGTTTTTTCGATGACTAGAAATAGGACAAAAGTTTATATCTTCTTTTTTCAAATTCCAATTTTCATGAAAATAGGTACGGTAAGACACATATAATTGATTCGTTGCATATTTTCCATGTATCAATTGTCAAACAAACTCTATAAATTGACTTTTTCAATTGTGCTTTAAGCTTTGATTATTCATTAGGATATATACAGGATCGGTTTTTATACTCAACACAAGTATTTCTCTCAAACTCACTAACAAAAACACTCAAGAAGCAGATTTCTTCTAAGAGTTGATTATAATATACTAGGTAACACAACAAGAACAGAAGAGAATAATTTTCAAGATGCTTGTATATATTATTTCTCAACTCAATGTTAACAAGACCCTTACAAGCTTACTACAAGAGTAATACTGAGAAACTATATATAATACTATCTATAGTCAGATATACTTTGATACCAGCTGGAATCCTCTAACTCAAGCAGATACTACAAAGCTATAGTTAAGGTATCTTAGATAATGTCTTATCTAAGATATGGTAGTCATGACATGTTAATGACTTACCTTTTGTCACCAACTAAAGTTGGCAACTTGTATTAACATATAAAGGTGAATAGTGGAATAAAGTATGGTTAACTACATGGCCTTTTGGGAAAACGCCATGTAGTATCAAGGGTCTGCAGTAGAGTGTGAGAGACCATACTTATGTCCACTGGTTCATAGTAGCATCTTCTGAAGGTTAATTGGCTTTGGAAGAAAAAGTTCTTTCGAAGCCTTTTATACTTCGTTGGAGGTTGCTTCTTCTGCGGCTTGGGAACTTCTACTTCGGAAGTCATTGTCTTTGAATTCTTCTAAGTCTTGAACTTTGGAAGAGAGGACTTTGTCTTTGGAAGTTGGAGCTTTTCCTTTGAAAGTTGATTCTGCACTTTGTCTTCAGAAGAACTCCATATCCTTCGGAGTTCCATACTTAGCTTCAGAAGTCCTTTACAAGTTGTACCAAAAATAATCTAAGTGTTTGATTTTGGTTGCACCAGCCTTCTTCTTGATCCAAAAAACTCCCCCTAGGCTGATGCTACCAAAACCTCACTTGTTCATGCTTCTCAAAACTTTTAACACTAGGAAAGAAGATATTATCTGTTTCTTTGTTCTTCCTGGAAGTGGTGCTGAGAAGTTTGTACAAATCATTCATAGATAGGAGATCCAGTCTGTCACTTTGAATGATATGTACCCTCTGTTGAGTCCCTCTGAAGAGAGTTAGTTGATGGGAGTTATAGTCATCCTCCTATCTAACTATTGGTTTCAATTTAGGGCCTTCCACCATTTGTAGAAAGGCCTTGCCTTTGCTAGGTAACCTTTTATTGTCTTCCTTCTTTCTCAGTTTCAACTCCTCTTCAATCTTGGCTTTTGCAGTTAGCTCTGCAAGATGAATGCTACTTAGATGATTTCTGATATGAGCAGTTGTTTCGAAGTTGGAGGGTGTTAGATCTAGGAACAATAGGTCTAGATAATTTGTATAGGCTTAGAACTTTAATCAATACTTGTAATGAATGATTTTAATACGTTATTTTGATGTATGCATTATGTATTGGATCTTGTATGCCCAAGACACATACAAGATTGATGTGGTTGGTACTTTGTGAACCAAGTCGAGTCATACCCCATAATGAGCTAAACAAACACTAATAAATGTTTATTTGTTGGTGATATCATACAAATAAATATTGAAACCAATTTAGAAAATGAGTTTTCTAAAATGTTGCTTTTGTAATAGAACAAAATTGTATGGATAACTTGTTCATGAGAAATTATTTGTTTTATTATTTAAGTTAGTTAAATAATAACAAATAAAAGTATGTTAATGTTATAAAATTAAAAGAGGTTTTAATTTTATAAACTTATGGTTTAAAGAGTGCATTTTTTTATAAAATTACAAAATGGGGGGAACCCATTTTGAATCAATTTTTCAGCCGCCCATGGGAGGGCCTATCCTTGGGATTGCATGTATTGGTTATTAAAAGACTTTAACCCCTCTTGCACTCAACCTAACTTACACACTCTCTCACACACACACATTGCAAGAACTCTCTCAAAAAGGGCTGAAATTTTCGGATCTTAGAAGAAGTTGCTGAAATTTCGTTTTGAAGGATGCATAAGGAGTTGAGTTTTGGTGTTATACTACCTAACCAGTTTGGTGTTTGCTAGGGCTTGTGGTTATACAAGCTTGAGGACTTCTCTTTTGGAGCCTAGACATTCAAGAAGCATCATCTTCTTCCTCTCATCCTTACTACAACATCTTGTTGTTGAAAGGTAGTTTCAAGAACACCCTATGGTTGCATTTTCATTTTTGATAGCATTTAATTTCACATATATATATGATCCTTTTTATGGGTTAATATTGTTCAAAATTTCATATTATAAAACACCTTTTAACCACTAATATCCACTGCATTTTTGAAGTTTAAATGGTTAAACTAGCTTCGATAAACTTGTAACAAAACCCAATAATGGCATCTAGAGCCGGTTATGTGGAATACTTGCTTCAAAAGTTCTTGAAAAGTTAGTTTTCATCGACTTTTACAACCTATTAGGGGCTGTTTTGTTATGGATGATTGAATCCCTTATGTTTCAAAGTTTTATCTTACATGCTTTATATAAACCTTGAAAGATTTACATCAAATGGTTGATTGTATTGTTTGGACAAAACCCTATAGTTTTGGTTCATATTGGCCAGAACTTTAAGGTTATAAAAAGGGGTTCATAGTTGTTCTTGAATGTTGTATATGATACATATTTTTGTGCATAACATAGCCTTGACCTTATGTGTTTTGGATTTGGTTGATTGTGATTTTGTCATGTTGGTTTTGTTCTTGAAAGGGTTGTAATTTTGTGTTTGTATTTTGGGTTGTAATTTATTTATTCATTGGTTATGTAATAAGTAGATTAGGTGCATTTCTTTTATTAGAAAATTGTATTAGGATATGATTTTGTAAAATAAGATGCACAAGATGACGACCCAAAGAAGGACACAAAAGACATGGACACTTGAAGCATTTGGATGTGGATTCAAGTGGGAGTTCATGGACACATTTTGAGGTGTCATTGTTAACCCTTAGGAAAGACCTTATGACAACACTTGAGATGACAAACAAGTGTAGTCAACTTAGTGACTATGGTTATGCACTTATTTTTGTATGTTTATGCTTGTTTGGTTGGTTGTTGTATGGTTGTTGGTTGATATTTGGATATGCATAACAAACTTATTAACAAACTTAACAAGTTTAAATTGAACGTTTTTTATCATTAAGTGATTAATAAGAGGTTATTAAAAGGATTAAGATTTTAATAAAAGGGGTTTTATTAAAAGTGAACCATAGGGTACCTTGTATTTGAAAGCATGGAAATATAAGGTACATAGAGTTTTCTAAACTAGTATTATGAAAACTTAAATTTTTTTTATAAACATGTTAAACACCATCCTTTTGCATAACACTTGACTCACTTCGAAACTCTTAATAGGATAAAGGTCACCTAACCATTTTGAGAGAACTTGTGATTTGAGGTGGGGATACCATATTTATGGGATAAAGGTCACCTAACCACTTATGTTGGAAAACTCACATGTGTGTGTAATTAGGGTAACTTGATTTGCAAACCATTTTTAATGGCTCACCTACAATGTGGTTTACAAAGGTGTTGATGGGATAAACGTGCCGACCATACGTCTGATGTTTAAGTCGGTCCCATACCCTAGAAGTTGCAAAGGGTTGCAATTGTCAAAATGTTGACTACCTTTTTAATTTAAATAATGGGATAAAGGTCACCTAACCACTATTTAAATGTAACGTTGGTTTCTAGAATTTTAAAATTGTGTAAAACACATAAAAGGGTATTAATTATTAAAATATGAACAATATCAAAAATACTAAAATTGAACTTTGTTAAATTTTTTAGATGGCCACCAACAATAACAAAAATAATGATATCCCATCCGCTCACTCACTATCACTAAGAACCATTCTCCAAAAGGAGCGTCTGAACCATAACAACTTTATAGATTGGTTTCGAAACATGAGAATTGTTCTCAAGCAAGAGAAACGATAGTATATTTTAGACGATCCGATTCCCGATCAACCTAATGAGGAGGATGAGGAGGCCTATAGTAATTGGGTGAAATACACTGAGGAGTCGGTCCAAGTGTCTTGCCTCAGGTTGGCAAGTATGACTCCGCATCTCCAAAAGGAGTATGAACATCATGGAGCATACGACATCATTACCCAGTTGAAGGAAACGTTCCAACAACAAGCAAGGGTAGAGCGCTTCGAAACGGTTCAAGCACTCCATGCACGTCGTATGGATGACACCAAATCTGTCTCATCTTATGTACTTAAGATGTAAAGCCATATTGACCGCCTCGAATGGCTGAATTATCCCGTCTCAAAAGAGTTGGCTATGGATTTGATCCTCAACTCTTTGTCAAAAAGGTTTGAAACTTTGTCATGAATTATAACATGAACGGATGGGACAAGAACATAGTGAGCTTCACTCTATGCTCAAAACTATCGAGGCGGCCATGGGTAATAAGGTTTTACCCATTCTCACTATCAATGAAGGTGGGAACAAGAAGAGGCCTCACCCCGCACCCAAGGCAATTGTTGCCAAGGGCAAAGAACACATTATGGGAAAGGGGAAGGGATTGGTAAGAGCGCCACCACCAAAACAAGTGGAGAAGAAGCAAAAGTTGCTTCAAATGACCCATGCTTAAAGTGTGGGGAGATTGGACATTGGGCAAAGAATTGTCGAGTCCATCTCAAGGAGTTGCAAGCTAAGAGGGATGTTGGGCAAACCTCAGGTACAATTTTCATGATTCATATTGATCTTAATTTAATATCCTCTAACACATGGGTATTGGATACTGGATGTGGAACTCACATTTGCAACTTATTGCAGGGGTTCAAAAGAAGTAAGGCTTCAAGAAAGGGGATGTTAGCCTCTACTTGGGGAATGGGGCAAAAGTTCAAGTTGAAGACCGAGGGGACTACATCTTGAAGCTTCCAAATGGTTTGGAAGAAATATTGAACAATGTTTTGTATACTCCTAGTTTGACTAGGAACATTATTTCTGTTGCCTAATTAAGACAATACGGTTATGTTTTAACATTTATTGAAAATGAAATTCATGTTTCTTTAAATGGCATATTTTATTTTAAAGCTATTCCTATTAATGGTATTTATGAATTGGTTCATGAAAACACATATGATAGCTCATTGTACCAAACCACCACCAAGAAACTCAAATGGGATTTGAGTGATACCTATCTTTGGCATTGCCATCTTGGTCATATAAATAAGAGCGCATACAAACACTTCAAAAAATGGTCTTTTAAAGCAAATGAATATGATTTTACTTGATATATGTGAATCTTGTTTACAAGGTGAAATGGCTAAGGTACCTTTTAGTGGCAAATCTGAAAGGGCAAAAGATTTATTAGGCACCATACATTCGGATGTATGTGGTCCTTTTAAGCCAATGACTAGGTACCATGAAAGATACTTCATTACCTTTACCGACGACTATAGTCGATATGGTTATGTCTACTTGTTAAAACACAAAGACGAAGCTTTTGAAATGTTCAAAATATTCTTGAATGAAATAGAAAATCAACTCAACAAGAAAAAAAAAATTCTCCACACCGATAGAGGAGGAGAATACGCAAGTGATCTTTTAGAGATCATCTTAGAAGTTGTGGTATTGTCTCACAACTATCTCCACCTGGAACACCACAATACAATGGTGTGTCCGAGAGGAGAAATCGAGCTCTGTTGGATATGGTTCGATCTATGATGGCTAGAAGCTTATTGCCTCTATCACTTTGTGGCCCGTATTTTGAATATGGCCCCAACCAATAAAGTGGAAAGGACACCTTTTGAAATATGGCATGGAAGGGTTCTATCACTATCATATTTAAAGGTACGGGGTTGTGAGGTTTATGTTAAGACTCCCACCTCAAACAAGTTAGAAAGTCGTTCAACTAAGTGTATCTTCATTGGATATCCTAGAGATTCTATGGGATATTATTTTTATGATGCATTGGAACAAAAGGAGTTTGTTGCCAAGAAGGCTGAGTTCTTAGAAGCTAAGTTCCTTATGGAAGGAACTAGCAATAGAACAGTGGATCTTGAGGAGGATCAAGAACCACAAACCGATCACGTTTGGTTGACACTAGCATTCAACATGAGGTGTTGAGGATGATCAAGTGGTTGATCAATACACACAAAACGTTCATAGATCTGGTAGAATTAGTAATCCACCTGAAAGATATGGTTTTTCATAAATGGATGCTATGTGGTAGATTTTGATGAACCAACCACTTATCGTGATGCAATGTCCAATTTAGATTGTGACAAATGGCTTGAAGGCATGAACGTTGAGATGCAATCCATGTATGACGACCATGTTTGGGATTTGGTTGTACCACTTCTTATATCCAAGGTAGTTGGAAGTAAGTGGGGTTTCAAGAAGAAAACCAATATGCATGGAAACTTGGATACTTATAAAGCTAGACTTGTAGCAAAAGGTTCCACTCAAACTCAAGGGGTTGATTATGATGAGACCTTCTCACCAGTTGCAATGCTAAAGTCTATTAGGATATTATTTTCCATAGCTGCTCATTATGATTATGAGATTTGGCAAATGGATGTCAAAACCACTTTTCTAAATGGATATGTTGAGGAAGATGTCTATATGGTTCACCCTGAAGGTTTTGTCGATCAAAAACATCCTAACAAAGTATGCAAGTTAAAGAAATCACTTTATGGATTGAAGTAAGCATCAAAAAGTTGGAATCACCGTTTTGATGAAGAGATAATCAAATTTGGGTTCATCAAAAACGCTGATGAAGCAAGTGTATATAAGAAAACTAGTGGGAGCATCATCAATTTCCAAGTATTGTATGTTGATGACATCCTACTATTTGGAAATAACATTCCAACCTTGGAAGGTGTAAAAGCCTGGCTTGGAAGCTATTTCTCCATTAAGGATCTTGGTGAAGCCGCCTATATTTTGGGAATAAAGATCTATAGGGAGAGATCAAGGCGATTGATAGGTTTAAATCAAAGTGCATACATTGATAAGATCTTGAAAAGGTTCAAGATGAAAAACTCTAATGTCCGAGCTCAAAGGATCAGCAAGACAAAATGAAGGGAATTCCGTATGCGTCTGCTATAGGATACAACATGTATGCAATGATATGCACTAGGTCGGACGTGTCGTGCGCATTAAGCATGACAAGCCGATACCAACAAAATCCTGGAAATAGTCATTGGATGGTTGTTAAGAACATACTTAAGTACCTAAAGAGGACCAAAGATATGTTCCTAATCTATGGATCTGGTGAGGAGGAACTCGTAATAAAGGGTTACATGGATGCAAGTTTCCAAACTGATCGGGATGATTCACGATCATAATCGGGGTACATTTTCATCTTGAATGGAGGAGCAATCTCTTGGAATAGCTCGAAGCAAGATGTTGTGGCGTTATCAACTACACAGTCAAAATACATTGCCGCTTCATTACCAGCTCAAGAAGCTGCATGGTTAAAGAATATCATTGCCGATCTAGGGGTAGTCCCTTTCATTCAAGACCCCCTAGAAATTCTTTGTGATAACGAGGGTGCGATTGCTCAAATCAAGGAACCCCGTGCACATCAAAACACTAGGCACATTGAATGGAGATTCAACAACATAAGGGATGAAGTTGAAAAGGGAAAGATATATATTCGCAAAGTTCACACAGATCAAAACATTGCGGATCCACTCATGAATCTTCTTGATAAGGCAAAGCATGAAAGTAATACTTGTGCCATGGGACTTCAATATTCTAGTGACTGGATTTGATCTTTAATTTTGTATTTATATATTGTAACCCTTTATTACTTGAATATATTATTTGGTTATAATGATTCAACTAATATTCCTATTTTGCATGTTTAAAATCCATAAGTAAATCATTTACTTAGAACATCTGTAGTCGTTCATACTTGTGGGAACAAGTATGAAGGTAAGACTATTATGAACTTGGATTAGTAGATATTCATGTGGATGAATATAGAGCAAAGGGTTGCTACCAAAGTTCGTAGATATTTGTGGGATACAAATAATGTACTGACCTGCATCTCAAATATTACTACATGGAATCTTCTTGATTGATCATAAGTAATTTTGAGTAAAGGCGAACATCATTTGGTATCCTCTGACCTGAGATACATATTGGGTCATGATATTTACGGAATATTATACTTTGACTTAGTTCTTCATCGTTATGAAACATGACAGTACATAAGTCTGAGTTCAGGTATAATACAAGGTAATTGTGAGAGACGTATGTAGTCAAGATGGGATTTGTCCCTCTTATTTGTTAAGTGTAAGATGCCTAAGGCCTGATAAAGTTAAATCAATTGAGAATGATCACTCTATGTCTCTGGAATTTAATATGACATCCGTGACAAAAGGATAGATGATTGATTCACCTAAAACATTTCGAGTAAGGTACTTGAAGGGGATGGTGTTATTGAATGTCACTTTGTAAAACGTATTAAGGGTAGTAAACCGTTGTTAGGTGGTATTTACTGCTTGCATCAATCTTTTATGAATCATGTGCAAGTGGGAGATTGTTGGATCTTGTATGCCCAAGACAGATACAAGATTGATGTGGTTAGTACGTTATGATCCAAGTCAAGTCATACCCAATAACAAGCTAAACAAACACCAATAAATATTTATTTGTTGATGAGATCAGACAAATAAATATTGACACCAATTTAGAAAATGGGTTTTCAAAAACTTTGCTTTTGTAATAGAACAACATTATATGGATAATTTATTCATGAGAAATTATTTGTTTCATTATTTAAGTTAGATAAATAATAACAAATAAAAGTGTGTTAATGTTATAAAATTAAAAGAGGTTTTAATTTTATAAACTTATGGTTTAAAGAGTGCATTTCTTTTATAAAATTACAAAATGGGGGGAACCCATTTGAATCTAATTTTCGTCCGCCCATGGGAGGGCCTATCCCTGGGATTGCATGTCTTGGTTATTAAAAAACTTTAATCCCTCTTGCACTCAACCTAACTTACACACTCTCTCACACATACACATTGCAAGAACTCTCTCAAAAAGGGCTGAAATTTTCGGATCTTAGAAGAAGTTGCTGAAATTTCATTTTGAAGGAGGCACAAGGAGTTGAGTTTTGGTGTTATACTACCTAACAAGTTAGGTGTTTGCTAGGGCTTGTGGGTATACAAGCTTGAGGACTTCTCTTTTGGAGCCTAGACATTCAAGAAGCAACATCTTCTTCTTAGTAACCCAACTACAACATCTTGTTCTTGAACGGTAGTTTCAAGAACATCCTATGGTTGCATTTTCGTTTTTAAAAGCATTTCATTTCACATATATATATATGATCCTTTGTTTATGGGTTTTGTTTTGGGTTAATATGGTTCAAATTTTCAGATTATAAAACACCTTTTAACCACTAATATCCGCTTCGTTTTTGAATTTTAAATGGTTAAACTTGCTTTGATAAACTTGTAACAAAACCCAACGATGGTATGGTTTTGTTACAAGTTTATCAACGCAAGTTTATCCATTTAAACTTCAAAAACGCAGTGGATATTAGTGGTTAAAAGGTGTTCTATAATCTGAAAATTTGAACCATATTAACCCAAAACAAAACCCATAAACAAAGGATCATATACATATGTGAAATGAAATGCTATCAAAAATGAAAATGCAACCATAGGGTGTTCTTGAAACTACCTTTCAAGAACAAGATGTTGTAGTAGGGATGAGGAGAAGAAGATGATGCTTCTTAAATATCTATGCTCCAAAAGAGAAGTCCTCAAGCTTGTATACCCACAAGCCCTAGCAAACACCTAACTTGTTAGGTAGTATAACACCAAAACTCAACTCCTTGTGCCTCCTTCAAAACGAAATTCCAGCAACTTCTTCTAAGAACCGAAAATTTCAGCCCTTTTTGAGAGAGTTCTTGCAATGTGTATGTGTGAGAGAGTGTGTAAGTTAGGTTGAGTGCAAGAGGGATTAAAGTTTTTTAATAACCAAGACATGCAATCCCAAGGATAGGTAATTTTAACTTTATAAAAAAATGGGTTCCCCCCATTTTGTAATTTTATAAAAAAATGCACTCTTTAAACCATAACATTATTAAATTAAAACCTCTTTTAATTTTATAAAATTAACACACATTGATTTGTTATTATTACTAACTTAAATAATGAAACAAATAATTTCTCATGAACAAATTATCCATATAATGTTATTTTATTACAAAAGCAACGTTTAAGAAAACCCATTTTTAAGTTAGTGTCAATATTTATTTGTATGATCTCATAAACAAATAAATATCTATTGGTGTTTTTTAGCTTGTTATTGGGTATGACCCGACTTGGATCATAACGTACTAACCACATCAACCTTGTATGTGTCTTGGGCATACAAGATCCAACAATCTCTCACTTGCACAAGATTCATAGAAGATTGATGCAAGCAGACAACGGTTTACTACCCTTAATACGCATGAAAAAATACCATTCAATAACAACATCCCCTTCAAGTACCTTACTCGAAATGTTTTAGGTGAATAAATCATATATCCTTTTGTCACACATGTCATTATTGATACATATGTACCTTGTTTAGGAGTTTAATGTAAAATGTCTGTCTTGTCTTACATATATGTAATGGATGAGTTGAATGAAATACAATGTGTGATTGATGCTTATAATGTTTAATGTTTCATTGTTTATTGTGTAATAAAATATATTGAACTAACTATATACGTTTGTGGTTGTTTACATAGTTCTTAGTCAATAATGATTGATGTTGATACATATGTACCTAGTTTAGGAACTTAATGTAAAATGTCTATCAAGTGTTACATATATGTAATGGGTATGAATGAAATGCAATGTGTGGTTGATACATATAATATTTAATATTTCATTGTTTATTGTGTAATAAAGTATATTGAACTAAATATATAGGTTTGAGGTTATTGTATATAGTTTTTAGTCAATAATGATTGAGAAACATGTTCAAACTTAATCGTGTGAAGTACTCATGCGAATGGACCATGCTAATGGACCATACGCATGAATACTTCATGCTAATAACCAGTCGCACGACTGAACCAGGAGACTGGATCAGTCGCACGATTGAGACATAAGATTGACTCAGTCGTACGATTGGACCTTTAGTCGTGCGGATGGATCAATCGCATGCTTCAGTCGCACAACTGAACCATGCTGATGGTTCAGTGGTACGAATGAAAAACCTTAACCTATAAATACGACCTAATTCATGAAAAAACGCAACAATTCGAATACCTACGCACATAATCGTACCCTTGTCGTCCAGAGACTCAAGAAGACCTGTTCCAAATTCATAGATCACAGTTGATCGTGTTCTAATCATTCGTAACATTTCATTAATCATTAGATTGATCTGAATTGTGTTCTCCGTAATTGGATCGCCAATCAAATAGGATTCTACACTATTTGAGTTGGTATACGTGCAGAATCCGTTAGTACTCCGTACTTAAATGGTCCTAACAAGTGGTATCAGAGCTTTGGCTCTTGATTTTGCGTGTGATTCAATCATTTTCGGTGTAAATCTCATGTTTTTTTACATTCAAAAACACTATCATTTTGAGTAGAATAGTGTTTTTCAGTGTCTCTAGATCTAAAAGTTTGCATTATTCGACTTATGGCGGTTAGGGTTTGTGAAAAATCGTATTTTTGTGTCAAAGTACCAAAAATCTTTTAATTTTGATATCCAGTAGCCTCAGTCGCACGATTGGCTCAATTGCACGACTGAACTCAATCGCACCTCTCATACGCACAATTGAACTCAGTCACCCATCCATTCGTATGACTGAACACTCAATTCGCATTATCCATCCGCACTTGCTCAATCGCACGATTGACTCATCCGCATTGGTTCAATCGCACGATTGATTCATCCGCATTAGTCCATCCGCACGATTGACCCAATCATATCTCTCCATTCACACTAGTGAAACAGTTTTGTTCTATCTCTCAAAGTATAAAGAAATAGAAGATAAGTACTTGGTGTTTATTGCAGGTAGGGACTCGCGTATCCAGAACCTGTTACTTCTGGAAAATGAGATTGGGAATCACATTAAGCCGCCTAAGCTTATCACATTAGACGATTAACCATAATGGAAGCAAAGGT
Organism: Flaveria trinervia; assembly: GCA_025506515.1. NCBI lineage: Eukaryota > Viridiplantae > Streptophyta > Magnoliopsida > Asterales > Asteraceae > Flaveria > Flaveria trinervia. The sequence goes on along the minus strand of CM046442.1, from coordinate 68,777,170 downwards.
TCGAAATTTATTTAAATGGTATTGATCCCAATATGTGGGAATCAATCGAGACTGGTTATAGTATGCCGGTTGGAGCTGATGGCATCAAACTTACTCTAGGCGGCATGACTGATAGCCAGAAGGTGAATTACAATGTTGAGAAAAAGGTGTATCCTCTGTTGACTTAGTCGATACCTAATGATATATTCCACCAATTTTTTGAGAATAAACAGGCAAAGAAATTATGGGAGGCTCTAGAAAAACGATACAACGGGAATGCATCGTTAAAAGCTCTAATGGCAAAGGCTTTGAAGAAGGAGTTTGATAACTTCTCATCGATGGGTAAACAGAGCTTGGATGTTGTCATAGACCGATTCTACCATTTAATGAGTGAGTTGCACACTTATGGGGTTACAACATCAATGGAAGATAAGGTATCAAGATTTGCTCATGGTCTGCCAAAGAAGTGGGACTCGTTTGTGTCTAATTTGAGACAGAACAATTTACTGGCAAAATTAGACATAAATGACTTTATCCTGAAACTGAGGGAGGAGGAACTGTACATGTCTCAGAATGGATCTTATGATCAGAATACGTCTCTGTATAATTCAACTTCCACCTCAAAAAGCTCAGGAGCACCACTTCAAACAGCATTTGTGTCAAGTTCAGCAACTCCTCCCCAAGCCTCTACTTCAGGATCTGAAATGTCAGGGTCATCTAGCACCAAATATATAGTACCTGAATCAAACACGACGAAGTTGAAGACTGAGAATCTCGGGAATATCATTGTGGAGGTTGCAAAGGAGCATATGGACCTCTTAGCTATGGTTGTTTATTCTTATGATGGTCTAGTTGTAGAAAAGATTGGAAATTACCATCTGGCATATGAGGATTACGAGTAGGTGGACGATAATGAATTGGAAAGAATGGACATTATGTGGGCGTTGGCAAGTGCTATTTGAAGAGCCAAGAAGTTTGTGAAGATGACCGGATAGAACTTGATAGCTACAAAGGATACAACTTTTGGTTTCAACAAAACCAAAGTTACCTGTTTCAACTGTGGAGAAAAGTGGCACTTCAAACATGAATGTGTGAAGCCCAAGAAGACAAGTAACGGTAATCCTTTCTCATCATTCAACCGTAAAGACAAACCCACAAGTGAAGTTGCATCATGAAGCAAAGATCCTAAGGCTTTGACTGCACAAGATGACGAAGGTCAAGATTGGACCTTTCATTTTGTATCCCGGGGTGAGTCAAACATTGCAAATGTTGAGGTTTTGGATGATGACACTACAAGTGAAGGTGAAATAGCAGTTGAAATAGTAATCTCAAATCATGAAGATACTACTAATGTGGTCACTCACCTGAATGAAGAGGATCTTAGAGCTACAGGTTCAGAATCTCCAGCATCTGAGAAGTCAAACTCTGCACTGATGGTTGATTCAACCGAGTCTTCATAGGTAAGTACCACAGACCAATTTTTTGAAAATCATGCTTGTAATGAATGTAATAAATTTAGAGACAGCATAGATTCAAAATTTTCTAGGTTATTAGAGCACAATGATAGCTTACTAAATGACTTACAACTGTGCATAGAGGCTAACCGGATTTAAAACAAAATGAGCACAGTTATAAAGAGAAAATAGAACTGTTAAATAAACAACTAAGGGAAACCGAAGTTGTTGCTTTTAACCAAGCAAATGACATAAATTTCTATTTATTCTCCCTAGAAGAAACTAAGAAATAAAAAGCAATTATGGAAGTCGAAGTAAATTCATTAAGACAAAAACTGCACAGTTGGACCAGTTCTTCTCACATAGTCTAGCACTTAGTGAAAGATGTTGATACATGTATGTCCCTAGATCATGATATGAATGTAATAGATCTTGTTTGTCTGATTCTGATATAATGTTTGGAATGATTAATGAAATGATATTGATTGTTTGTTATTTATAATGTTAAATATTTCATTAATGAGTCAATGTTGAATTGGTTTGTGGTTGTTTGAATTGTTACACATAATGTTATATTAATTAATACATTCAAACTTAACAAAATGAAGTTCTCATGCGAATGGCCCATGCGAATGGACCATATGCATGAATAACTTCATACGAATGACTCAGTCGCACGACTGAACCAGGAGACTGGATCAGTCGTATGATTGTAACATAAGATTGGCTCAGTAGCACGACTGAACACTCAGTCGTGTGGATGAATCAACCATATGGTTCAATCGCACGACTGAACCATACTAATGGTTCAGTCGCACGAATGAACAATACTAACCTATAAATACAACCTAATTCATGGAAAAACGAGAGCTTTCATTCTATTTCGACTCCAGACGTACCCTAGCCATCCAGAAGCCTCCAAGTTGATACTCCAAGTTCATAGAACACGGTAGATCGATTTCTAATCGATTCTTAACGTTTGATTCAATATTTTATTGATTCCACGTGCGTTCTCACTGATTGGATCGCCAATCAAACAGGATTCCGCACTATTTGGTTTGGTTTACACGTTAATCATTAGGTATTTCGTTTAAAAACCAGGTCCTCACAAGTGTTGGGCGACTGAGGCTCAGTCGTGCCGATTGAACTCAGCTTCAGTATTTAAATGGCCATAGTCGATCGCATTCCACTCATCACCCTCAATCGCTCCTAAATCGCACATTGTACCGTTACTCTGCCGAAATTGCTTTAGACCTTGTTTCCACATCTTTATTGATATTCTGACTTGCGTTCACATTTATACAAGTATATAACAGTGAAATCACACCGGAATCAGAAGAAAGCAAGCCCTAATTGTGTGATATTTGACTGAAACAAGAATCAGACCGTAAATGACCTAATAACCAACTAAAACTAAGCAACATGTTAAAACTAAGTCTAATAGGTCATTATTTAAGAGATTCCGAGTCTAAAGAGCCATTAAACCACGTTTAATTTCATGAATTGATCAAGACTCGAACCTCAGTCGATTGAACAGTGGGTCATGCGATTGGTCTTCTGGGTGAACTTCAATTGCACGATTGAGGCTACCGAATGGGTCAATTGGCCGAATGTATCATGCAAATGAACTCGGTCGGCCGACTGAACCAATCACAGACTCAGCCAACAGATTGAACAAAGTCGCATGTCTCATTCACTCGAATGAGCTCAGTCGCATGAAAGGACAACCGACTGACTTCAGTAGCATGATTCATTCGTACGAATGAATCAGATTGAATTTAAACTATACACTTTGAACTGAAGTTTGATGTATGACTTACTAATGGTTCTGTGTCTTGTGTTTCAGATAAATGGCTGATAGATGGTCCATCAATCCAAAGCACAATATATGTGCTTATTTGGACCATACGACTCGGAATGGGGCTGAGTTTACAGCGATTATTGCGTTCCTTCGACGCTCTCGGATACATAAAGCCATATCCACACCGTGTACTCCTTACAGGTCATTACATCAGGCTTTCTGGGAGAATGCCTCCGTAGATCGTTCACGTGAGCCTTACAGCATACAGAGCTCCATTCATGGTCATGATATTGAGATTACAGCAGCTGACATCCAGAGAGTACTTGATTTTAGGGACGATACTGATCACCCCACCAGACTACATCCATTTACAGTAAGAGGTTGCTTCCTCAGGATTAAGTACGCTGGGGACATCAACTCAGGTGTGCTCAACAAGAGCAACCTGTGTCCCCAGTATAAATACTTGGCGCATGTGATCCTGAAGTGTATTGCTTCTCGAAAGGGTGGGTTTGATGACCTGTCAGACCAGATTCAGAATGCCTATATGGCACTGGTGCTGAACCACCCCTTCAGCTTCTCGAGCATGATCTTCTCGTATCTGGTGGAGAATCTGGAGGCCAAGGGGAAGGAGGGTTTTTGTATGTACCCCAGATTTCTGCAGCTGATCTTCAATGAGAAGCTGCCATTACTTCCCAAGGAGAGCCATGATGCGGTTGCCCTAGAGATTATGGATGACGCGACTTTGGGTCGCATGAGAGTGTATCGGGGCAAGCAGGTAAAGCCCCAGGTAAAGAGGTTGATCGGCCATCTGGCCAATGAAAGATATGTGGCGCCAGGTAGACGCAAGTGGCGTCATGATGACTGTGATTCAGATGATGAGAGGCTATCGCTCCCAGAGCATGATTCAGACGATGATAATAGTGGGGATGCTGGGGATGATACGCATGTTCCAACGAGGGGCACAACTTCAGATGTTATACCCCCAGTATCTGCCCTAATAGGCGACATAGCTGTGTCTGTAGGTTTCCACCAACTTCATACCTGGTGAGGAGGAAGAAGAGTCGGATGAGGAGCCCTTGACGAGGACTGTGGGAAGCAAGGTTGTTCCCACAGAGTATGGACTCCGGGCGGTTGGTAAACGCTCCAGGGATTCGGGTGAGACGACTGCAGATCCCAGCTATGCTTCTGAGTCTGCTAGCCGTGTTCTAGGGGGAGCATCCACCTCGACTGGATCGAGGAAGAAACGGATGGCTCAGCCCCACGGCCAGAAGAAGAAGAAGAAGAAGAGAAGACTCACCTTCGTCACCACCACAGCTACCACTACCACTACCACCACCACACCTCCCACCACTGTACATATACCAACTACCACCATGATCTTTCACTTCTACATCACCTCCACTATCTCACAGACCCAACCCCATCTTCACCATAGCCACCACCACCACCACTAACCACCAAGCAGGACCCTCATCCCATCCCACACATATATATGGATCTCCTCTACCTTCAATTGGAGTAAAGGACGAGCTTTCTGCGCTGAACCGGATGGTGATGCGTCTATTAGCTACTGATGAAGAGAAGACTGCACATATCCGTCAGCTTGCAGATCTCACTGCTGCGTAGTCACACCAGATCTCTAAGTAGGCTAGGCTGATCGAGGAGCAGGCCCAGCAAATGGCTGCTCAGAGCCACGAGATCGCCCAACTCCAAGAGCATAGAGTCACATATACTAAGAAGATTGAGGAGTTGGAGAATGCTATGAAAACCATCATGCTCAAGCTTAAGGGATCTAAAGATGAGCCTCTGAAGATTAAAGAGGGAGATGATGATGATGATGATGATGATGATGATGATGAGACTGAGGATGATGAGGAGACGGAGGATGAGAGGACAGAGGAGAGGAATGAGGATGATGATGAAGAAGGAGGGGATGCAGCTGCATCTGCCTCTACTCAAGGTCAGGATAGGAGATCCAAGAAGAAACAAGACCAACCAGCTTCCTCCTCTGCTCCACCAAGTGATGACCCAGTGATCCAAGACAAAAGTAATGATTAGATGTCTATGTATTTGATTACTTCTGTACTTGAATCATGTATTTAAACTTATGTATTCGATGTTTATTTAAGATTAATGTATTTCTGTCTTGATTATAACTAATGTTTGCTGTGATGAATGTTTTAAATCAAGCAGATCCTGATCTCCAAAGAGATGAATACGATATTGCTCCCCTCCAACAGGTCAAGACTCAACTAAAGTTGATTCTTGATCTGCAAGGGATCGTCAGAAGGTCGGTGAGTTATACCCCTGAAGAAGGGGAAATAATTCATGATCTATCAAATGAGCAACTAGCTAAGATCTTCAAGTTAAATCCCGATGAGATTGTGAAAGATGTTCCAACGTGCGACTCGACAAGTGACGAAGAGCTCAACGACATTGATGAAATAGAAATAGAAGATGTCACTGCAGAGCACTACCCTTAGTATGCTGACAATGAGGGAAATATGGTTCCCAATCTGGGTGAATCCCTTGTCAGTGATACGTTTGAGGTGTTAGACAAAATGGAGCAGGAGTCAAAGAAGATAGAGGGAACGGCCCAAGCCTCAAATGAGGATGTTGATATCCGAAAGGCTGAGTGGGCTGCCTATTTTGATGAAGTTAGAGCCCAACGTGCTACACCTAAACAAGACGCCTACACCAAACTCTACGGAGTCAAGAAACATCATAAGGTGTCGGGCAGGATTATAGCATGGGCATATTTTGAGGACCTTAACGTATATGTCGTTAAGAGAGAGAAGGGCATAGAGTACTTTAGATTTCCACATGATCTAAAGACTCTACCAGGTTTTGAGCTCAACCAGCTGGCCAAACTGAAGCTGTTGTATGCTGACCCACAAAAGATGTCAGGCTAGTTTGAGGCTGCCCTAAGGAAGGAGTACCATACCAGGTGGGTTAACTTCAGACCCCAACAACCTACAAGGTACATCAGAAGGTCTGAAGTTAATGCCATTACTGGAAAGCCAAAGATAGTGTTGAAGTGGAGTCCTCCGCGCACGATGTCTAGAATCCCACTCAGGGAAATGCCACAGGATTTCACTCCACACTTTAAGTGGTGGTACTACGAATAGAGGACAGGAGAAGCGGTTATAGTCCTAAACAAAAAGAGCCAAATGGATACTATCAGGGTATTTGACCCAGTGTGGCTAACCAACTTGTCAGCTAATGATGTCTACACTCTATACAAGTGGCCACTGTTCTATGATACGCAGGATATAGTACAAGCCCTCCAGTTCCAGAATGTCATAAGACTATGTTTTGCATTTGAGATTCATGCAGGAGTCACAAAAGAGGATAAGTACAAGAAGTATGAGGAGGTAATGAAGAAAACAAGACATTAGAGAGATCTAGGTCCAAAGGGGAGTTTGTTGATACATGTATGTCCCTAGATCATGATATGAATGTAATAGATCTTATTTGTCTGATTCTGATATAATGTTTGGAATGATTAATGAAATGATATTGATTGTTTGTTATATAATGTTAAATATTTCATTAATGAGTCGATGTTGAATTGGTTTGTGGTTGTTTGAATTGTTACACATAATGTTATATTAATTAATACATTCAAACTTAACAAAATGAATTCCTCATGCAAATGGACCATGCGAATGGACCATATGCATGAATAACTTCATACGAATGACTCAGTCGCACGACTGAACCAGGAGACTGGATCATTCGTATGATTGTAACAAAAGATTGGCTCAGTCGCACGACTGAACACTCAGTCGTGCGGATGAATCAACCGTATGGTTCAATCGCACGACTGAACCATACTAATGGTTCAGTCACACGAATGAACAATACTAACCTATAAATACAACCCAATTCGTGGAAAAACAAGAGCTTTCATTCTATTTCGACTCCAGACGTACCCTAGCCATCCAGAAGCCTCCAAGTTGATACTCCAAGTTCATAGAACGCTGTAGATCGATTCTAATCGATTCTTAACGTTTGATTCAATATTTTATTGATTCCACGTGCGTTCTCACTAAGTGGATCACCAATCAAATAGGATTCCGCACTATTTGATTTGGTTTACACGTTAATTATTAGGTATTTCGTTCAAATACCAGGTCCTAACAAAAGAACGCAACAACGGGGAGGGTTTGGGTTACAAAGTGGTTCCACCACCATATGAGACCTTGTTGATTGCTAAATGTAGACATATATATAACAATCCAATCAAGGATCATATGGTGTCCACTCTATAGTTAGTGATCCAGATTCCACGAGTAAATCGGTGCAATCTACCACTAAACACAAGGAGGCCACTTTATAATCTAAAGGTAAGATGCCTATTGTTAATTTGGATGAGCAATTTGAGAAGGTTAAGGTGAAGTCTGGTTCTAACATCTCTAATTCTAAACCTAAAAAGCTTAAACAAGTTAACCAACCTCGTGCACCATGTCATAGTCCAAATAAACAACAAGGTACAGATGTTTGTTGTACAGATGTTAAAATTGTTCAAACTATGAACTTTGTTCAAGAAGCTAAAACATCTAAACAAAAAGTGTCAAAACCCAAACAAACTAAAGTTACACATGTGTCGTACACTTCCCCACAGAAACCTTTCCACCAACGTATAGAAAGTAGATCATGCTACAACTATGGAAAGTATGGACACATCACTTCTCATTGTCCTTACTATCAGACACCAAAGAAGAAAGTTGAACTTCATGACACTAAATCAAGTTTTTCGAAATAGAGCTCTATTACTCCACCAAAAAGAACTAGTGAACATAAAGTTCAAACCATCACCCAGTCTTCTGTGTATCGCAAATAGGCCTTACACAAAACCGGCTTATGGAAGAAAAAATCAAGTCAAAGGTCTCATAATAAGAACAAGAAGAAGATTGATCTTTCGTTACCCTCAAATGGACAGTGGGTTGAATTTATGATGTGTGATGCCTCTGGGTCACCCAAGCCAGTAAAGGCTTGGGTCCCTAACGTAAACTAATCATTTCCTTTAATGTGCAGGGTGTCTGCTATAGTGCTTCTACAAATACCTGGATTGTTGATATCGGAGCATCAAGGCATATGACTGGAAACCTGTCCCTCATGTCAAATGTAAAACAAATTAAAGGAGGAACGTTTCATTTGCTAGAAATAAAGGAGGTTACATCACAGCTCAAGGGGAAGTGGGAAACAAGAAAGTGAAGTTAGATAAGGTAAACTATGTTCAACGACTTCAAAATAACTTACTTTTTGTATCCCAAATCTGTGACAAAGGCTTTAAGGTATTCTTTGACAACAAGAAGTGCTATATGTTGAAGAAAGATTACGTAATCCTGGAGGATCAAGTCTTAATGTCAGCTTCAAGATATAATGATCTATATGTCTTGGATCTATCAAAGGCCTCCATAATTGATCATCAAGTACAATGCTTCTTGTCAAAGGCAACAGAGAAAGACTCCATCTCCTGGCATAAGAGAATAGGACATATAAATCCCCAGAAGATGAATCACTTGATCCAGAATGATCTAGTGTGTGGAGTAAACGATAAGAACTTCTAATTACCGGATTTCTGTGTCGCTTGTAAAAAAGGAAAACAGACCAAGAAGGCTTATGAGGCTAAGAAAGTTAATTCCATTGAGTTGCCTCTTGAGCTTCTTCACATGGATCTGTTTGGTCCAGTCACTACGAGGAGCATTACTGGCGACTTGTACCGCTATGTAGTTATGGATGATTACTCAAGATTCTCTTGGGTGATGTTTCTAAAATCTAAATTAGAGACATTTGAATCATTCAAAGCGCTAGTAACTATATTGGAGTCACTCTACAAGCTAAAGGTATGACAAGTTTGCTCAGACAACGGTACCGAGTTCAAGAACCAATGGATGGAGGCATTCTGCAAAGAAAAAGAAATTGTGCACCAGTTCACATCTGCCTACACTCTTCAAATGAACGAAGTTGCTAAGAGAAAGAATCGCAGCTTGATAGAGACAGCATGGAGGTTGCTAGAAGACTCGAAACTACCCATTAAATTCTGGAATAAGGTAGTTGCCAATGTATGTTACACCCTAAATCGAGTCTTGGTGATCAAGCATCATGGTAAAACGTGTTACAAGTTACTGCAATGACGTAAAGCAAATCTAGAGTACGTCAAACCATTTGAAGAACCATTTACTCTTCTGAAGAAACTCAGTCAGGCAAGTTTAGCGAGAAGGCTGAAGAAGGAATTTTTCTAGGATACAACATACCAAATAAGAGAGTTTACAACTCAACGGGTCAAGTAGAAGTGTGGTGCAACGTCTACGTTTAGAGATACACCACCCCCTGCTGGCGAAGGACTCACATTCTTCTTCAATCATGATGGATTCTTTAAGTCCTTCAACATCCATCTCTCCTCTCCTAAAGATGATTTAGTAACCAAAATGATGTATGATGTCTTAAACACACCGTCACAAGACTCAACAACATTAGGTTCACAAGGTGAGTCTTCCAGTCATTCAGGGGGAGCACTGGAAGTAAGTGACTCTTCTCTGATGATGAAGACATGGAGAACGATCAGGTGGATCAGGAGGAATTGGTTCCTACTACTACAAGTACACAAGCATCTGATGTTGATGCCTCTGACACTTCAGACCCTCACACTCCCACCGCCTCAGATACTGAACCGGGGGTTCACAACCTGGATAATAAGGGAGTTGTTCCCACCACTCCTGAGTCACGCATAAATATTTATCATCCTCTAGACAATGTCATTGGGGATGTAAGATCAGGAGTTCAGACAAGAAATAAGCTATACTCAGCTGATTATGCCTCGGTAATAGAAAAGGGGTATCTTCACAATGGTGTGTATTGATGTTTTATGTCTCAATCTGAGCCAAAATATGTTAGTGAAGCCCTAAACGACGAGGCATGGGTGAGTGCCATGCAAGAAGAACTTCTTTAATTCAAGAAGTTAGGTGTATGGACACTGGTGGATAGACCTAAAGGTGCTAAGGTCATTGGCACCAAATGGGTCTTGAAATGCAAGAAAGATGACCAAGGGGTCATAATCAGAAACAAGGCTTGACTTGTAGTTCAAGGATTTCGACAAGTCGAGGGTATTGATTATAATGAAGTCTTTGCACTTGTGGCAAGAATGGAAGCAATCCGTATCTTCCTAGCCTATGCATCTTACATGAAGATTAAAGTTTACCAATTAGATGTAAAGAGTGCATTTCTTCATGGTGAAATCTGGGAGACGGTGTACGTCAATCAACTCGAAGGATTTGAGGATCCGTATCATCGGGACAGAGTTTACAAACTAGATAAGGCTCTCTACAGGCTCCATCAAGCCCCAAGAGCATGGTATGAAAAGCTCTCGACTCATCTTGTGAAACACGGATTTCATAGAAGAATGATTGACTGTACACTGTTCATCAAAGAAAAGGATGGTGACTTACTGCTAGTTCAGATCTATGTTGATGACATAATCTTCGGTTCCAAAAACGAAGATTTATGCAAAGAATTTGAAGTAGTAATGAAAGCTGAATTTTGAAATGAGTGCCATGGGAGAAATGAAGTTCTTTCTTGGGTTACAGGTGGATTAGACACCAAATGGGATATTTCTACATTAGACTAAGTATGTAGATGATATTCTTAGTCGGTTCGATATGGAGAATGCTTTAGCAGCTAGGACTCCACTAGCTACAAACCATGATGTGGCACCCGACGAAAATGGTGATCTGGTGGATGCCACCATGTACTGAGGCATGATCGGATCTCTCATGTACCTCATTGCCTCACGCCCTGATATGATGTATGCGACGTGCCTTTGCTCCAGATATCAGGCAAAACCGAAAGTCAACCATCTCATAGGCGTCAAACGGATATTTCGTTATCTGAAGGGTACTCCAATACTTGGGTTGTGGTATCATCATGACAATAACTTTGAGCTTATAACGTATTGCGATTCGGATCATGGCGGCTGCAAAATGAACTACAAGTCAACTTCAGCAGGATGTCAATTCTTTGGGAGAAGATTAGTCACGTGGTAGTGTAAGAAGCAGCCATCGGTTGCTTTGTCAATTTGTTAAGCTGAATATGTTGCTACTGCAAGCTGCTGTTCACAAATCATCTGGATTAAATAGCAAATGCGGGACTACGGTTTGAAATTTTCTAACACTCCTATATTTGGAATTCTGCTGCTATAGCCGTAACTAAAAATCCGGTCCAACATCGTAAGACCAAACACATCGGAATTAAATATCACTTTATCTGTGATTGTTTTGAAAAGAATTTAATTGATGTTGTTAAAATTAATACGGACTTTCAACGCGCTAACCTCTACACAAAATCATTTGGTAAACCAAGATTTTTATATCTATTAGAGGTGAACGGGGTGAAAAAGAAAAGTGAAGTGATTCCAGACGATGGCAGTACATAGTCCGACAAGTAGAGTTATTTTTTATTTTATTTTATTTTGTTTTATTTCTTCGCTTATTAAAATTCTAAACGCAAAAACATTCTCGGTTTTAGATTTTTGGGGGAGAATAGGTTAAATTAGTATTAAAAATGAGGGAGGAGGACAATCTAGATAATAGAAGTGAGATTGTAAGTGTGTTACTAATTCAGTGTTTATGGAAAATGATAGTACATAGGAACAAATAGTTTGGGACTTTAAAAGAATGTAATTGATTAAGATGCAAAATTCGAAGTATAAGTTTGAAAAGTCTAAACAACATAAAAGGAAAAATGATAGTAAAACTAGCTGCTACTAAGGTAACACGGAGAAAGTAGACCTAGACGTTGCTAGACCATTACATGATGTGTCAGTAGATTCAACACAATAGATAACTAGACCTGATTGGTGATTTCAAGCTCAAACTAAGTTGTTCAACAAGCTGTGGGTTATCATCTTATCCCTGGTTAACACAATCAACGAAGTTCAAATAAGGGGAGACGAGCAAAATAAACGCCACAAATGTGTGCGGATGACCATAAAAATGAGCAAAGCATATGAAAAATGCAAAAAGCAATCAATCTAATAACCTATGATGTTGGTGCGATCTGTGCACAAAGAATATAATTGCTCAACAAGAAGATAGTTTGTGTGCCTCTCTATTGTTCGGTGGCACTGACCTGAGGATAAACATAACCTAAATATTCTAGAATTTATTGTTGTTTGCTCCTCTCTGCTGTGCAGTGGCACTAACATGAGGCTTAGCATCTCTTTGAAAGCTCTAGAATAGTTTTTTCTTGTATAATACCCGTGGACCGCTCCAAAATCTCTTGAGGAATGTTGATTACCATATAAACATGGGATCCACAAATGCTTTTTGAAATAATTAAACCTTAAATCGTCACCAATGTGTGTCAAAAATCTGTGTATGGATATCGTGAGCTGCAACTCTTGAAAGTCAAAATCACTATGTGCATCTTGTAGCTCTAGTATGATTTCCTAAACTTGCTAATGACTCTCGATGAAAAACAAGAATCTAGCGTCAAAAGGCTTTGGTAAAAATGTCCCAAATGATTTGATAAACATGTATGATTCCATAATGAATTGTTCTAGTTATGATCAAAGTAACTTGACGCTAAACTGTCCAGGAAGAAAAATCTGGTAGATACTTATCTTAGGATTTCAACCTCATAGAAAAATATGTTTTTAGCTTTGTTTTATGTCTAGTTGTTTAATTTAGTTAATTTAGTAGTTAAAAGTCGGACTACGTATCAGAAGTCAATCTGGGATTCACTCGCTAAAAAAGGTCACGTCTGAGGTGACCAATGGGATTTTTAAATGTAAAAGAGTCACGTCTGAGGTGACAAAGTTTTTGTTGCTAAACAGATCACGTCTGAGGTGATCAACATGTTTCTAAGTTAAAATGGTCATGTCTGAGATGATCAATGGTCAAAATGTCTTATCAATAAGTAAAAGGGCTAAGTGTATGAATGGTCCTAAGGTCAAACTCATTAGTATGATCCATTGGCACGACTGGACCATGAGTATGGACCAGCGTACGATTGGACCATACGTATGAGCTCAATCGCATAACTAAACCACACGTCTGGACCAAACGTGCGATTGGACCATACACATGGGTCAATCCATACGTTTGGATTATCAAAATGAACCAATCACATGAATGGAGGTGACCAAATGAGACAGTCGCACGACTGAAACCTAGTCGCACAACTGAAACCTAGTCGCACGACAGAAACCTAGTCGCGCGACTGAGGGGGACTGACTATGCCAGTCGCACGACTGAGCCTGAGTCGCACGAATCAAGAGTGCGAATAGGTTTAGTCGCACGACCGGAGGAAACCCTAGTATAAATAGAGGGGGAGTCGGTCCCGGTCACTCATCACCCCTAAATCGCCCCTAAATCGCACGATTGTACCGTTACGTTGCCAAAATCTTGATTGAGTGTTATAGACTGATTACTGTTGCTTCTAACAATCTCTCTGAATTATACAGGTAATGTGCGGTGTTATCCACTCAAAGGCTCTTCAAATCGTGCCCTAAATCGACGCAATTTGATCCCTAATAAGAACTAACACTTAGTTCACAAAATAAACCTTTAAAACTAAGTAAATCGCTAACTTAAAATGTGTTGGACGTTAATTGAAATGATTGCGAGTCTAATGAGCCAAACCACAACGTCTAACATCAAGTTTTGCTCAGATTTGAATTTGAATGGAAATACAGACTGTAATGCGAATGGACTTACCGATGAACTTTAATCACATGACGGAGCTGGGCAAATGGCACAATCACACGACTATACCATGCGTTTGAGTTCAGTCGCACGACTGTGTCAACCGCATGGGACAACATACGACTAAGCCAAGTCGCTTGCTAAATCGCACGATTGAGCTCAATCACATGACTCAGACTCAGTCGCATTGTCCATTCGCACGACAAAACAGAAGGATTCAAGTCCAATAAATTCAAATGTCATTAAGTTACACACAATCTAATGTTTATCTATCCTGTGTTACAGTAGCATGGTGAGTCGATGGACGATGAGCACAAAGAACAACATATGTGCTCATCTAGACATGACATCCCGGAACGTGTCTGAGTTCGTTGTCATTATTTCATTTCTATGGAGATCGAGGATCTTCAGAGCTATCTCCACTCTGTACACCCCATACAGATCGATACGACAGGCTATGTCACTCAACCCGAAGGATTTAAGGATCCGTATCATCGGGACAGAGTTTACAAGCTGGATAAGGCTCTCTATGGGCTCCACCAAGCCCCAAGAGCATGGTATGAGAAGCTCTCGACTCATTTTGTGAAACACGGCTTTCACAGAGGAGTGATTGATTGTACACTGTTCATCAAAGAAAAAGATGGTGACTTACTGCTAGTAAATATTTTTGTTGATGACATAATCTTAGGTTCCAAAAATGAAGAATTATGTAAAGAATTTGAAGCAGTAATGAAAGCTAAATTTGAGATGAGTGCCATAGGAGAGATGGAGTTCTTTCTTGGGTTGCAGGTGGATGAGACACCAAAGGGAATATTTCTACATCAGACCAAGTATGTAGGCGATATCCTTAGTCGGTTCGATATGAAGAATGCTTCGGCAGCTGGGACTCCACTTGCTACAAACCACGACGTGGCACCCGATGAAAATGGTGACCTGGTGGATGCCACCATGTATTGAGGAATGATCGGATCCCTCATGTACCTCACAGCCTCACGACCTGATATCATGTACGTGACGTGTCTCTACTCCAGATATCAGGCGAACCTAAAGTCAACCATCTCATCAGAGTTAAACGGATTTTCCGTTATCTGAATGGCACTACAACACTCGGGTTCTCGTATCCTCATGACAATTATTTTGAGATTACAGTGTATAGTGACTCAGATTACAGCAGCTGTAAAATAAACTACAAGTCAACGTCTGCAGGATGTCAATTTTTTGGGAGAAGATTAGTTACCTGGTAGTGTAAGAAGCAGACATCGGTTGCTCTGTCAACTTGTGAATCTGAATATGTTGCTACTGCAAGGTGCTGTTCGTAGGTCATTTGGATTCAACAGCAAATGCGGGACTATGGTTTTCAATTCTCTAACACTCTTATCTATGTTGATAATTCTGCTGCTATAGCCGTAACAAAAAAACCAGTCCAACATCCTAAAACGCGCCGACCTCTACACAAAAGCATTTGCTAAACCGAGGTTTTTATATCTATTAGGGGTTAATGGCGTGAAAAAGAAAAGTGATGTGATTACAAAGGAAGAAAATGCTTAGTCCGATAGTTTTTGTTTTCTTTTCTTTTTATTTTGTCTTATTTTATTTTCTTGTTTATATAAAATCCAAAAACTCAAAAATAGTTTCAGTTTTAGAATTTTAGGGGGAGAATAGGTTAGATTAGTATTAAATTAGTCATTTAATTTAATTACTTAAAAAACGAGGGAGAAGGACCGCTTAGCTAATAGGAAAGAAATTAAATCTGTGATACTAATTTATTTCCAAATAGGACTGAATCACATGACTGAATCACACGTATGGACGAGACCTATGATTGGACCATAAGCGTGGGTCAATCCATACGATTGGATCACCAGAATGAACCAATCGCATGAATGAAGGAGCCTAACTGAGTCTGTCAGACGACTGAAACCCAGTCGCACGAATGGAGCTGACCGAATGAGTCCGTCGCATGACTGAAACTAGTCGCACGACTGAACCCCAGTCGCACGAATGAAACATGCGAATAGGTTCAGTCGCATAACTGAAGTAAAACTAGAGGGGAGTCGGTCGCACATAAATCACACGAAAGCAAGGTGACTCTACCCAAATTTTGTATCCGTGATTTAGCTTCCTCTTGGTGACACTAACGATTACACTTTGTTTCTACAGGTAATGCAAGACTAAAATCGACCTAAAGGCTCAGTTTAATCAAGCCCTAATGACCTAATTGGGTGGAAACTAAACCGAGACAAAACCTTCAAAATAAACCAGTAACATGGACTTAATCGTCGATTTATTAAGTACTAAGTGTTATTTTGATTGATTGCGAGTCCAATGAGACTAACCTAAACATTTAACATCAAGTATAGACCAAGAACAGATTCTACAGTACCGTACAGAGACATAAGCAAATGGACACACTGATGAACATCAATCGCACGATTGAAATGTGCGAATGACTCAATCGCACGAATGAAACATGCGTATGAATTCACTCGCATGACTGGTTCAACCGCATAGAACAGCATACGACTCAGATAAGTCGTAGGCACATTCGCACGACTCAGCTCATTCACACGACTAAGACTCATTCGCACTGTCCATTCGCTCGACAGAACAAAATGATTCAAGTCCATTAAATTCAAATGGCATTCACTTACACAAACTATAACGTTTATTTATCTTGTGTAACAGAAACATAGCGAGTAGATGGACTATGAGCACAAAGCATAACCTATGTGCGCATCTTGACGTCACCTCCCGGAATGCATCTGATTTTGCTGGGATTATTGCCTTCCTACGAAGATCGAGGTTCTTCAAGGGCATATCAACCTCGTGCACACAATATCGATCGATTCAGCAGGCTTTCTGGAAAGCGATGTAGTAGACAGGTCTGCTGAACCACATCTTATTTGGAGTTTCATATGTGGTGAGGAGATTGAGATCAGCGAGGAAGATCTGAGGAGAGTTTTAGAGTTGGGTGATGATGGTGACTTCCCAAGAAGACTGCATCCACTAACAGTTCGAGGATGTTTTCTTCGAGCTAAGTACGCTGGGGACATAAACGCAGATGTGCTTAACAAGTGCAACTGTGCCCCCAGCTCAAGTACTTAGCCTATGTGCTGCTCAAATGCATAGCCTCGAGGAAGGGAGGCTTTGATGATATGTCTGATCAGATCCAAAATGCTTATGTGGCACTAGTACTGAATCATCCATTTAGCTTCTCACGGATGATCTTCACTTACTGGGTCGAGAATATAGAGGCCAAAGGCAAGGAAGGATTCTGCATGTATCCCCGATTCCTTCAGATGATTATAGACAAGAAGCTTCCTTCGCTGCCTAAGGAGAGTGATGATGCGGTCACACTTGAGGTCATGGATGACACCACCCTCAAGAGGATGAAGGTATACCGGGGCAAGCAGGTGAAGCCCCCGGTAAGGAGACTGTTTGGGCTCTGGCCCGGGAGGATTATGTGGCGCCAGCTAGGAGGAAGTGGCCTCACGACAACAATGACTCAGATTCTTAGCCTATAGCTCTACCCTCCGATGACTCTGACGATGATGACCACGGTGATGGTCAAGGAGGTGAGGGTCCGGTGGATCCAAGCCGGCTCCAATCTACCCCGACTCCCACCTGGATGAAGAGGAGGAGTCGAACGAGGAGCCATTGGTACGGATTGTGGGAAGCCAGGTCGTAGCCACTGAGAGAGGACTCAAGGCGGTTGGTGGATGCTAGGGTGAGTCTAGGGATGCCGTTACTGCTGATACTGATCCATCTTACACCTCGGACCAGCCCAGCAGCCAAGGGGGAGCCTCTATCTCTAAGGGCTCCAGGAAGAAGAGGATGGCTCATCCTTATGGCAAAAAGAGTAAGAGGCCTAGATTTACTTTAACCCCATCTACCACCACTACCATAACCACCACTACTGCCACAACCACCACCACATCTACCACATCCACCACAGCTACCACCACCACTACCACACCCCCACCATCACTACCACAATCCCAACCACCACTACTACAGCCACCCTTCACCATCCAATACTATCCTACCACCCATATTCATCACATCCACCACTACCACCACCAGCCACAAAGCAGCTCCATCAATCCATACTACCTTCACCATCGAACCCACTCTACCTTCATTGGGGTAGAGGAACAGCTAGTAGCACTAAACCGGATGGTGCTAAAGGTGTTAGCTGTTGATGAGCAAAGACCAACACAGCTAAGTCAGCTTGTGGAGCTTAATGCTGCTCAATCATAACATATTTCCCAACTCCAGGAGTAGAATGATCAATCAGTAAGAGGATTGAGAAGTTGGAGGCGAAGAACAAGAAGATCATGCTTAGACTTAAAGGATCAAATGATGAGTCTCTGAAGATAAGGGAAGGTGATGGTGATGATGGTAATGATGGTAATGATGATGATGATGATGATGATGGTGAAGATGATGAGTCTGATGACGAAGATGACAGTGATGATGAAGGGTCAAGGGGAAAGAAGAGAGGAGATGATGATGAGGAAGGTGATGCAGCTACATCAACCTCTGCTCAGGGTCAAGAAAGAAGGACAAAGAGAGCACAAGACCAAGGAGAATCATCCTCAGCCCCTACTGTTGAAAAGTTGACTGATAAAGACAAAAGTAATGACTAGCTGTTTATGTATTTGAAAACTTTTGTACTTGAATCTTGTATTACAGTTCTGTAATTAATGTTTATATATGTATCTAATGTTTAGATGTCTTGATTAATTGCTAATTGTTTCTGTGTTAAATGTTTAAATCAAGCAGATCAAACACCTCAGCAAGATGAATATGATGTTGCTCTCCTTCAGCAAATCAAGTCTCAATTCACAATGATTCTTGATTTGCAAGGGATTGTTAGTAGGTCGGTGCGCTACACTCCCGAAGAAGGAGAAATCATACACAACCTGACTGATGAGCAACTTGCAAAGATGTTCAGGCTAAATCATGACGAGATTGTCAAAGGTGCACCTACTTTTGATGTGACAAGTGACGATGAGCGAAATGACGTAGATGAAATAGAGATTGAGGATGTCACAACTGAGCACTATCCAGAGTACACTGACCGAGAGGGCAATATGATCCCCAATTTGGGTGACACTCTTGGCAGTGCTACATTCAACAAACTGGATGTGATGGAAAAGGAAATAGAAAATAATAGAAGCCAAGCCCAAGCCTCGGACGTTGATGTTGATATAAGGAAGGCTGAATGGGCGGCTTGTTTTGCTAAGATACGAGCCTAACACACTGCTCAAAAGTCAAATGCCTACACCAAGCTCTAGAAGGTCAAGAATCATATAAAGGTGTCAGGAAAGATTAATGTGTGGGCGTATTTTAAGGATCTTAATGTTTATGTAGTTAAAAGGGAGAAAGGAATAGAGTTCTTTAGATTCCCATATGATCTAAAGACTCTCCTAGTTTTGAGCTCAACCAGTTGGCATGCTTAAGCTTGTTATATGCTGATCCCAGAAAAATGTCAGTCTAGTTTGAGGCTGCAGTAAAGAAGGAATACCACACCAAATGGGTAAACTTCAGACCTAAACAACCAAAGAGGTACATCCAAAGGTCTAAAGTGGATCCTATTTCTGGAAAGCCTAAGGTGGTGCTGAAGTGGAGTCCTCCGTGCACAATGTCCAAGATTCCCTTACAGGAAATGCCATAGGACTTCACTCCACACTTCAAATGGCGGTATTATGATTGAAGAACAGGCGAAGCAGTCATCATTCTACAGAGAGAGAGAGAGAGAGCAAAATGGAAACTATCCAGGTATTCGACCTTATATGGCTAACCAACATGTGTGCAAACAGTGT
Source organism: Flaveria trinervia (assembly GCA_025506515.1). NCBI lineage: Eukaryota > Viridiplantae > Streptophyta > Magnoliopsida > Asterales > Asteraceae > Flaveria > Flaveria trinervia. Next base: position 68,757,399 of record CM046442.1, on the reverse strand, counting down.
CTATACATTATACAAGTGGCCACTGTCCTACGACGCGCAAGATATAGTATAAGCCCGCCAGTTCCAGAAAGTTATACGACTCTGTTTTGCATTTGAGATACATGCAGGAGTTACTAGAGAGGAGAAGTACAAGAGATTTGAGGAGTTAATGAAGAATGTCAGACACTAATGTAAACTAGGTCCAAGGGGGAGTTTGTTGATACATATGTACCTAGGTTAGGAGTTTAATATAAAATGTCTATCAAGTCTTACATATATGTTATTGATGAGTTGAATGAAATACAGTGTGTGATTGATGCTTATAATGTTTAATGTTTCATTGTTTATTGTGTAATAACGTATATTGAACTAACTATATAGGTTTGTGGTTGTTTGCATAGTTCTTAGTCAATAATGATTGAGAAACGTGTTCAAACTTAATCGTATGAAGTCTTCATGCGAATGGACCATACTAATGGACCATACACATGAATACTTCATGCTAATGGACAAGTCACATGACTAAACCAAGAGACTAGATCAGTCGCACGATTGAGACATAAGATTGGCTCAGTCGCACGACTGAACCTTCAGTCGTGCGTATGACTCAATCGTATGATTTAGTCGTACGATTGACAATCCCTAACCTATAAATACCACCTAATTCATGGAAAAACAGATCACTTGAAGAATTTCAACTCATATTCGTACCCTAGCCGTCCAGAGACTCTAGAGAACCTGTTCCAACTTCATAGTTCGCAGTTGATCTTGTTCTAATTTTTCTTAACGTTTCTTTAATCGTTAGATTGATCTAAACTGCGTTCTCATTAATTGGATCGCCAATCAAATAAGATTCCGCACTATTTGATCTAGTTTCATGCATTATCAGTTAGTATTCCATACGTACACGGTCCTAATAGTCATGTTAAATCCCAAAGACATAGAGTGATCATTCTCAATTGATTTAACTTTATCAGGCCTTAGACATCTTACTCTCAATGAATAAGATGGAAAAATCCCATCTTGACTACATATGTCTCTCACAATTACCTTGTATTATACCTGAACTCAGACTTATGTACAACCATGTTTCAGAACAGCGAAGAACTAAGTCAAAGTACAATATTCGGTAAATATCAAGACCCAATATGTATCTCTGGTCAAAGGATACCAAATGATGTTTGCCTTTACTCAAAATTACTTATGATCAATTAGGAAGATTCCATGTAGTAATATTTGAGATGCAAGTCAGTCAAATATTTGTATCCCACAAATATTCACGAACTTTGGTAGCAACCCATTGCTCTATATTCATCCACATGAATATCTACCAATCCAAGTTCATAATAGTCTTACCTTGATACTTGTTCCCACAAGTATGAACGACTACAGATGTTTTGAGTAAATGATTTACTCATGGATTTTAAACATGCAAAATAGGAATATTAGTTGAATCATTATAACCAAATATTCAAGTAATAAAGGGTTACAATATCTAAATACAAAATTAAAGATCAAATCCAGTCACTAGAATATTGAAGTCCCATGGCACAAGTATGACTTTCATGCTTTGCCTTTTCAAGATGATTCGTGAGTGGATCCGCAATGTTTTGATCCATGTGAACTTTGCGAATACATAACTTTCCTTTTCAAATTCATCTCTTACAGGGTTCCTTGATTTGACAAATCGCACAATCGTTATCACAAAGAATTTCTAGGGGTCCTGAATGGATAGGACTACCCCTAGGTCAGCAACGAATTCTTTAACCATGCAGCTTCTTGAGCTACTAATGAAGCGGTGATGTATTCTGATTGTGTAGTTGATAACGCCACCACATCTTTCTTAGAGCTCTTCCAAAATATTGCTTCTCCATTGAAGGTGAAAATGTACCCCGATTGTGATTGTGAATCATCCCGATCAGTCTGGGAACTTGCATCCGTGTAACCCTTTACTACGAGTTCTTCCTCACCAGATCCATAGATTAGGAACATATCTTTGGTCCCCCTCAGGTACTTAAGTATGTTCTTAACATCCATCCAATGTCTGTTTCCAGGATTCTGTTGGTATCGGCTTGTCATGCTTAATGCGCACGACACATCCGGCCTAGTGCGTATCATTGCATACATGATGGATCCTATAGCAGACGCATACAGAATTCCCTTCATTTTATCTTGCTCATCCTTTGAGATCAGACATTGAGTCTTACTCAATATCATTTCTCTTTGGATAGGTACCGTACCTTTCTTAGAGTTTTCCATCTTAAACCTTTTCAAGATCTTATCAATGTATGCACTTTGATTTAAACCTATCAACTGCCTTCATCTATCCCTATAGATCTTTATTCCCAAAATATAGGCGGCTTCACCAAGATCCTAATGGAGAAACAGCTTCCAAGCCAGGCTTTTACACCTTCCAAGTTTGGAATGTGATTTCTAAATAGTAGGATGTCATCGACATACAATACTAGGAAAGTGATGATGCTCCCACTAGCTTTCTTATATGCACATGCTTCATTAGCGTTTTTGATGAACCCAAATTTGATTATCTCTTCATAAAAATGGTGATTACTTCTTCATGCTTGCTTCAATCCATAGATTGATTTCTTTAACTTGCATACTTTGTTAGGATGTTTTGATCGAAAAAACCTTCGGTTGAACCATATAGACATCTTCCTCAAGATATCCATTTAGAAAAATAGTTTTGACATCCATTTGCGAAATCTCATAATCATATTGAACAACTATGGAAAATAATATCCTAATAGACTTTAGCATTGCAACCGGTGAGAAGGTCTCATCATAATCAACAAGCATGTGTTGATTTATGTATATAGCTATGGCAAATAATACCCTAATACTCCTAATGAATGATTTTAATTCATTATTTTGATGTATGCATTATGTATATAGGATAACTCTTATTTGTGTTGATTTATATATGTTTGTAGGTAAAACATTATACTTGGTCAATTTGTGAAATTGACCAAGTGTAAGAAACATCTACTGATGAACTTTTCTGTTCTTCCGTAGATATGTTCTTACAAGTCCAATCATGCAAATATCTTCTATGGATTAACAATCATCTTTGGAAGAACAAATGCCTTCGGAACACCAGATATCTTCAGAAGAACAAACTCCTTCGGAACAACAGATAACTTCAGAAGAACAAAGTACCTTCGGAAGAACAAGATTCCTGCGGACGAACAAACATTTACGAAAGACTATGTACCTGCGAAGTCCAAACCCTTGTATTTAAATAATACAAGTGTTACAAGTCAACACGCCAACAAGACATTTGTGCAAATCCCAAAAGATCCAGTGTTTCTTTAACAGAAACATAAATGCCTATAAATATGGATCTTAGGTTTCACATCAAGACAACATACACAAGAGACGGCGATGAACATTAGATGATCAGCACAAACATCACATCAATTCACACAAACATAAACCCTAGCAGCCGTCACATCAACATCAACACAATCGTAGTTTTTATTTTTCATAGCATTCATTACTAATTCACATGTAATCATTAATCATATGTAATGAAATACGTTTGAATTAATTCTTGTCTTCTCATTAATTGTGTTCTTATAATTGTGTTTCTCGTAATCATTAACCATTATTCATTAATCAAACAATTAAGCTAGGTTAATATTGATTCCGCAAACATTAACTTGAGTTCCTTTAACATTGATAATTCCTGATTACGATCCTTGGATTCATAGGTGGTATCAGAGCCACGTACTCATTGATTTAGATCAATTGATCTATCAGTGTTAATAGTGTTCAATTGTTTGAGTGTTTTTAAAGCAAATAATTTTTGTGTCAATATTAAAATTGTCATTCAGTGAGTACTATTCCATTACTCGATTAACTAAGATCATTATTCAAATTAATTGAATAGAATATCTGGGTTATTGATTGATATTCATCAACTTTTCAAGATTATTTGAACAAATATTTAACAATATCCTTGATTTGATAATTTAATTATCATTAAAAGGTTTGACTGATTCGTGACCTCAATTGCTTAATTTTTGTTGATTAAGTTTTTGTTATTAATTAGTTCAACTATTTACAGAAACTCTGAAATAGTTAAAGTCATAGATCTTAACTAGTCATGAGTAACTTTGGTGGCTCATCATACCAACCTCCAAAGTTGGAAACAAAAGCAGATTTTAAGTCCTCAAAAATCAAGTTCAGGAATTATGTTAACTATACAGACTCTGACTTATGGGTTTCTACCACTGAAGGTGCTTATATTCCACCCACTTTTGGGCCAGATTATAATAACGATAATCAACCCATTAGTACAAAGGATCTGTCACTCATGATACTAAGAAGGTTAAAGTTGATATTAAAGCATATAGTTTGCTTCGTATGGCTTTACCTGAAGAAATATTAATCACATGTGAGAACAATAAAACAACAAATTCCATATAGAAGATTCTTCATACACATTGTGAAGAAAGTGATGAGATTAGAAGCATTAGGAGAGACACCCTGCATTCACAATATGAAACCTTTCATCATATTAGGGTGAATTAATTCCTCAACAACTCCATATGTTCATGCAACTTGTAATAGAGATGAATATCTTGGAGCTGAAATATACAAATAAGGATTTAAACAAAAAGATGATCCATACTTTACCAAAAAGTTGGAAGCAAACAGTGTCCATGTTCAAGAACACCATTGACGTCAAAGCAACTGGTTTAGATACATTGGTAGCTATAATTAAGGCTTTTGAAATGGATGAAAAATCAAGAAACAAGAGTGTGAAAACACATGTCTCACCCTATCATTTTAAAGAAACAAAAGGTGCTGGAAGTGCCTTTATTTCAAACAATGATAGTGACAACTCTTGTACTTTGAGTGAAGATGAAGAGGAAGTAAGTTTCTATGCATAAAAACCTTCAAAGAAATCTTCTCAATGTAAGTCAAGAAAAGAAAAGGGAAGAACTGATGATAGAAGAGATAAATCTACATCATCAGCAAAGTCTTCATCAAATAACAATCAAACAGAGCCTATTACTGTTGTTCTAGACTCTAAAGAACAAAAAGCAACCTTTGTAGCTTTCAATTAAAGTTTTCAAGCTTACTTGGGAAGGTCCTTAAAATCTGCCAACATTTCCCAGCAAAACTTAGAAGAACTACCTTTAGATGTAGTAGAAGAGATGGATCTCCAATGGTAAATGGCAATGATTGCTTATAGAGCCAAGCAATATCTTAGGAGAAACTAAAACTTAGATGCAGCAAGCAAATTATCAAAGGTTGATGTGGATAAGTCAAAGGTATGATGTTTCAAGTGCAATCTCTATGGACATTTCTCTAGAGAATGCAATCAACAATCAAATCCTGACTTGCCACAACAACAACATTAGTCTCACCAACCATTATCATCTCAAAGATCTTTCAGACAACCACAACTAACCAACTCAGCCCCACCAGCCACAAATACATCAGCTAGAACAAGTAACTCTAAAGATACTGGACTGATCATATTTCAAGATGGAACATGTGACTGGACTATGTATGAGAAGGAAGTCTTGGAAGAAAATCAAGATTTAATGGCTCACATGGAAAAAAAAGTTCCATCCATGTCTAGAGAGGTACGAGATAAATTATGTTCATCAATATGTGTTGAGGAAGTTGAAAGGTACAGAGGCCATGATTAACAACTGGCTGATAAAGTTAAAGAAACAATGATTTTGAATGAATCCCATGTAAGAGAACATAAATTATATCAAATCAAAATTAACTATTTACAAAAGGATTAGATAAACATGTTTAAGAAAGTTACAGTCTAAAAGCCCAAGTTGAGCATGTGACCACTACTTTAAAAAATCCATGACTGATCATGCATCAACTAAAGTAAAACATCAAAAGTTTCAACCTTCATCTTAGCAATATGAGAAATTATTGAATTCTAATATTGAATCAAAAATAGGTATGGGTTGGGATACAATGTTGTTGCACCTCCTATAAATGATAATTATTCACCTTTACCTGAATATATAACAAATAACTTGTCAAATCATTTTGTGTCTAGCACCAAGTTTGAAACAAATTATAAACTAATTAATGACAATGAAACTAAGATGAATGAAACTAAGTCATCTGAATCAGAAAAAATTGAACAAAATGACTCAGAATTTGACTTTGATGGGTGTGATGACTTGGATGATTCTGATGAACATGATGATGATCTACTAAACATTGGTAAGAATGTCCTCTTGAAACTATCACTCCAAAAGTTCTTAAAGAATCAAAGTTACCATATCCACCAAAACAAAGAAACATGCTCAAGAATATTTGCAAGAGGATAGCTCAACTAAATGAAGGTCTTCAAGAACTACATCAGCAACAAAAACCTTCGGGGGAAGAAACTTAAAAGTGTGTGCTATTGAGAAAGTACACAGATCTTCCGTAGGAAAGGGAAAGAAAAAGCAATCAGTGACTCAAGATATGCCATCGCTCTTCTCTCTTGACCTGAGACTCGGGGGAGTTCTGTGAGCGAGGAGCGAAGCCTTTCGGTAGCTGTTCAAAAGAATCAATTCAATCAGCTCCAGAGCTAGGAGTTCTATGTCTAGGTTGAGGAGAGTCCTTTTAGTTAATCTTAGCTGCTACCCTACTTATCCCAGCTCTAAAAGCAGCTACTGACTCGTCAAGTTGAGTCGACAGTGATTCTTCTTGTTCCGCTGTGAATGTATCGTTATCGTATTCAGTAGTTTTCCCTGCTCGCTAAAACCCTTCTTCTTAGTCTTCGGCTTTCACAGGATTCACTACTCTAAGCGAAAGGCGCATGGGTTTACTCTATTTCTTTCTATGTTCCTATCTTGAGGCAAGTCTGCTATTTGTGCCTCGTTGTCCGCCTTTACTTCTTATTCTTTCTTTCCTTGCTGAATACAACAATAGTTGCTTGAAGCCAAGTGTTAGCCCGTTGGTCTAATAACAGAACTTCGAATGAACAAAGCCAAGTTCCTTATAGAACGAACGAAGAAATGAAGAGTGAAGCAATAAATCCTAATTGCATATATGTGGAAAACAAAATCTACCGAATCAGTAGATAATCTGTGGAAGGCAAAAACAACAGTAAATTAATCAAAGCGTCAAAAGTTGACAAACAAGAAGAAAGCTGGCAACTCTGATGAAGAATCAAAGGATTGGTATTGCAAATAGTGTGATATGAAAAATCACAATACAGAAGATTGTTACTTAAGTCGTTATTGTTCCATTTGCAATATTAACAATCACATGACATCTAACTGTTACTTCAATAAACATTGTGCTATTTGTAACAAAAATAACCATTCAAATCACGAATGTTATTTCAACAAAAAGAACAAAACAAAGAGCACAAAAACGAAACAATCTGATAAAGCTAAATTAGACACTCAATCTACTGATAGTGAAAAGATTCAAAGAGTAAGAAGAAGCAACAAAATCAAAATCCAAAACCAAAGGAGAAAACATCCACTAATGGTGAACCTATGAAGAAAAGAACAGCCTCTCAATAGTCCAAGATGTCACACCCCAACCTTGATGGTGGAAACGTCAAGGAGTGAGAGTTAAGATCCTTCACAGCCACATAACCTCTATTTTAAATCAAAAAATATTATTCATAAGTTTCAAAATAATATTAAAAACATAAGTCTCAAATAAAGAAAACATAACAAGCTTATTTATTTATTTAACTAGGTCCATCCTAGGTGTGAACAACTTCAAAAGTGGTGATCAAGCTTGTGTATTTCTTGAAACATGTTAAAATAAAAGGTCACCATAATGTTAGTGAGATTTCCATAGTTTTGAATACATAAGTATATAAAAGATGGCGATTCATGTTGTAAGTTAGAGAACAAAGTAAACTAGGTGTGACATCCGGTAAATTTCCGTTATCAAACCCCGTTAGTTCCGTTAAGTCTTGTAAACACGTGTCGTGAGCACACACTAGTTGTCGTTGAACGTTGGTGACCTAATAATAATGAATAATGTTAATTTGATGTTAATCTAAGTGATTATGTGAGTATTGGGTTATGTTTATGTGTTTACACATTATAAACGGTTAATTAAAGAATTATCGCGTAACGCGGGGAAACGTGTCTATTTATTCGTATGTCTTGTGTTTTGGCAAAGATAAATTATGTAATGAATATTATTAGTTCATATCCTTGTATTTTTAAGTTAAAAACACTTTACAAAGAGTTTAAAGCTTAGTTTTTATAAAATACCAAAACACAAGGGTTTAAAGGGTAAATATGTAAATTAAATTAATTAAAACAAAAACCCAACCCTAATTCCCCACCCATCGGCCGCGACCTCCCATCCCACACCTCTCCATCTTCGAATTCAGCCTAGAACACCATAGTACCTGCGATTTTGGATCGATTTCAAGGCTTACATCTTGTGGGAATCATCAATTGCAAGTTAAAACAAGTTTAAAGGTTAGTTTTTGCGAGTTTTGTGAAGGGTTCATTATGGCCGAACCCTAATTCGCGATTTGGCCCTATTAGGTCGAATTGGATGTTGTTTGATGATGTTTATATGTTAGTTAGGTTGAATACATGTTAGTTAACGTCGATCATGGATGAATTACATGTTTTTAGGGGATTGATCATGAAATTGGTTTTGAAACAAACCCTAATTCGTAAATTGCATAATTATGATGATGATGATGGTTGTTTGATGAATGTGTGATGATTAATAAGTTGTATGAATGTTAGGAATCATGAATCTTGCAAGAAATCAATGATTTAGGGTTGATGTTCATAGGTTACTAATAATAGTAACTTTATTTGCATGAAATGTTGAATTATGGATGTTATGATGTTATGGGTGTGTTCATGGTGATAATTAGATGTTAGATTGTTGTTATGAATGCTAGAAATCTTTAATTTGATGATGTTGATCATAGCTTGCCAAAAGTAGAAACTTTTGTTATGAAGATTGTGAGATTAAGGTGTTTAAGTGTTGTCGATCATGTGTAGATATTAGTATAAGCTTGATTGGTATATTATTGATGAATTCATGCATACCTTGGATGTTTGATAGTTTTGGATATTCTTTCCCAAAAGGGAAACTTTATTTGTGTAAACATTGAAGTATGATGTTATGACCATGTTTGGGATGATAGGAACTTGCTAATATGTTCAAGGATGGATCCTAGTGTAATAGAACGTGTTAAATTAGTTGTATGGCATGTTTGGATGATCATGGGTGATAATTGGAATTGGTAATCATGTATGGTTTGGGTATGTGTAGTAGTAGGACATCATGCTTGGGTCTGGTAATTGATTGTTGTGATGTTGTGAATGCAATGTATATGCTTAAAGAATTGGTTGTGATCATTATACACGCGTGCGGATCTGAGGCCCCTACTTAGTGGGATTGGCAGGGTTTAGGATGTGAAGTCGTGAGTGGCTTCACATGGCATGTGATGAATGGTTGAACCTTGTATGACATGTTGGTTGTTTTGTAGCTAATGGTTATGTTAATGTGCTAGATTCGCATGACTTGTATAGTAGTTGATTGTATGATGATCTAGGTGATACACCGGGTTGATATAGCATATGTATGATACTGTTTGAATGCTTATCATGTATGTTGTATGTGTTCATTGGCTTTAATTGGATTATAACTCATAATGTCACCAACGGGTCAAACGGGTCAACTAGGTCAAACATATCTATTTGTCTGGAAGCTTGAGTCTTTGGTTTTGGGTATGATTAGGGTTTCACATGTCTTTTATTTACACGTACTTATGTACTCACATGATCTAGGTAACCTGTGAAGGTTGGCTATCCTCTCGTTTCTCAAAATAAACCCTAAGTACCTTTGCATACATCAGGTGAGTTCATGCCCCACACTTTATTTAATCTCTTTTGGGGGAGATAGCATACTGGTATTTTTACGAACGCTTCTAATATTTAAGTTGTGTAAAATATTAATATAGTGTTGTTTACCATGAGAAAAGTCCTCACACTTTTGAATTGTTAATATTTTAATAGCGGGGAAACTTGGGTAGTACTACTGGGTCTGACGAGCCCCACCTGTGTGACTCGAGGTCAACCGGGTGCAATTTGTCCTATTGATCATTGTCACGACATGGTAAGTCGTGACAGGAGGCAACAACTATCACAGTCAGCTTCAATTGCAAAATCACTATGTATTAATATTTGTTGATAATAGACTAGCTATCTATTACCATACACTGCTTATATTTATCGCAACTGTTTACATGTTTATTGAACTCAACTCTTGAACTCACCAACCTATGTGTTGACATTTTAGTATGCTTTTCTCAGGTCCTTAACTTGCTTGCCATAGGAGCACTGCACGGTTCACTTCATCTAAGACATTATGCTTCAAGACAATGTGTCATTTTAACAATTATGGTTTACTTTTGGTTTGGCACTTGTTTTGCCATAAGTTATACTTTATAGACTTGGGTTGTTTTCAAAAACGCTTCCGCATTAATTAACGTTGGTATTTTGGTTGAATTTGTTATGTTATGGCATATAGAGTCGTTCTGAGTAACTATTGACTGTGATCCTGGTTTGTTCACACGCCTCGCGGTAAAACTCCGCAAGTGGATTTTGAGGGTGTGACAGATTGGTATCAGAGCCATTGGTTATAGGGAACTAGGTTGCATACACACTAGACTATAACCGCACACAGTTAATTAGTTACCTGTGCCTTACTCTCATCTACTGTATACTCATTGGCATACACGTCACACTCTCAGCAGCATGGCATCATCTTCAAGAGCTCCGGGTAAACGACCCGAATCACCTACACGATCTGAATCCCCACCTCCCGCACCTGTACCTGATGATGGATTCGATTGGCCTAGACTGGCTTATCCCCGAGAGGAGGATTGACTGGGATCAACCATTCGCGTTGATGAAGCGTGATCCTCCGCGTGACTGGCGTTCTTATCCTAGGTTTGTTGACCACATCATGTTTAGGGAACGCGTACCTGTCCTAAAGCCAAGGACTAGGAACAATGCCAATCAACCCATGTTTTCACTTCCACGAACGGCGCAGTCTAACGAACAACTGATTGCTGCACTAATGGCTGCATTGGATACTGAACAGCATCGCGTAAGACGACTCACGAGTGATGTCTGTACACTACAGCAAGAGGTGTACAACCTGAGACATCAATTGGACGAACTCAAGGAAGAACACGGGAAGACGCTGAACGGTTGTCACCATATGCAAGATGGTGTTATGGCACTCCAAGGACGCGTGACTGCTCGTGAACAGCGGGACGCCATAGCCGATAATAGGATTGCCATATTAGAAGCTCAACTAGCAGCACTCCAGATTGCTATAGCTCCTGCTCCTGCCGCAGACTCTGAGGATGAGGAGGATCCCGAGGAGGGACCCGAGGAAGAGGACCGGAGGAGATGGAGGATGATAGTGATGGGTCAGACATTGTCGATTGACTTCTTTATATGACTTAGACTACGTAGTGTTTTCTTTTTGAAACCTATGTGGAAGGGTTGTTTCCCCACACGAACGACAAAACTTCAATTTTGACATTGCTAAATACATTGTGACTTATTGCAATTTATTTACTTTGGTTATTATTTTGTTATGAATGTTGTGGTTGTGATGATACGTTATTTCTTTCATTTACTGTTTACTACGCTTCAATGAGTTAAATGTGTATGATGTTACTCATTATTGTATTGTGAATTTAAAGTGAAAAGAATGGACGCTCGTGGACGTGGACGTGGACGTGGTCGTGGACGCGGACGAGGACGTGGCACCGGGGAACAGGGTGGTGGTGCTATTAACATGACTCCTGCGGAATTGGCTGCTCTAATTAATGAGCATGTCCAGGCGGCAGTGGCTGCTGCCCACGTGGGTCAGCCAGCAGGTAAACAATGACAGAAAAAAAGAAAACAAATCTGATATCCTTTATAAATGTAGGGGATGTTTGATTAATGTGTGTTGTGTTAAAACAGGACCACCAGTGTGTACATACAAGTCCTTCATGGACTGCAAACCACACACCTACAGCGGTACAGAGGGAGCTGTAGGGCTTGTACGCTGGTTTGAGAAGACTGAGTCCGTTTTCTCCAAATGTAACTGTCCACCGGCGGATCAAGTAAAGTATGCCACGGGACTCTGGAGGGTGCTGCCCTGTCTTGGTGGAACGCGCAAGTCCAGATGCTTGGACAAGCGATGGCAAATGGACTCCCCTGGAATGAGTTCAAGGATATGATGATCGAGGAGTACTGTCCTCGAAATGAGGTGCAAAAGTTGGAGATGGAATTCTGGCAGCTCAAGATGAAGGGTTCGGAAATTGAGGCTTATACAACCGTACTCATGAGCTGGCCACATTGTGTCCAGGAATGGTTAATGAGACACACAAGAGAATCGAGCACTACATACGAGGATTGGTGCCTGAAATCCAAAGTATGGTAACGGCTTCTAACCCGACTACAATCCAGCAGGCCATCCAGATTGCCCATAAATTACTGACCAGGTGGTAGAGCAAGGGCGTCTACCAAACGGGGCGCTGTGGTGAGCGTACCCGACAACAAAAGGAAGTGGGATGTTCCCAGCAACAGCAACAACAAATCATCATCATCATCGTCTGGCGGTCAACAGCAATCCCAACAACAGCAACAACCAGTTCAAGCAGCAGCAGCGGCGGTTCGACAATAACCGCAATTTCAACCAAACTGCCCCAAATAACCAAGGACCCAGCGGTTACGGCGGCAGACATCCCAAATGCCCACGGTGTAACTACCACCATGTGGGACGGTGTGATAACTTCAAGTGTCAACGTTGTGGAAAGATTGGACACGCTGCGAAGGATTGCCGTGGTGAACTAATGAGGAGGCCACAACAACCTCAAGAAACTCCCAAGGGTTGTTTTGAGTGTGGGAAAGAAGGGCATTACAAACGAAACTGCCCACAACTAAGAAGGAACGGAAATGGCAACAACAACAACAACAACACCAACAATCATGGGAACAACAACAATGGTAATAATAATAACAATGGTGGAAATGGCAATGGAAATGGCAGCGCAATAAAGATGGAGCCAAAGGGAGAGCCTTCGTCATTGGCTCAGGTGAGGCTCTAAATGATCCCACAACTGTTACTGGTAGATTCCCTGTTAATGGTTGTTTTGCTACGGTACTATTTGATACTGGAGCCGATAGGAGTTTTGTGTCCTTAAAATTCTGTAGTCTTTTAAGTGATATACCCTCTGCTTTAGAATCTAAGTACACTGTGGAATTGGCCGACGGTAAACAAATCCATGTAACGCATATCCTTAAAGACTGTAGGATAGAACTTGCTGGTCATACTTTCTCTATAGATCTCATGCCTGTTACGCTGGGGAGTTTTGATGTTGTGATAGGCATGGATTGGCTCTCTAGCAAGCAAGCGGAAGTCATATGTCACGAGAAGATTATACGGATCCCGGTTGGTGATCAAATTCTTACTGTCAAAGGTGATAGGAGTGGTGCTGTGATAGGCATCATCTCGTATATGAAAGCTCAAAAGTTGTTACGAAAGGGCCGCGTGGCTATCCTAGCACTTGTAACCGATAAGCAAAAGGAAGAAAAGAGAATGGAGGATATTCCCGTAGTACGCAACTTTCCGGAGGTGTTCCCAGAAGATCTTCCTGGATTACCACCGCACCGCCAAGTGGAATTCCAGATTGAGTTGATTCCTGGCGCAGCTCCGATTGCTAGAGCACCTTATCGATTAGCACCAAACGAACTACAGGAGTTGTCGTCACAACTTCAGGAGCTTTTGGATAAGGGTTTTATTCGACCTAGTACATCACCTTGGGGAGCTCCTGTACTCTTTGTTAAGAAGAAGGATGGCACATTCCGGATGTGCATTGATTATCGTGAGTTAAATAAAGTAACAGTCAAGAACCGATACCCTTTACCTCGTATCGACGACTTGTTCGATCAGCTTCAAGGATCAAGCTATTACTCGAAGATTGACTTGAGATCTGGTTATCATCAGCTCAGAGTTCGAGAGGAAGATATTCCCAAGACTGCATTTCGTACTCGTTATGGTCATTATGAGTTCTTGGTCATGCCTTTTGGGTTGACTAATGCACCTGCTGTGTTCATGGACCTCATGAACCTGTGTGCAAACCTTATCTTGATCAGTTTGTCATTGTGTTCATCGATGATATACTGATATACTCTAGGACCAAGGAGGAGCATGAAGAGCACTTACGAATGATCTTGGAACTGTTGAAAAATGAGCAGTTGTATGCTAAATTCTCAAAGTGTGACTTTTGGATAAGAGAAGTACAATTCCTAGGTCATATTGTTAATGAGAAAGGAATACACGTTGATCCTGCCAAAATTGAGGCGATAAAGAATTGGACTACACCCAAAACACCAAGTGAGATAAGACAATTTCTAGGATTAGCAGGATATTACCGCCGATTCATAGAAGGATTTTCTAAGATCGCACAACCTCTCACAGCTTTGACTCACAAAGGAACGACATACAAATGGGCTGAGAGTCAAGAATCAGCTTTCCAGTTATTAAAACAGAAACTCTGTACTGCTCCAATATTAGCATTACCCGAGGGTACAGATGACTTTGTGGTGTATTGCGATGCATCCATTCAAGGATTGGGTTGTGTCTTGATGCAACGAGACAAGGTGATAGCCTACGCCTCGAGACAACTGAAGGTTCATGAGAAGAACTATACTACCCATGACTTAGAATTGGGCGCAGTGGTTTTTGCCTTAAAGATCTGGAGACATTATTTGTACGGTACCAAGTGCACAATCTACACCGATCACAAGAGTCTTCAACATATCTTTGAGCAAAAAGAGTTGAATATGAGGCAGCGACGTTGGGTGGAACTACTGAATGATTATGATTGCGCAATTAAGTATCATCCGGGAAGGCGAACGTAGTTGCCGATGCTTTAAGCAGGAAGGAAACAGCTAAACCCCGACGGGTGCGAGCTTTACAGCTTACTATCAGTACCAACTGCCCGAACAAGTTAAGGAGGCACAAATGGAAGCCTTAAAGGTGGAAAATATTGGTTCTGAATTGTTACGGGGAATGGATAAGCAGCTAGTGATGAAAGAGGATGGTATTCGGTATTTCATGGATAGACTTTGGGTGCCTGTTCATGGGAATCTGAGAGATTTAGTTATGAGCGAGGCACACAAATCTAAGTATTCTATACATCCTGGATCCGACAAGATGTACCATGACCTAAAGGCTCACTATTGGTGGCCTAACATGAAAGCGGATGTAGCTATACGTGAGCAAGTGTTTGACCTGCTCGAAGGTGAAAGTGGAATATCAAAAACCATCCGGACTATTACAACAACCCGAGATTCCAATGTGGAAATGGGAACAAATCTCCATGGACTTTATTACTAAACTACCCCGGACTAGTACTGGTTGTGACACGATATGGGTTATTGTGGATCGATTGACAAAGTCTGCTCATTTCCTTGCAATAAAGGAAACCGACAAGATGGAGAAGTTAACTCGCCTGTACCTCAAGGAGATCGTTTCGAGACACGGGGTACCGATCTCAATTATCTCTGACCGTGACGCTCGTTTCACGTCACATTTCTGGCAATCATTGCAGAAATCCTTGGGTACACGTTTGGATATGAGTACTGCATATCATCCACAGACGGATGGTCAGAGTGAGCGTACTATACAGACGTTGGAGGATATGCTACGTGCTTGTGTGATTGACTTCGGGAATAACTGGGAAATTCACCTGCCATTGGTGGAGTTTTCTTATAATAACAGTTATCACACTAGTATACAAGCAGCACCTTTCGAGGCATTGTACGGGAGAAAATGTCGATCACCGTTTGCTGGGCGGCGAAATTGGTGATAGTCAAATAACAGGTCCCGAGTTAATTCATGAGACGACTGAGAAAATTATACAGATACGGAACCGTATGGCTGCAGCGCGAGACAGGCAAAAGTGTTATGCTGACAAGAGACGGAAACCTTTAGAGTTTCAGGTTGGTGACAAAGTTTTGTTGAAAGTCTCACCATGGAAAGGCGTAGTTCGGTTTGGTAAACGAGGGAAACTAAATCCGAGGTACGTTGGACCATTTGAGATTGTGGAAAGAGTAGGTCCAGTAGCCTATCGATTAGCCCTACCTGATTCGCTAAGTGGAATTCATGATGTATTTCACGTGGCAAACTTGAAGAAGTGCATAACTGATGAAACGACGATCGTACCACTAGAAGAAATTCAGGTGGATGAACAATTGCGCTTTATTGAGGAACCAGTTGAGGTGATGGATCGTGAGGTGAAAACACTTAAGCAGAGCAAGATACCTATTGTTAAAATCCGTTGGAATTCGCGACGTGGACCGGAATTCACATGGAACGGGAAGATCAAATGAAGCTTAAGTACCCTCAACTATTCGAAGGAACGATGCCAGCAGACGAAGGTATTGATTTAAATTTCGGGACGAAATTTCTTTCAACATGGGGATGATGATGTGACAACTCATCCAAAACTCACACGATTTCGATTTCTGTGTGCCAATGCAGTAGACCAGTGATGGAAACCAGTGATGGAACACTCTCACCATGTAACGCAATTTTCGGGACGAAAATTCTTTCAACATGGGGATAATGTGACATCCGGTAAATTTCCGTTATCAAACCCCGTTAGTTCCGTTAAGTCTTGTAAACACGTGTCGTGAGCACACACTAGTTGTCGTTGAACGTTGGTGACCTAATAATAATGAATAATGTTAATTTGATGTAATCTAAGTGATTATGTGAGTATTGGGTTATGTTTATGTGTTTACAGTTTATAACACGGTTAATTAAAGAATTTATCGCGTAACGCGGAAACGTGTCTATTTATTCGTATGTCTTGTGTTTTGGCAAAGATAAATTATGTAATGAATATTATTAGTTCATATCCTTGTATTTTTAAGTTAAAAACACTTTACAAAGAGTTTAAAGCTTAGTTTTATAAAATACCAAAACACAAGGGTTTAAAGGGTAAATATGTAAATTAAATTAATTAAAACAAAACCCCAACCCTAATTCCCCACCCATCGGCCGCGACTCCCATCCCACACCTCTCCATCTTCGAATTCAGCCTAGAACACCATAGTACCTGCGATTTTGGATCGATTTCAAGGCTTACATCTTGTGGGAATCATCAATTGCAAGTTAAAACAAGTTTAAAGGTTAGTTTTTGCGAGTTTTGTGAAGGTTCATTATGGCCGAACCCTAATTCGCGATTTGGCCCTTATTAGGTCGAATTGGATGTTGTTTGATGATGTTTATATGTTAGTTAGGTTGAATACATGTTAGTTAACGTCGATCATGGATGAATTACATGTTTTTAGGGGATTGATCATGAAATTGGTTTTGAAACAAACCCTAATTCGTAAATTGCATAATTATGGATGAATGATGGTTGTTTGATGAATGTGTGATGATTAATAAGTTGTATGAATGTTAGGAATCATGAATCTTGCAAGAAATCAATGATTTAGGGTTGATGTTCATAGGTTACTAATAATAGTAACTTTATTTGCATGAAATGTTGAATTATGGATGTTATGATGTTATGGGTGTGTTCATGGTGATAATTAGATGTTAGATTGTTGTATGAATGCTAGAAATCTTTAATTTGATGATGTTGATCATAGCTTGCCAAAAGTAGAAACTTTTGTTATGAAGATTGTGAGATTAAGGTGTTTAAGTGTTGTTGATCATGTGTAGATATTAGTATAAGCTTGAATTGGTATATTATTGATGAATTCATGCATACCTTGGATGTTTGATAGGTTTTGGATATTCTTTCCCAAAAGGGAAACTTTATTTGTGTAAACATTGAAGTATGATGTTATGACCATGTTTGGATGATAGGAACTTGCTAATATGTTCAAGGATGGATCCTAGTGTAATAGAACGTGTTAAATTAGTTGTATGGCATGTTTGGATGATCATGGGTGATAATTGGAATTGGTAATCATGTATGGTTGGTATTGTGTAGTAGTAGGACATCATGCTTGGGTCTGGTAATTGATTGTTGTGATGTTGTGAATGCAATGTATATGCTTAAAGAATTTGGTTGTGATCATTATACACGCGTGCGGATCTGAGGCCCCTACTTAGTGGGATTGGCAGGGTTTAGGATGTGAAGTCGTGAGTGGCTTCACATGGCATGTGATGAATGGTTGAACCTTGTATGACATGTTGGTTGTTTTGTAGCTAATGGTTATGTTAATGTGCTAGATTCGCATGACTTGTATAGTAGTTGATTGTATGATGATCTAGGTGATACACCGGGTTGATATAGCATATGTATGATACTGTTTGAATGCTTATCATGTATGTTGTATGTGTTCATTGGCTTTAATTGGATTATAACTCATAATGTCACCAACGGGTCAAACGGGTCAACTAGGTCAAACATATCTATTTGTCTGGAAGCTTGAGTCTTTGGTTTTGGGTATGATTAGGGTTTCACATGTCTTTTATTACACGTACTTATGTACTCACATGATCTAGGTAACCTGTGAAGGTTGGCTATCCTCTCGTTTCTCAAAATAAACCCTAAGTACCTTTGCATACATCAGGTGAGTTCATGCCCCACACTTTATTTAATCTCTTTTGGGGGAGATAGCATACTGGTATTTTTACGAACGCTTTAATATTTAAGTTGTGTAAAATATTAATATAGTGTTGTTTACCATGAGAAAAGTCCTCACACTTTTGAATTGTTAATATTTTAATAGCGGGGAAACTTGGGTAGTACTACTGGGTCTGACGAGCCCCACCTGTGTGACTCGAGGTCAACCGGGTGCAATTTGTCCTATTGATCATTGTCACGACATGGTAAGTCGTGACAGGAGGCAACAACTATCACAGTCAGCTTCAATTGCAAAATCACTATGTATTAATATTGTTGATAATAGACTAGCTATCTATTACCATACACTGCTTATATTTATCGCAACTGTTTACATGTTTATTGAACTCAACTCTTGAACTCACCAACCTATGTGTTGACATTTTAGTATGCTTTTCTCAGGTCCTTAACTTGCTTGCCATAGGAGCACTGCACGGTTCACTTCATCTAAGACATTATGCTTCAAGACAATGTGTCATTTTAACAATTATGGTTTACTTTTGGTTTGGCACTTGTTTTGCCATAAGTTATACTTTATAGACTTGGGTTGTTTTCAAAAACGCTTCCGCATTAATTAACGTTGGTATTTTGGTTGAATTTGTTATGTTATGGCATATAGAGTCGTTCTGAGTAACAATTGACTGTGATCCTGGTTTGTTCACACGCCTCGCGGTAAAACTCCGCAAGTGGATTTTGAGGGTGTGACACTAGGGATGTATGACAGAATGCACAATCAAACCTCGACAATGTTTTACAAGTCTCAAAAATTCACAAGTATATACAATTAGCTAAGTGTACTTGATCAACCAAGCAGGCTTGTCTGGCCAATAGATCTATGACGTCGCTAGGCTAGCAATAGTTAATGATTGTACATATATTCCGTATTACATGGTAGCCACAAAGTTCAACTAACCAAAACATTCAAGTAAATTGCGATAGGTTTACAAGAATCAACGTTTTACAAGTGCAAGTTTTATAATGTAACTTTTCACCCCAAAAGTGTAAAAATAATAAAAGGGGTATAGAAATACTCACTTGATCAAATAAGTATAGAATGACGACTAATAAGAATGTAATAAGCAGTGATCCAATGTAGCTCTTCACAAGGCACCTAAAATTATATTAATATATATATATATATTATATATATATATATATATATATATATACAAGGTTAAAGTTTATTATAATAAGTTTAACGTTTTATCGAGAACTGGGGTATTAGAATTTGGGGGTTTATATTTTGTTCAAAAGAATTACAAATTTATAAAATTTTAAAGGAATTAAATCCTTTGTAAATAACTTGCTTTTAATTATAAATTATGTTTGAATACAATAATTTTTATGATTAATACCTAATCAAAGGGAACATAAGATCCATAATATTTTAGTAATTTAAATTGTTATATAAATTTATATATATTATATATTTAGTCATAACATTTGTATAAAAATAAATTGCTAACATGCTTTACAAGAATTAATTTACAGAAAATATTTAGATAATTTAAAAAAATATTTGATGTTTGTAAAAGTTATTTTTATAATTATTATAAAATTTCCATAACTATTTTAGGCCAAAAAGGCTTTACAAAAGTTTACATGAGGCTGCCCGGTTCGAACCCGGGACCTTGTGGATGTGGGGACAAGTCTTAACCGGTGAACCAAGGCCTTGGCATTGGGTTAATTTGGTTTCATATTCCTTTAAACTTGAAATTAAAACTTCCCCCTTTTCTTCAAGAACCCTAGGTTCGTTTGGATCCAAATCGAAGCACCAAACGATCAAGTGAATGTTAATAACCATGGGGCTTTTGTTCCCCATGTATAATCGAGTGTGTAACCTGTTCAATTACCAGGAAGAATAAAAAATCGAGAGTGTGAGATCGAGATATAGCCGCGATCTCGCTAGAAGTAGTTTGTGATGCAAACATCGATGTTATTCAAAATAATTGCACAGAAAGTTTCCAATAGGTTAACTAATGAAAAACCCTCTATTAATTTCATCTACAATCGACCGAAGGTTGATGAACACCATGGTTGCAGGTCGCGATGTAGATGAATATCATTTGTGTAGGAATTGTATTTCCCAGGTGAAATTGAATGTACCAATCGATTAGGAATAGGTAGATGTTCGATTAAGTTGAATTAATTGAGTTACTATTGGTGTTTAAGGCTCCACGGCTATGTGTTTAAGAGCATTTCAGTTATGAAATCGATTGACACTTGTAACCGATGATGAAATGAAATTAAGATCACAATCAAGTTCGAAACCGTTCCTAGGATGTTTTAAAATGATTTGGGGTTAGTTGTCGGTTGATTTCGGGAGTTTTTAGGTTTCGCCGGACTTCGGCCGGAGGGTGGCCGGAGTCCGCCGGAAAATCGGGGAAAGAGAAGGAGGGAAAAGGGTTTGGGTTTTGTAATTTTACAACTTTCGTCCTTGTGGTTTTTACTTTATTATTTTATGCCCAAAACATCTACATTAAGTTTTTAAAATGACAATCTAACCCTCTAGATTAAATAATTTAAGTTTTAACATCTTTAAGCTTAATAAAATTTTAAGTTATTATTACTATTACTATTATATTATTATTATTATTATTATTTATATAATAATAATCATTATAATCTTAAAGGATTAAAAGACAAATTAAAGCTATATCCAAAAGCAATCCATAAGTTTCATATTAGGCAATAATGGTCTTACAAGATTAAACGACGTTAACTTTTAATTAACGTAAAAATACAGGATGTTACAGTCTCCCCAACTTAAAAGAATTTCGTCCTGAAATTAAGAATGAAACTTAAACGAACAGGAGACTTATGATGAAAGATAAGTGTACCAACGGACTGTGGTTGGCGTTTGATTACGGGTGAGATGCTTCACTTTGCGAATTATGGAATTTTAGACGATGCATCCAAATTTGAACTCTTCTAGTGGAATGCGAAAGTTATTATTGACAACTAACTCTTTGAGATTTTGACACATGAAACATTGGAAAATGATGATGAGTTCCTCAGGTATATTATACTTATAAGTCACACTTCTCCCATCATCTGGAATGAAATTGTGTAATAAAGTGACATTTGAAGCCAATAAGAAAAAAATAATAATATCCCATAATTGTATGAAAGTTTGACCATCGGAATTAAGAATCCCAAGTGCCACTATATAATGATACAAGCTTAACGCATATCTTTTGAATACGTATCAATCCTCTGGTTAAACCGTCGGGTTAAGAATGATACGATATGCCGAGATTTTGAGCTGGGTTCCCAAGGATGATTAGAGGCATTGCTAATAACAGAAAGTGATTCGATCATCAGAATTAACGGTTGATGTTTAACGACACACCACGATAACCGACTATTTGAGGTAAGTACGAGTCAATTTCTCGACTCGTTATCTCACATGAGTCAATATGAAATGCGTGAAAGTAGCCAATCAGTCAATAATGCACCAAATGACATCAAGAAATACAAGGCAATTTGAACATATACCAAGCTACGTCAACATTTCCTTTATACCGAACCATGAATACCAATCGTGAAAATTCATGATCCTTTTTGTCCACATCGGAATGAATGTAATAGCAAGTCTTGTGAGTCGCAATCAAGATAGAGATTTAGATATTTTCAAGATTAGGAGTTCAAGGTTATCCAAAATAATGGGAATTGCATTTTTAATTATGGGTGAAAAGTTAAACAAAGACGTTGTTCATGGTCGGATTGGAATTTAAATAATTCAGAATATCGACGATAAAGGCAATCACAAATAGCTTTCCAAGTACGACTTGCACACGCGGTTCATCAAACTCATGAACACAACCGTAATTGCTATAAAGATAAAGGTATGGCATAAATTTATAATAACTTTATTTTGTACAAAAGATTGTTTTAGGAGTGTTATCATCGTCCAATTAGGTTTTGATGATAACTCAAAATGAAGGTCGATAAAAAGGTTCCATAAAGCTAGATCAAACGTCAAATTGAAACATAAAAGCGTGAGAGAAGAAATCGATTTAAATTTTAAATGTTCCAGGCTTGGAACTAGGGTTACCCTAAAATAACAATGACCCTTTTTGAGTTCAAGATTCATGATTTAGCTTGAATGGCTGGGCCATTATCATTGATAATCAGATAACAGTGCTCACCCTTTAAGTTATTACATGTTCTTGTCAATTGAGTCTTAAAACCTTGGTATGTTTGAGATAAAGGAATGGGAATATGACCAAGATGTGGTTATCACTCCTAGCTTGGTGGTGTATTTCCTAAAATATGACTCTTAACTACCAAACGAGAGCTTGATCCTAACTCATTGTTGAGGATCCACAAGAATAAGATGAGGTAACTTACCATTAAGGTAAGGATAATCACTCTTATCTCAACAGTGAAGTTATATAGAAACAAAATATAGCAAAATGAAAAGTTTCATCAAAGAACGAAATTCACTCCTACTTTGATAGGGTCATTTCATTTGAGGAAAAAATACCATTCATAAAATTTTTAAACAGGTGATATTATCATCAGGGTATGGATTTCACGCCTATCTTGATGATTGAATTTCATAATAACAAGAAAACAATCGAGAACTGACCTTTGTCACCAAAGTACGGGATTCAATCCTATTTTGGTAGGGTCATTTCATTCGTGAAATACGAGTTTCAAAAGAAAATGATTGAATCTGTCCTCAAAACAAGGAAATCACCCCGATTCAGAGGATCGGATTTCATAAAACACACAATACAAAAATTGAAAACATCATCAAGATACGAAATTTTACTCCTATTTTAAGGAGGTAATTCCATTTGTAAAATACGAGTTCATATAAACAAAAAGAAGGAAATCGTCATCAAGGTATGAGGTTCACTTCTTTCTTGATGATGAGATTTCATAAGAACAGTGATAGCGAATTGAAAGTCATCACCAAAGTAAGTGAGTCACCCCTGTTTTGATGAGATAGAATCATTTAGGGGATACGAGTGTCCTTAGTCATAAGTTGACTTGCGGACTCTTGCATTGCCTACGATACGAAATGGTTTGAAGTTTTTATAAAGCTCGACTTTGCAAATGATGAGAATATCGGCTAGAAATTCAGAAACTTCAAATTACATCAATGTAACATTAATAGGAAAAAAATCATGCTTGCTAGGATTAAGGTTGAAGTTTGGGATAACGGAGTTAATTATGTTAGGTTCTCAAATCTTGTATGGTTTAAGTCAGGAAAACAAGATCGATGACGGAAATGATTCAACGCAATAATGAGATGTAAACGTTCGGCTCAAAATAAAAGGGAAATGCGTTGACTTCTCAAAGTGTTACGTCAACCACAACTTTACGGTAGACACGCGTACCTATAAGCAAACACCATCTCATGAGTTCCACGTCAGATAAACGAATCGAACGGTCAAATCAAATTTATGTGTATACCTTGCCTACAAAAGGTATCCTGGGATGCAGGTATTCCACCTTTCGACATTGCATAATTTCAGTTGTGGGACACACTTTAAGGACGTTTGAAAACCCGAAGTAACAATTTCAAATTTTTGAAAACCGTTCAATTTAGACGACCAATATCTTTGGATATTTTAAGATCCATATACACGTTGGTCAAGGTATGAAGATAGTTACATAAGGCGTACAACGTATAACGTTGTGTAAACGTAGGAATTGCGGAGTATAACGAGTTCAATATTAACAGGAACATTCTATAAGATAGGAATGAGAAGATATTAGAGTTTCGATGATAAACCAGCCCAAAGAATCAAGGATTTTTGATATTTTAAATATAAACTGGATGGTTCCATTTGGTAACGCATTACCATTTGGAAACGTTGACACGTCAAGGTAAATTGACCCATTTGCCTTAGAAACTTGTGTATGTTGACCATAGTTTATCACTCATCCTAGAGATCGCCAGGTAAGCATAACTAGTCCGATAGGATTTATACGATATGCTTGCCTTAGCCCGAAGGCCTTTTGCCAGGAAATCCAGAATACTGGTGTCTATGTGTTACATAAATTTCTTAGGTTCATGGAATCAAAACCTTGATGAGATTTATATAGATTAGACATAACGTCTAAAGATCCAAGTCATAAGCATAAGATTCAACGTGTCGTTGAAAATAAGATTAAGAGGATTCATGTTTTGGGAGAGTCAAAGTGTCAAAGTTATGTTTAGGGAGACAAGTAACAATGTTTAGGCAATCCTATGCTAAGGCATAAAATTGCACATAAGAGGGCATAAAATTATGTAGCATGCAAACTATATAATTTACAAGATAGAATTATAATTCTATAAGGTTCATGCATACTATAGTCCAGGTCACCATTCTAATAACCAAATCCCTATAGTTATGCGCTCTGATACCAATCTGTCACACCCCAACCTTGACGGCAGAAACGTCGAGGAGTGAGAGTTAAGATCGTTCACAGCCACATAACACTATTATTGAATCCAAAAATATTATTCAAAAGTAATATTACAAACATAAGTCTCACATAAAGAAAACATAACAAACTTATTCATTTATTTAACTAGGTCCATTCCTAGGTGTGAACAACTTCAAAAGTGGCGATCAAGCTTAAGTATTTCCTGAAACATGTTAAAAATAAAAGGTTAACATAATGTTGGTGAGATTTCCATAGTTTTCAATACAGAAGTATATAAAAGATGGCAATTTATGTTGTAAGTTAGAGAACAAAGTAAACTAGGGATGTAAGACAGAGTGCACAATCAAACCTCAAAAAAGTTTTACAAGTCTCAAACGGTTACAGGTATATACGATTAGCTAAGTGTACTTGGATCAACCAAGCAAGCTTGTCTAGCCCATAGATCTATGACGTCGCTAGGCTAGCAATATTTTATGATTGTACATATATTCGACATTACATGGTAGCCACAAAGTTCAACTAACCACAACATTCAAGTAAATTGCCATAGGTTTACAAGAATCAAACATGTTTACAAGTGCAAGTTTATAATGTAACATGTTTCACCCCAAAAGTGTAAAAATATAAAAGGGGTATATAAATACTCACTTGATCCAAAAAGTATAGAATGATGATTAATAAGAAATGTAGTAAGCAGTGATCCAATGTAGTTCTTCAGAAGGCACCTAAAGTTATATATATATTGCAGGACCGTTTAAGGGCTTTAACACAATTACAAAACAACGACACAAAAAGAGGAGATTAACTAAACTTTAATCAAATAGTGAACTGGGTTAACCAAAGTGATACAAAGAGCACAAGTAAAGTAAGAGACAGAACAAGAGAGTTTGGTTTTCAAGAATGCAGTATATTGCTTTCTCTATGTTCTTTTACAAGTGTTTCAAAGCATAAGATAAAAGATACAAGAACATGAGATACTTATACTACATCCTACAGCTGGCTATACTTTGAAAGCCAGCTGGACACAATTGACTAGACACACAAACAAAATCAATTGTAGAGTCAAAAGGCAGATTGCCTTTTGACTTGTGACTATGACATGTCATAGCTCACATCCTTATCTATTACAAAAAGGATAAAGTACATAAAGTAGAAAGTATACAGACTCAAGACCTCAATGTACAGTTACAAAAAGCATGGACCTTTTCACCAACTTATGTAAGTTGGTGACTTGCAGAGGTACAACGGAAAGGTGTCCAGCTTTACAGAAAAGTACATCAGAAAAAGCATGTCTTAAAAGTCTTCGGAAGAAATCTGTCTTCAAACTGAAGCTTTGGAAGACTTTGTCTCTGAGGCTTCGGAAGACTTCATCTTTGGCTTCGGAAGATATTGGTCTTGGCTTCGGAAGTTTTTACACTTAGAGTATTTTCTAATGCATTGTGTAAAACTTCCGAAGCATTCTTCACTTCAGTACTTAGTGCATGTTGCTGAGACACTTTGGATGTTTTGGGTTGCATCAGACTTAAGGAATCCTTACAAACTCCCCCTAGGCTGATGCTACCAAAACACTTAGAAGATCTTCAGATGTTGGTAGTCTTCAGTACAATCAGGACCATTCCTTTCTTCATTAGATGGTCAGGATCATCAAGATTCTCATAGTATCTTCTCATCTCAAAGAGATCATGCAGA
The DNA here is from genome assembly GCA_025506515.1 of Flaveria trinervia. Lineage (NCBI taxonomy): Eukaryota > Viridiplantae > Streptophyta > Magnoliopsida > Asterales > Asteraceae > Flaveria > Flaveria trinervia. The sequence goes on along the minus strand of CM046442.1, from coordinate 68,730,686 downwards.
GGAAGTTGATTATGTCTTGCCAGGAGTAGACATTCTCAACACCTTGATCTCTGATAACATGCCATCTTTCTGGATTGGTAGAATAAGTCCAAGACAAGATGGGTGTCTAGTTGTTAGAGGAGCCACTTGCATAGGAGTTGATTGGGCTGCCTCATCATGCACTTCCTCAGGTTGATCTGGTTCAGCCTGAGGTGTAGAGGTAGATGACTTTGGCTTCTTCTTCTTAGTCTTTGGTTTAGAAGCCATTTTCTTCTTCCTCTTAGATGTCTTTAACTGAGAAGAATGGTCTGCAGCACCATGTTGATCATCAGTGTCTTTCTCAGTTGGGGTTCCTCCCTCACAGGTTCAGAAGAGAGGGAGTTTGAACCTGTCTTGGATCAGAAGATGAAGTTTGCTGAGGCTTAGCTGGAGGTTCTGGTTGAGGTGTCTCAGGTTGTTCAAACTTGACCTCCACTTCAGGTGGGACTTGACTTGGAAGAGAGTGCAAGTCAATCAGTTCTCCACTTTTAATCTTCTGCTTGATCACCTTATATGCTCATCCATTGTAGATAGAGACATGGGGCCAAGTCTCCTTCCGGAGAATCCATATAGCTTCAAGAAGCTCAATTCTTTGTCTATCAGTAGACTTCTTTGCATTCTTTTGAATGATGGCTCTTGACTTTGCAGCTTTTCCCTTAGCTTCCTTTTGGTTGTTTTTCTTTCTTTGACTAGCTCAAGCTCAAGTTGCTTAGGTACTCGAACTCAATGAAGTCATAGGACAGGGGAAGAAGTGCATTTCCTGATAGAAGCCTGTGGCACTCAGGTAGTTGATCACTTCATCCTATCTTCTTCTTTATCTACCTGAGGTTCTTGTGGAGCCACATCTTCCTCTGCAGGACTTTCTTGAACTGGAGAGAGAGTGGGAGCATGCTAGTAAAGCCTTTTCTGTCTCTTCTCCTCATTTTGAATTGGAGAAGTAACCTTGCATCCTCTTTCTCCTTCATCTCTCTTGACACTTCCATGTCAGCCAGTTCATTTAACTCTTCTAAGGGGAAGGAGATAATTTCATCAATATCATAGTTCCTGGTTTGTAAATAGGTAATTCTGACTGCCTTAACTCATCATCTTGAGTATTTGGTCTGGGGGCAGCCCTGATTGCAGCTTGCATGAAGGTAGATGACCCAAAAAACTTTCTCCCCTTAGCCTCCTTTTCCTCTCTCTCTCTTCCTCCTCAATTTCCTCAGGAGTCATTTTCCTTTTCCCTTTGTCACCAACAGACCTTTGTGACTCAGGATGGATTGAGGCTTGGCCTTCATTGCTTGGTGTAGCTTCCATGCTCTGGCCAGAGAGAGGCTGAGAAACACCTTCACCAACAGGTGTTTCAGATGGAGTTTGGACCTCTACAGCAGTTGTGATGATGAGACAGGGGTCTCAGGTTCTGCCACTGGGCCTTCAGTCAAGGTTTCCCCTATGAAACTAATCTTAGGGTCCACCTCAACATCCAGTTGACCGATGACATTGCCTGATTGCCTATGTCTCCTTCTTAGAGAAAACTCTGCAAAGATCCTTTCTTGGATTCTTTGAGCCAGCCTGGCAGCTTGTCTTGAATTGCTTGGATTGACAAGTGGCATGTTGACTAAATCCAGTCTTTCATAGAAGCTCAGGCTTTGGAACTGAAAAACTTCTTGTTGGCCTTGAACTCTGTGAAGTATAAGGGCTCTTCTATCCTCATCATACTCCACCTTATGATGTATTGCCAGTTCCTTGTGGTGGAGATGAGACAGCCCTTGGTATACCTTCCTCAAAGAGACTCCTGATGATTGAGTTTATAGAGTCCACATTAATGTGAACTTGAGGAAGTTGCTAAGAATGCACAACATCAAGTGAGGATGGTGAGTCCTCTATGTCCATTCTCTTTGAAGAACTCCCAGGTTCTGTGGTTGTAACAACTTTCTCCCCCTTTGGTAGTAGCACCCACTTGCATAGGTGAGCTGGAGGATAAGTCATTACTTCCACAGGTTCTTGTGTTCCTGGTTGAGTTGTCCTTAAAGGTCTCTCAATAGTTGTTCATGCAGATATGAAATCTGAAGTTGCTGATCATTGACCTGGTTTGTAAGGTAGTCACCTGAGATTCCAAGTGACTAACCTTAGAGACTAAATAGGTGCATGTTTTTGACAATTTTGCACCTTTAGTCTCAAATTCCCCTCATCTCTCAGAAGAATCAGTGGGGGATGAGATGATTGGATCGAAGTCCTCTCGCTCACCAACAGCTTGAGTTCCTGGCTGTTGGTTTTCCTCTGCTCACTGGCAGCCTCAGTTGAGATGCCAAGGAGCTGAGTTGCCATGGTGGAGGTCTTAATGATGTAATCATTTTCAAAGTGAGAGCCTCTTCCATATGGACATCCTGAACAAGTTCAGAAGTGTCCACCTCAGTAATAGGTGACTGATATGGGATAGACTGAGGAGAGTCAGAGGTACTCATCTCTCTTTGAGTAGTGATGGGAAGAGAGACTCATGGTAGTCACTGAATCCTAAGTCTTCATCAGTATAGAAGGATAGGTTAGGAATGGTTGGTTGAGATCCAAAGGCTGGGGATGGTAGCTGTCCCTGAAGGTTGTTCACTTGAGTGTTGAGACTCAGAGTGAAGGCTTAAGGCTGTTGGGCTAGTGAGCTCATCAGGCTGAGCATGAGGAACCTCAACACTGATTCTTGGAAAAATGGGAGTGGTCTGCTCCTAGGAGAAGTGGGAGCTCCAGTATCCACTTCTTCCTGTATGAGTGAGTATATGGGTGCCTCCTCAGACTAATAGTCTGAGCAGGGGTTTGTTTGTATTTTCTTTGGTAGGTGATGGATATTTGGGGCTGTGTAGGTGGTTGGAAAGCAGCAGGTGTGGGTTCAACACTAGCTTGTGCTGTTAGGTTGTCACCTTGAGCAATGAGCTCTAACTTTTGGGATGGGGTTGTTTCTACCCCTGAGAAGCTATAGTGGGCTTCTTCATTATTTTAAAGATGCCGGGCTTCATCTATCCCAATTTAAGAATATTACTGTTTCCCTCAACTGTGAGCCCAGTTCACAGTTGAGAATGTGTGAACATATCTAAGAAACATGTAATACTCTAAGGAGTCTAAGTTTGCAAGTAAATAGTATAAACAATTGTGAATACCTGAACTTGACCCCCTGAACCATTCCATGAACTATAAAGGAGAGATCCTCAGGAATCTGGTCCCATCCACCATGCTTGTTTGAGAAGCTGTGGATAACCACGTGGAGCAGGTATTTCCACTGGGATGAGACCTTCCTTTCCTGAAGGTCTTTACAGAGAAATCTCCTTCGTAGCCCATCTGCTCAAAGGAATCATTTACAGCTTCCTATGGGAAGAACACCTCACTTCTTCATCATCCAGCTGAAGATGTCGGTTGATGATGGCCGGAGTGATGAAGATTGTTCTCCCTTGCACTGTGGCAGACAGTGCCTTCTCCCCGTCCATATGACCTCTTGGCAGGTCTTCCAGAATTCAAGCAACTGATCCTCATAGAGTGGAGGATGGTTAGGGAGGTGAAGTAGTGAGACAGAGACAAGAAACGGCAAACTCTGAGCAATGAGGATCTTTCTCAGAGCATAACAGAGCAACTTGATTATGTTGTCTGTGTAGCTGCATGGTAAAGTTGGGATCATTTCTGTGAGCAAGGTTAGCCATGTGAGGTAGCTTAGAGATGAAGAAGAAATTTCAGAGAGAAGATTTTGGGTTTTAGGTTTCTATGAAAAGAGATGAGAGAGAGGGGGAAACGTTGGGTATATGAGAGGAGGGATTTCAGATAAAGTTTAATGAAAGAGGATAAACTTTGAAATCCGAACGTCGGTGCCACCTCTGAAAAAGTAGTTTTCTTTTGCTCAAAAAGTAGTTTTCTTGGAATTCGAAAAGCTTCCGAAGGTAAATTATCTTCGGAAGTTTTAATGAAAAAGCTTTCGAAGCTAAAATGACTTCGGAAGAATTTCCTGAGAGTATTTGATGATTTTGCTTCGGAAGAAAATTTAAGACTCGAAAGCTTTGTATAGGGATCAAATAGCTTCTGAGAGTTAATTATTGCTTCGGAAGGAAATGGTCCTTGAAAATAACTAAGTGTCTAAGATAACTATTTAAGCTTCGAAGATAAATTGAAATTTTTCGAAGATAAATTTCTTAGATAGTTAAATATTTTGAAGATGTGATTTTCTTCCGAAGTTAAAATGAATAACTTCTGAAGTATAAAATCATCAATTAATCTAAAGAAAATCTTCCAATCCAAGGAAAAACATGAGCTTATGAAGATGATTGACTAGATACAACTTAGAACACACATTTTAAGAAATAATAAGAATTAGTTTTAAGAAAAATTTACTCAAGGTTGATCATCCCAATAGCTGATATTAGATATTTAAATCTTTGTTCATCAAAAGCCTTTGTAAACAAATCAGCATATTGGTCATCTGTGTGAACCTTGACAAGTTTAATTAATCCCTTTCAATTATCTCTTATTAAATGATACCTGATGTTGATGTGTTTGGTCTTGAGTGCTGCACAGGGTTCTCAGTGATAGAGATAGCACTATGTTGTCTATGTGGATAGGAGTCTCTTTGAAGTAAATCCATAGTCCAGCATTGATTTTGAATCCAAAGCACTTGAGCACAGCAGCTTGCAGCAGCAATGTATTCAGCCTCAGCAGTTGATGCAGACACACAGGATTGTTTCTTGCATTGCCATGAGACAATCCTTCCACCAAGGAATTGACATCCCCCAGATGTAGACTTTGCAGTCATGTTGCAACCACCATAATCATGTCTGTATAGGCATACAGATTGAAATTAGGATTCTTTGGATACCATAGACCAAGTGTTGAAGCCCTTTGAGGTATCTTAAAATTCTTTTCACAGTGATTAAGTGAGACATCTTAGGGTTGGCTTGATATCTTGCACAAATACATGTAGCAAACATGATATCAGGCCTGCTAGCTGTAAGATACATAAGAGACCCAATCATAGCCCTGTATAAGTGTTCATCTACACACTGCCCCTCAAGATCTGGACCAAGGGAGTGGTTTTGGCTATGGGTGTCTTAGCAATCTTACAATCAGTCATGTTGAACTCTTGAGTATGTCTTGAACATACTTTGACTGACTTATGAAGATGCCATCCTCAACCTGCTTCACTTGAATTCCAGAAAGAAGTTGAGTTCTCCCATTGAACTCATTTCAAATCTGTCTTTCATAGCTTCTCAAAGTCTTTACAGAGCTTTGGATTGGTTGACCAAGATGATGTCATCTACATATACTTGAACCAGTAATAAGTCATTTCCTTGTCCTTTGATGAAGAGAGTTCCATCTATAGCACCTCTCCTGTAACCATGTTTACAGAGATACTCAGAAAGTGTCTCATACCACTTCCTGGGTGCCTGATGCAGCCCATAAAGAGCTTTGTCAAGCTTGCAGACATAATCAGGATGATCAGGGTCTACAAAACCAGGTGGGTTTGACATAAACCTCCTCATCAATCACTCCATATAAGAAAGCACACTTTACATCAAGTTGATAGACTTTGAAGTTCTTGGATGCAGCAAATGTAGGAATATCCTAACAGCTTCTAGTCTCGCTACAGGAGCAAAGACATCAGTGTAGTCAATCCCTTCTTCTTGTGTGTATCCTTGAACAACTAGTCTTGCTTGTTCTTGATGATGATTCTCTATCATCCTTTATTCCTAAAACCCATTTGGTTCCAATGGTACTCTTCCATGAGGAAGTGGACAAAGGTTCCAAACTTTCTGCCTTTTGAATTGAAGCAGCTCTTGTTGCATAGCTTCAACCCAACTTCCATCCTTTAGAGCTTCATCAACTTCTTTGGCTCTATCTGAGATAAGAAACAAGAGTGAAGACAAATATTTGCTTCATGAGTTTGTCCTCTTGTTCTTACCCCTGTGTAACATCTCCAATGATGTTTGTGGTGGGGTGAGACCTGTGGATCCTTAGCTAAGGGATCACAGCAAGTTGCTGAGAGAGATCCAAATTTGAGAAATTTAGATCTGGGCTTAAAGATTTACTCTCCACATTATACACTTATCAAAATTAACTTGATCCAATAAGTGTGTGACATCATTGATGTTGTTCATCTATGGTGATTATTAGCATCAAGAAATTCCTGATCACTATCACCATCACCATTGTTGTCTTCTACAATTGAGGTATCTTTATCTGGTTGAGAAGCTCTGAGCTGGAATTTGAAGGCATACCAGATGTATCAGCTGAATTTGTCATTGTTGTGTTGATAGAAACTTCATTGTTGAAGTAGTTTCAACTGGAGCTGAAGATGTATGACTTGAAGATCTTCCTAGCTCAAATCTTGGGTCAGGATCACCTGTATTTAAATTCTGCAGATCCTGAAACATGCTCACAAGATTTGTTAAAACAGTTGGTAACTAAATCAAAATCAAACAGCCAATGCGGACCAGAACCAGCAACACATGGTGTGTGTTCATTGAAAGTCACATTGGCTGACTCCTTAACTATTCTAGTTCTGAAATTGTATACTCTATAAGCTTTAGCTGAGAGGAGTATCCAATGAAGTGTCCATCGTCTGATTTCTCAGCAAACTTGGCGATTTGATCTTTGGTATTCAAGATGGTGCAGGGACATCCAAATGACCTGAGAAAACCAATGAAAGGTTCCTCTTGTGCCAAAGTTCATAAGGGGTCTTACCATGTGTCTTAACTACTAAAACTCTGTTCTGCACATAGCAAGCAGTATTAACTGCCTCTGCACAGAAGGTGATAGGCAGTTTAGAGTCAGACAACATAGTTCTTGCAGCTTCAATAAGTGTCCTGTTTCTCCTCTCAGTAACTCCGTTTTGCTGAGGAGTCCTAGGAGCACTATATTGTCTTGTAATACCTTTTTCATCACAAAACGTATCAAGGATTTGGTTCTTGAATTCAGTTCCTTGATCACATCTTATGGTTTTGACCTTATGATCACATTGATTCTCAACTTTTAAGATGAAATTCTTCAGATCTCAGGGGTTTCATCCTTAGTTCTAAGGAAAAAGACCCAAGTGAATCTGTAAAGTCATCTGTGATCCCCAACAGTAAGAGGTCCTTCTAAACTCATTACATTGGGGGCCAAAGAGATCCATATGTAACAAGTGTAGGGGAGTAGTGATGAAGTTCTTTTCCTTAGGCTTGTGAGATACCTTGTGTTGCTTCCCTTCAGGCATGCAACACAAAGATCATCACTTGTAAACTCTTCTTTGGCATTCCAGTTACTAGATCATGTTAATCAATTTATTTATGTTCTTAAAGTTTACATGGCACATTCTTTTATGCCATAGGAAAGACTCATCACTATTTTCTTTAGATAGAAAGCATGAAACTTCTCTAGAAGGAGATGTTTCTTGCAAATCCATCTTGTACATGTTCCTTTTCCTGGGGGCTCTGAGCAGGATATGCTCATGAGGAATGACCACTCCTGGCTTGAGAACAATGCACTCATGCTAAGTAAAGAGCATGTTATGACTCTGATCACTAATTGGGATACACTCAGAAGATTGTACCCAAGCTCTTTAACAAAGTTTACCTTCTCAATGCTGAGCTTACCATTTGTGACTTGCCCCTTCCAGAAATGTAACCACCTTCATGTCCTCCAAAAGCAACTGGTCCTCCATCAATTCTCTCAAAATATGGAGTAGAGACCTATTGCCTGTCATGTGCCTGGAACAGCGACTGTCAATTATCCAGACATTCCTGTTTGTCTTGAGTTGTTCCTGCACAAAAAAAATGATTAGTTACATTTGGAACCCAAGCCTTACTTGTCTTGGGCTTACTAAGTGTAAAGAAGGTAATGCAACAGTAATAGATCATGGTTGTACTATGGGGATCTTAGTGTTGTTGGAGGAGAAATTTCAATCATTTGGTCTTTCTTAGACTTCCACACCACCTTTGGAGTCTTGGATTGACCTTCAAAACCTTAGAAGCTTTTGGAACTTCACACATTTTGATGACTGAACCTTCGGAAGATTCTACGGTCACTGCAGCAGACTTTAGTGCTTCGGAAGAACTCCTTTCTTCCGAGACCAATTTTACTTCCGAAGGTAATTTTCATTTACCTTCTTCTTGATTTGGAGCTTCCGAAGGAAACAAAATTTCCTTCCGAAGCTTGAGACTTCTTGAGATTCTTTGAAGTCTTTGAATTGGTCATGTGGATGGTACTTTTAGGATTGTATGGGCAATCCTTGGCAATGTGAGAAGTACTTTCACACATGACACATAACATTTTCTTCTTCAAAGGAGTCTCCTTTTGAGAGCAAGACTGGCTTTGGTCACTTCCTCTCCACCTTCATCTTGGTAGATGCTGAGACAGTTCTTTTGGGCTGTGAACTGTTCTTGGAGTTTGATGGTCCAGGCTGTGCAGCAGTGGTACACACAGCTCAGTCTTCTTCTTTGCACTGTGATGATTTGAACATGAACCAGTACTCTTAGCTGAGAGTCTTGGTTGATGTTTTCAGTCTTTACTACTTTGAAACCTGCAGAGATAAAACTTGTTTCTGCTTAGCATCATAAGTAGCCTTGATTTTTTTGAGCCTTCTTTGCTTTCCTTTTGCTCTTCCTGATCAAGTTCTTTCTCTTAGACTTGGTCATCACAGTTGATTTCTTCTCCTCAGAAGGATAGTGGCCCTTGGAAGAATCCTCATCTTCACTCTTCTCAGAGGAATTCTTCACTATCACTTCTTCATCATCCTCACTTATAGGATCTATGAGAGGAAGCTCATCTTCACAAGTTCCACATCTAGGAGATCTTACAGACAAGATTGTGTGGAGGAGCTATCTCATTTGATCCCAGTCCCTGTCTGTTTGATAGCACACTTGTTGTGCAGGGATGAGGATATCATGTTTTGAAGGTCTCTTCTTCAAGAACACTCTTTTCTGCCCTGGCTTTGCTGATCACAAGCTCAGCCTGGCACTCAGTTAGCTTGGTTATGAGATCTTGAATTTGAGTTCTAAAGTATGTGTGTTCATGTTTTAGAGCTGAAATGGTTTTCTCTAAGTCCTCTATTTTCATTTATAATCATTTCAGACTTTCTAAAATCAGATTTAAAATGTTTAAGGACTCAAGATCATCTCATCTCCAAGTTGTAGGACCTGTATCTATTACTTTAGCAATGCATTCAGGAGTACAGAGATGTTCCAATACCTTGGCTTCATCATGATCAGCCATCAGTGCTTGGTTTGGAGAAGCATCTTCCACCTGAAAACTCCAGTCAAAACCTCCTTCTTCAACGCGATAGCAGCATGTTGCTTAGTCTTCTCAGACTGAGGAGCTTTGTCAGTGTAGTTTGGTCTGGGTTGTGTTTGGCCCCCATTTTCTTTAGGTGCCTTACACTCCCTAGCAAAGTGACCCATAAGGTTGCAGTTGTAACACTTAACTTTGCTTTTATCCAGCCCAAACTTTCCACTGATAGCATTGCTTGGAAATCTTCTTCCTGTTCTCTTGTAGAACTTCTGGCTCTGTGAGTGAGGAGAGCCATCTGCTGAACTATCTCCATGTATTCCAGGTCATCTGGATGAATACAGTCCAGGTCTTCAAGAGTGAAGAGATAATTCCCACAGCTTTCATCAGTAGACACAAGGCTTGAGAAGAACTTGTCTCTTGGAATGGACTTCCTTGAGTAAAGTTCTCTCTTGGTGTCTCCGGGAAGGTGATGAAAGGACCCTTATGTGAGTTGTCAGGGTAGCATATGAGATGATGTTGGGGTTCTATGCTGTCCCTTTCAACTACATGAAGGGCTGAACCCATTTGATTGTTGGTTTCCAGATGAACCTTGCATGTTCATTTCCATCTGGTATCCACTGAGAATCCCATACAACTCTGTCAGAGTAAGAGTTTTAAGGTTCTCAGTTCCCTTGATCACCACACAATAGTGTGTCCATTGCCTAGGAAGTGAGACATGAACTTCCTTACCATGTCCCTGTTCTCAAGAGGTACTCCTCCATCCACTAGGGTATCCACAATCTCAACATACCTGAAGTATTGTTGGGTCATGGTTTCACCTGCTTTGAAGGTGAAATTTTCAAACTGCTGCTTCAAAAGATCTTTCTTGTTCTCCTTGGCTTCAGAGGAGCCTTCATACATCAGCTTCAGTGCATCCCACAGCTGTTTAGCTGTTTTGCACTTCTAAAACCTCTGTATACAAAGTTTGGGAGAGCAGTCTGAAGAGCAATCATGGCCTTCCTATCAATCTCTACTCTTTCCTATCTTCATCTGAGTAGTTGGCCATATCTTTAGGGATCATACCAGCACCAGTAGCAGAGGGGGTGCTGGGTATGAAAGGTCCATTTACAACAGATTCCCACATTCTTGAGTCAAGACCTGATGAAGCCTTCCATCCTCATGCACCAAGTGTCAAAACATCAAGATGATTAGTGGGGATTTGTTCATGGTTCCAGTCTCCATATCAGTCTTTGAGATGGAAGCCATTTGAAGAGTTTAGTTTTTGTGTGTGTGAGGGATCTTAAGATGGTTAGATCTTATATCAAGAACCTGGAAAGCTCTGATACCATTGCAGGACCGTTTAAGGGCTTTAACACAATACAACACAACGACACAAAAAGGAGATTACCTAAACTTTAATCAAATAGTGAACTGGGTTAACCAAAGTGATACAAAGAGCACAAGTAAAGTAAGAGACAGAACAAGAGAGTTTTGGTTTTCAAGAATGCAGTAATTTGCTTTCTCTATGTTCTTTTACAAGTGTTTCAAAGCATAAGATAAATACAAGAACATGAGTTTACTTATACTACATCCTACAGCTGGCTATACTTTGAAAGCCAGCTGGATACAATTGACTAGACACACAAACAAAATCAATTGTAGAGTCAAAAGGCAGATTGCCTTTTGACTTGTGACTATGACATGCCATAGCTCACATCCTATCTATTACAAAAAGGATAAAGTACATAAAGTAGAAAGTATACAGACTCAAGACCTCAATGTACATTACCAAAAGCATGGACCTTTTCACCAACTTATGTAAGTTGGTGGCTTGCAGAGGTACAGCGGAAAGGTGTCCAGCTTTACAGAAAAGTACATCAGAAAAAGCATGTCTTAAAAGTCTTCGGAAGAAATCTGTCTTCATAACTTGAAGCTTCGGAAGACTTTGTCTCTGAGGCTTCGGAAGACTTCATCTTTGGCTTCGGAAGATATTGGTCTTGGCTTCGGAAGTTTTTACACTTAGAGTATTTTCTAATGCATTGTGTAAAACTTCCGAAGCATTCTTCACTTCAGTACTTAGTGCATGTTGCTGAGACACTTTGGATGTTTTGTGTTGCATCAGACTTAAGGAATCCTTACATATATATATAATATATATATATAATATAGACAAGGTTAAAGTTTAATAAATAAGTTTAACGTTTTAAACGAGAACTAGGTTATTAGAATTTGGGGGTTTATATTTGTTCAAAAGATTAAAATTTTTAAATTTTTAAAGGAATTAAATTCTTGGAAATAACTTGCTTTTAATTATAAAATATGTTTGAATACAATAATTTTCATGATTAATCCCTAATCAAAGGAACATAAGATCCATATATTTAGTAATCTAAATTTTTATCTAAGTTTTATATATATATTTAGTCATAACATTGTAAAAAAATAAATTGCTACATGTTTTATAAGAATTAATTTACAGAAAATATTTAGATAATCTAAAAAAATATTTGAAGTTTGTAAAAGTCATTTTTATAATTTTAATATAATTTCAATAACTATTTAAGGCCAAAAAGGCTTTAAAAAATTTAGATGAGGTTGCCAGAGTTCGAACCCGGTACCTCATGGATGTGGGGACAAGTCTTACCAGTGAACCCTAGGTTCGTTTGGATCCAAATCGAAGCACCAAACGATCAAGTGAATGTTAATAACCATGGGTTTTGTTGTCCCCATGTATAATCGAGTGTGTAGACATGTGCAATTACCAGGAAGAATAACAAATCGAGAGTGTGAGATGGAGATATAGCCGTGATCTTGCTAGAAGTAGGTTGTGATGCAAACGTTGATGTTATTCAAATTAATTGCACAGAAAGTTTCCAATAGATTAACTAATGTAAAGCGCTCTATCAATTTCATCTACAATCAACCAAGGTTGATGAACACCATGGTTGCAGGTCGCGATGTAGATGAATATCATTTTGTGTTGGAATTGTATTTGCCAGGTGAAATTGAATTTACCAATCGATTAGGAATAGGTAGACGTTGATTAAGTTGAATTAATTGAGTTATTATTGGTGTTTAAGGCTCGAACGGGTATGTGTTTAAGAGCATTTCGGTTATGTAGTCGATTGACACTTGTAACCGATGATTAGACGAAATTAAGATCACAATCAAGTTCGAAACCGTTCCTAGGATGTTTTAAAATGATTTGGGGTTAGTAGTCGGTTGATTTCGGGAGTTTTTAGGGTTCGCCAGACTTCGGCCGGAGGGTGGCCAGAGTCCGCCGGAAAATCGGGGAAAGAGAAGGAGGGAAAAGGGTTTGGGTTTTGTAATTTTACAACTTTAGTCCCTATGGTTTTTACTTTATTACTTTATGCCCAAACATCTAGATTAAGTTTTTAAAATACAATCTTACACTCTAGATTAATTAATTTAAGTTTTAACATCTTCAAGCTTAATAATTTTTAAGTTATTATTATTGTTAATATTATAATTTTTAAGCAATCCATAATTTTCATGTTAGGCAACAATAGTCCTTACAAGATTAAACGACGTCAACTTTTAATTAACATAAAAATACAGGATGTCACACAAGACACCTCACAAAAAGGTGGATTTAACTGAAGAAACAAAAGCTGATGATGCTTTCTTTGATATTTTGAATAGGGAACTCATATACCTCAGTCAAATCAAAATATGAAGAAACTTTGCACAATCAGGCTCGTCATCAAATCAAAACAACAACACAGTAAAACAAAGGTGATTGAAGAAGAGAATGACAAACCATGGGCAAGTTCAAAAACTTCAAATTCAACAGAATCATCCTCACCCGAAACAACTCAGAATGAATAAATTAAAACAAATTTAGTATTAAAACTTCAAGATTTATTCATAAATGAGTAACAATTTTAGACACTGCTTGCAAACCCAAGATTATTAAGGCTTAAGTTGTCAATTCTAATTGATTTCTTTCTGTCTGCAGGAACAATCTTGGAGAGCTGACAACAAGTGGTATGTTGACAGTGGTTGTTCCAGGCATATGACAGAAAACTGTTCTCTTCTCCATGACTTCAAACATAAGAATGCCTCATATGTGGCATTTGGTAGGCAAAAGAAGGGAAGTAAAATAATTGGTGAAGGAATGGTAACTAATGGTGTACTCCAATTTGATAAAGTAATTATTGTGAAAATTTGCAGTATAATTATTGAGTGTCTCTTAAATTTGTGATCAAAATTATACCATATTGTTGATAACACTAATTGTTACATTCTTAAGCCAGGTTTTTTAGTTCCAGAAGAATGGATCATTCTTAAAGCATCAAGAAACGAAACACATATGTTTTGGATATGAACAACACTACACTTACAAGACATGAAACATGCCTACTATCTAAGTCATCAGAAGAGGAATCTCAGTTGTGCATAGAAGGCATGTTTAATCCAACTTGAAGAACATGAACAAATTGGTGAAAAATGAGTTAGTCATTGGACTACCAAAGAAGGAGTTTTATTGTTCAACTCATTGTTCCTCATGTTATAAAGGAAAACAACATAGAGTGTCACATAAATCCAAAATCATCAACACATACACTAAACCACTCAAATTGCTACACATGGATATGTTTAGTCCAACCAATGTGATGAGCATTGGAAAAAGAGTGAAACATCAGAAACATTAATGAATTTTACCATCAAGATTAAAAACCAACTTGACTTAAAAGTAAAAATATTTAGGAGTGATAATGGGATTGAATTTGTTAATACTGATCTAGATTCTTTTTGTAGGAATAAAGTCATTGCAAGATAATTTAGTGCACCAAGAACTCCATAACAAAATGGAGATGTTGAAAGAAGAAAACAAAACACTTATGAAGCAGCAAGAACAATGCTAGCTGATTCACAATTACCAAACACATTTTAGGCTAAAGCAGTGAATACAACATGCAATGTTCAAAGCAGGATATAGATTGTCAAAGAACATAATAAAACACCTTACGAGCTTTTATTCAAAAGAAAACCTTACATAGGATATCTTAGAGCTTTTTGGTATCATGTCTCTATTTAAACACAACAGAACATTAGGAAAATTTAGAAAAGGTCTATGATGGTTTCTTTGTTGGATTACTTCAACATCAAATCTTACAAGATTTACATTCCACAACATACCATAGTGGAAAAAACTCATAATGTGTCATTTGATGAATCCTTACTTACTAAATCTGTAAAAGGATCATCTTGGTTGTTTGATATAGATGCTCTAACATACTTATTTAACTCTGGTAATTTGAATAATGCAGGATCTGATGATACATGTTATCCATTTGTTCCTCCAAATATGAATGAAGTATTATTGTCTGTTGATCCCCAAAGGTTAAACACATCAACTCACATGGAACAAGGAACAACAACTAATAACAATAATGTTGCACAAGTGCAACAAAATAGATCCACATCTGCAGATTGAAACACTTCATCAGCAGGTGCTGACACTACATCCGTAGATGTGCATTCAACATCAAGGTATGTGAATTGCTTCGGCTAATGCTCCTTCCTGTTAAGCAGATACAGCCACCATTGAAGATTATTGAGCAAACCTTCATATAACATCCATAGATGTTGCTGTAACTCCTACGGAAGCTCAACCTGCATCCGAAGAAACTCCTATGAAAGATATTGAAAATGCAGCTGATGTTCAACCTCAAGAATATCCATCCATACCCAATAAGAACATGAGGAACACTTTGATTACTTCCTGAATTCATCAACTGCATTGGATCCATCTACATCAATGGATATGACAAACTTGGACTCATCTATTCTAGTTGAATCAATTCCAACAACAAGAATTCATAAAACTCATCCATTAAACAACATCATTGGTGATGTTCATTAGAGAACCACAAAAAGTCAAGGGGAGCTGCCAACATTTGTCTCTTCACTTGTTTTCTTTCACAAGTGGTTCCTCCAAACATTACAACGACATTAAAAGATGATAGCCGGATTAAAGCTATGCAAGAAGAGCTTCAAGAATTCGGAATACAGAATGTCTAGAGTCTAGTTGATTTACCTGAAGGTCATCATCCAATCAGAACAGGTGGCTCTTCTAAAATAACTAGATGATAGGGATATTATTGTGAGAAACAAAGCAAGACTAATTGCACAAGGCTACACTCAAGAAGAAGGAATAGATTATGATGACTTTTTTGCACTAGTTGCAAGAAATGAAGCCATAGGAGTCTTCCTAGCCTATGCATCATATAAGAAGTTTATTGTCTACCAAATGGATGTAAAATGTGATTCTTATATTGAAAAATTGATGAAGAAGTCTATATAGCTCAACCTCCAGGTTTTGAGATCCTTATTACCCTTATAGGGTGTACAAGCTTGACAAAGCTTTGTATGGACTACATCAAGCACCAAGAAAGTGGTATGAAACATTATCATCTTTCATGCTGAAACATGAGTACAAAAGAGGGACTATTGATCAAACTCTCTTTCTCAAGCAAGAACATCAAGATCTCTTAGTTGTACAAATATATGTAGATGACATTATTTTTGGATCAACAAACAAGAGATTGTGTATGAACTTTAAGGAGCTGATGAAATCTGAATTTTAGATGAGTTCAATGGGATAATTAACCTTTTTTCTTGGGTCACCAAGTTCATTAGAAAATAGATGGCATCTTCATCAATCAAGAGAAATATATCCTTCAAATATTGAAGAAATATAATCTTAGTAATGCATCCTCATGCAAAACCCCTACATCAATAATTGACAAGATTGTTCTATAGGAAAATCTATTGATCAAAGATTATTCTACAGGAAAAACTATTTAACTACGAGTAGACCTGATATAATGTTTGTTGTGTGTGTTTATGCCAGGTACCAATCAGATCCCAAAGAGTCTTATTTGAATGCTGTGAAGAGGATTTTCAAATATTTGAAAGGATAGCCTGCTCTTGGACTTTGGTATCCAAAGGATGGTGATTTTACCCTCTACTCATATTCAGATAGTGACTATAAAGGATGTTATAACAATAGAAAATCCACAACCGGTGGATGTCAATTTTTAGAACCAAGACTTGTTTTATGGCAGTGCAAGAAGCGAACAAATGTTTCTGTATCCACAGTTGTAGCTGAGTACATAACAGCTTCAGTTGGTTGCTCTCAAGTGCTTGGGTTGCAAAACCAATTACTTGATTATGGTTACAACTTCCTTCATTCTCCAATTTACATTGACAATTCAGCTGCTATGTTTATAACTGCTAATCCAGTGCAACATACTAAAACAAAACACATTGAAATAATATACCATTTTTTGAGATATTGTTCAGAAAAGGTTTGAACAAGTTAGTCAAAGTGGATACAACAAATCAGCTTGCTGATTTATTCACTAAAGCCTTGATTCAGTTAGATTTAATTTTCTAACTGAGTCTCTGGGTATGATTAACTTAGATTAATTATTAAACCAAGAAAAAACATGTGTCAGTCCTTGCCAAATTTTTATCCTTCGGAAGATTTACCATTTATCTTCAGAAGAAACTTCTGAAACATCTTCTGAAGCTTAGAATAATATTTATATTTTCCTTCTAGTTATGTCCTTTAAGTCTTCATGACATATGTTTGGGAAATGATAGTACACTAGGCCTTTGTTTCTTCCTGAATTCGTAAGAATCATTCAAATCTGATCAAGTTTCTTGATATGTGAGTAGGTTCATCTTGAGTGAAACTATACTAAGAGCATGCCAAACATAATACAAAGTGACTATTTATTGGAAACTTCATTTTGAGGATACAACAAGAAAGTCTTATTCTGATGTGACCAACTCACTTATAAAAGCACACTATGTACCAATACTTTATAATGTCTATCTTTGCAAATCATATTCCCTCTGTTTTGTGTAAACAAAGACCTGGGTGTATGGAAAGATCATGATCCTCATCAACCCTTTGTTTTGTGTAAACAAACACTTGGGTTTATAGCACCTCTGTTTATGGAAGTATAGATCTGGTGACCTGTTGATGATCATATCTAAGCTCTCAAAAGAATCCTCTATGATCAACTGTATATTAAATTTAGAGCTTCAACATAAATGCATTAATGAGATGTCTAATGCATCTCATGATAGAACTTATAACTTACAGTACATAGTTTCTAAGTGTGAAAATTTGATGATTTGACTCACAAAGGGAGGACAAACTTAAAGTAAATTGAATGTGAAGCCCATAGCAGTTACCTTCTAATAAACATGAAAACATGATAAACAACATACCTAGTTAACATAATACTCTTGTATGGATTTAAGTGGACAAACATACTTGCAATCAGTATTAAAATCAGATATCAATTTATCAAACAAATCAATAAGGAAGATGCTTAGTGTTAAAGTATGTTCCCATTATATGTATAAATGCTTGAACATAGCACAATAACAACATGTGTTTAGCATGTTAGGACAAACATGTGTCTTTCATGATATTCTTCTTATAAATTTATGATAAATGCTTTTGTTCATCATTGATAAAAAATTTAAGGGGTTAGAATCATGAAAAACAATATAAACAACAAAATTATCAAATGTAGTGTCAATATAAAGGAATTGGAACCTGAGCACCAACTTGGTCTTTGGATACATAAAGTTTTTAAAATATAAACCTTCTTGTACATAAGTGTCACGAATACAAAGTTAACAAGGTCCAATAGCAATAAATGGTTCTATCAGTTGATTAGAACCATACAATGGAATAAGTTTCAATCGGGGATTTTTAAACATCAGTAGAAGCTATAGTGATTTTTAAGCATCAGCAAAGCTGCAATGCATTGTAAACATCAGTAGAAGCTACAGTGCATTGTAAACCAGTGGAAGTTAGTGCATTGTAAACATCAGCAGAAGCTACAGTGCATTGTAAACATTAGTAAAGCTACAGTGCAAACTTAAAGGGAGTAAAATATGACTATCCATAGATTGGTAACCTATGAATAAGCGCCATTTCCATAGATTGGTACCGTATGGAAAAGCAAGTTATACTCTATTTAAAACTTTTAGTTTTAAGTTAGGCATCCGCAGATGTCCTATGGATACACTTGCACTAAAATCTGCGGATCAAAACTTACACCTTGGAAGAATAATAAGATTAGAATAATAAGAAAATGGACCCATTTCATTAAATAAATGAAATAACATGTGTCCGAGGAGTGTAAATGAGTTTTTGACTTAGAATTCATTATTCACTTTTACAGAACCTTTTTGGACCTAGAAGTTTGTTAGTAAAAAACCATCCCTCCCTTATCTAATTTCAAAATTACTCAAATCTTAAACCTCAAATAATGTTTAAATCCTATTTCAAGTCTTAACCTAAAGGTAACATACCATCACATTACTAAAAAACTGATTGATTCATCATTTTCCCTTAAACTCTTTATATTATTAAAACATGATGACTTAGTTATAACATACTCATGTTCATTCTTATGAACAGATGACTAATCGATTTGCGAGGGAGCACAATGTGTGTGCATTTCTTAATGTTGATGACCCTGTATCGAAAGGTGTCAGGACATCATCAGATATCTGTGATGATCCAGGCTCTTTTATGCTCTAACAGCAAAGCCTGTGATTCATCAAGATCATATAATTGATTTTTGGAACTCTGCACGAATAGAAGAGGATGGAAAATCAAAAGTTATCGTGGCTGAAGTTAAGAATGAAGGACTGAGAATTAATGAACAGACCATCAGGAGGGTTCTAGAGCTGGGAGAGCAAGAAGCTGGTCACCCTGATGTGTTCGAAAATGAGTACATAGAGAAAGTCTTCAACCTAATAGATATGATGGTGACTTTGAAAAGGGAGAGATCAAGAAAGGAAGATTATGCAAGCCATATAGATATCTATGTCACACTTACCTAAGTGCATCTCCTACAGAAATCTAGGCTTGACAGATTATTCAGGCACATTTCTTTTGGGATCATTGGTATTTTTGAGGGAAGAACATAGAACTACTCAAAGTACATTTTCAGTTGTATATGTGATCACATAATAGTGCAAAAGGCTGAGAAGATGTACATGTTTCCTCTAAGCCTCATTCTCGGAGACCTCACAGTTGGTCATTCAAGCATAAATACCTTAAAACATTATACTTATACAAACTTAAGCAGCGGAATCATTTTAACAAAAACCATTCATTTCATTAAAAGACTGTTTTTAAGCAATACACTATTGTTTAATCGATTACAAAAGAACTGTTAATTGCATTACAAAACAACAGCAATATGAAATACGAATGGATGTCAGTGTTTTCCTGCCAAGTAACTTCACCCTCGTGCCATCCTGAGCAATAATTACCCGCCAACTGAAAATGTATAAAAGTCAGCATTGCTTAGTGAGTTCTAGTTTTAAAAGTAATAAAATACTTTCTGTATGTTGTATATGAAAATACTTCTCTATGAAATACAACTCTTTACTTTGTATGCGAGCACGTATTAACTATATGAACAGATACTATTCGTTCTCTTTACTATAGGCCTTGTTTACTCTATATTCTGTTATCTTTATCTTTCACTATCTGTATGGACCAATGAGCAATACCCTAAACGGTATGCGTGGTGAAAACTGGTGATGGGCCATCTATATCCCTCAAAAGGGTTCCGTTTACTGTATACAAGGCCGACCCAATCACCTAGGGTACACTGCAAATGTCCTGCCAATCTTAATTGACTGGCCCTGTGTGTAGAATAGGGTAGCTAACCCGCAGCACAATTGAGCTAATGACAACGTGGTCGTATACCTCCCGTCAGCTTGCAAGACTTATTAACATTTTATTAATGTTCCTCTTCTTTCTATTACTCTTTCTCTTTTTATTACATAACAATTTACGTTATGATAATAAACATACCACGTAAAGTCACACACTATAAGTAATAATAATAATAGCAATAATAATAAGGAACAATCATAAGGCAATCATAAAAATTTCATAATCATGCATGAAACCCATCATTAATAAGCCCTAGTCAAACCTCGGTAAAAACCCTACGAGCACAAACTCCCAAGAATTCTGTAATAAATTCTAAGTGTTGGGAGCTTAGACACTATTTGGGCGCATGAGCCCTGTATTGGCGTTTCATTACTATGTAGGCGCATCAGTCAACACTTAACTACTTTAACCTTAGGCGCAGGAACAATTCAGGCGCATGGACACTTTCGGCGTATGAACACTTAGGCGCATGGGTCATTCGGACGCATGGACACTTGGCGCATGGGCCACTTGGGCGCATTAGTCAGCACTTAACTACTTAGCTCTTAGGCACATGAACAATTCAGGCGCATGGACACTATTCAGGCGTATGAACACTTAGGCGCATGGGTCATTCAGACGCATGAACACTTCGGCGCATGGGCCACTTGCTCGAAGAAGTACTTCAAGCTCTTGTGGTCAGTGAAAATGGTGCACATCGTCCCGTAGAGATAGTGCCCCCAAATCTTCAATGCAAAGACCACGACCGCTAGCTCCAAGTCATGAGTGGGATAATTGACCTCATGAACTTTCAACTGTCGGGATGCATAGGCTATAACCTTCCCTCTCTGCATTAATACGCACCCCAACCCTAAGTAGGAAACATTTGAATAAACTACCAAATCCTCGCTTCCCTTGGGTAATGACAGAATAGGAGCTTGAGTCAAGATTGCCTTTAACTCCTCGAAAGCTTGCTCGTGAGCTTGACCCCATATAAACTTTACATCCTTTCGGGTCAAATTGGTTAGTGGATAAGCGATCTTGGAAAAGTCTTGAATGAACCTTTGATAATATCCCGCCAACCCCAAGAAACTACGAATCTCGATTGGCGTTTCCGGAGACTTCATTGCATCACTGCCTCCACCTTTGCGGGATCCATCACGATTCCATCAGGATTCAGCACATGGCCCGAAACTTGAACTTCGCGCAACCAGAACGCACACTTGGAGAATTTGGCATACAACTTCTCCCTTCTTACTGTCTCCAACACCTCCCGAATATGACCGGCATGCTCTTCTTCGCTCTTCGAGTTAGATCAGGATATCATCAATGAACACAATCACTGATCTATCCAACATAGGCTGGCACACTCAATTCATCAAATCCATAAAGGCAGTTGGTGCGTTAGTTAGACCAAAAGACATAACGAGGAACTCGTAGTGTTTATAACGCGTACGGAAAGCTGTCTTAGGAATGTCTTGTTCCTTCACCTTCAATAGATGGTAGCCAGATCGTAGATCTATTCTCGAGAACCAACTTGCACCTTGGAGCTGGTCAAACAGATCATCAATTCTTGGTATGGGGTACCGTTCTTTACCGTCAACTTGTTCAGCTCTCGGTAGTCGATGCACATTCACATACTTCCATCCTATTTCTTTACAAACAATATCGGAGCACCACATGGAGAGATACTCGGTCGAATTAATCCCTTATCCATCAACTCCTGTAATTGGCTCATGAGTTCCTTCATCTCATTAGGAGCTAATCGATATGGTGCTTTGGCAATGGGTTGAGCACCGGGTATCAAATCAATTTGGAACTCAATCTCGCCATCCGGTGGCACGCCGGGTAAGTCTTCCGGGAATACGTGCGGAAAGTCGCACACCACTGGCACCTCAGATAATTGTGGTACCGACGCATCCATATCTTTTACGTAGGCCAAGTAGGCACTACATCCACATCTCATGAACTTCCCCACCACTGCCATCGAAATCATCTTCGGGATCGTAGTAACACGATCTCCATAAATCATAACCAAACTCCCATCGGGCGCAACTAATTGAATCATCTTCTTGCGACATATGATGTTTGCTTCATAAGTTGTTAAGCAGTCCATCCCTAGTACTACATCAAATCCACCTAGGGGCATCACGTGTAACGCAGCAGAAAACCTATGAACTTACAGTTCTATGGTACAGTCCTCTATCACATCAGTAATTCTAGTGGACTTACCAATAGCGGTTTCTACATCGAATGCTGCATTGACATTTCTACTACTAACAGGCAGCTTAGCACAGAAAGTAGTGGAAATAAAACTCCTGCTACCACCAGAATCAAACAATACAGAGGCACAAGTTTGGTTTACTAGAAACATACCTCACATAACATCGAGATTAGCTCTGACTTCCTCAGGGTCATAGTGTAAGCTCTAGTACTTGCCCTTTGCCCTCCTTCCTCCGGCTTCTTTTTCTCCGCTCCAGAGCTCTCCGCCCTTGGCTTCTTACAGTCTCTAGTGATGTGGCCAGGCTTGCCACACCTGAAGAATACATTCATTCCCATCCGCACTCACGGTATGCTCCCGTCCACATTTGCCACACCTTATCCGCCCTGATCTTGACGACACCCCACGGTCGTCCACCTCACCTTCTTGTTGTTTGGAGTAAAACCACTATGTCCAAACCTCTTTCCATTCCAGTTCTTACTATCCCCACTCGTATTCTTTACCTCCAGCACAATCTCCCCTCGCTCATCATACAGCCTGCTCGCCAAATCCACCACCGATCGAAAGGTACCCAGCTGAGCAGCAATCAGGTGCGTGCGAATGTTAGCCGGTTGTCCTTGGATGTACCTCTTGATCTCCTTGATACCGGCATCACCTGATCCGGCACCAGCCTCGCCATCTCATTGAATTAGTGGTGTACTGCTGGTGGGTCATGGTTCCTGCTTCAAGTTGCAAGAACTCCCTCTCAACCTTGTCCATCTCCCAGTGAGGACAAAACTCCTCAATAACCAACTTCTTAAACTCCTCCCATCGCATCTTCCTGATGGCTTTGGCACCCTCAGCTTGGACAATATTGTTCTACCAACACAGCGCTGAATCAACGAAAGCGTGAGTTGCAAACTTCACCTTCTGGTCTTTGTGACACTAACTGATTTCAAAGACGGCTTCCATATCTCTCACCCAGCGGTGAGCGGTAGCAGCATTGCTATTACCATCGAAGGTCGGGGGCTTACACCTTTGGAACGCCCCATAATTGCATCCTCCAGTTGCTGCCCCCACTACATCATCCTCCTCTTCATCAGACAACGCAGCCTTAGGCTCTAGTTGTTTCTCCCCCCTCTGCTTCCCTTGCCCGTTGATCCCCTTTTAGTCTCCTTCTCCTTCCTCTCCTCGCCTCTCACAGCCCTAATGACTTCAGTCACTAAGATAGTAAGACTGTCTGCATGACCTGGTGTACCTCATCAGCAATCGCCTCCCTAGCTGAGGCATTCAGACTAGAATTCTTATTTTCTTCACTCTTGCCATGAACCTCAAGGTTCTCATGGGCCGTCTCAGGAGTCCTAGCACTACTCCTGGTCACCCGTGGACGGCCTCTGCCAAGGAGGTTTGGAAGATTTTTGTCCAGCCATCCTCTAACACGCTATAAGATTCAAACACTAATATGATCATTCAAGGTAACACTCAGTTTATGTCAAGTATAGTAAGTCCCTAATTACAATGGCTAGTTGTGATTAGCCACTTACTCTACTCTTCATACCCCAAGAATTTCCTATCCTGACAATAATCAGTATCAAATCTACTAAGAGCACATAAATCAAATAACATTGCACATACACCGGTTATCATAGAAAGGACAGTTTACCTGATGGCACGTAGCTACTCGGGCTGACATCCCTCCATTTGTCCCATTTTTAGTTTAAGTTTAGGTTTAAATATTTTTTAACTCAACTTCTCTTAAACTTTGGCTCTGTTACCAACTGTAAGGCCTCATTACGGAGATCACAGTTGTTATTCAAGCATTAAATACCTTAAAACATATAAGGTGATACAGTTGTCATGTCCTAGATCGTGATATGTGATGTAATAGATCTTGTTTGGTATGATTAATGAACTGATGTTGATAGTCTGTTGGTTATAATGTTTAATAGTTCGTTAATGAGTCGTAAATGAATTGATTGAGTTTATGATTACTTGAATGATTACATATAATATATTAATTAACTAAAACATTCAAACTTAACTTAATGAAGTTCTCATGCGAATGGCTCATGCGAATGAACCATAAGCATGAAGAACCTCATACGATTGACTCAGTCGCACGACTGAACCAGGAGACTGGATCAGTCGTACGACTGTAACATAAGATTGGCTCAATCGCACGACTGAACACTCAGTCGCACGAATGAACCAACCGCATGGTTCAATCGCACGACTGAACCAAACTAATGGTTCAGTCGCACGATTGAAGAGTGCCAACCTATAAATACAACTCAATTCGTGAAAAACAGGGAGATTCGTTCAAGTTCAATTCCATACGAACCCTAGCCGTCCAGAAACCTTCCAAATCGTTCTCCAAGTTCATAGAACACATTAGATCGATTCCTTATCGATTTCTAACGTTAGTTTCAATCCTTGATTGATTCTTCGTGTGTTCTCACTGATTGGATCGCCAATCAAATAGGATTCCGCACTATTTGATCCGGTATACACGTGATCTCTAGGTATTTCAGTCGAATACCAGGTCCTAACAAGTGGTATCAGAGCTTTTGGCTCTTGATTACGTGTTGATTCAATCAAGATTGCATAAAGTTTGTGTTTTTACACTAAAAACGCAATCTTTGGCATCAAAAGTGATCTTGGAAGTTCCCTGCTCATCGACGTTTGGTTTCTACGGACTCAGGCAATCAGAACTTGTAAAATTTCGAGTTTTTACGGCTGAAAACCGTCAAACCTAGAAATTTTCGCAAACCAGCGGCTTCAATCGCACGCCTGACTCATTCGTACGACTGGACTCCATTCGTACTACTCATACGCACGATTGGACCTAGTCGCACCTTCAGTCGGCCGATTGAACCATTCGTTCGCATAGCTCATACGTACCAGATTCATTCGCACGACTGAACCAATCGCCAGTTCATTCGCACGATTGAACCAATCGTAGAGCTTATACGCACGATTAGCTCAGTCGCATCCTTCAGTCGCATCAGTAAAAGTTTGTTTGATTAGATTATAAGTTTGTTCATCATGGAAGATCATATGTTAGCCTTTACTGCTGGGAAAGACTCAAGGATACAGAATCTGTTGCTACTTGAGAGTGAGGTGGGGAATCACAATAAACCACCAAAGCTCTTGACTTTAGATGAGTTTCCCCACTGGAAACAACGTTTTGAGATCTACCTTAATGGAGTAGATCCTAATCTGTGGGAAGCCATTGAGACAGGTTATAGTACACCGGTGGGAGCTGATGGGGTTAAACTAACATTAAGCGGGATGACCGACGCACAGAAAGTAAAGTACAATGCAGAGAAAAGAGTATATGCATTGATCACTCAGTCGATCCCCAAAGACATATTCCACCAGTATTCCGAGAACAAGCAATCCAAGAAACTGTGGGATGCGCTAGAGAAGAGATATGATGGTAATGCATCATTGAAGGCAATCAAAGCAAAGGAGTTAAAGAAGGAATTCGATAACTTCTCTTCAATTGGTAATGAAAGCTTGGACGACGTCATAGATAGATTCTACCACTTGATGAGCGAATTGCATACCCATGGAGTGGTTACTACCATGGAAGAAAAAGTAAGCAACTTCGCAGACGGGTTGCCGGATAAGTGGGCTACATTCGTGTCTAACCTGAGACAGAATGGTATCCTTGTAAAGCTGGATATAAATGACTTCATTCTTAAGTTGCGCGAAGAAGCACTAAGGATGAAGTATAGAGCTCAGAAGTCTTCGTACACACAAAATCCAGCTTTATACAACGCCACACCTCAAGCAAAGGCATCTGGAGCACCTCTCCAGACTGCTTTTGTGTCTAGCTCGTCAGGTCCTCACATGCCTCTACTTCTGGATCAGACACGTCTGGGTCATCATGTACCCATCATATTGGATCAGAAGCTAACGCTACTAAACTGAAGACCGAGAACTTCGGTAATGTGACCGTGGAAGTAGCACGAGAGCATATGGATCTCCTAGCAGCAGTGGTTCATTCATATGATGGACTCGTTGCTGGGAAGATTGGAAACTGCCATCTGGCAGATGAGGACTACGAGCAGGTGGATGAGATGGAGCTCGAAAGAATGGATATAATGTGGGCCTTAGCAAGTGCTGTTCGAAGGGCGAAAAAGTTTGTGAAAAAGACTGGACAGAACTTGGTTGCTACTAAGGACACCACCTTTGGCTTCGACAAGAGTAAAGTGACCTGCTTTAACTGTGGTGAGAAGGGGCACTTCAAACGAGAATGTGTCAAGCCAAAGAAGACGGGGAATGGGAACCCGTTCTCATCATTTACTCGCCAGGACAAGCAACCCTCTAATTCTACTTCATCAAACAAGGACCCTAAAGCACTAACTGCTCATGATGATGAAGGACAGGATTGGAGTTTCAGGTTTGTCTCACCAGGAGAATCTAACATTGCCAGTGTCGAGGATTGACGATGATTCTGCGAGTGAAGGTGATATAGCAGTTGAAATTGCAATGTCACATAGTGAAGAAACAACTGCAGCCGAGGTCAGCTACAAGCCAAATGAGGAAGTCTCCACCTCAGAGACTGAAAAGCCAGAGTCGACAGAACCAGAATCATCTGATGCAGCACTGATGGCTAATACTTCTGGACCAACTCAGGTAAGTACCACTGACCGACTTTTTAATAACCATGCTTGTTCTGATTGTGACACGTTTAGGAAGAGCATAGATGACAAATTTGCTAGGTTATTAGACCATAATGATAACTTAGTAAAAGATTTACGTCTGTGCACTGAGGCAAATAGAGTGCTAAAACAAAATGAGCATTGTTATAAAGAAAAGATAGACCTATTGACCAAACAACTTAGGGAAACTGAAGTAGTGGCTTTTAACCAAGCAAACGACATTAGGTACTATCTTAACTCCTGGAAGACACTAAGAAACAAAGAGCAGTGTTAGAAGTCGAAGTTAATTCATTAAAACAGAAACTGCATAGTTGGACTAGTTCTTCACACATAGTTCAACACTTAGTAAGAGAAAGGAATAAGGGGAGGGATTAGGCTACAAAGTGGTTCCACCACCACCTGAGACCTTGATGAACACCAAGTCTAGACCAGTAAATAATAACCCCATCAAGGATCATGTGGTGACCACTCCTCTTGTTACTGATCCAGACACCTCATGTTCATCTACTGAATCTGGTAAGAAACAAAAGGAGGCCACTTCAAAGGCAAAGGTAAATTGCCATGTGTTAACCTGGAAAATGAATTTGAAAAAGTTAATTTACAGTCAGGGTCAAATAGAGTCAAATCAGAACCTAAAAGGACTTCAAATGTTACTTTTTCACAAGCTTCAAGTCAAAAACCAGCTAACCAAAAAGGAAAACAGGTTAAATCAGTAAAATTTGTTATACCAGAGAAAACATCAAACATCCAAGAGTCAAAAACTAAAGTGATTGATGTTACTAGAGTGTCACGCACTTCTCCACAAAGAAAGTCTACTCATAAAGTTGATAGCAGGTCATGCTACAACTGTGGAGAATGTGGACACATTGCTTCTGACTGTCATTTCTATCAGACACCTAGGAAGAAGATTGATATTCTGGACTCTAGACCTAGGTCTTCTAAGCGGAGTTCTCTAACTCCACCTAGAAGAGCTAGTGACCCTAAAGTTCAACCTGTAAGCCAGACGACTGTTTATCATAAACAGGCACTGCACAAATCTGGCTTATGGAAAGAAAAATCCACCCTCGTGTCTGATACTGATAACAAGAAAGAACCTGAGCTACCCTCACCTTCTAAGGGTCAATGGGTGGAGTTTATGATGTGTGATGCCTCAGGGAAACCCAAGACAGTCAAAGCTTGGGTTCCTAACCTAAACTGATCCTTTCACTTTGTATGCGCAGGGTGCTCGATATAGCGCTGACACTAACACGTGGATTATAGACAGCGGAGCATCCAGGCACATGACAGGAAATAGCGCCCTTTTATCTAACGTCAAACAAATAAAAGGAGGGCATGTTTCCTTTGCAGGAAACAAAGGAGGATATATCACAGCTCAGGGAGAAGTGGGAAATCAGAAAGTTAAGTTTGATAAAGTGAACTACGTTCAACAACTTCAGAACAACTTACTTTCTGTGTCCCAAATCTGTGATAAAGGATTTAAAGTCGTCTTCGATAATCAGAAGTGTTACGTGCTGAAGAAAGAATATATGATCCCAGAAGACCAAGTTCTGATGACTGCTTCAAGATATAAAGACCTTTATGTCTTGGATCTGTCAACAGCTGCCACAACGGATCATGAGGTTCAGTGTTTCTTATCTAAAGCTACTGAGAAGGATTCCATCTCTGGCATCGGAGAATGGGACACATTAGTCAAAGGAAGATGAATCATTTGATTCAGAAGGATTTAGTTAGAGGAGTGAATGTCAAGAACTTCCAACTTCCTGACTTTTGTGTAGCTTGCAAGAAGGGCAAACAGACAAAGAAGTCTCATAAGGAAAAGAAAGTTCATTCAATAGAACTTCCTCTTGAGCTTCTTCACATGGATCTGTTCGGTCCAGTTAGTACAAGGAGCATCGCAGGCGACGCGTACTGTTATGTGGCCACTGATGACTACTCAAGGTTCACTTGGGTAATGTTTTGAACTCAAAATCAGAAACTTTGGAGACATTCAAAGAATTAGTAACCACACTGGAATCACTCTACAAGCTCAAAGTTCGACAAATACGCTCAGACAACGGGACAGAATTCAAGAATCAAGGGATGGAGGCATACTGCAAGGAAAAGGGAATTGTACATCAATTCACCTCTGCCTACACACCTCAGATGAATGGAGTTGTTGAGAGAAAGAACAGGAGCTTGATAGAAACAGCCCGGACTATGCTGGCAGACTCGAAACTGCCTATCCAATTCTGGAACGAGGCAGTGGCAAATGCTTGCTATACACTGAACAGAGTCCTAATAGTCAAGCGCCACGGAAAGACATGTTATGAGCTACTTCAAAGACGCAAACCGAATTTGGAGTATCTTGAACCTTTTGGCGCACCGTGTACACTTCTGAAGAAGACACAAGAGGAAAATTCAGCGAGAAGGCAGTTGAAGGAATTTTTCTAGGATACAACATACCGAACAAGCGAGTTTACAATAACTCAACGGGTCTTGGAAGTGTGGTGTAATGTCGACGTTCAGAGATATACCACACCCCCTACAGGCAAAGGACCTGCATACTTCTTCGATTATGATGGATTCTTCAAATCCTTCAACATCTCTCTCTCTCTCCCTCGGATGATGAGTTAGCTACTAGGATGATGTATGATATACTAAACACTCCATCCAGCACACAGGGCGAGTCATCTACTCAGCCAGAAGGGGTAGTCGATGAAAGTGACTCCTCCTCTGAAGATGAAACTGAAGCAAATGACCAGAACGGTCAGGAGGAACAGGTTCCAGTTCCTGAAAGTCCACAAGCATCCACAAGTGATGCACCCTCGACTTCGGAACCTCAAACTCCAACCTCCTCAGATGCAGACCAAAATGTGCACAATCTTGGTTCGGAGGTGACTGTGCCGACTACTCCAGGATCACGACTAAACGTCTATCATCCCCTTGACAATGTTATTGGAGATGTCCGATCAGGAGTACAAACCCGAAATCAGCTATACTCAGCTGATTACGCCTCAGTTATGGAGAAGGGTTACATACATGATGGTGCTTATCGCTGTTTTGTCTCACAGGTTGAGCCAAAATATGTCAGTGAAGCACTAAATGATGAGGCGTGGGTGAGTGCCATGCAAGAAGAACTTCTGCAGTTTAAGAAGTTAGGTGTATGGACTGGTAGATAGACCTAAAGGTGCTAAAGTCATTGGCACCAAATGGGTACTAAAATGTAAGAAGGATGACCAAGGAGTCATCATAAGGAACAAAGCTCGACTGGTGGTTCAAGGTTTTCGCCAAGTCGAGGGTATTGACTATAACGAAGTGTTTGCACCCGTGGCAAGGATGGAAGCTATTCGTATCTTCCTCGCCTATGCCTCGTACATGAAGATTAAAGTCTACCAATTAGATGTGAAGAGTGCATTCCTTCATGGTGAAATAAGGGAAACAGTCTATGTCAGTCAACCGAGGGATTTGAAGACCCTTATCATCGGGATAGAGTTTACAAGCTCGACAAAGCTTTATATGGGCTTCATCAAGCTCCTCGAGCTTGGTACGAGAAACTCTCGACTCATCTTGTGAAACACGGCTTTCGCAGGGGAGTCATTGACTGTACACTGTTTATTAAAGAAAAGGATGGTGACCTACTGCTTGTACAGATCTATGTTGATGACATAATCTTCGGGTCAAAGAACGAAGAGTTATGCAAAGAGTTTGAAGCAGTGATGAAGAAAGAGTTTGAGATGAGTGCAATGGGGGAGATGAAGTTCTTTCTCGGGTTACAGGTGGATCAAACACCTAATGGGATCTTTCTACATCAGACCAAGTATGTAGGAGACATTCTCAGTCGCTTTGACATGGAGAATGCTTCTGCTGCTGGGACTCCACTTGCTACGAATCATGATATAGCACCTGATGAGAGTGGAGATCTTGTAGATGCCACTATGTACCGAGGAATGATTGGATCCCTCATGTATCTCACTGCCTCAAGACCTGATATCATGTATGCTACATGTTTATGTTCCAGATATCAGGCTAAACCTAAGGTCAATCATCTAATCGGGGTCAAAAGGATCTTTCGCTATCTAAAGGGTACACCCACCCTGGGGTTGTGGTATCCTCATGATGACGATTTTGAGCTCACAGCGTATAGTGACTCGGACTATGGAGGCTGCAAAATGAACTACAAGTCTACATCAGCAGGGTGTCAATTCTTTGGGAGAAGATTAGTTACATGGCAGTGTAAGAAGCAGACATCGGTTGCATTGTCAACCTGTGAAGCCGAATATGTTGCTGCTGCAAGTTGCTGTTCCCAAATCATTTGGATTCAACAGCAAATGCGGGATTACGGTTTGAAATTCTCGTCTACTCCTATTTTTGTTGATAACTCTGCTGCAATTGCAGTAACCAAAAACCCGGTTCAACATCCTAAGACCAAACACATCGGTATTAAATACCACTTCATAAGAGACTGTTTTGAAAAGAACTTAATAGATGTGGTTAAAATTAATACTGATTTTCAACGTGCTGACCTCTATACAAAAGCCTTTGATAAACCACGTTTTCAATACTTGCTAGAGGTCAACGGCGTTAAAAAGAAAAGTGAGGTAATTCCTGATGAGCATAATGTGTAGTCCGATGTAGTTTCGTTAAAGTTTATTTTATCTTATGTTATCTTTTTTTTGTTACATTTAACTTCATGTTACCTTGCTGTTTATTAAAATCCAAAAATAATTAAATCCGAAATGATTTTAGTATTTTAGGGGGAATATGTTAGAAGTTCAATAAAAAGTTAATAAAATAAAATAAAAAAAATGAGGGAGAAGGGGTAACTAGCTGAAATAAGGTAGATTGTGTCTGTGATACTAATTCAATACCTTGGAATATGATAGTACACAGGAACAAATCAAGAGGGATTTAAAATTTAAGGTTTGAAAAGATGCAAAAGTTCAAAGTATAAGTCTGCGTAGTCTAAGCAATATAAAAGGGGAAAATGATAGAAAACTGGCAACTCCTAAGGTGACACAAGAAAGTAGACTTAGAGGCTGCTAGACCACAAATGATATGTTGGTAGATTCAACACAATAGACAATTAGACCTGATTGGTGATCTCAAGATCAAACTAAGCTGTTCAACTGACTGTGGACTTCCATCTTATCACTGGTTAACACAATCAAATATATTCCAATAAGGGGTAATGAGCATTTAAACGCCACAAAAGTGTGCGGATGACCAAAATTAGAGCAAAGCAAGGAAAAATGAAAGACAAATGCAATAAAGCTAATGGCTCATGTTGTTGGTGCATTTTGTGTAAAATAAAAGTAAGCTGCTCTAACAAGGAGATAGGTTGTGTGCCTCTCTGCTGTGCGATGGCACTGACCTGAGGATAAGCATAACTTAGATATTCTAGAATTCATTGTTGTTTGCCGCCTCTCTGCTGTGCGATGGCACTGACCTGAGGACAGGCTTCTCTTTGAAAGCTCTAAGAATAGTCTCTTCTTGTAATAATACCCGTAGACCGCTCAAAACCTCTGAGGAATGTTGATTACCATATAAGTGTGGGATCCACAAATGTTAGCTGAAATAATTAAACCTAAATCAGTCACCAGTCTGCGTCAAAAGTCTGTGTATGGATTTAAGTGGACAAATATACTGACAATCTTAGTGGCTACCTTCTCAAAGGTTCAACTCAATGTGAAGATCTAAGAGTTTCAGTATGATTTCCTTAAGTTGCTAACGACTCTGGATGAATACCGAGAATTAAGCGTCAAAGAGCTTTAATAACAAGTCCCAAAATGATTTGATATTCCTGTATGATTCCAAAATTGATTTGGTCCAGATATGATCAATCTAAGTTAAAGCTGTCTACTCCTAATCAAATCCTTAGATTTCATCTTAGGGTTTTATCTCTCACAAAAAGTCCAAACATAAACTTTAGTTGTGTAGTTAGTTTAAGTTACTATGTTTATTTTTTGAGTTGTGTGTCTGTCGGACTACATCAGGGAATTCAAGGGAATTAACTTACCTAAAAAGGTCATGTCTGAGATGGCCACATGGTTTTAAAATTTAAAAGGTCACGTCTGAAGTGACTGAATTGGTTAAGAGCTTACAAGTTATTATCAAAAGTGAAAAGGGTCTGAATAGTAAATGTTAAAAATGACTGTAAACTCACAAAGTGTGACCCATTCGCACTAGTGGATCAGGGTTATGCGAATGGCTTCCAATCGGCCGAATGGACATGAAATTGTTTCATTCGACCGAATGGAAGGGGGAGAATGAACAGGAGACCGACTGAGGCTCAGTCGGTCAACTAAAGGGGCGAATGAAGGAGACCGAATGAGTCAGTCGACCGACTGAGACTCAGTCGGCCGACTGAATGCGATTGACTAGGCCAATCGTACGACTGAACCTCAGTCGCCCGATTGAACTGAGCGACTGAGGCCAGTCGGCCGAATGAACCTAGGTTAGTATTTAAAGGTCTTAATCGATCGCATATCACTCATCACTCCCAAAAACACCCCGAATCGCGCTCATTACCGTTACCCTGTCGAAATTGCCTCCGATTCTGATATACTTTGCGCTTAAGATTCTTCATTCCAGTGACGTTTTACAGGTACACTACTCCTTGATCCTACCAAAATCAGTACATCACCGAACTACAATAGCGACATTGGATTAAATCAAGAACCGAACTGCGAATCGACCTAATCACCTATGTAAATGAAGCAAAATGTTAAAATTGAGTTGAATAGGTTATTAGTGACAAGTATACGAGACTAATGGACCATTACACACTGTTAAAAGACTTAGAAGGGTCAAGATTCGACCCACAGGGATCGAACAGTGGGGCAAGCGACTGGTCGTTCGAATGAACTCCAATCGCACGATTGAACCTTGCGATTGGATCATTCGACCGACTGAACCACCCGAATGAGTCCAGTCGGCAGATTGAACTCAATCGCATGTCTCAGTCGGCAGATTGAACTCAATCGCATGCTCAATCAGCCGATTGAACTCAATCGCATGCCTCAATCACCGATTGAACTCAATCGCATGTCTCAAACAGGCGACTGACTTCAGTCGCATGATTCATTCGCACGAATGAATCAAAATGACTTTCAACTTTACACTTAGAACAGAAGTTTCATGTCTTATGTATTAATATTCTATGTCTTGTGTGTTACAGATAAATGGCAGAAAAGTGGACCATAAATCCCAACAACATCTGTGCCCACTTGGATCACACACCAGGAACGGGGCTGAGTTTACCGACATAATTGCATTTCTGAGACGGTCACGGGATCTATAGGCGATCTCCACTCCTTGCACGCCTTACAGATCACTCCATCAGGCATTCTGGGAAAATGCCTCGGTGGACCGCTCTCGTGAGCCTTACTGTATCAGGAGCTCCATACTGGGCCAGGTATTGAGATCTCTGCCGCCGATATTCAGAGGGTCCTGGAGTTCGGGGGGATGCTGATCATCCTACAAAACTACATCCATTGACTGTAAGAGGATGCTTCCTAAGGCTAAAGTACGCTGGGGATATCAACTCAGGGTGCTCAACAAGAGCAACCTGAGCCCCAGTACAAGTACTTAGCTCACGTGATTCTAAAGTGTGTAGCTTCAAGAGGGGTGGGTTTGACGACCTCTCAGACCAGATTCAAAATGCCTACGTGGCACTGGTTCTGAACCACCCTTTAGTTTTTCCAGCATGATATCTCCTACTTGGTGGAGAATTTGGAGGTAAAGGGAAAAGAGGGGTCTGTATGTACCCCAGATTCTTACAGCTCATCTTCAACGAGAAGCTGCCACAGTTGCCCAAAGAAAGTCATGACGCAGTGGCTTGGAAATAATGGATGATATACTCTGGGCAGAATGAGAGTTTACAGGGGAAAGCAGATTAAGCCCCAGTGAAGAGAATGATTGGCCACTTAGCAGATGAAAGCTATGTGGCACCGGGGAGACGCCAATGGCGTCACGAGGACAGTGACTCCGACGTGGAGCCGATTGTCCTCCCTACTGATGACTCTGAGGAGGATGACATTGAGGATGAGGCTGTTCCATCCCGAGGCACCGTGTCTGCCTCTGTTCCCTCGGTGTCTGGCTCACCTGCTGAGGTAACTGAGTCAGCAGGATTCCATCAAGATTTTGTGCTTACCGAGGAAGATGAAGATGAATCTGATGAGGAGCCATTGACCCGGACTGTGGGAAGGAAAGTGGTTCCCACAGAACACGGGTTGAGGGTTGTCGGTGAACAACCGAGAGGATCCGGAGATACAGAGACTGATCCATCATATGCTCCGGAGTCCTCAGGCGGGATTGAAGGGGGAGCATCCACCTCGAGGGGAACGAGGAGAAAACGGATGGCTCAACCCCATGCCAGAAAAAGAAAAAGCGGAAGGTAACCTTCATCACCACCACATCCCCCATACCTTCCACCACTACCACCTCTGCAGACACACCTTCCACCACCATACCTCCCCCCACAGCAACCACAACCACCACCATACCGATCACCACAAGCCAGACCCCTGCTACCACTACTACATTCACCCCACACTCACCACCACCATCATCCAGACCTTACCCGATATTCACACCTCCACCACCACCACTAGCCCCAAACCGAGCCCTCAGCCTACCCCTCACACACCTCTAGATCTCCTCTACCTCCAATAGGGGTAGAGGAACAGCTGGCAGCCTTAAACAGAATGGTGCTACGACTGCTGGCGGCTGATGAGGAAAAGACCTCTCAGATCCGCCAGCTCACCGACCTGACTGCTGCACAATCGCAGAAAATCGCAGAGCAGGATCGAGCTATTAAGGAGCAGGCCCAGAAATTGGCTGCTCAGAACACTGAGTTGGACCAACTCCGAGCACAAAGCGTCACATCAGGTAAGCAGATAGAAGAGTTGGAAAAGGCAAAGAGGTCCATTTTGTTAAAGTTAAAAGGATCAAAGGAGGAACCTCTAAAATAAAGGATGGAGAAAGAGAGAGTGATGATGATGATGATGATGACAGTGATTCTGATGAAGAGAAAACAGAAGAGTGGTGTGCTGATGAGAGACTGAAGAAGGAGAAGCAGCTGACTCTGTCTCAGCTCCCGGTCAAGAGCAGAGAACAAAGAACCGACAGGATCAGTCAGCTTCTACTTCTGCACCTTCACACGAAGAGACTAGCATACAGGATAAAAGTAAATAGTGGATGTTTATGTATTTAATTACTTTTGTTCTGTATTGAAAAACGATGTACTGAATGTTTATATTAACTTAATGCATTTTGTTTGATATATTACTAATGATTTGAATGTGAAATGTGTAAATCAAACAGATCCAAAGTACCACAGAGATGAGTTTGATATTGCTCCCCTTCAACAGGTCAAGTCTCAACTCACAATGATTCTTGATCTGCAAGGGATTGTCAGAAGGTCAGTGAGTTATACACCTGAAGAAGGTGAAATAATTCACGACCTATCTAACGAGCAACTGGCAGAAATGTTCAGACTCAATCCTGATGATATTGTCAAGGATGCTCCAACAGTTGATTCAACCAGTGACGACGAACTACACGACGTTGATGAAGTTGAGGTTGAAGATATTGCTGCTGAAGAGTACCCTCAATACGCTGACAACGCGGGTAATGTGGTCCCCAATCTGGGTGAGTCCCTAGTCAGTGATATGTTTGAGGTACTGGACAAGATGGAGCAGGAAGCAGGAAAGACGAAGGAACAGCCCAAGCCTCAAACGAAGATGTATACATTCGAAAGGCTGAATGGGCTGAATGTTTTAAAGAAGTCAGAGCCCAACGTGATGCACCGAAGAGGGATGCCTACACCAAGTCTCAGCGTCAAGAAACATCTTACGGTGTCAGGCAGGATTATAGCATGGGCATATTGATGATCTTAACGTTTATGCCGTTAAGAGGGAAAAGGGCATAGAGTACTTTAGATTTCCACATGATCTAAAGACTCTACCTGGATTTGAGCTCAACCAGCTGGCCAAGTTGAAGCTGTTGTATGCTGACACGAGAAAAATGTCAGGCTGGTTTGAGGCTGCCCTCAAGAAAGAGTACCACACCAGATGGATTAACTTCAGACCTCAACAACCTACAAGGTATATTAGAAGGTCTGAGATGGATGCCATTACTGGAAAACCTAAGATTTGTTGAAGTGGAGTCCTCCTCGCACTATGTCGAGAATCCCTCTCAGGGAAATGCCACAGGACTTCACTCCACACTTCAAATGGTGGTACTATGATTGGAGAACTGCTGAAGCTGTCATAGTTCTAAACAAAGGGGATCAAATGGATACTGTCAGGGTATTCGACCCAATGTGGCTAACCAACTTGTCTGCTAATGATGTCTATACATTATACAAGTGGCCACTGTTCTATGACACACAAGACATTGTACAAGCCCTCCAGTTCAAAATGTTATACGACTTTGCTTTGCGTTTGATATTCACGCGGGAGTCACACAAGAGGACAAGTACAAGAAATATGAGAAGGTAATGAAGAAAACAAGACATTAGAGAGATCTAGGTCCAAGGGGGAGTTTGTTGATACATGTATGTCCCTAGATCGTGATATGTGATGTAATAGATCTTGTTTGGTATGATTAATGAACTGATGTTGATAGTCTGTGGTTATAATGTTTAATAGTTCATTAATGAGTCGTAAATGAATTGATTGAGTTTATGATTACTTGAATGATTACATATAATATTATATTAATTAACTAAAACATTCAAACTTAACTTAATGAAGTTCTCATGCGAATGGCTCATGCGAATGGCTCATGCGAATGAACCATAAGCATGAAGAACCTCATACGATTGACTCAGTCGCACGACTGAACCAGGAGACTGGATCAGTCGTACGACTGTAACATAAGATTGGCTCAATCGCACGACTGAACACTCAGTCGCATGAATGAACCAACCGCATGGTTCAATCGCACGACTGAACCAAACTAATGGTTCAGTCGCACGATTGAAGAGTGCCAACCTATAAATACAACTCAATACGTGAAAAACAGGGAGATTCGTTCAAGTTCAATTCCATACGAACCCTAGCCGTACAGAAACCTTCCAAATCGTTCTCCAAGTTCATAGAACACATTAGATCGATTCCTTATCGATTTCTAACGTTAGTTTCAATCCTTGATTGATTCTTCGTGTGTTCTCACTGATTGGATCGCCAATCAAATAGGATTCCGCACTATTTGATCCGGTATACACGTGATCTCTAGGTATTTCAGTCGAATACCAGGTCCTAACATAAGTATACAAACTTAAGTAGCAGATCATTTTAACAAAACCATTCATTTCATTAAAAGGACTGTGTAAGCAATACACTATTATGTAATCAATTGCAACAACTTGTTAATTGCATTACCAAAAAACAGCAATATGAAATCAAATGGATGTCAGTCTTTTCCTGCCAAGTAGCTTCACCCTTTGCCATCATCAGCACAATTACTGCCAACTGAAAATGATAAAAGCCAGCGTTGCTCAGTGGTTCTAGTTTTAAAAGTAATAAATACTTTAGTATGTTGTATATGAATACTTGCTATGAAACAACTCTTTATTTGTATGCGAGCATGCATTAAACTATGATGAACAATACGTTCGTTTCTTTACTATATGCCTGTTTACTCTGTATTCTGTTATCTTTATCTTTCACTATATATAGGACCAATGAGCAATACCCTAACTGTATGTCGGTAAAAATGGGATGGCCATCTATATCCTCAAAAGGGTTCTGTTTCATATATACAAGGCCGACCCAATCACCTAGGGTACGCTGCAAAGTCCTGCCAATCTCAATTGATTGGCTTGGGTGCATAATAGGGTAGCTAACCCACAGCACAGTTGAGCTAATGACAATATGGTCGTGTACCTCCTGTAAGCTTGCAAGACTTGTTAACAGTTTATTAATGTTCCTCTTCTCTTCTTTATTGCCTTTCTCTTTTATTACATAATACTTATGTTATGATAAAAAACTACCACGTAAAGTCACACACTATAAGTAATAATAATAATAATAGCAATAATAATAAGGAACAATCATAAGGCAATCATAAAACAATCATAATCATGCATGAAACCCATCATTAATAAGCCCTAGTCAAACCTCGATCAAAACCCTAAGAGCACAAACTCCCAAGAATTCTGTAATAAATTCTAAGTGTTGGGCACTTAGACACTATTTGGGTGCGTGAGCCCTGTTTTGGCATTTCATTACTATGTAGGTGCATCCAACACTTAACTACTTTAACTTTTAGGCGCATGAACAATTCAGGCGTATGGACACTATTCGGGCGTATGAACACTTAGGCGCATGGGTCATTCAGACGCATAGACACTTGGGCGCATGGGCCACTTGTGCGCATGGGCACTATTCGGGCGCATGGGCCTACACTTAATGGTCCGACTAATATTTCTAGGCGCATGGACTTCTGTTCAGGCACATGGGATACACTTATCATTTCTAAGGCAAATTTCCGGCGCACGGCTACTGCTCAGGAGCATGGGCTACTGTTCAGGCGCATGGGTTACACTTAAATTCTTCTAAGGCATTCCCAGCGCATGAGCCTTATCTAGGCACATGAACCTTCTGTGTAACATGTTTCTAGGATGATTTCGAACCCATTCATCATACCTATCTGTTCTAAGCTTACCAAGGCTATTCTAAACATGAACAATCTATAAGCATTCAAGAATCATAATCCAACATGCATAATACATACGGGTAAACATACATAAACATTTGAAAATCGCTTTAATACATTTTCAGCCCCAAGAACAGTTTAAAACAAGTAAAACCGGGGTCTACAAACTCACCTGGTGCAACTTGGGTGTTTCTTCCTTCTAACCCGTTTGCAAATGAGTTCAAACACCTAAAAACACACCAAAGTACGCACACACGGACACACACACAAGCATATAAGCACATAAGTATGTAACCGAGATAAAACCCGTCATAAATACTTAAAACTTCAAATTCTTACCTTGAATTCAATTTCTCTTCTTCTTCTTCTCTTCAGCCGAGAGTTCTGCTCTCTTCCTTTCTCTCTCTTTAAAACCGACCTGAAAAGTGATGTGAAAAGAGGGTGGGCGGCCATCCCACCTTTACACCAACTTTTCAGAGATTTTGTCCTTTTGGACACTTTTAGTCCCTCCACTTGGGCTTTATTGCTTTTCTTCTTTTATTCTTCATTTCTTGTCTTTGTTTTTAAAATATTCGGGTGTTACATTTCCAACATTTCTGCAACTGATCATTAATAGTGAAATGCATAGTTTAACAAAAGATGGAGATGTGTTTGTGCAAGCACATTTGGATAGATCTGTACTAAACAAGATCAGTGGGAAATACCAAGGAGAAGACATGCTAATGTTTTGCTCATGTGATGATTGCTAATGCCAACATCCCACAAGAACTGATGTGGGAAGAAGCTCAAGAGAGTTCATCTACCGACTCTATGCAAGCCTCATCTTCACCTCCCCAATCACCCATTTACCAACAACCTCAAACACCCCAATCACAATCACCAGCCAGCCAAAACACTCAACCATTCTCTCCAATCCACCCTCTATTACCAAATCAACCTCAAACACCCCAATCACAATCTCTAGCCAGCCAAAACACTCAACCAATTTCTCCAAGCACCCTTTATCACCATATCAACCTCATACAACCCAATCACAGTCTCTAGCTAGCCAAAACACTTAGCAAAATCTCTCCTATTCACCCTCTTTCATCAAATCATTCTCCAACTACAGAAAAGCAATCTAGTGAGTGCTTTTATATAGGGGAGATAGTCTTAGCATCACAAGCTAGTACTATTCAACTTTCACCAACCAAGACTGAATCCCTTATCCATTCAAACAATACTGAA
The DNA here is from genome assembly GCA_025506515.1 of Flaveria trinervia. Lineage (NCBI taxonomy): Eukaryota > Viridiplantae > Streptophyta > Magnoliopsida > Asterales > Asteraceae > Flaveria > Flaveria trinervia. The sequence goes on along the minus strand of CM046442.1, from coordinate 68,690,008 downwards.
CCAGTCTCTCCAGTCATTGACCATCAGCAACAACAACTACCATATCAAGAACAAGTAGAACAAGCAACGGAGTCCTGTTCAAGCTCAGCTAGTGTAGGACCTAAAGATATGAATGATGATGAGGTTGCTGCTCAGCATCAGGAAGATGAAGAAGAAGCCAAATATGTTGATGTAATTGCTTACAATGAAAATGATCTGAGTGATGATGATATACCAGTAAGAAAAAGTTATCTGGTTGTTGAATACAACAAGCTTGTTTTCAAGTCTAATTATAGAGAGCAAAGAATTCAAGAATTGAAAGGGATGATAAAAGAAAAAGATGATGAGCTGATGCAGCAAGAATCAACAATTAAAAGTTTAAGAGAAGATGCACAATGCAATAATGAAGTGATTGATGCTCTTCTTCAACAAGAATCTGAGCTCATAGAATCAATGGAGTTTGAGAGGATTGAAAATGAGAAGTTGATGATGAAAATTGATCAAGTAACTAACTCTCTCTCTCTCTGCTCAATCAGCTTTGTTGAAAAGGAAAGAAGAAGAGCTTGAGGAGCTGAAAATGGAAATCTGTGTTCTGGAATAAAATGCTGCTCCTATAACAAATCAACAAAAGAATCTTCTGAGACTTCAAAGAAAATCATACAATACACAAGAAAAGGGAAGTACTTGGATTGTATAAAGAAGGAAGTGATTGAAGTACAAGATTCACCCAATATATCAAAATCTATTGAATCTTCAACCTTAAAGCCTATATCTGATGCTGAAATAGAGAGTGATGCTGAATAGAAAGAGCTGACTAAAGAAGAAACTAACATAGAACAAGAAGAATCAAAGGCTAATGATCTTCTGACAACAAAAGACATAATGGAAGAGAGGCCTAAATCAACTATGTTTATGACCTTTATCAACCATGGGTTTCCATATGACATGGTGAAAGGATGAATCTGACTAAAATGAAGGATTTGCTGAAAGAGTTTGAGCTTTCCAGATTCATGATTTCAAATTGTGACTATGAAGCATTCACAACTTTTCAAGCCCATCAGAAAATCAAGAAAGGTCTAGGCCACTATGATACAACAAAGCTTAGCAAGTACAATATGGTATGTTGGCTACAGGGTCACAACTACAAGGCACATGAGCTTAAAGGAAGAAATGTTGGTGAGTTGAGAAGGATGATGGAACATGTAATGTCTATTGAGCTTGAAATTGGAATAAGATTCAGGATAAAAGCTCCAAATCCATCATATGAGTAACAAAGCAAACTCCCTGCTGATCCTATCACTGTTGAACCTAAAGATTAGCACAAAGGGAAAGAAAAACTAATCAGAGAGCCAAGAGCTATTATTCCAGGAAAAGAATGGCCATTGGGCACAATTGTGAGAGAGATTACCGAAAGAAAATCTTCTCTAATCTAGTTGTTTGATCATATTACAACTCCCACTTCTACTAAGGAAACAAGATTATGGCCTGGAAATTTGATCCAGAGTGGGACTGTGCATTAATCAAGAGGGTATTTGGAAGAGTTGAATACTATCATCTACTTGAATCAGTATTACAGCTTCCTGATGCTGATATACATGATCTTCAGAGCTAATCATCTCAAACTATCCAATAAGGCCAAGAGGAAGAGATTTCTGCATAGCTTTTGGGAAATTAAAAACAAATTCAAGGATGACTTGCTGAAAGAAGTAAGAAGAGAAGATGATGAGCACAAGAAAAGAAGAAAGAGAAGATCAAAATCCAACTCCTTTGCATTGATGATGATGATTTTTTTAGGAGAGTTGGGTATTCAAATAGAACCACAACAACAATCAAGCATATAGAAGGTACTCAATATACTTTTTCCATAAGTGAATGAGGATATGTTGAGAGAACTAAAGAGCTGGTGTTGTTAAGAAAATAAGAAACTAAGAAAACTAAAATTATTAGATTCTTTGATCCTGTAGAAATCAAGCTACTCCACCCCAGCTACACCTCAAATTTGCATGACAAATTCTTTCCAAAGCTGACCGATGAAAGAGCTTAGCATGATATATGCCTATATGTGCACATGATTCAAGTAATTGATAAACTACATGCAAAAGCATATAAGAGAAGAAGATATGAAGTTGGATTGTTGAAAGGAGCTAACATCAAGGAAGTATCCAAACTGAGGATTTCAGAACAAGATGAGCTTGAAATTGTAAATAATCAAAGTGTTGTGGAAACCCTCACAATAGAAGAAGACATTTTGGGGCTGAATTTTGAGACATTTCAAAGGATATGCAGAATGGAAATCAAGTACAAATACAATGATCAAAAGGATGTAGTTTCTTATTTCAACAAGAAGATTGGGTCAAAAATGAAGAAGCTTCCGGTTTTGAAGAGCTAATTACAAGTGTCTAAGCCTAAAGGGGAGTATTGTTAGATCTAGGAACAATAGGTCAAGATCATTTTGTATAGGCTTAGAACTTTAATCAATACTTGTAATGAGCAATTTTAGTTAATTATTTTGATGTATGCATTATGTATATAGGCTAACTCTATTTGTGTGATTTATATATGTTTGCAGGTAAAACGTTATACTTGGTCAGTTGTGAAATTGACCAAGTGTAAGAACATCTACGGATTTTCGTTCTTCCATAGATATGTTTCTTACGAATCCAAACATCCGAATATCTTCTGTGGATGAACAATCAGTTTCAGAAGAACAAATGCCTTCGGAACACCAAATATCTTCGGAAGAACAAACACCTTCAGAACAACAGATATCTTCGGAAGAACAAATGCCTTCGGAACAACAAATATCTTGGGAAGAACAAAGTACCTTCTGAAGAACAAGATTCCTGCGGAAGAACAAACATCTACGGAAGACTATGTACCTGCGGAGTCCAAACACTTGTATTTAAATAATACAAGTGTTACAAGTCAACAAGTCAACACGCCAACAAGTCAACAAGTCAACACGCCAAAAAGTCAACAAGTCAACACACCAACAATTCAACAAGTCAACACGCCAACAAGTCAACAAGTCAACACGCCAACAAGTCAACAAGTCAACACGCCAACAAGACAGTTGTGCAAATCTCAAGAGATCTAATGTTTCCTTAACAGAAACATCAATGCTTATAAATATGGATCCTAGGTTTCACATCAAGACAACATACACAAGAGGCGACGACGAACATTAGACGATCAACACAAACATCACATCAATTCACACAAACATAAGCCCTAGCAGCCGCCACATCAACATAGCACAATCGTAGTTTTTATTGTTTATAAAATTCATTATTAATTCATATGTAATCGTTAATCAGATTTAATGAAATAAGTTTGAATTAATTCTTGTATTCTTATTAATTGTGTTCTTATAATTGTGTTTATCGTAATCATTAATCATTATTCATTAATCAAACAATTAACCTAGGTTAATGTTGATTCCGCAAACATTAACTTGAGTTCTTTTAACAGTGATAATTCCTGATTGCGATCCTTGGATTCACAGAGGGATTGGAGAATGGTTTCTCTGCTAAGTCAACAATATCGAATTTGTTGGAGTGCAGCAGGGAAGAGGTATTTAGCCTGTTGCTCTCTCCATTCTCTCTTTCTATAACAAAATTGTGAGAGACTTCATCGAACCTCCACTGGATAATTTTCTTTCTAGGCAGAAGAGGCTGACTAGGAACCTTGTCCCCTTTCTTTATATCTAGTAGAGTCAACAAATTTCTTAGCTTCTTCTCTTCATCATTTAGTGAGTCAGAGTTAAGGCCAAGGAGTTTAACAGCCTGGTTCAATGTTCTCTTGGCAGATCAAGGGATTGATCTCTTGTGAGGGAACATGAGGATCCATCAATGTAAGTCAGCTTGACAGAATCCTCCTCATAAGAGATGTCACTCAAGGTTGTGCATTTGTTGAGCTTCATCTTGATCTCCTTAAACTCCTCTAGGGAGAGATGTTTAGAAGACTAAGGGGGTGGTTTTGATGGTTGGTAGGTAGGTAAAGGTGTTTGGGTTCTGGGTAAGGTTTTAGGTTGAGGGATGATTAATTGAGGTGGTTGTAGTGATGAGATGGGTATGGTGGTTGGTGTAGATTTAGGAGTGTAAGGTTTGGAAATGGGCTTTGTTTTGATTGGGAAAAGAAATGGAAACGTTCAGGTTGAGGTTGGGGTTGAGTTTGGGTTGTAGGTTGGAGTTGAGGTGTTGGTTTGAAGACCATCCCCTGCCCCTTTTGTACATCTCTTTCCTCTTTCCCAAGCGAATGTCAGCCTTGATGTCACTAACATGTCGCTGGAGTGTCTTTTCAGACATGGGTCCCACCTACCTACTAGAGAAGCCATGAGCCTGAAGATAATCCTTCATCAAGGTCGTCTCACCTATTTTCTTGGCGGCAGTGACCCCAACTTCTTTTTCCTATTTCTTCTCCCTCAACTTCTTTGTCGTAGCTCTCTTTCGCTCTTTGTCCAGTTGATCCTACTCTTTGTTGAAAAGCCAGAGGATCGTGTCATTTTCATGTGGAGATAGTTCTTCAAGAGAGAAACCCATGGAGGTTAGGAAAGATATCCTTTCCCTCCTGAGCTGGAGATCAGCTTCCCTCTTCTCCTTTTCTCTTTCCTCCTCTAAGGACAACCTTGCTGCTTCATTCCTTTTGTTCAGTCTATAGCATGGTTGTCTTTACTAGCTCAACTAACTCCTCTAGTGGTAGCAGGAGTATATCTTCACTGTTAGCTCCAAGCTTGATCAGCATATCAATGATCTCTACCCTTTTCTTGTTGTTGACTGCCTACTTGTTGGCTGTAACTTCTTTGGAACTCCCAGCTAGAAACTTCCTAGTTGGGAGTCTTCCTTTTCTTTTGAGTTTCTCAATCCTCTCCTCCTCCTGAAGCTCTTTCGTAGTCATCTTCTTCTTCCCTTTATCATCTTTGGAAGTGCTAGACTTTGGTGGTTCTTGGATGAGGGTTTAGGTTGAGACATGGTGGATGAAGATAGTGTATTTGTCTGAGCTAGGGGTCGGTTAAGAAAGTCCTCACTATTCACCTCAGATGCCAGCTCTAGAATTGCATCTGTGATGATTAGATCCTTAGACAAGGAGAACAGACTTTCCGTAGCTTCCATCTCAGCTTCAGAAGATTTAACTTATTCTTCCGAGGCTTTGATTTCAGCTTCAAAAGTTTGAGGGAATGCACTATCTATCCCAAGTGTTTCAGTTGTTAGGCCATGAGTCCTTATTTCCCCTTCAAAGTGAATCTCGAGTTCCATTTGGACCTTAGGTTGACCAACTTCTTCCACAGTGGTAGAAGGTGCACTTAGCCACTAAAGCTCTTCAGCTCCAAAGAATATCGTAGCCGCATCAGGGCTAGGCTGATCTAAAGAAGATTTCAATAGGAACTTGGAGAAGATCATGTTAAGATCTTTGAGCATCCTTGGGTCCATTTGCAAGACAATTTGAGAAGGATCAAGAAAGACTGTTGTAGTGGGAGCCAAATATTTAGCAGATAAAGAAATTAAAGCTTGGCTCGGTGGTTCCTCTGTTGTTTGGCTCTGAATATTCTCCCCATTTTTGGTAGCATCATCTTGCGATCTAGATGAGCTAGTGGAAGAGGTCAAGGAGACCTGAGTTGGTACATGCCTAACAGATCTCTCAATCTGTTTCTCAGCTAGTTGAGCCTTGATATTTTTAATCTCAAGTTATTGAGTGGCAGATCTATCCTCTAAAGTCTTAACCTTTGATTCAAGATTTAAGACTTTAGAAAGTAGGTCCTGAATGATGAGTTGCATACTACCCTCATCTTCTTTTGAAGAATCATGGGGAGATGAAGTTACATACCTTGTATGTTCACCTCACCACCAGATGGTTTGTTGGCACCATGGTTTCCCTTGCCTAAGGATGTCTCTTTCAGAGTCATCAAAAGTCATGGTTGCCATAGATTCTGTCTCAGAGATGGTACCACTGACCTGAGGATCCAGTGAGTTTCCTTTAGTAGTGGTAGCTGAATCTACATGAGTCCTCTCCATATCCGTGGGACTCACCTTAGTTGGTTTTGACTGATATGGGCTAGAGAAAAAAGGTTCCTCTAGGCTCTGTTGATCCATTAGAGGGTGTTGTGGATCAACTTCATTGCCATGAAGATACGTAATCTCCTCATCAGTTCTGAATAAAAGGTCTGTAAAGGATAAGGAAGTGAATCCTAGTGACCTGGGACTTTGGTCAATGTCTAGTGGCATTGAGCCTTTGGTGTGGTTGTCCTTTTTTGGTTTCTCAGAAGAGTGTTGGGACTCTTCTTGAGGGCTTGTAGCCTAGGTTTGGGGATGAGGGAATTGAGACTGAGGAGACTCAAATCCCATATTAAGGACAAAGGAGAAGGATGGTGAGACCTCTAACTGAGTGGGAGCCCATGGTTCCACTCTAGTCTTTTTGGTTTGAACAGGAGGGGCTTGCTCAAGACTGAGAAAAGGTTCATTTGGGTCTCTGATATATGTGTTTGATAGGGTGAGCAGGCAAAACAAGGGTAGTTGTTGGTGCAGGTTCATCACATGTGGGGTGAGGAGGGATGCCACCAAGAGCCATTAGCTCAATCACACCTGGAAGAAGGTCAGTGTGTCTTCTAGTGAAGTTGGTGGACACTCTCTTCAAAATCTTGAAGATGGTTGGCCTCATTTGTGGGACATGCAGAGTAGCTGCATAGACAAGCTTACTCTAGTCCAGTTCATAGTTGATTATCTGCTAAAGAAACCTACGATACATAATGAATGTGTCCTTTTGGAGGTTTCATAGAAGGTTAGTCGGCACAAACCTTGAGTAGTTGAAGCGGAGGCTCTTCACCAATCCATGAACTAGGTAGCCCAGTTCATATAGGATTTGATCCCATCCCCCAGACTTGTTTGAGAAACAATGAAGAACAACATGAAGTAGGAACTTCCAGTTATAAGAAAAATTGAACTTGTAAACTATAGACCTATTCATAAGTCCACCATATCCCATTTGATGATAGGTGTCCTCAAGGTCTTATTTGGGGAACTTAGTAAGAGCGCCTTCATCGTGGAGCTCCAGATGCTCCCGGAAGACCTGTTCCGTAATGACCAACTCCTGCCTGAAATACTTGTCCGAATAACCCTAGCTCCCTTTAGGAGTACTATCTTACCGTTACTCCAGAAATCTTCCATGTGGTTCGAGTAAATAGTAGGGTTCACAGTTAGCGCAGTGAAGTAGGGAGATTGGGTAAGAAAGGAGATGATGTCTGAGAAGTCAGCATCCTTGGTAGTGTCAAGAAATGCGACTTGGTTGTGCTGAGGGTTAAGTGCCATGGTAAGAAAGGAGATGATGAAACAAGTTTGAGCAGGGTGAATTTGGGGTGAAGGAGGCTTTGGACAGTAAATTTCGTAAAAGGATTAAAGTGACGAGTCGGGATGATGTAAATGGGTGAAATGGTGGTGTTAGGTGTATAAGGTGAAAACATAGTTTAGGGTTAGATATGATAGTGGTGGCAAGGTGTAAAACCATTTAAAAGATTCTGACATCATTAATAAAATCTTCGCTTTTTACTGTGGGGGGCCCAAAGGTTTCCGTTACAGAGAGAAGTCTTCTTTCGAAGGTAAAAGTATTTCCAAAGGATTTTGTTGGGATTCAACAATGGAATAAACTGAAGCTTAACAAATCATAATTACATTCAACTAAAGATCTCATTGTACAAGTTCAGAGACCAAGTTGATTACAACAAAACAAAACAATTCAACATGACAAAGTCAACATCAAGACAATTAGAAAATCAAAATTAGGTCATGTTGTAATATTAGTATAAATAGACCCACTAGTGCATTTATGCAAGTGTGGCTTTTGTGTGTGTGTTTCTCATGCTGTAAATCACCATCCAAGGAGAATTCCTCTCCTTTGGGTGAGTTTGATTTCACCAGCCATCTATGATTCTCATTGTAACTTGTTTATCAACATCAATGAAATCATAACATTATTATTATTATCCATCTCATTGTTCTTTGATTCACACATGTCCACCCATATTAATTTTGATTTCTATATCTGAACAAGATGAATGCTAAGATCCAAGCTCAATGAATCTGAAATATTGATTTAGCAAATTGATATCAGAGCTGTTGGTTGTTGGATTTATCTAGGTTTTAGATCTGATTTCATCTTTAATGATGTCAAGAACAATGAAGAAAAGAAGAAAAATGAAGAACCAAGTCCCTGTTCATCAAAAACTCATATGTTCTTACCCAAATTCAGAAGAAAAACCAACAAATCTGTTCAACTATGGTACGATTTGAAGAATCGTGAACACGTTCATGATCATTCCTTGAAAAATGACGCAACTGAACAAGATTAACATAAAAAACACATTGAATCATCTCAAAATCAAGAAGAGAAATCATTAGATCTGTTCTAATATGGTACGATTTGATGATATATAATCATTCACTGGATTATTCCTTCAAAATTCGATGCAATTGAACACGATTATCATTAAAACAAAGAAAAGATGAAGAAACGGAAGCTACTGCTGATTTCCCGACCTGCACTGCAGTGTGAAATCGTTTTTGTTCAAGTCTGAAAACAAATGCAGATGAACAAAACAAATGAGGATGAAGCTTCATCAAATGCGGATGTGTTATATACAAATGCGGATGACTTGTCACCAAATGCGGATGACTTGTCACAAATGCGGATGACTTGTCACCAAATGCGGATGACTTGTCCCAAATGCGGAAAACTTGTCACCAAATGGGGATGACTTGGCAACAAATGCGGATGACTTGTCATAAATGCAGATGACTTGTCACCAAAGGCGGATGCCTTGACACGAAATGCGGTTGACTTATAAACAAATGCGGGTACTCTAAGCACAAATGCGGATGCTTTGAAGTCAAATGCGGATGCATTGAAATCAAAGGCGGATGCATTGAAATCAAATGCGGAGGCCTTGCAAACAAATGCGGATGCTTTGAAAACAAATGCGGATTAGCAAAGAAATGCTTATGAACAGTTGATGAATAGAACTTCAAAAAGATTAGAAAAACATGAACATGGATGACTGCAACCAACAAGCACGTACATTGTGATCATGAAAGCAAAACAAAGAGTATAGAAATCAACTTTGGTCACTTTTTCATAGATTCATCCAGGACTTGTACAACTATCAGATGCCCTTTTTGAAGTACTTGAGCTCACATTTTTTTATGATGTTTTGCACCCGTGTCTGACTACTGAGCGGACAGTTAGTCGGACTTTAATCAAGGGAGTACTCATTATCTGAAGAATGTCATTTGTCAAGTTATTTCAAAAGAGTGGAAGTGTTTTCAACATTAATTCATGTTCCTTATGTAGATTATTGAAGTTCAAAGCCTCACCATATGCCTAAGACATACTAATCCTTGAGTTGTGATATGAACTGTAATCCAAGAGTGATACAACCCATATCCAATACCAAGAAGTATTCTTAAGAGATTCTAACCTTTGAAGAAATATATTAGGATGAGCTTAATCTGAGGGGGAGAACATCAATGAATTGTGCTCGAAAATCAATTGATCAAGAATACATGTGACAGAGAAGATCTTCAAATTCAAGGTTTGGCAAGCATCAGTTTAGGGGGAGTATTGTTGGGATTCAAAAATGGAATAAACTGAAGTATACCAAATCATAATTACATCCAACTGAAGATCTCATTGTACAAGTTCATAGACCAAGTTGAATACAACAAAACAAGAAAATTCAACATGACAAAGTCAACATCAAGACAATTAGAAAATCAAAATTAGGTCATATTGTAATATTAGTATAAATAGACCCATTAGTGCATTTATGCAAGTGTGGCTTTTGTGTCTGTGTTTCTCATGGTGTAAATCACCATGCAAGGAGAAATCCTCTCCTTTGGGTGAGTTTGATTTCACCAGCCATCTATGATTCTCATTGTAACTTGTTTATCAACATCAATGAAATCATAACATTATTATTATCCATCTCATTGTTCTTTGTTTACACATGTCCACCCATCTTAATTTTGATTTGTAGATCTGAAGAACATGAATCCTAAGATCCAAGCTCAATGAATCTGAAATATTGATTTAGTATATTTTCTCTTCCGAAGCCAAAACTTATTTCCGAAGGTAAATGTATTTACTTCCAAGAATAAGTGTGTCTTCTAAATGAAGAAGTTTTCAAGCTTCGGAAGTAATGAAGATATGCATCCGAGACTAAAAACTCTTTGGAAGATAAAACTTGAGTTGAGGAAATTGCGGGTAATTTTCTCTTTGGAAATACTCACACTTAATCTATTGGGAAGAATAACCTTTTTAACAGGGCTTAGATTGTATTTGACAAAAGACAAACACATTTTAAAAGGTTTTCAAATGAGATATATTAGTCAATTTTTATCATCCCAACAGTCGTAATGAGATACTTGAATCTTTGTTCATCAAGTTAATAAGGTTTTTCTCATGCATATCTCTAATGAAATGGTACCTGTTATCAATGTGCTTTGTCTTGGAGTGCTTCACATGATTTTCAATGATAGAGATAGCATTATTGTTGTTAATAAGGATAGGGGTGCTCATGAAGTTGAATCCATAGTATAGCATCTAGTTTTGAATCCACAACAACTGAGCATAGCAACTTCCAGCAACAATGTATTCAACTTCAGCAGTGATGTAGAGACATAGGATTGCTTCTTGAATTGCCATGAGATGATCCTTCCACCAAGAATTGACATTTTCCTGATGTGGATTTCTTGTTAATGTTGCAACCACCATAGTCACTATCTAAGTAGCCATATAGATTGAAGTTGGAGTTTTTATGATACTAGAGACCAAGCTTTGGTGCTCCTTTGAGGTATCTAAGATTTCTCTTGGCAACAACTAGGTAAGACACCTTTGGAACAACCAGATATCTTGCACAGATGCATGTAGCAAACACGATATTAGGTCTACTTGCTGTGAGATACATCAAAGAACCAATGATTGCCTTATATTGATGTTCATAAGTATCCTCCCCCTCAAAGTCAAGACAATGGTCATGGTTCTAGGTATGGGTGTCGTTGCTGGCTTAGAATCCTTCATATCAAATCTTTCTAGGATATTAGAGACATACTTAGATTGATTGATAAATAACCCTTCCTTCATTTGCTTCACCTGAATTCCTAGGAAAAAGTCCATTTTTTCCCATAGAACTCATCTCAAACTTCCTCTTCTTGAGTTCGTCCCCTTGTTCTCACACCTTCAAATACTTCTCCTATGATGTTCTCGGCTAGATGAGTGTTGTGAATGCTTAGTCTAGGAATCACTTCCAGTTGCAAAGATAGATCCAAGTTGGACATGTTTTGCTCAGGAACATGAAAACTTGTCCAGCTTTTGTTTCAATTTCATTCAATGAGGACTGATTGAATGAAAGACAAACATCATCAGCATCAGTGGACTAAGAAGTAGTATCAACAGTTGCCTGTTCCATTAGAATATTACTTTCGTCGGCTTAGTTTGTATGTTATCAGCTGATGAGTTATTAGACTCACTTTGTTGATAACTGTTGAGGCTCCACTAGTTCCTGAAATGGTCATGCTATCAAATCTACCAATGATGGGAGCTTGGTGTTCAAAAACTCTTGGAGAACATGGAAGAGGTCTAGGTAGCTCAAATAGGTGGTCTTCATCAGAATCACTTTGAGTCCCTATTCCAGCTAAAACATTCTCACAAGATGGTTTAGAATAGTTTGGAAACAATTCTAAGTCAAAAATTTGATCAGGGTCATTCCCCCTAACACAAGGAGTGTGCTCATTAACAACAATGTTGGATGATTCCTCAAATTGTTGATTTTTGATGTCATAGACTCTATAAGCAATAGAAGTGGAGGAATATCCGACAAATATAGTATCAGCTAACTTCTCAACAAATTTGTCCAAGTTGTCCTTTGTGTTAAGTATGGTACACCTGCTGCCAAAGGACCTTAGAAAGCCAATGAACGGTGGCCTCTTGTTCCATAGCTCATAAGGGTTTTTTCCATGTGACTTGACAATGAGGACCATATTCTGCATATAGCATGCAATGCTTACTCCCACTACCCATAATGTTAGAGGCAGCTTTGAATCAGCTAACATGGTCCTAGCAAGCTCAATTAGTGTCTTGTTTCTCCTCTCAACAACACCATTTTGTTGAGGAGTTCTAGGAGCACTGAACTATCTGGTAATCCCTTTTGAGTCATAGTATGAGTCAAGAACTTTATTCTTAAACTCAGTCCCTTGATCACTCCTGATTATCTTTACCTTATGATCACTTTGATTTTCATTATAAGAATAAAAGATTTTAAAGTTTCATCAGTTTCATCCTTAGTTCTTAAAAAGAAAACCCATGTAAATCTTGTGAAAACATCAATAATCACAAGGTAATATGATTTCCTTCCAATGCTTATTATACTTGTTGGACCAAATAAATCCATGTGCAATAAGTGTAATGGGGTGGTGATAGAGTTAACCTCATTGATTTGTGAGAGACTCTATGGTGCTTTCCTTTCAAGCAAGGTACATAGTTGTTTCTACAAAAAAATTCCTTTTTGGGCACACCATGTACCAAATTATTTTTAACCAATTTGTTCATGGTTATAAAATTTATATGACACATACATTTATGTCATAAGGCAAACTCATCACCATCAGCTTTGGAAAGAAAACATGACACTTCACCCAATGGAGAAGCATTGTTCATATCCAGCTTGTACCTATCCTCTTTTCTGGGAGATCTAAGAAGCACCAATTCGTGAGGAATTGTCATCCTAGGTTTGAGGATGATGCACTCATGTTCTGTGAAAAGAATTTTATGCTTTTGATCACAAAATTGAGAAACACTTAGGAGATTTTGTTCAAGCTTCTTGACAAAGTTCACTTTGTCGACTCTAAACAAGCCATTGGATACACTTCCTCTGCTTGAAATGTATCTCCGGTCTTACCTCCAAATTGAATAGGACCTCCATCAAAATGTTGAAATTGTTGAAGTAGATATCAGTTCCCGGTCATGTGCCTGGAGCATCCATTATCCACTATCCAGACATTATTGTTCTTGCCTTATGAATGTCCCTAAGAGTTGTCTGTTCCAGCAATAAGTGCCTGAGCAGGGATGACATCTCGTACCATAAAGCTCCAATCAACTTCTTGTGCCACAACACAACAGTAGTTTCAGTTGACTTCCAGCAGCTTTTGGTGTTAAAGGATGTGAGGAGGCATGAGCAAATCCTGGGTTTGATTTGGGAGTTTTTCATTCCCTTGCAAAATGGCCCAACTAATTACAGTTGTAACATTTGGCTTTTGCTTTGTCAAACCTGAACTTGCTGCTTGTTGGGTTTTGATGGAAATGCCTTCATGTTCCCTTAAAGAACTTCTTTTCCCTGTAGGTTAACAAAGCCATTTGTTGGACTATGTCCATGTATTCCACATCATCTGGGCTGAAACACTCTAGATCTTGAAAATAGAACTTAAAATCATTAGAGCGTCCACTCCCTGAGACAAAAGCACAATTGTCCTGAAAGGGACTGGGCTGAGCCTGTTGAGAGCTTGGGGTCTAATGGAATGTGATTTAAGGCTTAGAAGAGGTTGATGGCTATTGGGATAAGGCATGTACTACTGAGGATAAGGGAGTCTTGAGCCTTCAGCAACCATGAGAGCATTGCTAGAGGAAAGACTTGAAGGTCTGTATCCTTGACGACCACTCTTGTTTCCATCACTACACGGTATCCATCTAGAATACCGTATAGCTCAGTCATTGTGAGTGTGTTCATATTCTCTATCCTCTTAATGGAAACATAGTAGAACGTCCACTCATTAGGAAGTGCCCTCATGAAATTCCTTGAGAGGTCTCTCAATTCTGGAGCTTTTCCGATATACTGAAAGGAAGAGATAAGATCCATGTACCTGAAGTATTGCTCGTGCAATGTCTCTCCAACAATATGAGTAAAATTCTCAAATTGTTGCTTTGGGGAATCTTTCCTTGAATCATTGGAGTTGGAGTACATCAGGGTTAAAACATCAAACAGTCCTTTAGTTGTCTTGCAATTCTCAAACCCTACCATAATGGAGTTGGGAATTGCTGTCATCACAACAGTCATTGCTTTTTCATCAGTCTATCCACTTAAGGTCTTCTTTAGAGTAGTCCTTCATTGCCTTCTTTATCATGTCACCACCACCAGTAGGTGAAACCACCTTTGGCTTGTAAGGACTGTGGGGAATGGATTTCCACATGTGGCTGTCTTGATATCTAATGAACCCTTGTATACATCTGGTCCATTGTCTGAAGTTCTCTAGCGTGATGATGGATGCTTTAGTCATCGCCCCAACTTCAGATTTCTAGTTAAGAGCCACGTTTTGAGTGTAGCAAAGAGTGAATAAATAAGAGGTTGATTAGGATGGTTAGATCACATAATCAAGAGCCTAAGAAGCTCTAATACCAATTACAAGATTGGTTATTATACTCAACATAAGTATTTCTCTCAAACTCACTAACAATCACTCAAGAAGCAGAGTTTTTCTAAGAGCTGGTTATAATATACTAAGTACACAAGGAAAACACAAGAGAATAATTTTCAAGATACTTGTATATATTATTTCTCAACTCAAAGTTTACAAGACTCTTACAAGCTTACTACAAGAGTTACCATTAGAAACTATATATACTACTATCTACAGCCGGATATACTTTAATACCAGCTAGAATCCTCTAACTAAAGCAAATAATACAAAGCTATAGTTAAGGTATCTTAGATAATGTCTTATCTAATATATGGTAGTCATGACATGTCCATGACTTACCTTTTGTCACCAACTAAAGTTGGCAACTTGTACTAACATATAAAGGTGAACAATCAAATAAAGTATGGTCAACTACATGGCCTTTTGGGAAAATTCCATGAAGTATCAGAGGTCTGCCGTGAGTGTCAGAAACCATACTTATGTCCACTGGTTCATAGCAGTATCTTCCGAAGGTTAATTGGCTTCCGAAGAACAAGTTCTTCCGAAGTCTTTTATACTTCAGAAGAGGTTGCTTCTTTCGTGGCTTGGGGACTTCTACTTCGGAATTCATTGCCTTTGAATTCTTCTAAGTCTTGAACTTTAGAAGAGAAGACTTTGTCTATGGAAGCTGGAGTTTTTCCTTCGGAAGTTGATTCTGCACTTTGTCTTTGGAAGAACTCCATATCCTTCGGAAGTTCCATACTTAGCTTCGGAAGTCCATTACAAGTTGTGCCAAAAATAATCTAAGGGTTTGGTTTTGGTTGCACCAGCCTTCTTCTTGATCCAACAAAATAGTTGATAGCAATCCCTTGCAATCATACTTCGAGATGGAAAGATGGGTGCAGATTGACAAATACTCATCAATCTTATAATCTCTTCATTTTCAATAAACATAAAAGGCAACCCATTAGTAATAAACATCACAAATGTTTCTTTGCTACTTCTTTTATGATGAAATTTAAAAGATTGTAATTAAATTTACTTTCCCCAATTTCTCCATCCTTCTCTATACTATATGCAAGATTTGATTGATTGCTAGAACTATTTGCAGGACGTACATTTCAAGATATGACCTTGCATATTAGATGTGCCATTTTTCGAATCAAAATCATAATTCCCTAAATATCTACATTATGCCCTTTGCTTTCCATCTTCATCGATATACAAGGTGAAATGTTGCTATACAAATGATCTGGTTTACAGCTCACCCTTTGTTTCTTTATTTCACATGGTTTCGAGTTTAAATTACAAGCATTAGAATCACCCTCGGTAGATATTTTCCTAAAAATACATTTATAGAATAAACAGGTAAGACATTTCATATACAACATATAACAACTCATATAATCATTCATCAATTTATTCAATAATCATGTAACATAAAGAAATTGACAAAAGAATCAATTTATTTTCGACTATGATGTTCTTTTTAACTAGCCAAAAATAGATACAAGAAGGAATGGTTATCAAAGCTGCTACTTCTTTCCTATTTAAAAGTATCCAACTAGCAACATGAGTAAATATTAGTAATTAATTTATCCATCATTAATCAAGTAACATTGGACAATAAAATGACTGATTTTGCTCAAACAGACAAAAAAATTAGAAATCTACATGTTGATTACGAGTGAACTTATTGAGGGTTGATAATGATGCATTCGATACGACCCATTGAATGTTGATGGTGATGCCTACTTGAAGCCTTGAACTCTACTTTCAAAGCCTATTGTGCAAATCATCGAAGGGTTAAGAGTTGTCGACCTATTGACCCTATTGTATGCAAGAGTGCATTAGGGTTTGAAAGAGTAGAAAAACAAGGATAATCTGAATATATAATATCAATGCACTCATGTCCTACGAACAACAAGGTTTGTTCCTTGGCTTAAGTAAATTCACTTTGGATAGTTTTGGCCTTTTCAGTTGGTATAATCAGGCTAAACTAGACTCTTATAAAATTTTATTTTAAATATAACACATTAAATTCAGTTAGATCAGTTAAACTGGACAAACTGAACACCTCGATTTCAAAATTTTCCATAACCAAAAACCAAAGTCCCAATTGGGTTTAGGTTATGAACTGAACTAAAAACCGAATTTCCGATTACAAAGGCGGATTGGATTTTGTTTTTTTTTCAAACGCCTAATCAACACCTTGTGTGTAAGGCCACGTTTCCGGAATGCTTACTGTTGGACAATCATCACACATAAAACATTCCTTTATAATTACTAAAATTGCAGCGGAATAATTTAAACCATTTCATATAATTATAATTGCTTTTGCAAAATAATACAATGTAGCTAACTGTTACAAAATATCATAATTTGCGTTACATCACAAAAACATTATCGTAATATAAAATGGATGCCATCCAAAATAATCCAAGTAACGGCCTCGTGCCATCCTCACCAACATTCACCTGCCAACTGAAAAACACATGAAAGTTAGAGTTGCTGAGTGAGTTCAAGTTTTATGAATAAATTACTTTACTTTCATTTAAAACCATTCCTTTACATTCATACACGATCATGCATCATACGTACACATAGATAATATCATCATTATCCTTTATTATTATTCATTAACTTCCATTCAATGTACATCATCATTTCATTCATTAACTTCATACCATACATTTCATTCATTAACCATCTTTCATTCATTCCTTCCGGATCAACGTCATCAACTATACCCCAAACATAGGCACAAAATGGGTAATGGGTCGAAGTCTATAAATAGACCCCATTCATTACGCACAAAGATTGGCACCAGTACCAGGACAAACGAAAAGGATCCCATTCATAAGTTTACCCCAAACGTAGGCACAAAGCAGGTACTGGGTCGAAGTCTATAAATAGACTCCCATTCATTACACATAAAGCCTAGCAGAACTACCGGGGCAAGACTTATCCATTCATTGATGCATGCATCCTTTCAGTCATTACATTCCTCTTTTCATTATCTTCCATTTTTCATTACATACTACTTTATGTTTATTGCTATTAATCATACTACGCAAAGCTATGAAAAATAAACATACATCACAAGGAACATAACATAAACATAACCATACATGGCATCATCATACATATCACATACCACATCATCCAACATCATAAAGTCAACTTACATCACCCCTGGGAACATCCCAAGCAAAGCCTAACACTCTACTTTCCCTGAAATTTCAAAAAAAATATTCTAAGGCGTAGGCGCATGGGCACTATGTAGGCACATGGCCTTTCAGGCGCATGGGAAACTTTTGGCCACATGGGCACTATTTGGACACATGGCCCAACACTTAGGTGGTGTTTGTTTCTTACCAAAACCTCTTCTCCACCTCTTCATTTGAGCGCCTGCAAACGCGGGAAGAGGTTTTGAGTGCGCATAGTGTTTGTTTTTGGAAGACATTTCATTAAAAAATGTCTTCCTAAGGTCTGTATGGAGAAGATGTGGACCTATGACTTCTGAGATCTTCTAACCTCTTCTCACCTGCCCTACCTTCCCCATCGGCCGCCCCACCTCCCCCCACCGGCTAGACCACCTCCGCCCCACCTCCCCTACCACCCGGACCACCGCCGCCCCACCACCCCCAACCGGCCGGACCACCACCGCCCTCGCCTCCCCCTCCCCCTCCGCCCACCTGCTTTGGCCCTCCTCCCACCTCTCCCCTTGGCCATCTCCACCTCCCCTACCTACGCCCACCTCCCCTCCCCCAGCCTGCGCCCGCCAACCCCCCTCCCCACACCTCACCCGTCGGTTGCTTATACGTATGGATGTGTATATATGTTGTATGTACGTATGGATGTGTTTGTGTGTGGTACAAGTCCAAGAAAACAAGTGTTAAAAAATAGGTTTAATTTAATAGGTTTAAAAATGTAACACCCGGTTATTTTAAAGTCAAAGAAAAGAATGAATAAAGTGCAAGAAGAGAAGGAAAAGAAATAAAACCCAAGTCTACAGGTAAAAAGTGTCCAAAAGAGAAAAATGTTTGAAAAGTGGGTGTAAAAGGTTGTATGGCCGCCCATGTGTCACATGCACCTCTGATTTTCGGGTTTTAGAGAGAGAAAGAGCAGCAAGTTCTCGGTTTCGAAGGAAGAACAAGGAAGATTTCGAATTCAAGGTAAGAATTCATTCTTTTATGGTGTTCTTGACTGCTCTTATCCTCGGGTTTATGCTTATCTGTGTTTGTATGTGTTTGGGGTAT
Organism: Flaveria trinervia; assembly: GCA_025506515.1. Classification (NCBI taxonomy): domain Eukaryota; kingdom Viridiplantae; phylum Streptophyta; class Magnoliopsida; order Asterales; family Asteraceae; genus Flaveria; species Flaveria trinervia. The sequence continues at coordinate 68,671,335 of CM046442.1, read as the reverse complement.
GTTTTTAGTGGGTTTCTAAGCAATTGAATTCATTTGCAAACGAGTTTGGAGGAAGCCATACTCAAAAGCTACAAAGGTGAGTTCTAGGACCCCTCTTTTACTGGTTTTTAACTGATTTTGGGGCTAGAAATGCATGAATGTATGTTTTTATATAGCTGGGTTTTGGACCCGCATGCTTGAATGTGTGTATCATGATGTTATGATGTGATGTGTGACTATGTTCATGCTTGATGATGTATGATTGTGTTTCTAAGGCTTAGAGGGTAAGAATTAAGCTTAGAACATGATGAATGGTGCATGGAAACTGAATCTGATGTTTTAGAACAACTTGATAAGTTGGTAAATCTGCCTAAGTGTTTGGAAGTAAATGCGGATGAGCATTTGACTAAGTGTTGGAAATGCGGATGAGCATTTGACTAAGTGCTGTAAATGCGGATGAGCAAGTAAGTCAATGCGGATGAGCATTTGACTACGTGCTGGAAATGTGGATGAGCAAGTAAGTCAATACGGATGAGCATTTGACTAAGTATGGAAATGTGGATGAGCAAGTAAGTCAATGCGGATGAGCATTTGACTAAGTATGGAAATGCGAATGAGTAAAGTAAGTCAATACGGATGAAGATTTACTAAGTGCAGGAAATACGGATCATTTGACTAAGTAAGGAAATGCGGATGAGCAAAGTAAGTCAAGGCGGAAGAAGTGAGTCAATGCGGATGAACTATAGTAAATGCGGGCGAACTTTTGGAAATGCGGATGAGTATAGGAAATGCGGATGAACACTTAGAAAAATTCTGACTTTTTGAGAAATGAGGTAATGTAGGCTTCGACCTAGGAGATTCCTAGGGGCTATGAAAGTTGACTTTTGGGGTCATAGATGGTATGTTGGGCATGTAATGATGATGATGATGTTGCATGGTTATGCATGATGTATGTTATGTATGTATGATGCCCTGCATGATGATGTATGTATGATATGTTTATGTTCCTTGTGATGTATGATTAACTTTCCTATGACTTTACGTGTTATGAATGAATGAATGAACGAAGTATTATGTAACGTAAAGTGAAAGATAATGAAAGAGGAACATGACGAATGAATGCATGCATTAATGAATAAATGTAAGAAAGCCTTGCAAGCAAATGTATGGAGGTTCACACCCAATGAAGGGTGTTATCTCAACTGTGTGCGGGTTAGCTACCCCAGAAGGATGCACACTAGGGTCTAATTCTTGTGATTGACCATACATATGGGATCCTTGCCGCTTGCCCTAGGTACTGGAGTCAGCTTCGTGCACAATGTTAGGGGTCTATGAGAGACCTCAGGCCAAGTTACCCGCTTCGTGCACAATGTTCGGGGTATAGCTTATGGCATTGATCCAGAATGAGAGAGAAAATATGAATAGTGAATGTACTTGCCCTAGGTACTGGAGCCAGCTTCGTGCACAATGTTCGGGGTCTATGAGAGACCTCAGGCCCAGTTACCCGCTTCGTGCATAATGTTCGGGGTAATGTACTGGAGCCAGCTTCGTGCACAATGTTCGGGGTCTATGAGAAAGCTCCTTTGGAGTCGTATTTCATCCAAAAGTGCTTAAACAAATTCTTCATGTTTGTCAAGTCGAGTTTTATATTAATCTAATTTTTGGTGCTTCACTCGTGACAAAACTTTCCTAATCATCTTGTACCATTCGAAATGCTAAAGCTTGAGAGCCAAAAAAAATCAAATCAAATCAATGAATCTAACCACATTGTAAAGAAAACCATGAAATCATGAATCCTAAAATCAAACAAACCTAAGTGTAGTAAAACACCATAGTCAAACTCTTGAATTTGAACATTCCCAAGAGTTCACTTGTGAACGTGACATGAAATCCAAGTCTCCTCATATCCTTGAAATTAGTCTTCTTGTGATTAAATTTCGTGATTAAATTTCGTGATAAAATTTCTCAAAGTAGGGAAGACTGTAACATCTGCCTATTTTCAAAGTATAAACCCAAACCCAAATCCATTTGAATCAATATTGTAAATCAAATTATTATTTAGTCATTTTATTTATTTATATGTTCCAAAGACAATAAATATATCACTTAATCAATTTACCTTAAATTCTATAATTTATAAAATAAATTTTATAAATATTAAAAGGTTATTAATATCTATAACATTTTAAAATATTCAACTAAGCTAATAATCAAATCACAAGTTCTTGTGAGATTTATAAAGTTTATAAAGATTTAATAAAAAAATAAGTTGTTCAAATAAATGTAGAGTTTAAATTGAAATTATTATTTTATTTATTTAAATTATTTAATATTATGTTTAATTTAAATTTTAATAATAACCCCCTTGGGAAAGACTTGTAACTCACCATTGACACCAATCATAACCGTAAGATACCGTCTCCGGAACGCTTATAGTTGGTCATTCATCGCGCATAAAACATATAATCACATTTGTCTTAAGAAAATATTGCAGCAGATGTTGAATTCTTTATGCCCAAGACACATAGAACATTGTTGTGGTTAGTACGTTATGATCCAAGTCGGGTCATACCCAATAACAAGCTTAGCAAACACAAAATAATATTTAATTGATGATACGATCATACAATTAAATAAATACACCAATTTAGAAAATGGGTTTTCTAAATAAGTTGCATATGAGATTGAACAATTTATATGGATATTTTATTTATAGATATTGTTTGTAATGTTATTTAAGTTACTTAAATAACATCAAATAATAAGGGAGTGTGTGTGAGTTATACAATTAAAAGGTTAATTATGTGTATAACTCATATTAGTGACTTGATAATGTGTTTTATTTGTTTTAAGTTTTGGGGGGAAAACCCAAAGGTGAATCTTTGGGTATTTGGCCGCCCCCTTTGGGGATTGGCCTCCTTTCTTTTCCCTAGTTGTCTTGGAATAAAGGATATAGACAAGTCATTCACTCCACGCTTCTTCTCTCTCTCACATGCAAAAACACAAGAAGAAAGTTTTTCTCTCCTCTTGTTGAAGAACCTCACGGCTGAAAGGGTTTCCAGCCTCTTTTCTTTGGTTTTTGGGTGTTCAAATCCTAGCAAGAAGGTGTTTGTCATATAGCTTGGGGTATGCAAGCTTGAGAGGACCTCCTTTGGTTCCTTTAGTCGTTTCTTGGAGCTCATCCTCTTCAATCTCTTCCTTTTTGCTGCTGAAAAGGTAGTCTATGGCAGCCTCATTATGGCTGTCCATATTGTTTGTTTTGTGTTAAGATAGCTAGTTTTTATTCACATATAAAGATCCTATGTTTATGGGTTTGTTTATAACTTTGTAATATCAAGATGAAACCCAAAATTTCAGTTCATTAACTAAGTTATAATGCTTGTTTCCGCTGCGTTTTCACTAAGTTTAAATGGTTAAACTATAAATCTTGTTCTAACAAACCCCAACATTGGCATCTAGAGCTGGTTATATGGATAACAAGATTGTTTTGTCCTTGTTATATTTCATTTTATGGGACTTTGGGAACCCCTTTTAGGGGCTTCTATGTTCATGTTTTATGAATCCCCAACTTTCAAAGTTATATCACACATGCTTGTGATTAAACTTTGAAAGACATGTATGTTATATTGTTGTTTGTTTAGGCATGATAAAACCTGAAATTTCAGTTTATGTTGGCTGAAATTTCGTGGGTTTTAAGTGGGGATTCATTGTTGGTTTGGATGATATGATCATTGTTCATTATGGTGTATAACCTAGCCCTTGACCTTGTGTTGTTTGGATGTTTGTAATGGTTGTATTCATTCATTCAATTGGGTTGTATAATCTATTGTTTGTGCTTTGTTTAAAGTGTAATTTATTTATTATTGGGCTTTAATAAATATATTAGGTACTTTTCATATTACTATAAATCTTGTATTAGGACATAATGTCTTGTAATATGAAGAGGTACGTGTTAGAAGCACAAAGGGAAGACAGAAGAAACATGGAGCATTTGGATGCGGTTTCAAGTGGGAGGTTCATGGAACTTTTGTGATGTGTTTTGACCCTTAGGAATGTCCTATGGTCCACACTTATGATGGCAAACAAGTGTGGCCACTTTAGATGCTATGGTTATGCACTTACATTTGTTTGATTATGGTATTGTGGTTGATGACTTTACATATAATGTTTGCTTAACTATCCTTTCCATGATCATAACAAACTATCTAAAGGGCTTTAATCATTAAAAGGTAATAAAAGGTTATTAAAATGTTTAATGATTTCAAAGATTAAAGGGGTTTTAATCAATGTACCATAAGGTATCTTGTTTTGAAAACATACAAATATGTACATATAATGTTTTCTAAACTTGTATTATAATCTCTATACCTTTTGTTAAATAAAAAATAAGATCAACACCCTCCTTTTACACAACACTTGAATCGCTTGGGAACTCTTAGTGAGATAAAGGTCACCTAACCATTTTGAGGGAACTTGTGACTTGAGGTGAGAATGCCATATTCGTGGATAAAGGTCACCTAACCACTATTTTGGCAACTCACACGTTGTGTAAGTAGGGTGTCTTGATTTGCAAACCATGTCAAATGGATCACTACGATATGGTTTCCAAATGGTGTTGATGGGATTAACATGCCGACTTTACATATTATGTTTCAAGTCGATCCCATCCACTAGAAGTTGCAAATGGTTGCAATCGTCAATCGTTTACCATATTATTATTTAAATCGTGGGATAAAGGTCACCTAACCACCATTTAAATATATGTTGGATTCTAGATTTTTATGATAATGACCTTAAAAGGTATTAATTATTAAAATAACAATACCGAAAATACTAAAATTGATCTTTGTTAAATTTTGTAGATGGCCACCATATTAATTTAATCACGATAATTCATCCATGTCCGCCCATCTTTACGAGCGTTCTCTAAAAGGAACGTTAAACCATAACAATTTTATTGATTGGTATCAAAACTTGAGAATCGTTCTCAAGCAAGAGAAACTGACAGGATCAGTGATCACAAGTTTGACGTATCAGAATATAAAGCAGCGGAATACACACACGAATTAGACAAATTGTAGCAAGCAAACATATATGTAAGCGTTAAGATCGCATACGGTATAGAGAGAATATGAATTTCTGATTTCTAGGAATGTTTATAGATGTAGAATATTTCTAATCGAATCAATCAATCATTCCATTCAATTGCTCATATCACTCACAGATTACAATGGTTGTCACTCCTTATATAGAGTGCAACAGTCACTGCTGTTATCACGGAAAGTGACAACTGGCAGATCCAATACAGAAATAACTAATTCTTAACAAACTACTGAAATGTTCACAACTACTGAGAACATATCAGCAAGTTAAGTACAAAATAAAAACTACTGAAACTACAACGACTGAAGAACAAGCTCTTCAGTCGTTTTACAAAACTACTGAGACAAAGAAAATAAAACTACTGATATCACAACTACTGAAGAAGTACTCTTCAGCAGTTGTGACAAACTACTGAGGCTTCAGTACTTGATCTTCAGACTTTGACCTTCAGGCGTTTCATCAGCTGATGACTTCAGTAGATATCATCAGCTGATGTCTTCAGTCTTTGTCTTCAGACTTTGTACATCAGTTGTTGATCTTCAGCACTTGTGAACTCTTCAGCTGTTGTTCTTCAGTACTTTGGTCTTTCAGCTTCAGCACTTGTGTTCTTCAGCTGTTGTACTTCAGCACTTTGGTTCTTCAGCAGTTAAGGTCTTCAGCACTTGATCTTCAGCTGTTGAAGTCTTCAGCACTTGTCAAACTACTGATGAGGCTTTCAGCAGTTGTTGTGATACCGTGTGGGACTTAGAGGTTTTCTGATCTTGGCTCATTGGTTCTTTTGGTCCAACAAACTCCCCCTGAACCAATGCAGCCAAAACCTCTAACTTATTTATACTCCCACTTATTGATGGCAAAAATGTTGGTCTTTTTCCTTCTTGATCAGTAGAGAAGATGACCCATGTACGCTCCGGCCTGGAAGAACCTCAAATATTTGTTTGGCAGAGTATGAATGGGAACTCTGTTTTGGGGAATTGGACACAGAGTTGTTATCCCATTCATGAGATTCACTTCCCCATAATGAGTCTGTACGACTCACGAACATAGGCCTCAAGGAGAACAATTTGTTCCTCTTGAGAGAGTTCTTCAGCTCCTCCTTCGAAGAAGAACTCTGGACCATAGTACTCTGATAAGTACTTCATGGTCCTGCCATTTTTCAACTCCACCGTAGTTACCTCCCTGTATACAAATTCATCAGGATGGTTGCCTTCAAGGAGTAACTGGAGCTCATTCTTTTGGATGTCTTCAAGCTTTTTGTATAACAACCCTTCTTAATCATCTTGTTTTCTAGTAAGGCTTGAGGTGTCTTCTTTGCTTGGTGAGCTTTCTTGAATTCATCAATGATTTCCCAAGGTGAGACTACAACGGCCAACATGATGGTAGATTCTATTGTTTTTCGTACTTGGCCGTTGTATCTGTGTGATAGTTCTTTTATGGATTCTAGAACTCACCCTGGGGTCTGGCCATACTCTCACTCTCTCCTTCTGATACTGAAAGGTGTGTCTGAGAGTGTACAGCCTTGAGCATGCCCTTTCATGGCTTGAATAGATGATGACTGAGGAAATTCCTTGTCAACCATCTTCAACAGTTGCTCATCGTGCTGTTTCTGCTGTTCTTCTTCTTCTATCTTGACTCTGACCATTTCCCTTTGAGAGTCAGGTGTGATCATGGATTGACTCTGGGGTTTTGGTAGCTTAGAACAGCAGAGAGTGGCAGACTATCATCTTCATCCTCTTCTTCTGCTTCTTCTTCCATCCTCAGCACCCTTCTCCTTCTACGGGGTACATCACTGGATGATGGTTGGGTTGGTGAAGGGATTGGTTTTGAGAGAGAGGATGTTTGGATTTTGGCTTAGGGTTGGTTGGGAGATTTGAGGGATAGGATCTGTTTGAGTGGGTTGAAGGGAAGGTTGATCTAGCATCCTTGTAGTTAATTTTGCTTTTGTAAGTTTAGCCATCTCTAACCTTTTGCCAGCCCCAGCCTCATCAAGGGCTTCCACAATGATCCCTTTGTTGAATTGCTCAGACAGACAGATTCTGGTGGCTATAGCCAGAATGCTGTCCCTGGACCATGCGCGGATCTCCATTAATGATCTTCCCAAGTATTTTGCAATAAAGCGGATCATTATTTCCAACCTCTCTTTCTCAAGAGCATCGTACCCTGCCCATCGGGTTTGTATCTCTTGTACCTCTAACCTTCTGATCTCACTGTCCAGTGTGGCTGTGTCAAACCCCTGCCTGAAGTTGTTCAATTATTTTATCCATGGAGCGGCTGTGTGTGGTGTCAGCGTCTTTGACCAGCTCCTCCAAGGATTTTTCTTCAGCAGTATGATCATCAGCACTTCTCTTTCGCTTGTACGTGAGCAGAGGTTGCTTTTCTTGTCCTCCTCTTCCTCAGATCTCTTCCTCTTTCTATCTTTCCTGCAGTACCCTCCCCCTTTTTGGTTGCATTGGAGGAAGGGGTTGAGACCGCAGAAAGAGTCTTGTGGACAGCAGCATCAACCAGGGCTGTAATGTTGAGGAAAGCCTCTCATCAAGGGCTTTGATCACTATATCAGTGATTATGGGGGTGATGAGAGGAGGGAGTTTCGGAGGATGGCACCTATTTGCTCAGGAGGGTTCTGTTCCTGAGAAGTAGGGCCTGAAGCAGAGGCGGGTGGTTGATTTTTTGGGTGGCTCTGTGTTTGGGAAACCTTCAAGGGAAGGTGCCATCTGTGGGTGTATGATGGTGGCAGATGGACTTGCATCCTGAGACATCTTGGCCAGCAGCTCTTTGAGTCTGCTACCTCATCCTCTAGAATGGTGTTTTGAGCAACTACATCGAAGAAGAAGCTCAGGTCATCATCAGTTGATACTGAATCACCTGACCTCCTGCTTAGAGCAGATTTACATGCGCTGGGTGTAGACCAGTTGGTGCATGTGCCCCTTGTGCTTGGTACTGGGGACTTCCAGCCTCAGGACAATGTCCATCATCAGCTGTTGCCTCTAGGGAGGTCTTAGCAATGTTACCAGCCTCACTCTGGTCATGTGCTGAGTCAGAGGAGGTGGCAGCCTCACTAGATATTCTAAGCTCCTTCTCTACACCAGAGATAGAATTGGGAACCCCTGTGCTGTGGGTTCTCAAGTGCACTGTGTTCCTCCCCCTCAATTGTAGAGGTATTCCCAGTTGGAAGTGGTTTCTGGGGAGGGGGTGAGGAGTGCAATTGAGTCAGCACTTGTGCAACTATTAAAGTTGGGCTGTGAGGGGCGGTTGTTTGGGGTACAGGGGTAGAAGCAGTGTGCACCTGGGGTGATGGTGCTCTTCAATGGCAATCTCCTCAGTGAGGAGATCCCAGATAAGTAGGTGCCCCTTGGGTTGCTGCAGGCTCCTGTTGAGAGGAAGCCTGAGCGGCTGTGGCTGGAGGAGTCATGGTATCCACTAGGGGGTTTGGACTAGTGGATATATCCTGCGTTTGTTGTGCAGGAGCATCCTCAGGGGACTCAATTCCCTGAGTAGCCATTTTGGGTTTTTTTTTGTGGGTTTGGTGGGGACATTGGATTTGGATGGTGGCTGTGGGTTCCAGCTGCGGGTTTTTCGCAGCTTGGCAGCCAGTTTGAGTGTCCGGTCGGAGTTGTGCCGGGAGTATACTTCTGGCAAAACAGCCGTAGCAGGGACTCCCAAGCCAACAAGTCCCTCAGCATTAAGCTGGTCTATTATAATGGCCATTATGAACCGTGGATAGAGTATCCAACGGTTGGCAGTTAGTTTTTGAGCCATATCTTTGAGCTCTGAAAATATTAATTCTGAAAAATTCAGTGGTTGTTGCTCAAGGATAGAATACATACCTGCTGCCATTTGGTGGACATTTGATCCAAGACGATGTCTTAGGGGCCAAACATACATTGACCATATGAAAGATCAGGCGCTCAGCGTCATTAAAATGTTTCTTCATGATGGTGGTGGCACTGAGATCACCTTGATATCCATGCTGAGCAAATGATAGATCTAGGGTGCCCTTCGGATATCCAGCAGGAGAGGTAGCATCACTCAGTTGAAGAATTTTACGGATTGTTGCAGGAGTAATCACTACTTCTTTGTTGTTGACTACCGACCGGAGGGATCGTGTGTTGCTCTCCTCAGTAGTAACAGTAACGTTCATCCAAAATTGGTTCAAGGATTCGGTATGTAAAACGGGGTTCAGAAGGAATGCCTTGTTGTATGGGGACTGAACCATAAGATCGATAGCAGCATCGAACTTAGTCCAGATCGGCGATTTTGTGAGGTAGGCAACACAGTTGTGTCGCGGTTTAATTTGCATAGACGCCATGGAAGTTTTGGAGAGGAACGTTAGGTTTGAAGAAGATGAAGCATGGAGAGCTCAGGTTAAGGGTATTTATAGGGTACGGGTGAGGAAACGACTGAAGGATGTGGTGTTAGTCATCAGTAGTTTTAAACGACCGTTGACATGGTATTATCCTTTCAGACGTTGAAACAGCTGAAGTCGCGGTGTTAGGCATCAGTAGTTTAGAAAACTACTGAAGACCGTGGTTTTGACTTCAGGTGATTGAAACAACTGAGGACATGGTGTTTGTCATCAGTAGTTATGAAACTACTGAAGACAGTGTTTTGTCATCAGCTGTTGTAAACAACTGAAGACTTGGTATTGGTCATCAGTAGTTATAAAACTGCTGAAGACGTGGTTTTGCTTCAGTTGTTTAAAATGAAACAGCAGTGGTACAAACGACTGAGGGAAAGTTCTCTTCAGCTGTTTTCGTCAATTCTTAGCTTTTCAGCTGTTTCAAACTATCCTCAACACATTCATCAGTCTTTATGGCTGATTTCAGTTGTTTCATAGGACATCAGTACTTATCTGTTTTACTGATTGCAGTAGTTATGACTGCATCAGTAGTTGTAACTACTTCAGTAGTTTAGAGCAGATGAAGTACTTCAGTACATGTGAGAACTTTTAGCCTTCAGTAGTTATAAAAATACTGAGGTTAAAAGAGCTCATCAGTACTTATATGTGACAGGCACTCATGATCATCAATATGAATTACTGAGATCATCAGTAGTTGTCACCTATTCTAGCTGCAGCATACCAAGCCTTAACACCAGGTTTTGGAAAGTTGAACTATCCAAAGGCTTAGTAAAAGTCTGCAAGCTCATCAGCACTGGCACAAACTTAGGATCAATCAGACCTTTTTCAAAACAATCTCTTATAAAATTGTCTGATCTCTATATGTTTGGTCCTAGAGTGCTGGACTGGATTTTTGACAATGCAAAGAGCTGAAGCACTATCCATTAACAATGGAGTCTTAGTCTCTGTAATGCCATAATCCAAAAGTTGGTTTTGAAGCCAGAGTACCTGAGATGTACAGCTTGCAGCAGCAATGTACTCTGCTTCCGCAGTGGATGTAGCAACTGAGGTCTGTTTCTTGCTCTGCCAAGAATTAAGCAGTTGCCTAGGAATTGACATCCACCAGAAGTTGATTTCCTGGTCAACTTACACCCTGCATAGTCACTGTCAGAAAAAGCAACTAATTTACCAGAATGTCTGGTAGAGTACCATAAACCTAGAGATGGAGTGCCTTGCAGATATCTAAAGATCCTCTTGACTGCAATCAGATGAGACTCTTTAGGTGCAGCCTGAAATCTAGCACAAACACATGTAGCAAACATATATCTGGTCTAGAAGCTGTTAAATACATCAAGGACCCAATCATACATCTGTAAAGTGTTTCATCAACCACTTTACCTTTCTGATCTGAGTCCAGTTGTGTGGTGCTGCTCATGGGAGTAGAACAGGGCTTACATGTTGTAAATCAAACTTTTGCAAAAGATCTTTTGTATATTTGGATTGATGAATAAAAATTCCATCAGCCTTTTGTTTGATTTGCAACCCCAGAAAGAACTGTAATTCTCCCATGGCACTCATTTCAAACTTCTGTTGCATCAACTTTGTAAAGGCATCACACAACTTTGGATCAGAGGATGCAAAAATATATCATCTACATAAATTTGAACAAGTAGATTATGCTGCCCCACTTTCTTAATAAATAAAGTCTTGTCTATGGAGCCTCTAGTGAAATTGTTTTCCAGAAGAAAGTTTGATAATGTCTCATACCAGGCTCTGGGAGCTTGTTTTAACCCATAAAGAGCTTTATCAAGCTTATACACCCAATTAGGATGTTTGTTGTCCTCAAAGCCTGGAGGTTGACATACATAAACCTCTTCTTTAACTTTTCCATACAAAAATGCACTTTTGACATCCATTTGAAAGACTTTAAGTTTTTGATAAGCAGCATAAGCTAAAAACAATCGAATTGCTTCCAGTCTGGCTACAGGGGCAAAGGTTTCATCATAATCAATACCTTCTTCTTGTGCAAACCCCTGAACAACCAGTCTGGCCTTGTTCTTAACAATAAGCCCATTTTCATCAGTTTTGTTCCTAAACACCCATTTAGTGCCTATTGCACACTTACCTGGAGGTAGAGGAACCAGTTCCCACACTTGCTGTTTCTTGAACTGAAGAAGCTCAAGCTGCATGGCATCAACCCATCCATTGTCCTTTAAAGCAATGTGATAATTCTTTGGCTCTTGCTGACTGATGAAGAGAGCATAGAAGCAGAATTTGACAATTGACTTCTTGTTGATACTCCAGCAGTGATATCACCAATGATTTGAGACATGGGGTGATTCTTCAGATCTTGATACACAATGAGATCTGTGCAAGTGTTTGTAGCCGGTTCAGCAGCAACAGATGGTGATGGTGAATCATTTCCTTAAACCAATCAGTGGATGGTAATTCAAAGGAAGTTGAATTCGAAGAAATCTCATCAGCATTTGTTGTGGATGGTGCTACTGGCGCTACAGGAACATCAGGTCTAGTTGAATCAGGCAGCTGATCACTAAACCTGAAGAGGTGAGTACTGCAATCATCATCATCATCAGCAGTACCACCAGGTGGTGAACTGTTGACAGGAGCAACAGCAGGAGTTTGATAAGGAACATATTGCAGTATGTCCAGATCAAATAACTCCACAGGACTTTGTGGAATCTTGTCCTTTGGAGATTCATTAACTTAACATGTAGAGTTTCTTCAACCATCTTTGTTCTGCAGTTGAAGACTCTGTATGCTTTGCAAGTAGATGAATAACCAACAAAGTATCCTGCATCCACCTTAGGATCAAATTTGTGGAGTTGATCCTTTGTGTTGAGAATAAAACAGGGACACCCAAATGCTTTGAAAAATGAAATCAGTGGAGCCAATGATGGAGAACTTCATATGGAGTCTTCATCAACCTCTGATTTACTAAAACTCTATTTTGCACATAACAAGCTGTGTTGACAGCTTCGGCCCAAAAGGTCAATGGCAAACCTGAGTCAGCCAGCATGGACCTTGCAGCTTCAATGAGGGTCCTGTTCTTTCTCTCCACTACTCCATTTTGTTCCGGAGTCCTTGGAATGCTGAACTGCCTTTTGATTCCCTTTGAGAGATAGAAGTCATCAAGTGTATGATTTCTGAACTCAGTTCCATTATCACTCCTAATACACTTGACTGGAAGGGAATACTGCTTCTCAATGTACAGCACAAAGTGGATAATCTTCTGAGCAGCCTCATCCTTTGAATGTAGAAAGAAAGTCCATACAAATCTGGAGTAATCATCCACAATTACCAGACAGTATTTCTTCTTTGCCATGCTCATTACTCTCACAGGACCAAATAGATCCATATGCAGTAATTGCAAGCAGGCAGTGGACTTGGACACTTCAATAGGAGGAAATGAGACCTTGTGCTGTTTTCCTTTTAAACAAGCAGTGCAAGTTTCATCACAGTGGAACTCCTTTATTGGTAAGCCTCTGACTAAACTATTGTGGCTAAGCTGATTCATGTTTTTGAGATTAACATGACCAAGCCTCCTGTGCCATAGTTTAGATTCTTGAAAAGAGGCTTTGGAAAATAGGCAAGGATACCTTTGAGATCTATCTTCTTAGAGAGATCTAAGGCATACACTCTTCCTGTCCTGTTGGCTTTCAGGAGAGTGTGATCATCCAACACCTTGTCAATCAAGGGCAAAACTTTGGATGACAGAATCCTACAGTTTTGACTTGTGAAAAGGGCAACATGGCCTTTATCACACATTTGACTGACACTCAAGAGGTTGTACTTGAGATTTTCCACATGATTAACATCATCAAATTTGATTTCTCCATTGGAGACAAAGCCCTTACCGATGATGTAACCCCTAGCATCATTGCCAAAAGAGACAAATCCCTTCTTTCCTTGAGAGTAGTCATGAAGAAGAGAGATGTTCCCAGTCATGTGCATGGATCCCCCACTGTCTACATACCAGATGCTATTTTGGCATGTTGAAGAACCCTGCAATAATAAACAATCAGTTAGTTTTAGAGACCCAAACCTTTTTGTTTTTGGCCTGGTCTCATCAATAGATGGTAAACTAGCATGTTTATTTGTAACAACAGCCTGAGAGGAAGAAGATGGTGCAGAAGAGGAGTCCTTTGGCTTAGACCTCCTTTTCTGTGGTTTCAACATAGGAGAATCTAGTTGGTTAACTCTACCCAACAGATGTTGTACCATCATCACCAGCTGTGTCTGATTTTGTGATAAAGCTTTCAGCTCATCAGACACATTGCTAGTGGAGTTAGATAAGGTCCTATGTTGCACCTTCTTCTTTTGAGCACCCTCAGCTGTCACCTGTTTAACTCCTTCCTTTTTGGATTGCTTTAAGGACTTAAGGGTTACAGGATTTGATGTTGCTGATACAAATGTGGTCTCAAACTCATTTTTCATTTTTACCATTTTCTCATTAATTTCTTCTTTTTTGTTTGAGTTTGGAACCTCTTTTGTACCAACAATCATCTGTAAGATGATTGAACAAACCACATACTTCACATGGTTTCTTCTTCATCTTAGGTTGATCATCAACTAAAGATGGTGAAGCAACAGAAGACTTGTTCTTCAATGCTTTGGAAGCATTGGTTGCTTTCTTGACAGCATCTTTAGTAGTCTTCAAACTCTTCTCTACTGCCAGTTTTCTTCTCTTCAGTACTGACAGCAGTTGAAGTTTGAACTTCAGGAGTTGAATCCTGCTCTCCAGTCTTTTCAGGACCTTCAGGATTGACTCCTGAGTTGATCAACTTATTGATCATGTGAATGTCAGCATTTGGACCATCAACATCAGCTGATAGGTTCAAAGAGGACTTGATACTGACTGCTACTTCTGATTGTGCTGTATCAGAAGGTAGATCACATGACTTGATGGATTGGTTATCACTCTCACCATCAGATTCTACCTCTGCTCTTGGGGTAAAATCTGTAGGTGGAGCAGTGTGATTGTAACCAATTCCAAACTTCACATTTGAAGCAGATTGCTTACTAAGAAGCATTTCAAAACCTTTGCATGATTGTACCCATCTATCACACTCGACCTGGGTAACTGCAAGGGTTTCTTTGAGATCTTTGTACTTCTCTAAAAGTACATCTTCTCTAGCCTTATCATCAATTATTTTGCAATTCAGTTTATAAACCTCATCATTTTTATCTTTGAGCACAAACTCAAACTCAGCTTTGTTTTTGGAAATTACTTGTTCTAGCTCAATGTTCTTATTAATTAAAGCTACATTTGCTTCTCTAATGGAAGCAAATGCTGCTATGCATTGTTCAGAACATAATTTGGCTTTTGCCTCAGAGGATACCTGTGATACCTGTGGTGTAGAGGCATTGGAAGATGAAGTATCAGCAGACTCCAAAGCCATAAGAGCTAGATTCCCAAAGGGACTGTCACCACCATGTTGACCAGCACCTGAGAACAGTTGATCATGACCAGACAAGTCATCTGGTAAACTGCTCCAGTCAACAACTCCTGGGGTGAAGAAGCTGTGTTGTTGAGATGAAGGTTGTTGATGAGATAGGGAAGGCTGAGGTTCTGGTAATGCATGAGGTTGTGGTGTCATAGGAACTTGAACTTGACTTGACTGTGGCATGTAATAACAAGGTACTGATAAGGCATTTGACCCTGAGGAACAAAATATGCCGGAGATTGTTGTTGAGGATGATGACTAGATGTGACAGGATGTTGCCCTCTGTTTTGTTGACTGTTGCCAGGAAAAGTCACAAAGGTGCAGTAGAGTTTGATCCAGTTGATCTACACTCTCTTGCAAAGTGTCCAAGCCGTTGGCATTTGTGACACCTCAACTTGCTCTTGTCAAAACCAACTTTGGTTTTGCCAGAGAGTCCTGGGAATTTTCTTCCAGTTCTTTTGTAGAACTTCTGAGATCTGATATTTATCAAGGCCATTTGGCTCAAAATATCCATCTCTTCTAAGTCATCATCAGCAATCCCCTTGAGATCATCCATAATGAAACATAATTGTCATTATTACCTCCAGTAAACTGACCATCAACACTTACAAATGCAGAATTAGAAGTGCTCGAAGAGAAATTAATATGCTCATCATACTGGCATTCAGATGCAGCATATTCTGACTCATGACCCACCAAGGCAGTGTTGCCTTGATAAAGTCTTCAGTGAGCTTTCTAGATGAAGACAGCTTTCTCTTCTGTTCTATCTCTCTCTCAAAAGTGAGCAATTTCCCATGGAGTTGGGTGAGAGATAGTTTGTCCAAACTTGCACTGGAGCGTAGGACAATAGTATATGTGTCCCATCTCTCAGGCAGTGATCTGAGAAATCTGTTATTCATCTGAATATTGGTGTATTCAAGTTTGACCATTTTTAGTTCAGAGATCAAACAAGAAAACCGCTCATATTGTTGAGTCAGTGTCTCACCCTTTCTATGAGAGAATGTCTCATATTGTTGGGCAAGAATTTCTCTATTATTTGCCAAGACCTCATCTGTTCCTCCAATTGTTCTTTCAAAGCAATCCAGAGGTCATGGGCAGTTTCATGATGCATTAGCCCAGAATAGATTTCATTGGGCAAAGCCATGGCCAGAATTCCATGGGCTTTTGCATCAATCTCAAGCAACTTTTTATCCTCATCTGAGTATTGCTCCCTCCTCTTCGGAACCATTTGATTTGTTTCCGGGTTATTCACCATAGGCTTGTGTGGACCATGTACCACAGATGTCCAACACCCTGCGCTGTTAACAGACAGGTGATGGAGCATACGTCTTTGCCATATGTTATACTCATTCCTAACCAGCATAGGAGGCTTGGTTGAGGAACCAGTATTGTGAGGATCATTGGAGGGAGTGGTCATTTTCAGTTCAAAAATAGTTGAGTTCAAGTTTAAAAAGAAGTTTTAGACAAACCACAACAAACTCAATGAGAACCAAGAATAAGATCTCAGGATGAATGAGCAGAAATACAGAAAATTCAATCTCTATAACCGTTTCTTGCAAAAACAAAAGCTAATTCAATCAAACTTGGATCTTGAATAGCAGTTTCAATGATCAATTATTAGATCGATCAATGATTAACCTGCTCTGATACCATTTGACAGGATCAGTGATCACAAGTTTGACGTATCAGAATATAAAGCAGCGGAATACACACACGAATTAGACAAATTGTAGCAAGCAAACAATATATGTAAGCGTTAAGATCGCATACGGTTATAGGGAGAGAATATGAATTTCTGATTTCTAGGAATGTTTATAGATGTAGAATATTTCTAATCGAATCAATCAATCATTCCATTCAATTGCTCATATCACTCACAGATTACAATGGTTGTCACTCCTTATATAGAGTGCAACAGTCACTGCTGTTATCACGGAAAGTGACAACTGGCAGATCCAATACAGAAATAACTAATTCTTAACAACTACTGAAATGTTCACAACTACTGAGAACATATCAGCAAGTTAAGTACAAAATATAAAACTACTGAAACTACAACGACTGAAGAACAAGCTCTTCAGTCGTTTTACAAAACTACTGAACAAAGAAAATAAAACTACTGATATCACAACTACTGAAGAAGTACTCTTCAGCAGTTGTGACAAACTACTGAGGCTTCAGTACTTGATCTTCAGACTTTGACCTTCAGGCGTTTCATCAGCTGATGACTTCAGTAGATATCATCAGCTGATGTCTTCAGTCTTTGTCTTCAGACTTTGTACATCAGTTGTTGATCTTCAGCACTTGTGAACTCTTCAGCTGTTGTTCTTCAGTACTTTGGTCTTTTAGCTTCAGCACTTGTGTTCTTCAGCTGTTGTACTTCAGCACTTTGTTCTTCAGCAGTTAAGGTCTTCAGCACTTGATCTTCAGCTGTTGAAGTCTTCAGCACTTGTCAAACTACTGATGAGGCTTTCAGCAGTTGTTGTGATACCGTGTGGGACTTAGAGGTTTTCTGATCTTGGCTCATTGGTTCTTTTGGTCCAACAGAAACGATCATACGTTTTAGACGCCCCTGTCCCCGATCAACCCAGTGAGGATGATGAGGAGGCCTATGATGATTGGATAAAGTACACTGAGGAATCTGTCCAAGTGTCTTGCCTTATGTTGGCAAGCATGACTCCGGATCTCCAGAAGGAGTATGAGAATCATCGGGCGTATGACATGATAACCCAACTGAAGGAAACATTCCAACAGCAAGCGAGGGTTGAGCACTTCGAAACGGTTCGAGCGCTCCATGCATGTCGTTTGGACGACAACCAATCAGTTTCATCTTATGTGCCTAAGATGAAAAGTCACATTGACCGCCTCCAAAGGCTAAACTGTCATGTCTCAAAGGAATTGGCCACGGATTTGATCCTCAATGGCCTTACCAAAGGTTTGAGACGTTCGTGTTGAACTACAACATGAATGCTTGGGACAAAAGCATTGGTGAGCTTCACTCTATGCTCAAAACAACGAGGTGGCCATGGGTAAAAGGGTTTTACCCGTTCTCACCATCCATGAAGGTGGGAACAAGAAAAGGCCTCATCCCACACCCAAGGCAAGAGTTGCCAAGGGTAAGGGACCCATAATGGGAATGGGGAAAGGAGTGGAAGGGTGCCACCCAAAGCACAGGAGAAGAGGCAAAAGGTTGCTTCTAATGCCCCATGCTTCAAGTGTGGGGAGATTGGACACTGGGCAAGAAATTGTCATGTCCATCTCCAAGAGTTGAAAGCAAAGAGGGATGCCGGGCAGACCTCAGGTACTACATACATGATCCATATTGATTTAAACTTTAATATCCTCCAACACATGGGTATTAGATACCGGATGTGGAACTCACATTTGCAATTTGTTGCAGGGATTCAAAAGAAGTAGCAACTTCAACAAAGGGGATGTTAGCCTCTATATGGGCAATGGGGCTAAAGTTCAAGTTGAAGCCCGTGGTGACTACATCTTCAAACTTCCAAATGGTTTGGATGTAATTTTGTACAATGTTTTGTATGCTCCTAGTTTGACTAGGAACATTATTTCTGTAGCCCTATTAAAACATTTTGGATACGTACTATCATTTATTGGAAATGAAATCCATGTTACTTTGAATGACATGTTTTACTTAAATCTATTCCCATCAATGGTATCTATGAATTGGTTCGTGAAAATACATTGAATGATAGCTTATTGTACCAAACTAGTACCAAGAAACTCAAATCGATTTGAGTAATACTTATCTTTGGCATTGCCGTCTTGGTCATATAAACAAGAAAAGAATACAAACATTACAAAAGAATGGTCTTTTGAAAACAAATGAATGTGATTCATTTGATGTATGTGAGTCTTGTTTACAAGGTAAAATGACCAAGGCACCTTTTAGTGGCAAAGCCGAAAGGGCAAAGGATTTATTAGGTATCATACATTCGGATGTATGTGGTCCTTTTAAACCTATGACAAGGTACAATGAAAGATACTTCATTACCTTTACTGACGACTATAGTCGATATGGGTATGTATACTTGTTAAGACACAAAGATGAAGCTTTTGAAATGTTCAAGATCTTTCAAAATGAAGTACAAAATCAACTCAATAAGTCAATTAAAATTCTCCGCACCGATAGAGGAGGTGAATACCTGAATGATGCTTTTAGGGACCATCTTAGAAGTTGTGGGATTGTCTCACAACTATCTCCACCAGGAACACCACAACATAGTGGCGTGTCCGAGCGGAGAAATCGAACTCTATTGGATATGGTTCGATCTATGATGGCTAGAAGCTCATTACCCCTATCATTTTGGGGTTTTGCTCTGCTCTCTGCGGCCTGTATTTTGAATATGGCCCCAACCAAGAAAGTGGAAAGGACACCTTATGAAATATGGCATGGAAGGGTTCTATCATTTTCATATTTGAGGGTGTGGGGGTGTGAGGCTTATGTGAAGACTCCTACCTCGAACAAGTTAGAAAGCCGCTCCACTAAGTGTATCTTTATTGGATATCCAAGAGATTCTATGGGATATTATTTCTATGATCCAATACAACAAAAGGAGTTTGTTGCCAAAAAGGGTGAGTTATTGGAAACCAAATTCCTTATGGAAGGAACTAGTAGTAGAACTGTGGATCTTGAAGAGGATCAAGAACCACAACTCGATACACGTTTGGTTGACACTAGCACTCAACATGAGGATGTTGAAAGTGATCAAATAGTTGATAAATACACAGAAAACGTTCGTAGATCTAGTAGAACTAGTAATCCACCTGAAAAATATGGATTTTTCACTGATGGATGTTATGTGATAGATTGTGATGAACCAATCACATACCATGATGCATTGTCCAATTCGGATTGTGACAAATGGCTTGAAGCCATGAACATTGAGATGCAATCCATGTATGACAATCAAGTATGGGACTTGGTTATACCACCTCTTAACAACAAAGTAATTGGATGTAAGTGGGTTTTCAAAAGGAAAACCGATATGCATGGAAACCTGGATACTTATAAAGCAAGACTTGTAGCAAAGGGTTTCACTCAAACTCAATGGGTTGATTATGATGAAACTTTCTCACCTGTTGCAATGCTAAAATCTAGTAGGATATTGTTTGCCATAGCTGCTCATTATGATTATGAGATTTGGCAAATGGATGTCAAAACGGCTTTCCTAAATGGATATCTTGAGGAAGATGTCTATATGGTTCAGCCTGAAGGTTTTGTCGATCCAAAACATCCTAACAAAGTATGCACGTTAAAAAAATCAATCTATGGATTGAAACAAGCATCGAGAAGTTGGAATCACCGTTTTATTGAAGAAGTAATTAAATTTGGATTCATCAAGAACGCTGATGAAGCTTGTGTATATAAGAAAGCTAGTGGGAGCATCATCACTTTCCTAGTATTGTATGTTGATGACATACTACTATTTGGAAATGACATTCCAACCTTGGAAGGTGTAAAAACCTGGCTTGGAAGTTGTTTTTCCATCAAGGATCTTGGTGAAGCCGCCTATATTCTCGGAATAAAGATCTATAGGGACAGATCAAAGTGGTTGATTTGTCTAAATCAAAGTCCATACATTGATAAGATCTTGAAAAGGTTCAAGATAGAGAACTCTAAGAAAGGTACGGTACCTATTCAAAGAGGAACGATATTGAGTATGACTCAATGTACAAGCTCAAAGGATGAGCAAGATAAAATGAAGGGAATCCCATATGCATCTGCGATTGGATCCATCATGTATGCAATGATATGCAGTCGGCCGGATGTTTCATGCGCCTTAAGCATGAAAAGCCGTTACCAGCCAAATCTTGGAATCAGTCATTGGATGGATGTTAAGAACATACTTAAGTACCTAAGGAGGACTAAAGATATGTTTCTAATCTATGGATCTAGTGAGGAGGAACTCGTTGTAAGAGGTTACAAGAATGCGAGTTTCCAAACCGATCGTGATGATTCACGATCACAATCTGGATACATTTTCATTCTGAATGGAGGAGCCATCTCTTTGAAGAGCTCTAAACAAGATGTGGTGGCTTTATCAACTATAGAATCAGAATACGTCGTCGCCTCATTGGCAGCTCAAGAAGCTGCGTGGTTGAAGAAATTCATTGCCGATCTAGGATTGTCCCTTCCATTCAGGACCCCCTAGAGATATTTTGTGATAACGAGGGTGCGATTGCTCAAATCAAGGAACCTTGTACTCATCAAAAGACTAGGCACATTGAGTGGAGATTCAACTATATACGAGATGAAGTTGAGAAAGGAAAGATATGTATTCGCAAAGTTCACACAGATCAAAATATTGCGGATCCTCTTACGAAGCTCCTAGAAAAGGCAAAGCATGAAGGTCATACCTGTGCCATGGGACTTCGATATTCTAGTGATTGGATTGATCTGTGATTTCATATTTGCATATTGGAACTCTCTTACTACTTGAATAAAATTATTTGGTTATAATATTTCAACAAATGTTCCAATTTAGCATGTTTAATCCATGGGTAAATTGTTTACTCTAAATGTCTATAGTCATTCATACTTGTGGGAACAAGTATGAGGGTAAGATTATTATGAATTTGGATTGGTGGATATTCATAAGGAATGAATATAGAGCAAATGGTTGCTGCCAAAGTTCATAGATATTTGTGGGATACAAATATTGGACTGACCAGCATCTCAAATTTTACTACATGGAATCTTCCAGATTGATCATAAGTAAATTTGAGTAAAGGCGAATATCAATTGGTATCCTCAGACCTGAGATACATACTGGCTTTTGATATTCACCAAGTGTTATACCTTGAGCTAGTTCTTCACTACCCTGAAATAATGGACAGTACGCAAGGCTATGTTCAGACGTGACATGAAGTGTTTGTGAGAAATGTATGTATTCAAGACGGAATTTGTTCCTCTTATTCGTTGAGAGCAAGATGTCTAAGGCCTGACAAGTTAAATCAACAAGGAATGATCATTCTGTGTCCTTGGATTTAACATGACATCTATAACAAAAGGATAAATGATTGATTAACCTAAATCATTTCAAGTTGGATACTTGAAGGGGATGATGTTATTGAATGGCTTTAAGTCATGCGTATTAAGGGTAGTAAACCGTTGTTAGGCGGTATTTACTGCTTGCATCAATCTTCTATGAATATAGTGCAAGTGGGAGATTGTTGAATTTTTTATGCCCAAGACACATAAAACATTGATGTGGTTAGTACGTTATGATCCAAGTCGGGTCATACCCAATAACAAGCTTAGCAAACACCAAATAATATTTAATTGATGATATGATCATACAACTAAATAAATACACCAATTTAGAAAATGGGTTTTCTAAATAAGTTGCATATGGGATTGAACAATTTATATGGATATTTTGTTTATAGATATTGTTTGTAATGTTATTTAAGTTACTTAATTAACATCAAATAATAAGTTAGTGTGTGTGAGTTATACAATTAAAAGGTTAATTATGTGTATAACTCATATTAGTGACTTGTTAATGTGTTTTATTTGTTTTAAGTTTTGGGGGGAAAACCCAAAGGTGAATCTTTGGGTATTTGGCTGCCCCCTTTGGGGATTGGCCTCCTTTCTTTTCCCTAGTTGTCTTGGAACAAAGGATATATACAAGTCATTCACTCCACACTTCTTCTCTCTCTCACATGCAAAAACACAAGAAGAAAATTTTTCTCTCCTCTTGTTGAAGAACGTCACGGCTGAAAGGGTTTCCAGCCTCTATTCTTTCATTTTTGGGTGTTCAAAACCTAGCAAGAAGGTGTTTGTCATATAGCTTGGGGTATACAAGCTTGAGAGGACCTCCTTTGGTGCCTTTAGTCTTTTCTTGGAGCTCATCCTCTTCAATCTCTTCCATTTTGCTGCTGAAAAGGTAGTCTATGGCAGCCTCATTATGGCTGTCCATATTGTTTCTTTTGTGTTAACATAGCTAGTTTTTATTCACATATAAAGATCCTATGTTTATGGGTTTGTTTATAACTTTGTAATATCAAGATGAAACCCGAGTTTTCAGTTCATTAATTAAGTTATAATGCTTCTTTCCGCTGCGTTTTCACTAAGTTCAAATGGTTAAACTATGAATCTTGTTCTAACAAACCCCAACAACAGAAACATTCCAATATGACATCTCATTTCATTATAAACACTTTTTGCCAAATAATACATCATTATCCAGTTACAAAATACATGTTTGCATTACATCACAAAAGCATTATAATTGGATGCCATCCTAAAAGAGCTGAGTAGCCTCGCAGTGCCATCCTCAGCAATCACTACCTGCCAACTGGAAAACAAATAAAAAGTCAGCGTTGCTGAGTGAGTTCTAGTTTTTATAATAAACATACTTTAGTTTCATTAAAACCTTTCATTACAAGTGTATGTGATCATACATCATACGTACATACAGATAATATTATTATTATCTTCGTCATTCTTTCGTTCGTACTTTCATTCGTTTGATATAACTTTACTTGCACATTGGATATCTCTCGTACCTATACCATATGCTACACCCCGAACAATTTAGCTACTGGGCCGAAGTCAATAAATGAATAGCTGAGCGTATACCACAGTACTAGAGGTAAGCGATAAAGGCACTACACGTTTGGTCGATCACAAAGAAGGACCCTGATATCCAATGCTTGCAAGACTTCTTTCATTCATTCATTAATGCATGCATTCATCATCATGTTCCTCTTTCATTCATTCATTAATGCATGCCTTCATCATCATGTTCCTCTTTCGTTATCTCTCACTTTATGTTACATAATACTTTGTTCATTCATTATCATAACACGTAAAGCCACAAGAAAGATAAACATACATCATAATAAGGAACATAACATGAACAGTCATCACGTCATACAGAGCAACATCATACATACATAATATGCATATACATGCAACATCATCATCATGCCCTAAGTGCTCTCTAAGGACACAACAATCATCTTACATGCTCTTACGGGAACCTTTATGTCAACACTTACATCTGCACTTTCCCCCGAAAGCCAGAAGTCAAACTATACTTTCCTCGGCTGCAACAGCCCTATTCAGGCGTATGGACACCCTTTAGTCGTGTGGCCTCCATGCGACTAAACACTATGCGAATGAACTAATACGGATGGACACTCATGTGAATGACACCTAGTTGCGCGAATGGACAATGCGGATGAGCACTTATGCGACTGGACCTCCAATCGTATGACCTCCATGCGACTGGCCTTTCACTCGTGCGAATGGACCTTCAATTGTATGACCTCCATGCAACTGGCCTTTCACTCGTGCGAATGGACCTTGAATCGTGAAAATGGACCCCAATCGTGCAAATGGAACACAATCGCACCCTATTCGGCCATATGGCCTCCATTCGGCCTCCAGTCGATCGCTAAGCTCTAGCTGATGCAGAATGCAGTTCATCCCGACTGCAGCCGAGGGTTTTCGGCCTCCAAACTCATCTAAACCCATTTTAAGCCCAAATCGACCATCCTAAACCTTAGGAATGCCTACCACAACACTATTCAAGTGCACAAAAGCTCACAATCAAGACTCAAACGCATCATACGCAACACACCCCAAATGGGTCAAACACATACACATACAAAAACAGGTTTTTATGCTTTCCAGTCCCAAAATTGGTTGAAAACAAGTAAAAGTGGGGTCCTAGAGCTCACACAAATGAGCACAACGACAAGGGCTTCGATTTGGCTTGCTACACAGTGATTTTGTCTACTCAAACCAACCCGAACCAACACTTTTCCTCTTTTCTTCCTTTCTCTTTTCTCCTCTTTTCTTTGGCTGATTTGTGAGTGTGTGGAGAGGGTAAGGGCTGCCCTCTCCCTTATATACTCCCACTCACCCGACTTTCTTTCGTTGGCGAGTTTGGTCCCTCGACTTTGGACTTTATTTCTTTTTCTCCCTTCGTCGGCTTTAAAATAATAAATAACCGGGTGTTACAAGTCCACCCCCCTTAAATAGGTTTCGTCCCTGAAACCTATTATTCTTCGAACAAACGTGGATATGCTATCTCATTTCTTCCTCAGTCTCCCACGTTGACTCGGATCCCTTCCCGTGCTTCCACTGTACACGCACAAGAGGAACCACTTTATTTCTTAGTCTTTTCTCTTTTCTTTCGATGATCGCCACTAGTTGCTCCACGTAATTGAGCCTTTCGTCTACTTCGATATCCTCCAGTGGGACAATCATGTTTTCATCAGGTAAGCACTTCCTTAGATGAGATACATGGAATGTCGGGTGAATTCCACTTAACTCATCCGGTAACTCTAGTCTATAGGCCACCTTTCCTACTCGAGCGATGATTCGGAAAGGGCCTATATACCTTGGGCTCAACTTACCCCGCCTTCGATACCCTTCCAAGGTGAGACCTTCAACATAACTCGGTCCCCACCTGGAACTCAATCGGCCTGTGTCGTTTATCGGCATATGACTGATGTCTGTCTTTGGCTGCCTTCATGAAGGCCTTAATCTTCTCAAGCTTCTCAGTCGTAGCCTCGATTACCTTGACGCTCCCCAATTCCTTTTGACAATATCACCCCAACAAACGGGTGTTCTGCATCGCCTACCGTATAGCATTTCGTCTGGTGGCATGCCAATGCTGGCATGATAGCTATTGTTGTACGAGAATTCAGCTAACGGTAAGTGGTCATCCCAACTTCCCCCAAAATCAATCACACATGCCCGTATGGGATGATAAGCCATGCTAATATATAACCTCGTCCCCATAGCGTCGTGGAATTTCTTCCAGAATTTAGATGCAAAATGGGTGTCACGATCAGACACAATAGACACCGGCACACCATGACGAGTTAAAATTTCCTTAATGAACAGATCAGCCAACCTCTCCGATGAATACGTCTCGCAGATCGGTAGGAAGTGAGCACTCTTCGTCAAACGGTCAACTACCACCCATATGGCATCGTACCCTTTCGGGGTACGCGAAAGCTTCGTAATGAAGTCCATGGTGATGTGCTCACACTTCCATTCTGGTATATCCAAAGGTTGGATCTTCCCATACGGCTTTTGATGCTCAGCTTTCACCTGTAAACAAGTAAGGCACTTACTCACATACTCCACCACGTCGTGCTTCATTCCCGACCACCAATAATCTTTCTTCATATCATGGTACATTTTCATGGCACGAGGATGATGGAGTATCGAGTCTTCTGAGCTTCATCCACCCGTAGATCCCCAAAATGAGGAATCCACACACGACTGATTGGTTCTAACACCGAGGGTGTTTTCACCCAATTCCCCAAGCAGACCTCTCTTTCTTTCAGAGTTAAGATGATCTTCCTTCAGCGCCTCATCTTGAAACTCTTTGACTTGCTTCATTATATCAGAGGTCATGATCAGTTGACATGCCTTCACCCGAATCGGCTCGGGCCTCGCTTTCCGGCTAAGGGCATCAGCCACCACATTGGCCTTGCCCGGATGGTAGTGGATCTCACAATCATAATCCTTTATAAGTTCCAACCACCGTCTCTGCCTCATGTTCAGATCCTTCTGCTCGAAGAAGTACTTCAAGCTCTTGTGGTCAGTGAAGATGGTGCACTTCGTACCGTAAAGATAGTGCCTCCAAATCTTTAGTGCAAAGACCACGACTACTAGCTCCAAGTCATGAGTAGGGTAGTTGACCTCATGAACCTTCAACTGTCGGGACGCATAGGCTATAACCTTCCTCTCTGCATTAACATGCACCCCAACCCCGAGTAGGAAGCATCAGAATAGACCATTAGATCTTCACTTCCATCGGGTAATGAAAGAACAAGAGCTTGAGTCAATCTCGTCTTCAATTCCTCAATGCCTTCTCTTGAGCTTGACCCCATACGAACTTCACATCCTTTCGGGTCAACTTAGTTAGTGGAGAAGCAATCTTAGAGAAGTCTTGGATAAATCTTCTATAGTAGCACGCCAAGCCCAAAAAACTACGAATCTCTCGATGGCGTCTTTGGTGACTTCCATTGCATAACCGCCTCCACTTTTGCGGGTCCACCATAATCCCGTCGGGATTCACCACATGACCAAGAACTGAACTTCGCGCAACCAGAACGCACACTTGGAGAATTTAGCATACAACTTCTCCCTCCTCAGCGTCTCCAGAACCTCCCGAATATGGCCGGCATGCTCAATCTCGCTCCTCGAATTAATCAGGATTTCATCAATAAACACAATCACTGATTTATCAAATCGGCCGACACACACGGTTCATCAATCCATAAAAGCAGTTGGCGCATTGGTCAAACCAAAAGACATGACAAGAAACTCGTAGTGACCATAGCGTGTGCGAAAAGTTGTTTTAGGGATATCTTTCTCCTTTACCTTCAACTGACGGTAACCAGATCGAAGATCTATCCTTGAAAACCAACTGGCACCCTGAAGCCGATCGAACAAATCATCTATTCTCGGTAAGGGGTAGCGGTTCTTCACTGTCAATTTATTCAGTTCACGGTAGTCAATACACATCCTCACACTACCATCTTTCTTCTTCACAAAGGACCGGAGCACCCCAAGGAGAGATACTCGGTCTAATGAACCCCTTGTCAAGCAGTTCTTGCAACTGCTCTATCAACTCTTTCATCTCTGTCGAAGCCAGTCGATACGGTGCCTTGGCAACGGGTTGGGCACCTGGTATCAAGTCAATCTGGAACTCAATCTCAAGGTCAGGTGGCACTCTTGATAAGTCTTCTGGGAATACATCTGGAAAGTCACACACAACGGGTACATTGGATAGTTGTGGTGTTGGCGTATCCACATCCTTTACGTAGGCCAAGTAGGCACTACATCCACGCCTCATACACTTTCCCGCCACCACCATGGAAATCACCTTTGGAATCATCGTGACTCGATCCCCGTAAACCGTTACCAAACTCCCATTAGGCACTGTCAACCGAATCATCTTCTTACGACAGACAATGTTTGCCTCGGAGTCCGCCAACCAATCCATCCCAAGAACCAAATCAAAACCACCCAAGGTCATCACGAACGGTCTAACAGGAAACTTATGACCTTCTAATTCCACCTCACAGTTCTCTATCATCTCAGAAATCCTGGTAGACTTACCTATGCAAGTTTCTACATCAAAGGGCGCATCAACACATCTGCTAATAACAGGCAGCTTAGCACAGAAAGTAGCAGAAATAAAACTTTTACTGGCACACGAATCAAATAACACAGAAGCTAAAGTTTGGTTCACTAGAAACGTACCAGACACAACATTAGGGTCCGTCCTAGCTTCCTTTTGTGTCATAGTGAATGCCCTGGTGCTCGCCCTCGGTCCTTCACTTCTCGTCTTCTTCACCCCAGAACCCTCAGCCCTAGACTTCTAACAATCTCTGCTCATATGACCACTTTCCCCACAATTAAAACATTTGCTTGCCAGGCAATCCTTTGCCATATGCCCTGTCTTCCCACACTTGAAGCACACGTTCGAACCCAGCCTACATTCTCCCGCATGCTCCTTCCCACACTTGCCACACCTCCTCAATCCCGCTCCTGGTGTGGCCACGCAGCGGTCATCCACCCATGCCTTTTTGTTACCCGTCGAGGCATTACCCTGACCAAACCTCCTCCCATTCCCGTTCCGATCACCAGAACCCTTCTTATTCGCTTCCGTCACCACCACCTCCCGCTCATCATACAGTCTTCCAGCCAAATCAACTGCCGACCTAAACATGCTTGGTCGGGCGGCGATCATATGCGTGCGAACATCCCCCGGTAAGCTCTGAATGTACCTCTTGTTCATCCGAGATAGAGGCGTCACCTGATCTGGCACCAATCGTGCCATCTCATTGAACTTTGTTGTGTACTGTTGGTGTGTCATGGTTCCCGCCTCCAGCTGCAGAAACTCCCTCTCCAACTTATCCATTTCCTGTGAGGACAGAACTCCTCATACACCATCTTCTTCAGCTCGGGCCATCTCATTCTCCCGATTGCCTGATTACCCTCTGCTTGTACAATATTGTCCCACCAGCATAGTG
This sequence comes from Flaveria trinervia, assembly GCA_025506515.1. Lineage (NCBI taxonomy): Eukaryota > Viridiplantae > Streptophyta > Magnoliopsida > Asterales > Asteraceae > Flaveria > Flaveria trinervia. The sequence goes on along the minus strand of CM046442.1, from coordinate 68,642,418 downwards.
CCGAGTCCACAAATGAATGAGTGGCAAACTTCACCTTCTGATCTTCCCGACACTCGCTGATGTCAAGAATGGCCTCCATCTCTCTCACCCATCGGTGAGCAGTGGCAGCATTGCCATTACCATCGAAAGTAGGGGGCTTACATCTAATAAACACCCCATAGTTACAGCCTCGTGTTGTCTCCGGCACAGGCTCTTCTTCTTCCTCCTCTTCTTCGTCATCCGAGAGAACCGTTTCCGGCTATGGTTGTTCCCGACCTCCCAAGGACCTATTTCTCTCCTTTCTTTCCCCTTCTCTTACTTCCTTAATCACTTTGGTCACCACAAACGGTAGGATCGTCTACATGACCTGATGGACTTCTTCCTCCACAGCCTCCTTTACTGAGGCTCTCAGGTTGGCGCTCTCGTCACCGCCCTTTGGATGAGGGGTCTCTGGTTCTTCATGAACCACCTTCTCAACTCTGGGTCTCCCTCTCTTGGGTCGCGGTTCAGCACCGTGACCTCCACCCCTTGAAGCTTTCAAAGATCTACCTCCGGCCATCACACACACACACTGAAAGATTCAAACACCAACACGGTCATTCAAGGGAACAGCTCAGTTTATGGCAAGTATAGTAAGTCCCTAATTAAAGTGGCTAGTTGTGATTAGCCACTTACTTTACTCTTCACACCGCAAGCATTACCTATCCTGACTACATCAGTATTTAAATCCACATACAACACATAACACATACCATGCGCACATAAAACTACTTAACCTTACGAAAATACCTGATCGCACGCAGATACTCAAATTAGCATCCCATTCCCTTTCCGTCCCATTCTTAGTTTAAGTAAAGGTTTATTTTGAAAATTTAACCATTTCACTTAAACTTGTGAGGCCCTGTCTCCGGGACGCTTACAGTTGGTCATTCATCACGTATAAAACATATAATCACATTTGTCTAAAGAAAATATTGTAGCGGAAACATTCAAAGATGACATCTCATTTCATTATAAACACTTTTGCCAAATAATATATCATTATCCAGTTACAAAATACATGTTTGCATTACATCACAAAAGCATTATAATTGGATGCCATCCCAAAAGAGCTGAGTAGCCTCGCAGTGCCATCCTCAGCAATCACTACCTGCCAACTGGAAAACATATAAAAAATCAGCGTTGCTGAGTGAGTTCTAGTTTTTATAATAAACATACTTTATTTTCATTAAAACCTTTCATTACAAGTGTATATGATCATACATCATACGTACATACAGATAATATTATTATTATCTTCGTCATTCTTTCGTTCGTACTTTCATTTGTTTGATATAACTTTACTTGCACATCGGATATCTCTCGTACCAATACCATATGCTACACCCCGAATAATTTAGCTACTGGGCCGAAGTCAATAAATGAACAACTGAGCGTATGCCACAGTACTAGAGGTAAGCGATAAAGGCACTACACGTTTGGTCGATAACAAAGAAGGACCCTGATATCCAATGCTTGCAAGACTTCTTTCATTCATTCATTAATGCATGCATTTATTATCATGTTCCTCTTTCATTCACTCATTAATGCATGCATTCATCATCATGTTCCTCTTTCATTATCTTTCACTTTACATTACATAATACTTCATTCATTCATTATCATAACACGTAAAGCCACAAGAAAGATAAACATGCATCATAATAAGGAACATAACATGCACAGTAATCACGTCATACAGAGCAACATCATACATACATAATATGCATATACATGCAACATCATCATCATGCCCTACGTGGTGTCTAAGGCCACAACAATCATCTTACATGCTCTTACGGGAACCTTTATGTGAACACTTACATCTGCACTTTCCCCCGAAAGTCAGAAGTCAAACTATACTTTCCTCGGGTGCAACAACCTTATTCAGGCGTATGGACACCCTTTAGTCGCGTGGCTTCCATGCGACTGAACACTATGCGAATGAACTAATACAGATGGACACTCATGCGAATGAACACCTAGTCGCACGAATGGACAATGCGGATGAGCACTTATGCGACTGGACCTCCGATCGTATGACCTCCATGCGACTGGCCTTTCACTCGTGCGAATGGACCTTCAATTGTATGACCTCCATGCCACTGGCCTTTCGCTCATGTGAATGGACCTCCAATCTTGCGAATGGACCCCAATCATGCGAATGGACCCCAATCGCACCCTATTCGGCCGTATGGCTTCCATTCAGCCTCCAGTGGGTCGCCTAGCCCTAGCTGATGCAGAATGCAGGTCATCACGACTGCAGCCGAGGGTTTTCGGCCTCCAAACTCATCTAAACCCATTTTAAGCCCAAATAAACCATCCTAAACCTTAGGAATGCATACCAGAACACCATTCAAGTGCACACAAGTTCACAATCAAGACTCAAACGCATCATACGCAACACACCCCAAATGGGTCAAACACATACACATACAAAAACGGGTTTTTATGCTTTCTAGCCCCAAAATAGGTTGAAAACAAGTAAAAGTGTGGTCCTAGAACTTACACAAAGGAGCACAACGACAAGGGCTTCGATTTGGCTTGCTACACGACGATTTTAGCTACTCGAACCAACCCGAACCAACACTTTTCCTCTTTTGTTCCTTTCTCTCTTCTCCTCTTTTCTTTGGCTGATTTGTGAGTGTGTGGGGAGAGGGTAAGGGCTGCCCTCTCCTTATATACTCCCACTCACCCGACTTTCTTTCGTTGGCGAGTTTGGTCCCTCAACTTTGGACTTTATTTCTTTTTCTCCCTTCGTCGGCTTTAAAATAATAAATAACGGGTGTTACAATAACCCCCTCCTAACCTCAACTATAAAAGCAAGCTTTAGGCCTCACTTTTTATTTGCTCATTCTCTAACAATCTCTCACACAAACCTTTCACCATCCTTGGTTATAATCAATTTCAAGAATTTTCTTTTACATGTAGTTTCAAGAATCGTCTAATATTAAGGTAATCTATATTGCTTATATATTATGCATTTCTATTTTTCTCAATCATCCTAACATCCAATTGTTTTCATGTTCTTACTGTTATTCTTTCTTCTACCAAATCTCTTTTAATTTAATCATTATAATTTGATAATTAACCTTCTAAGATTCACTAACCTTATAAAAATCACTAACATTCCTTAATCAAGTTAACAACACACTGACATAAACAATGAATCTTGTTTGCATATGGACAGTTATGCCGCCGCGTTCGGTTATTCCACACGATTATTTCTCTAAATAATGTCTATGCAAAACTCATGAAATATTTTTATATAACTCACATGAAGTTTAATATACCATATATCAACATAATAAATTTTATCTAACTCGTTTTAGTCTTTATCAATTTTGAAAGTGCACATAAGTGCCTTACTATATATTTGGCAGAATATAGTCTGACTTCAACTAACAATAACTTGGTCATAAAAAACTAAACATGATTAAACTCGGACTCCAATATAAATCTCATTGAATTACCTTTATAACGATAGTTTATACGTCTTTAAACTCAATCGGAACACTTAACAATAACCTTCACAAGATAAGTGCACATTTCAGCACCTTCTGTCTTAGTGCTGCTGTTTTGACCTATTTAAAGATATTTTTATAAAACTATTTCTGAATGAAAGTTGTCCAGGAGACTTTAAATTAGTAAAATATAAATTTTTATAATTTTATGAAACCGTTTGCTATTTTTAAAACCTGTTCAAACACATAGCAAACATTCTGTCCAGAATCTAAAATTGATGTAATATCCTTTTTCAATCTAACTTTCGCTTTTTTGCATTCTCTAAATGTCTTAACTTCTTGTAATGAATTATAACATCAAGTTATTATTTCTTTTTATCATTAGGACATCACATTTGACTCTTGAACATCCAAGCTCTCTTATGTGCATTATAACCATCATTATACAATGTGAGTTTTCATGTGAGTTCTCCATCCCCTTTTATTACTTTATTTCTCATGTTTTGGGGTGAAACATGTAAACCTTATAAACTTACACGTGTAAACATCTTCATACTTGTAAATGCATATGCAATTCATCTTTACTTTTTTGTCATGTTATTGGTACTATTGTGAGTGTTATATGAGATACATTATATGTTGACAATCATTAGCTATTGCTAGCCTGACGACGACGTCATAGATCTATGGGTCTGACAAGCCTATTTGGTGCTAAAGCTGATGTATTGCCGACTCCTAATAACGTATGACTTGTTCATCCTGGGAACCAAGTACACTTAGCTAATCGTTATAAACTTCTAATCTTAATCTTGGTCAAGGTTTGATTGTAGCTATATGTGTTCAATAAACTTGTATAATTCATAACCATTGACATGAATTGCTACTTGTAAATCTTATATATATATATATATATATATATATATATATATATATATATACATATATATGTTGGAGCATATATAGTCATATATAGTGTGTCTGTCGCTTGTCGAATAGTCTAGGCTTAATGTTATACACGTGATATGTTGTAAACATTTGAAATTGGGTCATTCGCAGGAGCATATGCGAATGAGACTCGGTCGTACGACTGAGCCATGCTAATGGACCAGTCGTGCGACTGAGAGATGCGATTGGGACATTCGTAAGACTGAACCATAAGTATGATCCAGTCGTACGATTGAACCATACGCATGGTCCATCGCATGAATGGGCCCAGTCGCATCTAATATGGGCCGAGGCCTATATATACCAGTTTTGATGTGTAGAGAGATTAAGGGTTTTAGAGAGTGTGTGCCCGGAAGCCTAGGGCTGCCGGATGAGAGGGGAGATCATGCTCGATCTTCCCCTTGCCAAGAGTCTTGATTCTTATGTTGTAACGAGCATGTAATTGTTAGGTTTTATCATTGAAACCATTCAATTATAGTTCGTATTATTGATTGTCTCTTGGTTTTTGTTGTTTGTTTATCCTTCTGTCAAGAACATGCTCGGATGTTTATCGATCTAGCCGACTTCACAATATATACACTAGGTTAGTATCCCATATATTACACGGGTTGAATAAATAAAATAATAATTAATTAGTAACAAATTTTTATGAATTATAAAATCATGTTTGAAAATAATATATGATTATAATTGAATATGAATAACTATTTCAAGTAAATAAACAATAGATAAGTTATGGATAGAGAGATATATAGATAAATAGATAGTCTAGTCAAACAGATTATGGTTAGTAATAAACACGAAAAGTTACAATATGATATTCTAATATATGATATGTATAAAATTATATATGCTTACTTGTTCAAAAGATAAAACAATTATACTATTTTTAAATCTTTTGTCTCAATAGTTTCATTTTTAAATATTCATTTTAAGATTTTATTATAAAAATTTATTATTTATAAAAATCTTATTTATTAAAAACTCAAGTTTCTAATTATTCTGAGTGATTTAATAAAACTACATTTAGAAAAATCTATATTTTTTATAATTTATTTTAAAAAAGGAGTAATTTAAAATATTTTGTTTCAAAAGGTTCAATATTTTAGAAAATATATGAATATAAATTATCGTAATAAAATTTATTTTAAAAACATAGTTTGATTTGTAAAGAATGTAGATGACAGAAAAAAATATCAATTCATCAAATTAATTTTTATGAAGAAAGAGAAATTATATAAGTGTTTAAATTAATATAATACCCTTTTGGAGGGAAATAAAATTAGGATATTTAAAAAAATGACAAGTGTTAAAAAGGTGGTTTAAAAATATACCAAGTGCTAAAAGAAACCTTTTTATTAATATCTATAGATATGTTTAATCCATGGAAACTCACCAACTTTCAAAGTTGACCCTTTATTTTTAACATGTTTGAGGATTGCTACATAAGGATTTCTCTTTGCTCATATAAGACTTGGACTTAGTTAAATAAGTATCTTATGTTGTTGTTTAAATATTTGTTGTATTGTAATGACTTAATTGTCTAGTATTATTCAATGAAAAATGACATTTAATATTATTTCAATTTATTTAATTCCATGAGCTATGAACAATCGTTTCACATGCGTCCACCTCGACAATTCTGCCGTCGGTCGGGGTGTGACAGCCACTTCGACTTGGGTATATCCAAGGGTTGGATATTCCCATATGGCTTTTGATGCTCAGTTTTCACTTGCAAGCAAGGCACTTACTCACATACTCCGCTACATCGTGCTTCATACCCGGCCAGAAATAATCTTTCTTCATATATTGATACATCTTTGTAGGACCAGGATGAATGGAGTATCGAGTCTTACAAACTTCATCCATAATCTTCCCACGTAAATCCTTATAACGTGGAATCCATATTCTTCTGAATCGGGTTCTAACACTGAGTGTGTTTTCACCCAACTCCACAACTATGCCTCTCATCCTTTCAGAGTTAAGAAGATCTTATTTCACCACCTCGTCTTGAAACTTCTTGACCTGCTTCATCATGTTGGAGGTCATTACTAACTGATAAGCCTTCACCTGAATTGGCTTGGGTCTCTCTTTTCGACTAAGGGCATCCGCCACTACGTTGGCCTTGCCCGGATGGTAATGGATCTCGCAATCATAATCCTTTATGAGCTCCAGCCATCTCCTTTGTCTCATGTTCAAATCCTCTGCTTGAAGAAGTACTTCAAGCTCTTATGGTTAGTGAAGATTATGCACTTCGTCCCGTATAAGTAGTGCCTCTAAATCTTTAGTGCAAAGACCATAACTGCTAGCTCCAAGTCATGAGTAGGTTAATTAGCCTCATGAATGTTCAACTGTCAGGATGCATACGCCATAAACTTTCCTCGTTGCATCAACACGCAACCCAATCCCGAGTAGGAGCCATCTGAATAAACCACCAAATCCTCGCTTCCCTCGGGTATTGACAAGACAAGAGCTTGCGTCAGCCTCGCCTTTAATTCCTCAAAAGCATTCTCTTAAGCTTGACCCCACAAAAACATCACATATTTTCAGGTCAGCTAGTCAATGGAGAAGCTATCTTCGAGAAGTCTTCGATGAATCTTCTATAATATCCTGCCAACCCTAAGAGACTATGAATCTCGGATGGCATCTTTAGAGACTTCCATTGCTTCAGCGCCTCCACCATTGCCGGTTCTACTATAATCCCTTCAGGATTCACCACATGACCCAAGAACTAAACTTCACCCAACTAGCATGTGTACTTGGAGAACTTACCATATAATTTCTCGTTTCTTAATGTATCCAACACCTTCGAATATGACCGGTATGCTCCTCCTTGCTCTTCTAATAAATCAAGATATCATCGATAAACCCAATCACTGATTTATCCAACATCGGCTGACACACTCGATTCATCAATTCCATAAAATCAGGTGGCGCATTGGTCAAACCAAAAGACATATCGAGGAACTTGTAATGTCCATAACGCATGCGAAAAGCTGTTTTAAGAATCTCTTGCTCCTTCACCTTCAACGGATGGTAACCGGATCGAAGGTGTATTCTCGAGAACCAACTGGCACCTTGGAGCTGACCAAACAAGTCATCAATCCTCACTAGCAGGTACCAATGCATCACTGTCAACTTGTTTAGCTCGTGCTAGTCAATACACATCCTCAAACTGTCATCCTTCTTCTTTATGAATAAGAACGGAGCACCCAAGTGAGAGATACTCAGATTAATGAACCCCTTATCAAGCAGTTCTTACAATTGCTTTGTTAATTCCTTCATCTTGGTTGGAGCCAACCGATATGGTGCCTTAGCAACAGGTTGGGCACCGGGTACCAAATCAATCTAGAACTCAATCTCGTGGTCCAGTGGCAGACCTAGTAAGTCTTTTGGAAACACGTCCGAGAACTCACACACAACCAGTATCTCCGATAGTTGTGGTATTGGCATATCTACATTCTTCATGTAGGCCAGGTAAGCACTACACCCACATCTCATGCACTTTCCCACCACCACCATCAAAATCACCATCGGAATCATCGTAACTTGATCACCGTAAATCGTCACTGGACTCCCGTCGGGCACTGTCAACCTAATCATCTTCTTGCGACACACAATGTTCGCCTCGTAGTTCACCAGCCAATCAATTCCTGGGACTACTTGAAATCAACCTAAGCTCATCACAAACAATCTAGTAGGAAAATTATGACCTTTTAGTTCTATGTCGCAACCTTCTATTAGATCAACAATCATGGTAGACTTACCTATGGTAGTTTCTACTTCGAAGGGCTTATCAATGCTCCTACTACTAATAGGCAGATTAGTATAGAACGCAACATAATTAAACTCCTACTAGCACTTAAATCAAATAATATAAAAGCAAGACTTTGGTTTACTATAAACATACCTCACACAACATCAGGTCCATCCTAGCCTCTTCCCGGTCATCATGAAAGCCCCGGCGCTAGCCTTCTACCTTTCAGTCTTGGCTGTCTTCTTTGCTCTGGACCTCTTAGCCCTCGGCTTCTTGTTCCCTGATCATGTGGCGCTCCTCGCCACAGTTATAACTCTCCTTACTCTACAATCCTTCGCCACAGTTATAACATCTCCTTACTCTACAATCCGTCGCCGCATGTCTTGTCCTTCCACACTGAAAACAGACATTCGATCCCAACCTAAATTCTCCGGTGTGCTCTTTCCCAAACTTGCCACACTCTTCAACCCTGCACCGGATGTGACCATATGTCATGCATCCACCATCACAGTTTTTGTTTGGAGCGCCCCGCCACGTCCAAACTGTTTCCCGTTCCAGTTTCGATCACCACTATCTTTCTTGTTTACCTCTACCATAGCCACCTCCCATTCATCATATAGCATACCCAGACCACCGACCTAAACATGCTTGGTCAGGCAACGATTATGTGCCTGCGGATGTCCGCAGGCAATCCATGGACGTACCTTTTGATCTTCTGATAGCGGCGTCACTTGATCTAGCACCAACCATGCCATCTCGTTGAACTTGGTCGTGTACTGTTGGTGTGTCATGGTTCCCGCTTCCAACTGTAGGAACTCCCACTCTACCATGTCCAACTCTCAGTGAGGACAGAACTCCTCAATGACTAGCTTCTTCAATTTTACCCATTTCATCCTCTCGATAACCCTGCTACCCTCAACTTGGACAATATCGTCCCACCAGCACAGGACAAGTCCATAAAGGAGTGGCAGAGAACATCACATTCTAATCCTCTTGGCAGTCGTTGATATCGAGCACAACCTCCATCTCTCGCACCCATTGAGGGCAACACAGCAGTAGTGCCATTGCCATCAAATGTCGGGGGATTGCATCTTTAAATTGTTCCATAGTTACAGCCTTGTGCTACCTCATGCATAGGCTTTTCTTCCTCCTCCTCGTCAGTAGAGACAACCATCTTAGTCTCTAGTTGCTCTCTCCCTCCTGAGGACCTTTTCCTCTCCTTCCTCTTGCCTTTCGTCACAACTTTTATCACTTCGGTCACCACAGACGATAAGATTGTCTGCATGACCTGGTGAACCTGTTCTACCACCACCTCCCAGAGGCCCTTAAGTTATCACTCTCATCACCACCCTCTGGATGGGGGGGTCTTGGGCACCTCATCGGCCACCTATTCAGCTCTAGGCCTTCCTTTTATACCCTATGGTCAAGCACCACGACCACCACGACCTCCATGCAGGATCAATATTTGTCACCAAACACTTGGTTTTCTCTCAAACTCACATGTACTCACATAATTATGATGAAGAAAAATCTCTCAATGAGTTTATTATAATATACTAAGTAACTTAAGAACACAAATGAATAATTTTCAAGGTACTTGTATATATTACTTCTCAACTCAAAGTTTACAAGACTCTTACAAGCATGATACAAGAGTTACAACAAGAAACTATATATATACTATCACCTACTCCTGTTTATACTTTGATACCAGCTGGAATCCTATAACTATAGCAGATACTACAAAACTACAGTTAAGGTATCTTAGATAATGTCTTATCTAAATATGGTAGTCATGGCATGCCCATGACTTACCTTTTGTCCCCAACTAAGTTGCAACTATACTAACAAACAAAGGTGAATAGTGGAATAAAGTATGGTCAACTATATGGCCTTTTTGGAAATGTTATGCAGTACCAGAGGTCTGAAGCGAAGTGTCAGAGAACCATACTTATGTCCACTGGTCCATAGCAGCATCTTTCCAAGGTTAATTGGCTTTGGAAGAACAAGTTCTTCCCAAGCCTTTTATAGTTTAGAAGAGGTTGCTTCTTCCATGGATTGAGGACTTCTTCTTGGGAAGTCATTGTCTTTGAATTCTTTTAAGTTTTGACCTTCAGAAAAGATGACTTTATCTTCAGAAGTTAGAGCTTTTCCTTCATAAGATGATGTTGCACTTTGTCTTCAGAAGAACTCCATTTTCTTCGAAAGTCCATACTTAGCTTTGGAAATCCCTCATAAGTTGTACCAAAAATAGCCTAAGTGTTTGTTTTTTGTTGTACAAGCCTTTCAAGATCCAACAAACTCCCCCTAGGCTGATGCTACCAAAACCTCACTTACTTCTGCTTCTCAAACTTTCTACACAAGGACAGGAGATACTTGTCTGTTTCTTTGTTATGTCCAGAAGTTGTGCTGAGAAGTCTGTGCAAGTCATCAGTGGATAGGAGATCCAGTCTATCACTTCTAATGACATGCACCCTTTGTTGTGCCCCCTGAAGAGAGTTAGTTGACGATAGTTATAGTTATACTCCCATCTAACAATGGATTCATGTTTAGGATCTACAACCATTTGAAAAATGTCTTTGCCTTTGGTTGTTGATCCTTTCCTCTTCTCCTCCTCTTTCAGTTTGTACTCTTCTTCAATCCTTGTCCTAGTGGTTAGCTTAACAAGTGAAGGTTGCTCAGGTGATTTCTGATGTGAGTAGCTACCTTAGAGTTTGAGGGGTTGGAGAATGGCTTCTCTACTAACTCAACAATATCAATCTACTCATGTAGAGAGATAAGGCATTAAGCCGTTTAGCTCGCCATTCTCTCTCAACAACAAAGTTCTGAGAAGAGTTTTCAAACCTCTACTCGAAAATCTTCTTTCTTAGTATAAGGGTTTGCTAGGTACTTTGTCCCCCTTCTTGGTATCTAGCAGAGTCAGCAGCTTCCTTCTTAGCTTCTTCTCTTCATCATTGAGTGAATCTGAGTTGAGTCCAAGAATTTAAACACCCTGGTCCATGTTCCTCTTGGCAAATCAAGGAATTGATCTCTTATGAGTTGGAGAATGGCTTCTCTACTAACTCAGCAATATCAAATCTACTCATGTGTAGCAGAGATAAGGCATTAAGCCTGTTTAGCTCCCCATTCTCTCTCTCAACAATAAAGTTGTGAGAAGAGTTTTCAAACCTCTAATGGACAATCTTCTTTCTTGGCATAAGGTTTTGCTAGGTACTTTGTCCCCCTTTGTGGTATCTAGCAGAGTCACTAGCTTCCTTCTTAGCTTCTTCTCTTTATCATTAAGTGAATCTGAGTTGAGTCCAGAAGTTAAATAGCCTGGTCCAATATTCCTCTTGGAAAATCAGGAACTGATCTCTTTTGAGGGAACTTGAGGATCCATTGACAAAAGTTAGCTTGACAGGGTCCTCCTCAGAAGATATTTCGCTCAACGTTGTGCATCTAATAAGCTTCATCTTGATCTCCTTAAACTCATCCAAGGAGAGATGTTAGAAGGCTGAGGGGTGGTCTGGATGGTTGTTGGGTAGGTGGTGGTTTTTGGGTTCTGGGTAGTGTTTTAGGTTGAAGGTAATAAGTTAAGGTGGTTATGGTGATGAGGTAGAATGATGGTTGGTGTGGGTTCAGGGGTGTAAGGTTCTGAAGTGGGTTTAGTTTTGATAGGAAAAGAATGGGAAAGGCTCCATTGAGGTTGAGTCTAAGTTTGGGTTGTAGGTTGGGGTTGAGGTGTTAGTTTGAAGATCATCCCTTGTCCCCTTCTGTACAACTATTTTTTTCCTAAGCGACTATCAGCCTTGATGTCACTGACATGTTACTGGAGTGTCTTTTCAAACATGGGTCCCACTTGCCTACTAGAGAAGCCATGAGCCCAGAGATAATCCTTCATTCAAGCCTTCTCACCTATCTTCTTGGTAGCAATGACCCTAGCTTCTTCTTCCTTTCTTTTCTTCTCCCTCATCTTCTCTTTTACAGCTTTCTTCCTCTCTTTCTCCAGCTGATCCTGCTCTTTGTTGAAGAGCCATAGGATCATTTCATTATTGTGTGGAGATAGTACTAGAAGAGAGAAAGCCCTGGAGGTTAGGAAAGTTATCCTTTCCCTCCTAAGCTGCAGATCACTTCCTTTTTCTTTCTTTCATATTCCACCTCTAAGGCCAACCTTGCTGCTTCCTCCTTTCTCTCAATCTATAGCATGGTTGCCTTTTCTAGCTCTACTAACTCCTCTAGTGGTAGCAGGAGTATATCTTCAGTGACATCTCCAAGCTTGATGAGCCTATCAAAGATCTCCACCCTTTTCTTGTTGTTAACTGCCTCTTGGTTGGCTGCAACTGCTTTTGAGCTGGAAGCTAGCAACTTCCCATTTGGAACTCCTTTTCTTTTAAGTTTCTCAATCCTCTCCTCCTCCTCCAGAAGCTCTTCCGAAGTCCTCTTCTTATTGCCTTTAACATCTTCGGAAATGCTAGACTTTGGTGGTTCTTGGATGGAGAGTTTAGCTTGAGACATGGTGGATAGAGATAATGAAGTTGTTTCAGATAGGGGTCAGTTGAGAAAGTCCTTACTATTCACCTTAGATGCCAACTCTAGAATTGCATCGGTGATGATTAGATCTTCGGACAAGGAGAATAGGCTTTCTGCAGCTTCCATCTCAGCTTCGGAAGATTGAAATTGTTCTTCTGAGGCTTTGACTTCAGCTTCGGAAGTTTGAGGGAATGCACTATCTGTCCTAACTATTTCAGTTGCTAGGCCATCAGTCCTCATTTCCCCTTCAAAATGAATCTCAGGTTCCATTTTGGCCTTAGGTTGACCAACTTCTTCCACCGTGGTAGAAGGTGCACTTATCCTCTCAAGCTCTTCAGCTCCAAAGTATATCATAGCCGCATCAGGGCTACGCTGATCTAAAGAAGATCTCAATAGAAACTTAAAGAAGATCCTGTTGAGATCTCTAAGCATCATTGGTTCCATTTGCACGACAACATGAGGGGGCTCAGGAAAGACTGTTGATGTAGGAGCCTGGTATCTAGAAGATAGAGAAGTTAAAGCTTGGCTCTGTGGTTCCTCGGTTCCTCTGATTTTGTCCCTGAACATTCTCCCCCTTTTTGGTAGCATCATATGGTGAGCTAGATGAGCTAGAGGAAAAGGTTAATAAGACCTGAATAGATACGTTCCTAATAGATCTTTCAGTTTGTTTCTCAGCTAGTTGAGCCTTTAAATTTTCAATCTCAAGTTGCTGAGTAGCAGACCTATTCTCTAAAGTCTTAACCTTTTATTCTAGGTTTTGAATTTAGAAAGTAGGTCTTGAATGGTGAGTTGCATACTACCCTCATATTCTTTTGAAGAATAATGGGGAGATGAGGTAGCATACCTTGTATGTTCACCCTCACCACCAAATGTGATTTCTTGGCACCTTGGTTTCCCTTGCCTGTGGATATCCCTTTCAGAGTCATCAAAAGGCATGGTTGCCATAGATTCAGTCTCAAAGAGGTACCACTGGCCTAAGGATCCAATGAGTTTCCTTCAGTAGTGGCAGCTGAATCTACATGAGTCCCCTCCACATTCGTGGGACTCACCTCAGTTGGTTTGAACTGATGTGTGCTAGAGACAAGAGGTCCTATAGGCTCTATTGATTTGATAGAGGGTTTTGTGAATCAACTTCATTGCCATGAAGAGACGTAATCTCCTAATCAGTTCTGATTAAAAGGTCAGTATAGGATAGGGAAATGAAGCCTACTAACTTGGGACGTTGGTCAATATCTATTAGCATTGAGCCTTTGGTGGGGTTGTCTTTTAAAGGTTTCTCAGGAGAGTCTTAGGACTCATCCTGAGGGCTTGTGGCTTGGGTTTAGGGCTCAAGGAATTGAGACTGAGGAGACTCAAATTCCATATTAAAGTCAAATGAGAAGGATGATGATACCTTTGACTGAATGGGAGCCCATGGTTTCACTCTAGTCTTTTTGGTTTGAACAGGTGAGGCTTGCTTAATTAGAGTAGACTGAGCAAGGGTTCGTTTGCATCTCTGATATATGTATTTGATGGGGTGAGTAGGAAGATCTAGCAAAGTAAGGGTAGTTGCTGGTATGGGTTCATCACTTGTGGGATGAATAGGGATGTCACGAGGAGCCATTGACCTAATCATACTTGGAAGAAGCGCAGTATATCTTCCAGTGAAATTGGTGGACACTCTATTCAAGATCTTCAAGATGGTCAGCCTCATTTGAGGGACATGCAGAGTAGCTGCACAAACAAGCTTACTCTGCTCCAACTCATAGTTGATTATGTGCTGGATGAATCTAGGACACATAAAGAATGTGTACTTTTGAAGGTTTCCATAAGATTAGTCAGTACAAACCTTGAATAGTTGAAGCGGAGGCTCTTCACCAATCCTTGAACTAGGCAGCCCAGTTCATATGGGATTTGATCCCATCCGCAGACTTGTTAGTCAAACAATAGAGAAGAATATGAACTAGGAACTTCCAGATGTAGGAGAAATTGAACTTGTACACTGTAGATCTACTCACTTCTCTACCATTTCCCATTTGGAGATATGTGTCATCTAGGTCTAATTTGGAGAACTCAGTAGGAGCGCCTTCATCATGGAGCTCCAGATGTTCCCGGATGACTTGTTCAGTAACGACCAACTCCTGGCTAGAAATGCTCGTCCGAATAACCCTAACTCCATTTAGGAGTACTATCTGATCGTTAACCCAAAATTTTTCCATATGATTCAAATAAACGATGGGGTTCACTGTCAGAGCGGTAAAGTAGGAAGATTGGGTAGAAAGGAGATGATATCTGAGAAGTCAGCATCCTTGGTAGAGTCAAAGAGTGCTACTTGATTGTGTTGAGGGTTGAGTGCCATTCTAAGAATGAAGATGATAAAACAAGTTTGCGCAGGGTGTGAATTTAGGGTGAATGGAGCTTTGGATAATCAATTTAGTAAAAAGATAGAGTGAAGAGTTTGGATTATTTAAATGGTATATGGCAGTTTTTCGGGTTATGGATAAGGTAAAAAGATGGTTTGGGGTAAGATATGACAATGGCGGTAAGATTAAAAAATATTTAAAAATTTCCAACATCGTTAAGAAAATCTTTACTTTTTACTGTGTGGGGCCCAAAGATTTCCGTTATACAATAAGATTTTCTTCTGAGTATAAAGGATTTCCAAGGGTAATCTTCTTCCGAAGGTATTCTTCTTCCGAAGCCAATTTTACTTCCGAAGGTAAATTTCTTACTTCAAGGAGTAAAACATGCCTTTCGAATGGAGAGCTTTATATGCTTCAGAAGTAGATCTGATACTCAATCAATCGCTTCTTTCAAGACTAAAAACTCTTCCGAGAAGAAGATTTCCCTTTGGAGAAATTTTGCTACGGAAGATATATGAAAAGAATCTTCCGAAGGTTAATTTCTCTTCGGAAAAACCCATACTTAGAAAAATTTAACCTAATGTAACAGGGCTTAGATTGTTATGACAAAAGACACATTTCAAAAAGGTTTTCAAATGAGATAGATTAATCAATGTTTATCATCCCAATAGTGTAATGAGATATTTAAATCTTTGTTCATCAAAAGCTTTAGTGAACAAATCAGCATATTGTTCATTTGTATTAACTTTGATTAGTTTGATCAGGATTTTCTCATGAATATCTCGAATGAAGTGATACCTCATATCAATGTGCTTTGTGTTTGAGTGTTTCACGGGATTTTCAGTGATGCAGGTAGCATTGTTGTTGTCAATGTGTATAAGAGTGCTCATGAAGTTGAATCCATAGTCTAGCATCTGATTTTGAATCCAAAGTAGTTGAGCATAACAACTTGCAGCAGTAATGTATTAAGCTTCATGTAACACCCGGATATTTATTATTTTGAAGCCGGTGAAGAAAGAAAAGAAAATAAAGTTCAAAGTCGAGGGACCAAACTCGCCAACGAAGAAAAGTTGGGAAATGTGGTGATAATAGTAGGGAGAGGGCAGCCCACTCTCCCCACACACCCCACATTTCAGATTTCATAGAGAGAAGAAGAGAGAAAGGAGAAAAGTTGGTTCGAGTTAGTTCGGGTCGCCAAAATCATCGTGTAGCAAGCCAAATCAAAGCTCTTGTCATTGTGCTCATTTGTGTGAGTTCTAGAACCCCACTTTTACTTGTTTTCGAACGATTTTGGGGCTGGAAAACATCTGAAATCGGGTTTTTGAGTATGTGTATGTTGACCCGTTGTGTATGTGTATGTGTATGTATCATGCGTTTGTGGCTTGATTGTGAGCTTATGTGTGCTTGAATAGTGTTGTGGTATGCATCCCTAAGGTTAAGGATGGTCAATTTGGGCTTAAAATGGGTTTAGAGGAGTTTAGAGGCCGAAAACCCGCGGCTGCAGTCGGGATGAACTGCATTCTACATCAGCTAGGGCTAGGCGACCAACTGGAGGCTGAGTGGAGGCCATACGGCCGATTAGGGTGTGATTGGGGTCCATTCGCACGATTGAATGTCCATTTGCATGACTGAAGGGCCAGTCGTATGGGGGTCATGCGACTGAAGGTCCAGTCGCATAAGTGCTCATCCGCATTAATCCTATTCGCATGAGGTCCATCCGCATTGTCCATTCGCATGACTGGATGTTCATTCGCATAGGTGTTCATCCGTATTAGTTCATTCGCATGATGTTGAGGCCATGCGACTGAAGGGTGTCCATACGCCCGAGTAGGGCTGTCACACCCGAGGAAAGTGTAGTTTGACTTCTGACTTTCGGGGAAAAGTGCAGATGTAAGTTTTGACGTAAAGGTTCACGTAAGAGCATGTAAGATGACATTGGGGCCTTAGAGAGCATGTTGGGCATGACGATGATGATGTTGCATGTTAGGGCTTGTTATGTATGTATGATGTTGCCCTGTATGATGATGATGAATGTGTATGATATGTTCCTTAATATGATGTATGTTATCTTTCTTGTGGCCTTATGTGTCATGTTAATGAATGAATGAAGTATTATGTAACGTAAAGTGAAAGATAATGAAAGAGGAACATAAAGTAAGAATGCATGCATTATTGAATGATGAACGAACGAAGGAAGGCTTGCAAGCACATATATGAGGTGAGCAACGCGATGGTTGCAAGAGACTCGGATAGCGTGCCATCGATGAGAATGGCAATGAGGTGAGCAACCCTGTTGTTGCAACAGACTCGGATGGTATGCAATCGTTGAGATTGCTATGAGGTGAGCACCCCTACGGTCGCAACAGACTCGGACAACGTGTTATTGTGTAGTTCCCATTCGGTGAGCCGCCCTATGGTTACAAGAGACTCGGATAGCATGCTATTGTTGAGATTGGCAAGTGGGGTGAGCAACTCTATGGTTGCAACAGACTCGAATGGCGTGAAGTTGTTGGGATGGTTAAGGAGGTGAGTGACCCAGTTGTCGCAACAGACTCGAAGGACGAAAGTATAAATGAACGAGAGATTTTATATGAATGAACGTAAATGATTATCGGAATAATGTACAGAACAGGATCTTGGTCATTCGACCTCAATAATCGTGGCTGAGTGCCACGAAGAGGGTAAAGTCTGACCGGATCTAGATAGAGAAGTGAACGATAATGTAACACGTTGAATGAGCAAAGTTAATGAACGGAATGATGAGGATAATACTAATATTATCTGTATGTACGTATGATGTATGATCGCAAATGAATGTAAAGTAAAGTATGTTTTATTTATAAAACTAGAACTCACTCAGCAACGCTGACTTTGATGTGTTTCCAGTTGGCAGGTAATGATTGCTGAGGATGGCACGGGACTACTCAGCTCCTTTGGGATAGCATTCTTTTGGTTAATATTTTTCCATTGTAATGCGAACAAGCTATTTTGTAATGATGTTGTATTAATATGCAAAAGCATTTACATGGAAATGAAAGATTGTTTAGTTTTCCGCTGTGATTTTATGAAATACAAATGTAATTATAGGTTTTATGTGCAATGAGAACCCAACTGTAAGCGTCCCGGAACGGGGCCTTACAAGTTGGTATCAGAGCCAAAGTTTAAGTGAAATGGATAAATTTCAAAATAAACCTAATCTTAAACTGAGAATAGGATGGAAAGGGAATGGGATGCCCATCTGAGTAGCTACGTGCCATCAGGTATTTTCATAAAGTTAACCGGTTTTATGTGCGCATGGTATGTGTTAGGTGTTGTATGTGGATTTAAATATTGATGTAGTCAGGAAAGGTAATGCTTGGGGTGTGAAGAGTAAAGTAAGTGGCTAATCACAACCGGCCACTGTAATTAGGGACTTAATATACTTAACATAAACTAAGCTGTTCCCTTGAATGACTGTGTTGGTGTTTGAATCTTTCAGTGTGCGTGTGATGGCCGGAGGTAGATCTTCGAAAGCTTCACGGGGTGGAGGTCACGGTGCTGAACCACGACCCAAAAGAGGGAGACCCAGAGTTGAGAGGGTGGTTCATGAAGAACCAGAGACCCCTCATCCGGAGGGTGGCGACAAAAGCGCCAATCTGAGAGCCTCAGTAAAGGAGGCTGTTGTAGAAGAAGTCCATCAAGTCATGCAGACAATCTTACCGTCTGTGGTGACTGAAGTTATTAAGGCTGTACGAGAAGGGGAAAGAAAAGAAAGAAACAGATCCTCTGGAGAACGGGAACAACCAGAGCCGAAAACGGTTCTATCTGATGACGAAGAGGAAGAAGAAGAGCCTGCGCCGGAGACGGTGCGAGGATGTAATTATGGGACTTTTATGAGATGCAAGCCCCCTACTTTTGATGGAAATGGCAGAGCTGCAGCTGCTCACCGGTGGGTGAGGGAAATGGAAGCTATTCTCGATATCAGCGAGTGCCGAGAGGACCAAAAGGTGAAGTTTGCTACCCACTCTTTTGTGGATTCAGCTCTATGCTAGTGGGACAACATTGTCCAAGCTGAGGGTAGTAGGGCCATTGGGAAAATGAAATGGCCTGAGCTGAGAAGGTTGGTGATTGAGGAATTTTGTCCTCATCAGGAAATGGACAAGGTCGAAAGGGAGTTCTTGCAACTGGAGGCGGGAACTATGACGCACTAGCAGTACACCACTAAATTCAATGAGATGGCACGTCTGGTGTCGGATCAGGTGACACCTTTGTCACGAAAGATTAAAAGATAGATTCAGGGTTTGCCAGCGGATATTCGCAGGCACATGATAGCTGCCCGGCCGAGTATGTTTAGGTCGGCGGTGGATTTGGCAGGGAGATTGTACGATGAGAGAACAATGGTGGTGACTGAGGTGGCAAGAAGAGCGGTGGTGATCGAAACCGGCGGGAAGAGGTTTGGTCGGGGTGATGCCTCGACGGGTAATAAAAGGCACGAGCGGATGACTGCCGTGTGGTCACATCAAGTGCGGGGTCAATAGGTGTGGCAAGTGTGGAAGGGAGCACGGCGGGGAATGTAGGTTTGGGTCAAACTTATGCTTCAAATGTGGGAAGGCGGGGCACCTGGCAAGGGACTGTCGTATAGTCCGGTGCTATAACTGTGGTGAAGAGGGTCACGTAAGTAAGGATTGTAAGAAGTCGAGGGCTGAGAGTTCTGGGATGAAGAGAACTGGAGGTGAAGGACCGAGGGCGAGCGCCAGGGCATTTACCATGACACACGAGGAAGCTAGGATAGACCCTGATGTCGTGTCCAGTACATTTCTGGTGAACCAAACTTTAGCTTCTATGCTATTTGATTCTGGTGCTAGTAGGAGTTTTATTTCTGTTGCTTTCTGTGCTAAGCTGCCTATTAGTAGTAGATGTGTTGATGCGCCCTTTGATGTAGAAACTGCCATAGGTAAGTCTACCAGGATTTCGGAGATGATAGAAAACTGTGAGGTGGAATTAGAAGGTCACAAGTTTCCTGTTAGACCGTTGGTGATGACCTTGGGTGGTTTTGATTTGGTTCTTGGGATGGATTGGCTAACGGACTTCGAGGCGAACATTGTGTGTCGCAAGAAGATGATTCGGTTGACATCGCCTGTCGGACGTTTGGTAACGGTTTATGGTGATCGGGTTACTACGATCCCGAAGGTGATCTCAATGGCTGTGGCGGGAAAGTGTATGAGGCATGGATGTAGCGCCTACTTGGCTTATGTAAAGGATGTAGATGCACCAACACCACAACTGCTTGATGTACTGGTTGTGTGTGACTTTCCAGACGTGTTCCCAAAAGATTTACCAAGGGTACCACCTGACAGAGAAATTGAATTTCAGATTGATCTGATACCGGGTGCCCAACCTGTAGCCAAGGCACCATATCGGTAACTCCGACGGAGATGAAAGAGTTGATGGAGCAGTTGCAAAAGCTGCTGGATAAGGGATTCATTAGGCCGAGTATCTCTCCTTGGGGTGCTCCGGTAT
The DNA here is from genome assembly GCA_025506515.1 of Flaveria trinervia. Classification (NCBI taxonomy): domain Eukaryota; kingdom Viridiplantae; phylum Streptophyta; class Magnoliopsida; order Asterales; family Asteraceae; genus Flaveria; species Flaveria trinervia. The sequence goes on along the minus strand of CM046442.1, from coordinate 68,621,884 downwards.
TGTTGTAAAGAAGAAGGACGGTAGTATGAGGATGTGCATTGACTACCGCGAGCTGAACAAGTTGACAGTGAAGAACCGATACCCCTTACCGAGAATCGATGATCTGTTCGATCAGCTTCAGGGTGCCAATTGGTTTTCAAGAATAGATCTTCGGTCTGGCTATCATCAGTTGAAGGTGAAGGAACAAGATACCCCTAAAACAGCTTTCCGCACGCGCTATGGTCATTACGAGTTTCTTGTCATGTCCTTTGGTTTGACCAACACGCCAGCTGCTTTTACGGATTTGATGAACCGAGTGTGTCGACCGATGCTGGATAAATCAGTGATTGTGTTTATTGATGATTTTCTGATTTACTCAAGGAGCGAAGTAGAGCATGCCGGTCACATTCGAGAGGTTCTAGAGACGTTGAGAAGGGAGAAATTGTATGCTAAATTCTCCAAGTGCGCATTTTGGTTCCGCGAAGTTCAGTTTTTGGGTCATGTGGTGAATCCTGACGGGATTATGGTGGACCCGGCGAAGGTGGAGGCGGTTATGCAATGGAGGTCACCAAAGACGCCATCCGAGATCCATAGTTTCTTGGGCTTGGCGGGCTACTATAGAAGATTCATCCAAGACTTCTCTAAGATTGCTTCTCCACTAACTAAGTTGACCCGAAAGGATGTGAAGTTTGTATGGGGTCAAGCTCAAGAGAAGGCGTTCAAAGAGCTGAAGGCAAGACTGACTCAAGCTCCTGTTCTGTCATTACCCGATGGAAGCGAAGATCTGGTGGTTTATTCTGATGCTTCCTACTCAGGGTTGGGGTGTGTGTTAATGCAGAGATGGAAGGTTATAGCCTACGCATCCGACAGTTGAAAGTTCATGAGGTTAATTATCCCACTCATGACTTGGAGCTAGCAACCGTGGTCTTTGCGTTAAAGATTTGGAGGCACTATCTCTACGGGACGAAGTGCACCATATTCACTGACCACAAGAGTCTGAAGTACTTCTTCGAGCAAAAAGACCTGAACATGAGGCAGAGGCGATGGTTGGAGCTTATAAAGGATTATGATTGCGAGATCCATTACCATCCGGGCAAAGCTAATGTGGTGGCGGATGCCCTTAGCCGAAAGGAAAGGTCCGAACCGATTCGGGTGAAAGCTTATCAACTAATCATGACCTCTGATATGATGAAGCAAATCAAGGAGTTTCAAGATGAGGCATTGAAAGAAGATCACCTTAACTCGGAAAGAATGAGAGGTCTGGTTGGGGAATTGGGTGAAAACACACTCGGTGTTAGAACTCGATTCGGTCGTGTGTGGATTCCTCGTTTTGGGGATCTACGGGTGAAGATAATGGATGAAGCTCACAAGACTCGATACTCCATTCATCCTGGTGCCACGAAAATGTACCATGACATGAAGAAAGATTATTGGTGGCCGGGTGTGAAGCGTGACATGGTGGAGTATGTGAGTAAGTGCCTTACTTGCTTACAGGTGAAGGCAGAGCATCAAAAGCCGTATGGGAAGATCCAACCTTTGGATATACCGGAATGGAAGTGGGAGCACATCACCATGGACTTCATTATGAAGCTGCCACGTACTCCGAAAGGGTACGATGCCATATGGGTGATAGTTGATCGTTTGACGAAGAGTGCTCACTTTCTACCGATCCGCGAGACGTATTCATCTGAGAGGTTGGCCGATCTGTTCATCATGGAAATTGTAACTCGTCATGGTGTGCCGGTGTCTATTGTGTCTGATCGTGACATTCGGTTTACATCTAAATTTTGGAAGAAATTCCACGACGCTATGGGGACGAGGTTACATATTAGCACGGCTTATCATCCCCAAACCGATGGTCAGTCAGAAAGGACCATTCAGATATTGGAAGACATGCTTCGAGCATGTGTGATTGATTTTTGTGGAAGTTGGGATGACCACCTACCGTTAGCTGAATTCTCCTACAACAACAGCTATCATGCCACATTGGTATGCCGCCATATGAGATGCTATACGGCAGGAGATGCAAAACACCCGTTTGTTGAGGTGATATTGGTCAAAAGGAATTGGGGAGCGTCGAGGTAATCGAGGCTACGACTGAGAAGCTTGAAAAGATCAAAGCCTTTATGAAGGCAGCCAAAGACAAACAGAAGTCGTATGCTGATAAACGACGTAGGCCGATTTCGGGGACGAAACCTATTTAAGGGGGGTGGACTTGTAACACCCGATATTTATTATTTTGAAGCCGGTGAAGAAAGAAAAGAAAATAAAGTTCAAAGTCGAGGGACCAAACTCGACAACAAAGAAAAGTTGGGAAATGTGGTGATAATAGTAGGAAGAGGGCAGCCTACTCTCCCCACACACACCCCACATTTCAGATTTCATAGAGAGAAGAAGAGAGAAGGAGAAAAGTTGGTTCGAGTTAGTTCGGGTCGCCAAAATCATCGTGTAGCAAGCCAAATCGAAGCTCTTGTCGTTGTGCTCGTTTGTGTGAGTTCTAGAACCCCACTTTACTTGTTTTCGAACGATTTTGGGGCTGGAAAACATCTGAAATCGGGTTTTTGGGTATGTGTATGTTGACCCGTTTGTGTATGTGTATGTGTATGAATGATGCGTTTGTGGCTTGATTGTGAGCTTATGTGTGCTTGAATGGTGTTGTGGTATGCATCCCTAAGGCTTAGGATGTTTGATTTGGGCTTAAAATGGGTTTGGAGGAGTTTGGAGGCCGAAAACCCTCGGCTGCACTCGGGATGAACTGCATTCTGCATCAGCTAGGGCTAGGCGACCGACTGGCGACTGAGTGGAGGCCATACGGTGGATTAGGGTGCGATTGGGGTCCATTCGCATGATTGAATGTCCATTCGCACGACTGAAGGGCCAGTCGTATGGGGGTCATGCGACTGAAGGTCCAGTCGCATAAGTGCTCATCCGCATTATTCCTATTCGCATGAGGTCCATCCGCATTGTCCATTCGCACGACTGGATGTTCATTCGCATAGGTGTTCATCCGTATTAGTTCATTCGCATGATGTTCAGTCGCATGGAGGCCATGCGATTGAAGGGTGTCCATACGCCCGAGTAGGGCTGTCACACCCGAGGAAAGTGTAGTTTGACTTCTGACTTTTGGGGAAAAGTGTAGATGTAAGTTTTAACGTAAAGGTTCCCATAAGAGCATGTAAGATGACGATTGGGGCCTTAGAGAGCATGTGGGGCATGACGATGATGATGTTGCATGTTAGGGCTTGTTATGTATGTATGATGTTGCCTTGTATGATGATGATGAATGTGTATGATATGTTCCTTAATATGATGTATGTTATCTTTCTTGTGGCCTTATGTGTCATGTTAATGAATGAATGAAGTATTATGTAACGTAAAGTGAAAGATAATGAAAGAGGAACATAAAGTAAGATGCATGCATTATTGAATGATGAACGAACGAAGGAAAGGCTTGCAAGCACATATATGAGGTGAGCAACGCGATGGTTGCAAGAGACTCGGATAGCGTGCCATCGATGAGAATGGCAATGAGGTGAGCAACCCTGTTGTTACAACAGACTCGGATGGTATGCAATCCTTGAGATTGCTATGAGGTGAGCACCCCTACGGTCGCAACAGACTCGGACAACGCGTTATTGTGTAGTTGCCATGAGGTGAGCCGCCCTATGGTTGCAAGAGACTCGGATAGCATGCTATTGTTGAGATTGGCAAATGGGGTGAGCAACTCTATGGTTGCAACAGACTCGAATGGCGCGAAGTCGTTGGATGGTTAATGAGGTGAGCGACCCTGTTGTCGCAACAGACTCGAAGGAACGAAAGTATAAATGAACGAGAGATTTTGTATGAATGAACGCAAATGAATTATCGGAATAATGTACAGAACAGGATCTTGGTCATTCGACCTCAGTAATCGTGGCTGAGTGCCACGAAGAGGGTAAAGTCTGACCAGAGCTAGATAGAGAAGTGAACGATAATGTAACACGTTGAATGAGCAAAGTTAATGAACGGAATGATGAGGATAATACTGATATTATCTGTATGTACGTATGATGTATGATCGCGAACGAATGTAAAGTAAAGTATGTTTTATTTATTAAAATAGAACTCACTCAACAACGCTAACTTTGATGTGTTTCCGGTTGGCAGGTAATGATTGCTGAGGATGGCACGGGCGACTACTCAGCTCCTTTGGGATAGCATTCTTTTGGTTAATGTTTTTGCATTGTAATGCGAACAAGCTATTTTGTAATGAATGTTGTATTAATTTGCAAAAGCATTTACATGGAAATGAAAGATTGTTTAGTTTTCCGCTGCGATTTTACGAAATACAAATGTAATTATAGGTTTTATGTGCAATGAGAACCCAACTGTAAGCGTCCCGGGAACGGGGCCTTACACTTCAGCAGTAGATGTAGAGACACAAGATTGCTTCTTGCATTGCCATGAGATGATCCTCCACCAAGAAATTGACATCCTCCTGATGTGGATTTCTTGTTGATGTTGCAGCCACCATAGTCACAATCTAAGTAGCCATAGAGATTGAAGTTGCTATTCGTAGGATAACAAAAACCTAATTTAGGTGCTCCTTTGAGGTATCTAAGAATTCTCTTGGCAGCAACTAGGTGAGACACCTTTGGAGCAACCTAATATATTGCACAGATGCATGTAGTAAACATGATATCAGGTCTATTTGCTGGGAGACACATCAGAGACCCAATCATTACCCTATACTGATGTTGATTAGTATCCTCCCTCTCAGAGTCAGGACAAAGGTCATGGTTTCTAGGTATAGGTGTCTTGGTTGGCTCACAATCCGTCATATAAAATCTTTCTAAGATATCAGAGACATACTTAGATTGATTTGTAACATCATGTAATTTTTGGTTAACTAGAAGTTAGTATTGTTAATTCTTGTAAGGACTATTGCTGTTAAATACGAAACTCATGGGATGCTTATGCTTATTGCTTCAATTGTCTTTCATTCTTTAATCTGAGAGTTAATAATGTCAATTATTACATATTAAATAAATAATAATCACTAATAATAATAATAATATCAATAAATTATAATAATAAAAACAATAAATTCTAAAAATGTATAATAATAATAATAATAATAATAATAATAATAATCATCATCATCATCATCATCATAATGATAATAATAACTTATAAAAGATAACCAAATTAAATTATGTAAAACATAATGTTTAGTAAGTTTAAGAGGTCTTAGTGTCAATTTAGAAAGTTTAAAAACAAAGTTTGTACATGAAATGATAACAAACAAACTACAGGGACTAATTGTGTAAATTTAAAAAAAACCCAAACCGTTCCCCCCTTTTACCCCCGACTTTCTGGCCGGCGCTTTGGCCACCGCCAGCCACGACTCCTGCGAGGCCAAAAACTGGGTTTTAAGCCTTGGTTTCGACCCCAAATTACAACAAAATGTTCGTGAGGAAAATTCGAACCTGTGGATAGACGTTAATGTGGGTTTCAATGCGGTTTTAACATTCTTTGAACTTGAAACCAAACACACATCAATAATCAAGTCGGTTTACACCTAAACCATAATAACAACACAATCAAACGACTAGAAACATTCCATTAATTATCACGAACTAAATGTGATGAATCATTGCACCTGCAACAACAATTAAACAACATAATTCGATCCATAACCCCCGATTTAAACGTTGCATCCGTTGGGTACCAAATTGAATGAATCGATCCTACAAAATTAGAGGCATTTTACTCTAATTGGGTTTCCTGAACTCCTTGAACCCTCAATTGCTCGAAACACATACACACACAACGAATTGGAAATCAAGAAAAGTCGCAAGCCTCATTCGAACCCAAAACCTTCAATTCAATCAAAATCAAGTAAGCTATTAACAGAATGAGGGTCGTTTAAATATGGGGAACAAAAGCCCCATGGTTAATTTGATTGACAACATCGAATTAGTGTTCAATTTGATCTGAGAACAATACTAGGGTTCTTGAATTTGGGGACATTTTGTTAACTCAGCTTTAAGCAATTTGGAACCGGATTATACCGCGGCTGAGAGCCTTGGTTCACTGGTTAAGTCACTACATCTCAAACTTGGAGGTCTCGGGTTCGAACCCGGGCACCCTCTATTTTTTTAAAAAAGTGGTTTTTTTAGCCTTATTTCAATTGTAGAAAAATTCTATTAAATATAAAATGATTTTTACAGACTTCTAACATTTTATAAATCATCTAAAACATTTTCTATAATTATTTCTTGAAAAATATTTTAACATTTTTTAATATAAAAATTAGTTACAAAGGTTTTAACTAAATATGTTTATAAAAGTACGTTTGTATGATAGTTTAAATTATTAAATTATTATTAGACTTATGTTTTCCTACATTATGGAGTTCTGATGATAATTATAGTATTCAGACATATCTTATAAGAATTATAGTATTCAAACATATCTTAATTAATTTACAAAGGATTTAATCCCTTCAAAATTTTATAAAATGTTACTTCTTTTATTGAAAAAAATATAAATAAGAGTTCACTAATTTTATTTATAAAATCCTCAAATTTTAAAACCTAGTTCGCGTTAATCGATAACCTCATTATTACTTAAAACTTGTAATATATTTATAAATATTTAGGTGCCTTGTGAAGGATTACGTGAAACGATGATTATTATTTCTTATTAATCATCAAGTATATATTTATTTCACATTTGTATATTTGTATACCCCTTTTTGCATATTTTTACAATTTGGGGTGAAAAATGTTACCTTATAAACTTTCACACCCCAACCTTGACGGCGGAAACGTCGAGGAGTGAGAGTTAAGATCGTTCACAGCCACATAACGCTATTAAATAATCCAAATATAATTTAAACATAAGTTTCATTTGTCACATTACAAACATAAGTTTCAAAGAAAATAAAAGCATAACGTAGAATGTAACAAATCATTCTATTTTATTTATTAATCTAGGTCCATTCCTAGATTGTGCAAGCTTCAATGTGTAGGAATCAACCTTGGGCGTTTCCTGAAACATGTTAAAATAAAAGGTCAACACAAAAAAGTTGGTGAGCATTCCATAGTTTTTAATACATAAGTATATAAAAGATGGCAATTCAAGTCATAAGTTAGTGAATATAGTGATTAGGGATGCTATGGTCCATGCAACAATCAAACCTTGACAATGTTTTACAAGTCTCAAACGTTAAAAGTATATACGATCAGCTAAGTGTACTTGGATCAACCAAGCAGGCTTGTCTTACCCATAGATCTATGACTTCGCTGGGCTAGCAATAGTTAATGATTGTACATATAACGCCATAACATGGTAACCACATAAGTTCAACTAACCACACTTAACATGATGTTTGCCATAAAGTTTACAAGACTCAAATAGGTTTACAAGTGCAATGATATAGGTTAACATGTTTCACCCCAAAGTGTGGAAATAAGAAAAAGGGGTATGGAAGAACTCACTTGATCAAATAATATATATTTGATGATTAATATGAATAAATATAAGCAACGGTTCAACGTAGTCTTTCACAATGCACCTAAAACAAATATATTTACAACGTTAAAGTTTAATTGTAATAAGTTTAGTGAATTTACGTGAACTAAAGTTCAATTTGATGTTTGAGGCTTTGTCAAATATATTTAACAAATGGACATCAATTATATTTTCTTGGGAACAATGTATTTATATTTTATATAAAGATGTGAAATAAGTAACATTTAATATAAAGTTTTGTAAAAAAAAATAAAGTCTCATCGCTAAATAGAATAAGCACGTTTTAAATAATAATTATACTTGTTATTTAAACAAATAATGTTTTAATAAGTTAAACAATATTTAAAATCTATTTTACCAAAAATTGCACTAGTTATATCATTTGTTTAAAAATAATTAATAATTATATTAAAATAAATTTCAAGAAAATTAGCTAGATGATTTAAAAATATTTGGAGTTTATAAAAGTTATTTTTATAATTATTATAAATTTTCCATAACTATTTTAAGGCCAAAAAGCCTTTTTTTTAAAAAAATGAGGCTGCCCGGGTTCGAACCCGGGACCTCATGGATATGGGGGGGGAAATCTTAACCAGTGAACTAGAGGGCAGTTGCCGTGCTAATCTCCGGTTTTAAAACTTTAAAAACACAAAGTTGAAGAAACTCAAATCGTATAAACCCTAGTTTCTTCAACCCCCAAATTGAAGTCGATTTATTGCTATTAATCAGATTAACCATAGGGCTTTTGATCCCTATGTGTAATCGAGCACGATGGTGTATTAAACTTACTTGATTGCCTTCGAATTGGAGTGTTTAAGCCCGATAAAGCTTTGGTCTTTTTTTCGCGATGAACAGGGGCCTTGATTTCAATAATTTAGTTGTATTTCAAGCAATTTAGTGTATAAGGATCTTAAGGGATCGAAGGGAGTATTTTCCCTCTGTTATATAGGTTTGATTCGTACGTTAAGGTGCCGTTGAGTTTTGTTTTTAATTCGATTGCCACGGTTATGATTAGGTGTGTTAATGGATGATTAACTCGAATTAAACCAAGCATTAAGCTTGATAATGATTAACCGAACGTTATTGTACGTTTGATTTGATTGTTCGACTTAAGATAGTGTTGATCGGTCTTAAACCGATCGAAACATTGATTTCGATTAGAACCCATTAAATCCGAGTGTTTATGGTCCCATAGAACGTGGGTTCGAGTTTGAAAATGCTTCCCAAGTCATTTGGCGTTAATTTGGGTCGAAATGTGAAGTATTCCCATGTATTGGGGTTCACCGGCGCCGCGCCGGAGCTGTGCCGGCCGGCCCCGGAAAAACGCGAGAGAGAGAGGAAAAAAACAACTTTGCTTTATTACAACTTTGGCCCCTATAGTTTTTACTTTCTGTTAACTTATGCAAAAACCTTTTATTTAATGTTTACAAAATAACAATAAGACCCCCTTAACTTCTTGAATCCAAGTTATAACCATCTCTTTACTTTAATAACTTTTATAATTTATTATTAATATTGTTATTATTATATTTATTTTTATTATTATATTATTATTATTATTATTATTATTATTATATTATATTATTATTATAACCTTACATTTTAAAAGAGCAATTAAGGTATTATTCATAAGCAACCCATAAGTTTCATAAACAACACAATTAGCCCATGCAAGGATTTAACAAGACTAACTTTAAATTAACCCAAAATTACAAGATGTTACAGTCTCCCCACTTAAAAGAATTTCGTCCCGAAATTAAGAATAAGTTAAGAGAACAAATGCGGGTATCTCTCCTTCATATGATCCTCACGCTCCCAAGTGAACTCAGCTCCACGTTTGTTTTCCCAACGAACTTTAACGATAGATGTGGTAGTTGTTCGGGTCTTCTTCAGGGTTCGATCCATAATCTCAACAGGCTTCTCAACAAAGTGCAATGACTCATCAACTTGAATTTCCTCTAGTGGGACATGCAAATTTTCATCAGCAAGCACTTCCTCAGGTTTGAGACATGAAAGACAGGATGAACTCCGCTAAGTTCAGAAGGTAACTCCAGTTTGTAAGCCACTTTCCCAATTCTTTTCAAATCTTGAAAGGTCCTACAAAGCGTGGGGCTAACTTACCCTTCTTCCAAAACGTACAACCCCTTCCATGGAGAGACTTTAAGAAGAACCATGTCGTCGACTTGAAACTCCAATGGTTTGCGTCTTTTGTCGGCATAACTCTTTTGGCGACTTCTAGCCACCTCAAGATTATTTCGTATTTTGGAAGTTTTGTCGGTCGTTTCTTGAATAAGTTCCGCCCAGTGATAATATTTTCCCCAATGTCAGTCCAACAGATTGGGGAACGACATTTACGGCCATACAAAGCCTCGAATGGTGCCATTTTGATACTTGAGTGATAACTATTGTTATACGAAAATTCCGCGAGCGGTAAATGCGTATCCCAATCACCACCAAAATCAAGGACACAAAGTCGTAACAGATCCTCGAGGGTTTGGATTGTTCGTTCGGTTTGACCATCGGTTTGGATGGTAAGCCGTACTTAAATCCAATTGAGTTCCCAAAAGCTCTTGCATCGAAGACCAGAAGTGTGAAGTGAAACGAGCATCTCGATCAGAAATGATGTGTAAGGGTACGCCATGACGACTCACAATTTCATCAACATAGATTCGGGCTAGCCTCGAAACCTTGTACGTGTCTCGTATGGGTATGAAATGTGCTGTCTTGGTCAAACGGTCAACGATGACCCAAATGCTATCATGACCACGAGGTGTACGAGGTAACTTGGTTACGAAATCCATGGATATATGTTCCCATTTCCACATAGGAATTTCAGGTTGCTCAAGTAAACCACTTGGTCGTTGATGCTCGGCTTTAACCCTTGCACACGTGAGACACTTAGAAACATAATGCGATATCTTTCTTCATTCCAGGCCACCAATATTGACCACGCAGGTCCATGTACATCTTATCGGAGCCAGGATGAACATAATATCGGGTTTGATGAGCTTCGTTCATAATGAAGTGCCGAAGGTTGTCACGATTCGGGATCCAAGTCGATTCAAGAAGTACCACATGCCGTTCGGTTTTGTTTCCAATTGTGACCGTACGTTAGTCACCAAATCTTCGTCTTTTCCTTCGTCGGTTAGTGCCACTTTGTGAGCCTCGCGAATGCACATCTCGAGGTCACTATCGATCCTTATGTTTTGAAGCATGATAGTAGCCTCGTTGACATCCACATGAATCTCGGTATCAAATTCTCCTAGCGTATCAAACCATTGCCTTCGATCTCGAATTTCTTGGAGCGAGACAGTCTTGTTGTGGACCTTGCGACTTAGTGCGTGGGCTACAACATTCGCCTTTCCAGGATGATAGCGAATGTCGCAGTCGTAGTCACTAATCAACTCAATCCAACGTCTTTGTCTCATGTTGAGATCCTTTTGATTGAACACGTGTTGGAGACTCTTATGATCGTTGTAGACTATACATTGCGTCCCATATAAGTAGTGTCGCCAAATCTTCAATGCAAAAACCACCGCACCAAGTTCAAGATCATGCGTTGTGTAGTTAACTTCATGCACCTTCAATTGTCTTGACGCGTACGCTATAACTTTGCCACGTTGCATGAGAACACAACCCAGACCTTGATTAGAAGCATCACAATATACAGTAAAGTCGTCGTTTCCATCGGGTAGTGTGAGAATAGGAGCATTACACAACTTGCGTTTCAATGTCTCGAAAGCCTCTTCTTGCTCGGGTCCCCATTCAAAAAGTCGATTCTTTTGGGTTAGTGCCGTTAATGGTTTAGCAATCTTCGAGAAATTTGCTATGAACCTACGGTAGTATCCCGCTAAACCCAGAAAAGAACGAACCTCGGTTGGGGTTGTGGGAATGCACCAATTCTTCACCGCTTCAATCTTGGTAGGGTCAACGTGAATACCTTGGCTATTCACCACATGTCCTAAAAATTGAACTTCTTCTAACCAAAATTCACACTTGGAAAGCTTAGCGTACAATTGCTCCTTCTTCAAAAGTTCAAGAACTTGTCGCAAGTGTGTCTCGTGATCGACTCTCGTCTTAGAATAGATAAGAATGTCATCAATGAACACGATTACGAATTTATCCAAATACGGTTTACATACTCGATTCATGAGATCCATGAACACGGCAGGTGCATTGGTCAAACCAAAAGGCATAACCATGAACTCGTAGTGCCCATATCGAGTACGAAAAGCGGTCTTTGGAATGTCATCAGTGTGAACACGTAGTTGATGATACCCAGAGCGTAGCTCGATCTTTGAGAATTGAGTTGCCCCTTGAAGTTGGTCGAAGAGATCATCGATTCGGGGAAGAGGGTATCGGTTTTTAATAGTAAGCTTGTTGAGTTCCCGGTAGTCGATGCACATACGAAATGAACCATCCTTCTTCTTCACAAACAGTACAGGTGCGCCCCACGGTGATGAACTAGGGCGAATAAAACCCTTATCGGTCAACTCTTGCAGTTGACTAGCGAGCTCTTGCATTTCAGAAGGTGCAAGACGATAAGGCGATTTAGCCACAGGGTTTGCACTAGGGATTAAATCAATCTTGAACTCAACTTCTCGCACGGGAGGTAACCCTTTAAGATCTTCGGGAAAAACTTCGGGAAAGTCTCGCACAACAGGAATGTCTTTCAACTCTTTACCCTTGCTTTCGTATTAACTACATATGCCATGAAAGCCATGTAGTTTTTACTTAAGCACTTGCGAGCCTTGATACAAGACATGAGTTTGAGTCTTTGGGATGATTTCTCCCCAAAGACCTTCAAAGTATCTCCAGTAGGTAAAGGAATTCGGATACACTTCTCAAAACATAGAATTTCCGCACGATGTTTGGCTAACCAATCCATGCCAATGATAACATCAAAGCTTCCCAATTGCATAGGAATAAGGTCGACGGAGAACTCGTGTTCGTTAAGACTCAAGGTGCAGTCGCGTATCACAACATCAACGACAATAGATTTTCCGTCGGCGATTTCAACAGTGAAAGATCTTTCTAGATTGACGCGCGGTTTAGAAAGTAAAACCTCAAATTCCAGGGACACGAAACTCCTATCGGCACCCGAATCAAACAATACAGATGCATAATGTTTATTTACGAGATACATACCTGTTTGGTAACAACCTATTATTGATATGATAAACGTAAATAGGAAATTTTGCAAGACAAGCAAAGGACTAGAAGGAATTTAGCGGCGTACCATTCACCACGTCGCTGTTGGCTTGCGCTTGGTTGACGTTGATGTTGAAAGCCCTTCCACGAGCCGGTGGCACAGTTCCCGCATTGCGAGGACATTGAGGGCGAATATGGCCAGCCTCGCCACAGTTGTAACAGGTTCGGTTGGTAAGCATGGCAGTGTTATTTGGTGCACGAAGACAGGTAGCCACCAAATGACCATACTTTCCACACAGCGAGCAGACTCGACATGGCATGTTGCTTGAATGATGGTACTTGCACGTGTTACACATAGGATGTGGACCAGCATAAACCTTAGCCATGGGAGCTTGATTCGCAACCATCATTTGTTTTTTAGGAGCATTAGGAGCGGTCACGGCGTAGTTACGTGTCGAGATGAACTTACGCTTCTTGTTTTGGGAAGATGACTCGGCCTTACCTCCTTTGTTGCCTCGGGTGTCACCTTCACCATAGCCTTGGAACCCTTTGCCGACATCGTGCCAGCTCTTATATGATTCTCGGTGAGCTGTGCAGTAATAGTAATCGCTTCCTCTAAAGTTGTGGGCCTACTACCCACCACAGCATCTTGAATTTGAGGTGGCACCCCCTTGATAAACTTCTCGATGTTACGGGGCACGGTGTCCACCATATGTGGTAGAAGCATACTCAACTCATGATGTCGGGTGGAATAAGCCAAGTGATTCCCACCATCTTGTTTAAGGTTCCAGAATTCCTCCTCCAGCTTTTGTAACTCGCTTCTTGGGCAGAACTTTTGGATCATAATATCTTTGAATTCCTCCCAGGGCATCGTCATTGCAACCTCAGCTCCCCGGTTTCTCTTTTCACTATTCCACCAAGTTAGCGCTCGTTGTTGAAGAACACTTGTGGCATAGCGAACCTTGAGCTCATCGGGGCACTCGCTAATAATAAATGTGTTCTCCATACCTTCAAACCACTCGAGAAGTCCCGTGGCTCCTTCTTTTCCACTAAAACCAGTGGGTTTGCACGAGTTGAAGTGTTTGAAAGTGCAAGTACGATTGTTCCCGTGTTGCTCATTCCCGTTTTGATTGTTGCTATTGTCTCCATTAGCACCACTATTGTTCCCATTGGTATTGTTGTGCTATTAGCCATTAGTGTGCTATTAAGTTCAGCAACCATCGTTGGGAGAACGGCAGCCATTTGTCGTGCAATCATGGCAGCCAGCTTACGGTCGGAACTTCCACGCTTTCCATGGTGACGAGACATGCTGGATATACAAAATGAGTTAGTTACAGGAGCGGGGAAACAGAGGATAGTAGTTTAACAAAGATAAGTTAAGAGTTTTAAGGTACACGGGATGTTTCCATTTGGTAACGCATTACCATTTGAAAACGTGGACACGTCAAGGTGAATTGACCCATTTACCTTAGAAACTTGTGTATGTTGACCATAGTTTATCACTCATCCCAGAAATCCCCAGGTAAGCATAACTAGTCCCGTAGGATTTATGCGATATGCTTGCCTTAGCCCGAGGGCCTTTTGCCAGGAAAACCAGGATACAGGTGTCTATGTGTCACACAACATTTCTTAGGTTCATAGAATTAAAACCTTGATGGGATTTATATAGATTAGACATAACGTCTAAAGATCCAAGTCATAACATAAGCATAATATTCCACGCGTCGACGAGAATAAGATTAAGAGAGTTCATGTTCGGGGGAGTCAAAGAGTCAAAGTTAAGTTTAGGGAGACAAATAACAATGGTTAAGCAATCCTATGCTAAGGCATCAAATTGCACGTAAGGAGCATAGCATTATGTAGCATGAAAAGTATATAATTTACAAGATAGAAATATAATTCTATAAGGTTCATGCATACTATAGCCTAGGTCACCATTTCTAATAACCTAGATCCCTATAGTTATGGGCTCTGATACCAATCTGTCACACCCCAACCTTGACGGCGGAAACGTCGAGGAGTGAGAGTTAAGATCGTTCACAGCCACATAACGCTATTAAATAATCCAAATATAATTTAAACATAAGTTTCATTTGTCACATTACAAACATAAGTTTCAAAGAAAATAAAAGCATAACGTAGAATGTAACAAATCATTCTATTTTATTTATAATCTAGGTCCATTCCTAGATTGTGCAAGCTTCAATGTGTAGGAATCAACCTTGGGCGTTTCCTGAAACATGTTAAAAATAAAAGGTCAACACAAAAATGTTGGTGAGCATTCCATAGTTTTCAATACATAAGTATATAAAAGATGGCAATTCAAGTCATAAGTTAGTGAATATAGTGATTAGGGATGCTATGGTCCATGCAACAATCAAACCTTAACAATGTTTTACAAGTCTCAAACGTTAAAAGTAATACGATCAGCTAAGTGTACTTGGATCAACCAAGCAGGCTTGTCTTACCCATAGATCTATGACTTCGCTGGGCTAGCAATAGTTAATGATTGTACATATAACGCCATAACATGGTAACCACATAAGTTCAACTAACCACAACTTACATGATGTATTGCCATAAAGTTTACAAGACTCAAATAGGTTTACAAGTGCAATGATATAGGTTAACATGTTTCACCCCAAAGTGTGAAAATAAGAAAAAGGGTATGGAAGACTCACTTGATCAAATAAATATTTGATGATTATATGAATAAATATAAGCAACGGTTCAACGTAGTCTTTCACAATGCACCTAAAACAAATATATTTACAACGTTAAAGTTTAATTGTAATAAGTTTAGTGAATTTACGTGAACTAAAGTTCAATTTGATGTTTTGAGGCTTTGTCAATATATTTAACAAATGGACATCAATTATATTCTCTTGGGAACAATGTATTTATATTTTATATAAAGATGTGAAATAAGAGTACATTTAATATAAAGTTTTGTAAAAAAAAATAAAGTCTCATCGCTAAATAGAATAAGCACGTTTTAAATAATAATTTATACTTGTTATTTAAACAAATAATGTTTTAATAAGTTAAACAATATTTAAAATCTATTTTACCAAAAATTGCACTAGTTATATCATTTGTTTAAAATAATTAATAATTATATTAAAATAAATTTCAAGAAAATTAGCTAGATGATTTAAAAATATTTGGAGTTTATAAAAGTTATTTTTATAATTATTATAAATTTTCCATAACTATTTTAAGGCCAAAAAGCCTTTTTTTTTAAAAAATGAGGCTGCCCGGGTTCGAACCCGGGACCTCATGGATATGGGGGGGAAATCTTAACCAGTGAACTAGAGGGCAGTTGCCGTGCTAATCTCCGGTTTTAAAACTTTAAAAACACAAAATGTTGAAGAAACTCAAATCGTATAAACCCTAGTTTCTTCAACCCCCAAATTGAAGTCGATTTATTGCTATTAATCAGATTAACCATAGGGCTTTTGATCCCTATGTGTAATCGAGCACGATGGTGTATTAAACTTACTTGATTGCCTTCGAATTGGAGTGTTTAAGCCCGATAAAGCTTTGGTCTTTTTTTCGCGATGAACAGGGGCCTTGATTTCAATAATTTAGTTGTATTTCAAGCAATTTAGTGTATAAGGAGCTTAAAGGGATCGAAGGGAGTATTTTCCCTCTGTTATATAGGTTTGATTCGTACGTTAAGGTGTCGGTTGAGTTTTGTTTTAATTCGATTGCCACGGTTATGATTAGGTGTGTTAATGGATGATTAACTCGAATTAAACCAAGCATTAAGCTTGATAATGACTAACCGAACGTTATTGTACGTTTGATTTGATTGTTCGACTTAAGATAGGTGTTGATCGGTCTTAAACCGATCGAAACATTGATTTCGATTAGAACCCATTAAATCCGAGTGTTTATGGTCCAATAGAAACGTGGGTTCGAGTTTGAAAATGCTTCCCAAGTCATTTGGCGTTAATTTGGGTCGAAAATGTGAAGTATTCCCATGTATTGGGGTTCACCGGCGCCGCGCCGGAGCTGTGCCGGCCGGCCGCCGGAAAAACGCGAGAGAGAGAGGAAAAAAACAACTTTGCTTTATTACAACTTTGGCCCCTATAGTTTTTACTTTCTGTTAACTTATGCAAAAACCTTTTATTTAATGTTTACAAAATAACAATAAGACCCCCTTAACTTCTTGAATCCAAGTTATAACCATCTCTTACTTTAATAACTTTTATAATTTATTATTAATATTGTTATTATTATTATTATTATTATTATTATTATTATTATTATTATTATTATAACCTTACAATTTAAAAGAGCAATTAAGGTATTATTCATAAGCAACCCATAAGTTTCATAAACAACACAATTAGCCCATGCAAGGATTTAACAAGACTAACTTTAAATTAACCCAAAATTACAAGATGTTACAGTCTCCCCAACTTAAAAAATTTCGTCCTGAAATTAAGAATAAGTTAAGAGAACAAATGCGGGTATCTCTCCTTCATATGATCCTCACGCTCCCAAGTGAACTCAGCTCCACGTTGTTTTTTCCCACGAACTTTAACGATAGATGTGGTAGTTGTTCGGGTCTTCTTCAGGGTTCGATCCATAATCTCAACAGGCTTCTCAACAAAGTGCAATGACTCATCAACTTGATTGCCTTCGAATTGGAGTGTTTAAGCCCGATAAAGCTTTGGTCTTTTTTTCGCGATGAACAGGGGCCTTGATTTCAATAATTTAGTTGTATTTCAAGCAATTTAGTGTATAAGGAGCTTAAAGGGATCGAAGGGAGTATTTTCCCTCTGTTATATAGGTTTGATTCGTACGTTAAGGTGTCGGTTGAGTTTTGTTTTTAATTCGATTGCCACGGTTATGATTAGGTGTGTTAATGGATGATTAACTTGAATTAAACCAAGCATTAAGCTTGATAATGACTAACCGAACGTTATTGTACGTTTGATTTGATTGTTCGACTTAAGATAGGTGTTGATCGGTCTTAAACCGATCGAAACATTGATTTCGATTAGAACCCATTAAATCCGAGTGTTTATGGTCCAATAGAAACGTGGGTTCGAGTTTGAAAATGCTTCCCAAGTCATTTGGCGTTAATTTGGGTCGAAAATGTGAAGTATTCCCATGTATTGGGGTTCACCGGCGCCGCGCCGGAGCTGTGCCGGCCGGCCGCCGGAAAAACGCGAGAGAGAGAGAAAAAACAACTTTGCTTTATTACAACTTTGGCCCCTATAGTTTTTACTTTCTGTTAACTTATGCAAAAACCTTTTATTTAATGTTTACAAAATAACAATAAGACCCCCTTAACTTCTTGAATCCAAGTTATAACCATCTCTTTACTTTAATAACTTTTACAATTTATTATTAATATTGTTATTATTATTATTATTATTATTATTATTATTATTATTATTATTATTATTATTATTATTATTATTATTATTATTATTATAACCTTACAATTTTAAAAGAGCAATTGAGGTATTATTCATAAGCAACCCATAAGTTTCATAAACAACACAATTAGCCAATGCAAGGATTTAACAAGACTAACTTTAAATTAACCCAAAATTACAAGATGTTACATAAACATTGCACTTGTAAACTCGTTTGATTCTTGTAAACTTTTGGCAATTCACTTATATGTTGTGGTTAGTTAATCTTAGTAATTACCATGTATTGACTATTATATATGCAATCATTAACTATATCTACACTTATTATCATGGGTTTAATTTCTTAGACTCTATATCTAATCTATGAAAATCTCATCAATGTTTTGATTTCATGAACCTAAGAATTTTATGTAGCACATAGACACCTGTATTCTGGATTTCCTGGAAAAGGCCTTCGGGCTAAGGTAAGCATTTTGCATAAATCCTAAGGGACTAGTTATGCATACCTGGGAACTTCTGGGATGAGTGAAAAACTATGGTCAACATACACAAGTTTCCAAGGCAAATGGGTCAATTACCTTGACGTGTCAACATTTTAAAATGGTAATGCATTACCAAATGGAACCATTCATGTGCCTTACAACTCTTGACTTACTCTTGTTTAAATTATTATCCTTGAAACCGAACACACATCAATAATCAAATCGGTTTACACCTAAACCATAATAACAATATAATCAAACGACTAGAAACGTTCCTTTAATTATCACGAACTAAATATGATGAATCATTGCACCTGCAACAACAATTAAACAACTTAATTTGATTTGTAAACCCCGATTTAAACGTTGCAGCCGTTGGGTACCAAATCGAACGAACTGAACCTATAAATTAGAGGGCTTTTACTGTAATTGGGTTTCTGAACTCCTGGAACCCTAAATTGCTTGAAACACATACACACACAACGAACTAGAAATCAAGAACAGTCGCAAGCCCCGTTCGAACCCAAAAACTACAAAAACTCTATTCTGCACATAGCATGCAGTGCTGACTGCCTCTACCCAGAAAGTAAGAGGCAACTTTGAATAAGCCAACATAGTACTAGCAGCATCAATAAATGTCCTGTTCCTCCTCTCAGCAACATCGTTTTGTTGAGGAGTTCTAGGAGCATTGTATTGTCTGGTAATTCTTTTTGAGTTACAGAATGAGTCAAGAACTTGATTCTTGAACTTAGTCCCTTGATCACTTCTGATTATTTTTACCTTGTGATCTATTTGATTTTTTATTTTAAGAATAAAAGATTTTTTAACGATTCAGCAGCTTCATCCTTAGTCCTGAAAAGAATACCCATGTAAATCTTGTAAAGTCATCAACTATCACAAGGCAATATGATTTCCTTCTAATGCTCATTATACTTGTTGGACCAAAGAGATCCATGTGCAATAAGTGTAATGGGGTGGTGATGGAGTTAACAACTTTGGATTTATGAGATGCCCTGTGTTGCTTCTCTTTCAGGCAAGCAACACGGTTATCTTTTACTGGAAAATTCATTTTTAGGCAAACCATGTACCAAGTTATTTTTAACCAATTTATTCAAGGTTTTAAAATTGACATGACGCATTCATTTACGTCATAGTCTTGACTTATCACCATCAGCTTTGGAAAAAAAAGCATGATACTTCTCCTAGTGGGGAAGCATAGTTCATATCCAGCTTGTACATATCTCCTTTCTTAGGAGACCTAAGAAGCACCAATTCCAGAGGAATGGTCATCCCGGGTTTAAGTATAATACATTCATGTTCTGTGAAAAGCATTTGGTGCTTTTGATCACAGAACTGAGAAACACTTAAAAGATTGTGTTCAAGTTGTTTGACAAAGTGTAATTTGTCAACATTTAACTTGCCATTGGATACACTCCCTCAGCCAGAAATGTATCCTCTAGCCTCACCTCCAAACTGAATAGGACCTTCATCAAAATGTTGAAATTGTTGAAGCAGAGATCTATTCCTAGTCATATGCCTAGAGCATCCACTAACTACAATCCACATATTATTGTTCTTGGCATATGGATGCTCTTGCACATAAGGTGAAAAATTGAGTTACTATTGGAACCCCATGCCTTGTTGGTCTTGGGTTCTTCTAATGAGGATTCTATTGAACCAAAACTAATGCATGGGGGTTCAATAAGTGTTTGTGAAGAGGAGGCTTGGGCTACAACATCTTTTTTGATCTTCCATTCAATCCCTTGGTTGATCATAGAGGATGAGCTTGTTGAAGCTTGAGTAGCATGGCATTCTTGCGAAGCTTCTTTCTTCTCAGAAGAAGCCTTCACCACCTTCTCTTTCGAAGTAGTCTTCTTCTGGGATGGTTTCAAGGGGGCTCTCTTGGCTTTCTGAGCCTTCACAGTTTTAGCTTCCGAAGCTATTTTCCCTTCGGAAGAAGGATTTTCTTCCGAAAGCAACCTTGCTTCGGAAACAGGCTTTCCTTTTGTCATCACTTCAACCATTTGATAGGGTTCAAATTTGAAACCTTCCTTGACTCCTTCTTTCTTAACATTATTTGCATAATGTGTGCTAGCATGATTGTAATAACAATCTTTGGCCATGTGGTTTTGCAAACCACATATTATGCATGCAATGTTAACCTTTTGGGAAAGTGAAGGTTGTTGTTTCTTGTCTTCTTGTCTTTAAAAACGATCTTTCCCTTTCCCTTCTAGTCCTTTTGTTGGATAGATGCGATAATAATACACACTTTTCCAGGTTCAGAAGTTCCCACCACCTGAAATCCACCTAAGATGAACACACCCTTTTGCTTTGGGTCAATCTTCAGCTTTGATTCAGCCACTTTTTTGGCAGTTTTTTCTAGTGGCCTTAGCTTGATTTCTTCTTGCTTTGGTGGTAAGAGGTTGGTCATCATTGGTAAGAGGGGTAGGATCTACCTGGATCTTCCCTGTGATGGTCTCCATACTTGCATCATTCTTTGACTCATGAGAAGGTGGGTCAGCAAATGGAACCTCTTGCTCTTCAGTAACACATCTTGGTTATCTAATAGACCCATAATAGTGTGGTGGAGCAATTTCATTGGTTCCTAACCCACCTTTGATTTGATAACAAAGTTTTGAGTGAGAAGATGATACAAGGATGGCTTGGAAGTTTTGCTCTAAGATAGCATGCTTCCTGGCTTGAGCTTCTGCTGTGACAAGCTGGGCTTGAGACTCAGACAATTTGGATATTAAATCCTTTATTTGACTCTTGTAGTTTTTATGTTCATGTTATAAAAAAGACACAGATTTCTCTAACTTTTCAATTTTTCTTTGATAGTCAGATTCAGTTCTTTTAAAGTCATATTTTAAAATATTTAAAGACTCGATATCAGATTTAATTTCCATATTGTAGTCCTCATACAGTTTTACATTAGCAATACAAGCTGGAATATAGAGATGTTCATATACCTTGTTGTCATCTGTTTCAACCATGAGTGCTTGAGCAGGATTCACATCTTATACCATAAAGCTCCAGTCAACTTCTTGAGCTACAACCGTTGTTTTAGTTGACTTCCTAAGGGCTTTAGGTGTAGAGGCTTGTGAGGAGGCATAAGAGGTTCCTGGATTTGACTTGGGAGCCTTGCATTCCCTAGCAAAATGACCAAGTTGGTTACAGTTGTAACACTTTGCCTTGGTTTTGTCAAACCCAAACTTGGTGTTGGTTGGGTTTTGAGGAAATTGCCTTCCAGTTCTCTTGAAGAACTTCTTTGCTCTATAGGTAAGCAGAGCCATTTGTTGGACTATGTCCACATACTCAACATCATCTGGGCTGAAGCACTCTAGATCATCAGAGCAGAACTGATGATCACCAGAGTTCCCATTTCGTAAGATAAAGGCACATCTGTCCTGGAAAGAACCTTGCTAAGCCTATTGAGACCTTGGAGTCTCAAGAAATATGATGTAGCGTCCTGAAGAATAGGATGGCTGCTCAGAGTAATACAGGTACTACTAAGTGTTAGAATCTCAGCCCTTGGTTTAATCGATTGAACAGTTTCAGCAGCGGAATAGCTCAGAATTAGACAAATTCAAACAAGAACAATTGATATAAAACGATAAAAGAATTTTGTTATAGAGAGAGAAATATCCGACAAAAGGAATATTGCATTAAGATTGTCGGCCTCAAAGGCACGATTACAGGTGAGTCATCTTTCCTTATAAAGGAAAGAATGACGTAGGCTGATGTCACCTGAAAGTGACATGTAACCGTTTTATAACTACTGATGTTAACAACTACTGAAGATGTCAACAACTGACATCTTCTTACAAATGTTCCTAAGTGTTAAACATCTTATTTACAACTACTGAAAAACATAAAACTACTGAAACTACAACAACTGAAGAACAACCTCTTCAGTTGTTTACAAGTACTGAAAAGAAAAGTAAACAAACTACTGAAAGGAAAAGAAAACTACTGAAGAAGAAAAACCATCACAACAACTGAAGAAGCCCTCTTCAGCTGTTGTCATCAGCTGTTAACATCAGCTGATGTCTTCAGTACTTAAACATCAGACTTTGTCTTTCAGCTGTTGATCTT
Source organism: Flaveria trinervia (assembly GCA_025506515.1). Lineage (NCBI taxonomy): Eukaryota > Viridiplantae > Streptophyta > Magnoliopsida > Asterales > Asteraceae > Flaveria > Flaveria trinervia. Next base: position 68,599,263 of record CM046442.1, on the reverse strand, counting down.
CAGTCTTTGTCTTCAGTACTTGTTGAAGTCTTCAGACTTTAGATCTTCAGCTGTTGTCTCAGTCTTTGTCTTCAGTACTTCAGACGTACTTCAGCAGTTGTATTCTTCAGACTTTGTAGAACAGCTGATCAGGTCTTCTTCAGCTGTTGTGATGTCCTGTGGGACTTAGAGGTTTCTCTGATCAGGCTCATTGGTTCTTTTGGTCCAACACTAAGGTTGGTTGGGTCCTCAGCCTTTAGCAACCATTAAAGCGTTGCTAGCAGGAAAGTTTGAGGGTCTGCTCATCAGATGGCCCCTCTTGTTTTCCATCTCTACACGGTATCATCAAGAATACCGTATAGTTTATTCATGGTGAGGGAGTTCAAATTCTCTGTCCTTTTGATGGAGACACAATAGAACGTCCACTCATTTGGGAGTGCATTCATAAACTTTCTTGAGAGGTCTCTCAAGTCAATGGTAACTCCCACAGACCGAAGGGAAGCAATAAGGTCCATGTACTTGAAGTATTGATGGCTGAGGGTCTCTCCAGCAATGCACGTATAGTTCTCAAACTATTGCTTGAATGAATCTTTCTTGTAATCGCTAGAGTTTGAGTACTTTTGTGATAGTGCATCAAAAAGCTCTTTAGTTGACTTGCAATGCTCAAACCCCACTGATGGGTGCGGATAATATATAATTTTGATAAAGATTTCTCGCATAGATTCAGTTTTAATTGGTTATTACTAATACTAAACCACACACACAAAAGGCAAGTGTACCTGTTGTGTGGTAATATAGTGTTGGTAAGAACCGAGTATCAATCCGTGGACACACCTAGCCTACTCAACAAACTTGACGTTTGACTATCAGATTTTTTTTTTTTTAAAGAAAATGATAAGTTGCATTGGAAAGAGTTTTTAGGGTTTAAAAACAATGATAAAAATAAAGTAAACTAAGAATTGAAGCGTTTGGATTTAAAACCAGGGAATAAAAGTTATCATCCTAATTAGACTCCACTTATGTAATCATGATGAATTAGCGATGTGATTTAAAGATATCGATTAATGTAATTATGTTAATGTTTATAAAGATGAGCTGGCGCAATTTCTCGTCTATCTTGCTGCCGTAGTGACTAAGATCACGTCATGCTGAGTTTTACTACTTAGATCAAAGCCCTAGTAATGTAGGTAAATCTTTTGTGACCTATTTGGCATATGTTTTTTGAAAACATAACTTAATGTTAAAAAGAGAGTTGATCAAGTTCCTTCCTAACATACCATTAATTTTAGAAAACCATAACAATTACCGAAGATTTCTCAAACTAATAAAAGGGAACCCGCAAATGATCAGAAAGTTAAAGTGATATGATTTCTAATAACCATTTCTTGTTCATTAGCCATGGATTTATTATGAAGACCGGTTTCGTGAATGAAAGTTAATCATATGGTTTTTCAACCTTGTATGACAATCACAATCACAAACCATAAATTTATAACTTCCCGTTCAAATGTAGATGCTACCCATCAATAGTTTTCCCAAGACCACCATAACATTAACACAATATTTATCACACCATTAGTTCATCACGAATTACATAAGTTTCATCTGATTAGAATGATAAAAAGAGTTTAGCTCATAATGAGCTTGAACATAACAACATATAACAAAGAAGATAGATATGTAATCATCGGTGAAATGGAACAATCAAACCGATAATCCACAATGGATGACGTTTAGACGATCCCTAGCTTCTTCCAAGTGTTGTATGCACCTCCCGAGCCTCTAAATGACCTTGATGTCTTGATTCCCGAGAGAGTTCTGCAGAGTAACTCTCCCACCAAAGCTTCTTAAAAATGGTGAACTTAGGCTTCTATTTATAGGCTTTCTGGAGTGTTTAAGCACGGCCCCGTGCTAGTACAATGCTTACGAAAGTTGGTCGACTCGTACATGAAGGTTGTGTCGGGCATGGCCCCGTGCTAAATAGGGCACGACCCCGTGTTGGAGGTGGGGCACGGTCCCGTGCCTCATGGGGCATGGCCCTGTGTCTACTTTTAGGGATAGTACTTTTTGTCCTGTCAGATGTCCAAACACGAGGGTGTGTTAATTTAGCACGGGAGTGTGTTTCTGGCAAAGCATGGGGGCATGCTTAATGAGGCACGGTCCCATGCTTGGACTCCAAAGCTTGGATTACTTCAGTTTTTGCTAAATATGGTTTATTTGTCCATCTTGCCCTTTTAAACACCTGAAAACACAATTTAACATTTTAAGTACATTTTCATCATTTTAAGGAAGATATTAAGGAATAATTTATGTGCTTTTGGTTGGATTTTTATGCATAATTTGGAGCACATCAAACATGCCCACACTTGAACTTTGCTTGTCCTCAAGCAAAAATCACTTAAAACGACAAATCCACCAAAAACCAAATAAATCAAATTATAAACATGTCTTTCGAGAAATACGCAAGTAAACATTATTTTCATCCAAATATAAATATTCCAAGCATATGTAAAATGATATCCTAGTAAGCAATAGATTGGTTAGTAAAGATTAGTATCATGTAAAAATTCACACTTCTCACAAGATGCACTCACACTCGGTTAAATATATGGAGTCATAATAAAGATTAAGTATGACTAATACACTCGATTGCCTAGTTTGAATACGTGTAAAATCATATGCTTGTTAAGGGATCAAATCTCCACCTACTTAAATATTTACTTGCATAAATCATTAGGTCTTTGACGGGTTGTAACTTGGCTCGGGCTCGGGTAAGGAATATTTGGAAAAAGTGGCTAATTGTTAAAGACGACGGTCTTGGCTTATTTTTTCTAACATAAACTACAAGGAAAGCAATAAAAGGTTCCCTATACAATACTTCAAGCTAAAAGGGATATGCTAAATTGAGGACTCATTTAAGGTCAGATTGCCAAGACCATATTTTGCTTTCAAGAACCGTACTTCATCTTTTACCCGAAGATACACAAAACTTTCCTTTCTCAAGGATCGTTCGGCTTGAAGCCTAATAGCACCCAATCGGATTAGTTCTGTGTATTCGTATTGAGATTCAGTTTGATTCTTTTTGCATTTTCTATTATGGGACCAATTTCCACAATTCGGGCATCTTTCATATCTTTATGGTCATCTCTTTATAGCACTTTTTGAAATCCCACAAAATGGCGGAACTTGTTCCTTTTTTCATCATTTCTTTCTTGCGTGGAGCGTGAGATTGAAAATTTGTACGTGGATTTCCGGGGGAAGTCCCGGTTTTGCGTGATGAAGGCAACAAAGCAAATTGAAATCAAAAGAGTGCATTCCAGTTCTTTAAGGTCTACCAGTAAAAGACCAAATTTTTTTTAAGCCAAAATGTGTCTTTAATGAAAACGGGTTTTGTTGAAGGCTTTTTTGGTTAAGTAACTTGGTGGTTCGGGTGATTGAAAGATAAAACGTTTAAGCTTAACGGGGCTAACTAAAGTTGACGTTTGGGTAAGAAAATTAAAGAGAATGGTTGAGGCTTGAATGGTTAAGGTCACCTGGTGCCTAACTCATTTTTATGCAACAAATACTAATTAAGGTCTTGAAATGTATACCCAAAACAAGTTCTAATCGCACGTATCATATGGCACCCTTAATTAAATCCAGAATGGAAGTAGAATTGCAATTTGCAAAAGCTGTTTAAGGCTAAAAAATAAACTCACATATGGACAGAATTGGGTAAAAGTGTTTCATTTTAATGATTAAATATTTTACTAGATTAGATTATTGATTTTAAGGATATCACAAAAAAAAATTTTCAATTTATTTGGACGCCATGAATTTACTTTTTTATTTCCAAAAACGTATATTTATAATTTGGTTTATCAAAAATTATATTAAGTTTTTGGCTTCTTGTCACAAAAATTACTTAAGTGATCTTTTCCTAAAATTTTTAAATTTGGACCTTTTTAGCAAAGTCAAATGCATTACTCCCATCCCCACACTTAAAGTTCACATTGTTCTCAATGTGACTAACAAAATCTAGATTGAGAAAGGGGTAATGAATTAACTCCCCTAAAAATGATGAATTTATCACTTGTGTTTGGTTGCCCTTGTTTTGGTAGAATCTTTGGGATCACCTGAAATGTCACCAATTTATTGAAAACATTAAAATCCTAAACACACAAAATTAAAAAACAAAATGACATAAATTAAAAGATAGATTGGCACGAAACAACTGTGTCGGGTCCCCAAAAATGATACGGTTTTCAAGGGCTTTGTGGTTGGGATATCCCCCCACTCATGGTACATTCGGTTCCTGATGTACGTGACATCGTTGCTTAGGTCATCGACTCAGGAATGCAGATTTTGGACTCGGTTGAAGGCTCGTTGGGCATATTCAAATGATCGCCTTGCATGGTCGCTGGTGGTTTAGCTTGACTCATAAAGGTCTAACATGGTTGGTAATTCCCTTGTACGTGCTTGAAGATCCAGCTCTGGTTCCTTCCGGCTATATTGGCATGTCGAGATCCATAATTATTTCTTTGGGGTCCACCGGAACGCAGATTTGTCCCTTCTTATCCATGAATCTTGGCTGCCCATTTGGTAGGCTCATCACCATGTACATACTTATGCAAATGTTCAATTCTAACAGTCCCGACATCACATCTTCAGTTCCCTCAGTGTTATAACCATAGCTCTCGTATAAGTTCAAAATCCAGTTTCCTCCAAACATGGGCATTGGAGCACCTGCAATCGCATTCCTGGCTGAAAGATTACAAAATAAATACCCAATATTACATGGCAACTAATTGACCATACAATATAAAATGAACAAGTCCCTCAAATTAACAACTCCGTCACTTTGACCACGAGCTGTTATGGAATGACTAAGTAACCGATGAATGTATCGCAACAGCGGGTCTCGTATCTGACTGCTTTTTGTTTTACTCGAGTTGAACCCTCCGGTTCTAATCCGCTCCCAAAATGCTTTCCTCATTGCAGCACTTTCCGCGTCTTTACTTTCCTTGTCCGGGAAGGTAGGGTACACCGGCATTCCACATATTGCTTCCTCCTTCATTTCTTGTTCCGTGTAGATTCCGAGATAGACACTAAACAAGGTAATGGATGTTTTGTGCCAATGTCCAGCAAGTCTGAATGAAATTGCATTATTATCCCAAGGATCAGAGTCTTTCATGCTAAATTTGAAAGATGCTAAAAATTCAAGAGATAGTTCATAAACAAAAGGTCTATTTTGTGAGAATAAACGCTTCCACTGAACACTAAATAATGTATTGTATCTTTCTAGCTGTTTGACAGCCGCTAGTGTTTCTTCATCTGCTTGTAAGTGGGATCTTTCGACCCTTTGTAGTAGTCTTTGAAGTCTATCATGACACAATCTGTCGCGACTCCCTTCAAAATGTAAGTAGGGATGATTCTTGAACCTGAAATTTTTTAAAAATAAGTTAATTATATGCAAAACAAATTTCTTGAACAGTTTCATGATGGTAGTGAAAACCATGTGTTTTTCAAGACATAACATCATAATGATTCAACTCATGTTCAAAAATAGTTGAAAATTTGTCATCCAAGGAAAAATTGTTGAACATGGGGGTGCGTTTTGTGAAACGTGGGGGTGCGGTTAACATGGTTAGGCATGAAATCTTGACTCGATCACGCGTGGTTTAGTTTCTAAATCTTTGATTAAGCATGGGTTTAACATTCTCTTTCTTTAAAAATCAAAGATTATACATTTAACATTTTAATCACTTATTAATAATTCAAGATACTCAAAAATATATACAGTGTTTAATACCACTTGTGAATTCTTGTAACTTGAAGATGATTAGCAAAGATTTCACCACGAATTATGAAGATAGTCTTGTTAACAATAAAAGAAAACAAACTAATTAACTAACTAAACAAACTAATTAACATTAATCTACTACAAGAATAAACATGAACAAGTAGGTTGAAAGTATTCATCATTCCATAATACGTTTAAGAACAAACCATTACACATAATTGCTAGGATTTCGGTTGTTTAGAGACCTAATCACCAAACTACATGTAAATGACTATCATAACCATAGGAATTAGCATACTAACCTCTTGATCAAATACTTTTGAAAGTTCTCTTGAAAGATGAAAGAAAATTGAAAAAAAGGTGAAAATGGAAGTAGATACGAACTTTGCAAGCAATGAAGTCGGTTTTTAACATCCACAATTGATGGGGAACAAGACAAAAGGCTGAAATTTGTCAGATGGTGTCAAATTTTGTCGAAAACGGGGGCGTGCCTCCTTAGGCACGGGACCGTGCTTAAGTGATGTTGATCGGTTTCAATTTTTGTTGTTCCGTTTTTCAGTTTCGCGTGTTACACAATTTTCCCGGTTAAGTTTTATCACTTCCAAATCATCAGAAAAGATACGAAAATAGTCCTAAAGTTAAATAACACAAGCCAAACTGAAAATTACATTTCCTAGGGTCCTACGGTTACATGATACGTTAAAATCCGAGAATCTAAAACAGCAAAACCAGACTCGTTAACGTGCATAAGCGCACTTAGCACATCACGAAATACTATTAAAAGAAGCCTCCACACATTTCGTGTGGAAGGTTCGGGATGGGATAGTGAGAAGTGTGGTTGCTTAATTCCACAAGTTGATAGTTAATGGAAATGAGTGTCTCGCCCATCTGTTGAACTTTTTGGATAAGTTTATCTAAGCATTGGGATGCAACGAGGTTCATTTTAGTCAATTGCTTGATAAGCTCATGTAGCTTAAAGAAGTATTCTTGAGTCGTTGGCTCTCGTGTTTCAGAACGCGGTTTCTTCGCAGGATTCCAGTTGGAACTTCCGTGACTTGATTCTTTCATTTTTCAGACGTTTTTAAACAGGATGGGTGTGATGAAAGAATGGAACAAGTGTGGTATTTATATATACGTCGTGTAAAGTGAACACGGGGGCATGCTTGGCTAGGCACGACCCCGTGCTTGTCAAAATTCATCTAGAATTCGTCTTAAATTCGACCTGCAATGTTCCAGAGTCGTCAGCGGAGATCGTGGAAAAAAATTTCAGAGACACGGGGGCGTGCTTCATGAGGCACGACCCCGTGCATGTGCTTGTGTGGTCCTAAAAATTGTAAATAAAATCAAGGAAAACTTATGTACAGGTGTCGCGTTTAAGTTTCGGGTCTTCAGCATGACCCTTCCCCACAATTAGTTTTTGTCGGGGTGGATGTGTAATTCGTCCGAGGGAATCTTGGTTTGTCCATCATTATATGATTTCAAATGATGACCATTCACTTTGAAACTTAAACCTTCATGGTTATAGATTTCAATGGCACCATTCAGCAACACATTTTTGATCGTATAAGGTCCAGACCAACGTGATTTAAGTTTTTCGGGAAACAAACGTAAACGAGAGTTGTACAATAAGACACGTTCTCCCACATGAACTCGTTTTGTGTTCTTTAATCGAGTGTCATGGAATTTCCTTGTCTTTTGTTTGTAAACCCTAGCGTTTTCGTATGCTTGTTCTCTCAATTCCTCTAATTCGTGAGTTGGTATGAATCGATTCTTTCCTGCAAGGTCTTGGTCCAGTTTTGCTACTTTAAGTGCCCAAAAAGCCTTGTGCTCTAGTTCCATTGGTAAATGACATGACTTCCCATAGATTAGTTTGAACGGTGTTTTGTCGATGGAGTCTTATAGGCTGTTCGAAAAGCCCATAATGCATCATCTAATTTGTAGACCAGTCCTTGTGGTTTTCACCTACAGTTTTCTCAAGGATTCGTTTGATGCCTCGGTTAGTGACTTCGGCTTGCCTATTCGCTTGTGGATGGTAAGCAGTTGTAAAGCAATGGTGAACTCGATAACGTGCCATTGCTCATTCAAGCTGATTGTTACAGAAATGAGTTCCTCGATCACTAATTAGAGCTTTGGGGGCACCAAAACGAGAGAATAGTTTCTCAAGGAATTTGACAACGTTTCTGGCATCATTAGTGGGAAGGGCTTGGGCTTCAACCCATTTTGAAACGTAATCAACTGCTACCAAGATGTAACGATTGCCAAATGACACCGGGAATGGCCCCATGAAATGAATACCCCATATATCAAATATCTCGCATACTTGAACTGGTTTCTGAGGCATCTCATCCCGTGTTGAGATATTGGTTGCTCTTTGACATACATCATAGGTGCGTACCATGTTATGAGCAACTTTGAAGATTGTGGGCCAGTAAAATACAGAGTCAAATACTTTGTTGGTTGTTAAGATTGCTCCATGGTGTCCTCCTATGGGTCCTTTATGACAGTGCCTTAAGATTTGTTCTGCTTCTCTTCCGTATACGCATCTTCGAATGAGTTGGTCTCCATCGATTCTGGACAAATACGGGCCCTCCCAATAGTAGTGTTTGATATCAGTAAAGAATTTCTTCTTTTTTTGATAAGTCATTCCTTTGAGAAGGATTCCGCTTGCTAAGTAATTCGCAAAATCAACAAACCAAGGATGTTCATCGATTGAGGATTGAATGTGCATAACGAATTCGTGAGGAAAATTGTCATCTTTTATGGCTTCCTCAGTTTGTGAAGGACTTGAATCCTCAAGACGCGAGAGATGATAAACCACTAGATTTTTCACTCCTTTCTTATCACAATTTTCGATGTCAAATTCTTGAAGCAGAAGAATCCAACAAATCAATCGGCTTTGCATCTTGTTTGTTGAACAACTAACGAAGGGCTGCATGATCGATGTAGACAATTGTTTTTGAAGGATTAGATACGAGCGGAATTTGTCAAATGCAAAAACTACAGCAAGAAGTTCTTTTTTGGTGGTGGTGTAGTTTTCTTGTGCGTCGTTTAGGGTTTTGCTCGCATAATAAATTGGGTAAAATTGCTTGTCCTTCCTTTGTCCTAATATGGGTCCTACCGCGAAATTGCTTGCGTCGCACATGAGTTCAAATGGTAGCGTCCAATCTGGGGAAACTAAAATTGGAGCGGTTACTAGGCTCTCCTTAAGCAATTTGAATGCACTAATGCATTCGTTAGAAAATACGAATTGATTTTCTTTCTCAAGAAGTTGAGTCGTGGAGCGATTTTTGAGAAATCTTTGATGAAACGACGGTAGAATCTTGCATGACCTAGGAAACTTCTGATATCTTTCACGATTGTGGGATGTGGAAGCTCTCCTCGAGATAGTGTCGACTTTGGCTTGATCAACTTCAAGCCCTCCTCGAGAGATTTTGTGTCCTAACACTATTCCTTCCTTAACCATGAAGTGGCATTTTTCCCAATTTAAAACAAGGTTAGAATCTTCACATCTAACCAGCATCTTTTCCAGATTTCCAAAACATTACTCAAATGAGTTTGCAAAGATGGAGAAATCATCCATGAAAACTTCCATTGAGTGTTCAATCATGTCATGAAAAATTGCTACCATGCATCTTTGAAATATAGCAGGACCATTACACAATCCAAAGGGCATTCACCGATAAGCAAATGTGCCATATGGACAGGTGAATGTCGTCTTCTCTTGATCTTTGAGAGCAATAGAGATTTGAAAATAACCTGAGAAACCATCCAGGAAATAATAGAACATTTTTCCAGATAATCACTCAAGCATTTGGTCGATGATAGGAAAAGGGAAGTGATCTTTCCTTGTGGCGTCATTGAGTTTATGATAGTCTATGCAAACTCTCCATCCTATAACTGTACAAGTGGGAATAAGCTCATACTTCTCGTTAGTTACAACAGTCATTCCTCCTTTCTTTGGAACAACTTGCATAGGATTGACCCAAGGTGAATCAGAAATAGGGTAAATCAAACAAGCATCTAGCAGTTTGATTACTTCTTTCTTCACCACCTCTTGCATGCTTGGGTTTAAACGTCTTTGAGGCTGAATGATGGATTTGAAGTTCTCCTCCATCAATATTTTATGAGTGCAAAAGGACGGATTCATTCCCTTGATGTTCATGATTTTCCATGCAATTGCTTGTTTGTGTGCCTTAAGCACATTGAGCAACTTGTTCTTCACATCAATTGATAAGGCGGATGAGATTATGACAGGAAGTTGAGATGTGTTTTCAAGAAAAGCATATTCGAGATGAGATGGAAGTTCTTTGAGCTCTAAATCTGGAGGGTCGTCGATAGAAGGTTTGGCTTTCGGTTCTAGATCTTGCTCAATGATCTCAAATGCTTCTTGATGAAATGATGTTTCATCAACTTCAAGTTCTTGAATGATTTGGTTCTCACAGATGGGTTCGGTGATTTGGACCTCTACTAATTGAGTGTTGCAAGCTTCATTTTGAAGAGTTTTCTTCAAATGATAGCTTATGATCGAATCGTAAAGTACCAACATAATAGAACGAGTCATCATGATGTTGAGGGTGTTTCATGGATTGGCCTATATCAAAAGTTACTTCCTTTTTGTCTACTCTAAGCTTGAGTTTGCCTGTACAAACATCAACGAGGGCTCGAGCAGTCGCTAAACAGATGGTCGACCAAGGATAAAAGGAACATTTTTGTCCTCATCCATGTCAAGGATCACAAAATCAACGGGAAAGATAAATTTGTCAATTTTAACTAAGAGATATTCAATGATGTGCCTCGGATATTTGATAGAACGGTCATCTAACTGGATGCTCATACGGGTAGGTCTAGGTTCACCTAAGTTTAATTTTTCAAAAACCGCATAAGGCATAAGGTTAATGCTTGCACCTAAATCAGCTAACGCGTTACTAACAGAAAGATTTCCTATTAGGCAAGGTATGGTGAAACTTCCTGGATCAGTCATCTTTTGAGGTAGTTTGTTTTGAAGAACTGCAGAGCATTCCTCATTCAAAACCTCATATGATAACTCTTCCAGTTTCTCTTTGATTGAAAAGATACCTTTTAGAAACTTAGCGTAGTTTGGCATTTGTGCTAAGGCCTCCACCAAGGGTAGATTGATGTGGAGTTGCTTGAACAACCCAAGGGATTTGCCATACTGTGCCTCCATTCTTTGTTGTCTCAAAAGACCTGGATATGGAGGTGGTGGAACATAAGGTGGTGGTGAAACATATTTCTTGGCTGGTTCTTCAATGACAACCGGTTGCTTTTGCTTATCACTCGCATTACTTGGAGTTTCAGTCTCTACTTCTTCAAGGATGGGTTGTAATGCGGGTGCATCACCTTGAGTGGTTTTGCCACTCCTGGTGGTGATGGGTTTGACTTGAGCATTAGGGTTTGTCATAGTGTTGTTGGGCAAAGCTCCTTGAGGTCTTTCAGATAGTTGTTGTGCTATTTAACCTACTTGGTGCTCTATGGTCTGCAATGATGCTTTGTTGCTTTTAATGTCATCTTCGTTTCTTTGGAACCTCTCTTCATTTCTTCGATCAGATTTTCGGATGTACTCATATGTGGCTTGTGTGCTTAACAACAACTGCTGCAATAAATCTTCCATTGATGATGCTCCACGGTCTTGGTTGGTTGGGCCTTGGTAAGGTGGTTTCTGTTGTTGGTAAGGTGGCCTTCGGTTGAATCCAGGTGATTGTTGGTTATTAACAGCATCTCTGTAATTCGAGTTGCTTCTCCAATTTGAGTTGTTGTTGTATGCGTTGCTTGGGCCTCCTACGTAGTCAACATCTTCAACTACCATAATGCCTTGTGGGCATTCGTTGGTCTTGTGTGAAATTCCACATGTGTTGCATCGTGATGGGGTTTTCTTTAGCTCGCTTTGCAATTGTTCGAATTTTTTGGTTAGAGCTTCTAATTGGGCTGCAATTAGGGTTTCAGAGTCTACTTGATGAATACCTTTAGAAATGGGTTAGGTCCTTAAGGGATTGTAAGCAAAGCTCTTCTTAGTTGCTCTTTCTAAGGCTTGGTATGCTTATGTTGGTGTGACACTTCCAAAATCTCCTCCCGCACTTTGGTCTACCGCTTGCTTATGGGCTCCGCTGATTGCATCGTAAAAGGTTTGACACTGCAGCCATAGATCAAGTCCATGATGTGGGCATCTCCAAAGGAGACTTTTATATCTCTCCCATGCTGCGTGTAATGATTAATCTTCGTCTTGGCGAAAACTTGTGATACTGCTTCTTAGTTTGGCAGTGCAATCGGGTGGAAAGTATTTCAAAAGGAATTGTTCAGCCATTTCCGCCCATGTGGCGATGGAACCAGGTGGAAGTGAATCAAGCCAGTCAATGGCTCGGCCTCGAAGTGAAAACGGAAAAAGTCTTAGTCGAATGGCTTCATTTGAACAGTTGTTGATTTTGAAGATAGCACAGATACAAAGGAATCGTGAGATGTGAGCATTAGGATCTTCGTCTTATAACCTATGGAACTGTACAGAGTTTTCTACGAGTTGGATAATACTAGACTTAATCTCGAAATTGTTGTCCGCTATTGCTGGTTAGACAACACTAGACTCGTAACCATCTATTGATGGTGTGGCATAGTGTGTCATATTTATTTCCTTGTCTTGGTTAGCCATGTCTTCTTCGGATGGTGTACCTTCCAAAATGTCTTCTTCAATGACTGGTGCTGCTTCTTGTGATCTTTTGCGCAATCTTTCACGTAAAAAGTCGTTCGGGTTCCGAAAGAGGCGAAACAAGTTCAGGACTAGATGAGTCAGACATATACTAACTTAAAGAAGCATAAACTAAGGCTGAAAATGAATTAGGCAAATGTAGCTAAACTAACTAAGGCTGAAAATGAATCAGGCAAATGTAGCTAAACTAACTAAGGCAAAATATCTAAAAAAACGAAGTTTGAACAAAAAATATATCAACAAGTTAGATACAAGATACTCAAAAATTTGGTATGTCTTTCAAACTACCGTGTGTCCCCGACAATGACGCCAAAAACATGATGGGTGCGGATAGTATATAAATTTTAATAAAGATTTCTCGCACATAGATTCAGTTTTAATTGGTTATTACTGTAGGAATGTTGAAGGGTGTAGAGTTACAACACAACAACACAAAGAGGAGATAAACTAAACTTAGATCAAACAGTAAACTGGATTAACCAAGTGGTGACACTAAGAACACAAGTAATATATGAGATAGAACACAAAGAACACAAGTGTTTGGTTTTCAAGAATGCAGTATATTGCCTTCTCTATGTTCTATTACAAGTGTTACAAAGAATATTCAAAAGATACAAGAACATAAGATACTTATACAACATCCTACAGCCGGCTATACTTTAAAAGCCAGCTGGATACAATTGACTAGACACACACAAAATCAATTGTAGAGTCAAAAGGCAGATTGCCTTTTGACTAGTGACTATGACATGCCATTGCTCACATCCTTATCTATTACAAAAAGGATAAAGTACATAAAGTAGAAAGTTACAGACTCAAGACCTAAATATACAGTTACCAAAAGCATGGACCTTTTCACCAAACCATGTTAGTTGGTGACTTGCAGAGTTGCAATAGAAAGGTGTCCAGCTTTATGGAACAGTACATCAGATAAAGCATGTTACTAAAAGTCTTTGGAAGAAATTTGCCTTCATGAACTTGAAGCTTCGGAAGACTTTGTCTCCTAGGCTTCAGAAGACTTCATCTTCGGCTTCGGAAGATGTTGGTCTTGGCTTCGGAAGATTTCACACTTAGAGTATTTCTGTTGCACATGTGAAACTTCCGAAGCATTCCACTTTAATGCACTTATGCAGCATGCAGGAAAGACTAAAGATGTTTAGGTTGCATCAGCCTCTTCATTAATCTCTACAAACTCCCCCTAAGCCGATGCTACCAAAACATTTAGAAAACTTCAGATATTAACAGTCCTCATTAGGATGATCACCATTCCTTCTTCATAAGATGATCAGGATCCTTCAGGCTGTCAAAGTGTCTTCTCATGTCAAAGAGGTCATGCAGAGGTAACTGAAACATATCTTTCCATGTATAGATGTCTTTATGCCTTGATGTCTAATAATATGCCACCTTTCTGGATTTGTGGTGTATGTCCAAGACAAGATGGGTCTTCATGATGCTAGAGGAGCTACTGAAGTTGGAGTTGATTGAGCTTCCTCTAGCTGCACATCCTCAGGCTGTTCTGATTCATCCTGAGGTTCAGAAGGGGATGCAGGCTTCTTCTTCTTCTTAGACTTTGGTTTGGAAGCCATCCTTTTCCTTTTCTTTCCAAATTTTAACTGAGAAGACTGGCCTGCAGCACCAGGTTGATCTTCACTGTCTTTCTCAGTTGGGACTTCCACTCTCTCAGGTTCAGATGGAGAGGGAGGTTGACCCTGCTGTGGATCAGAAGATGAAGCTTGTTGAGCATTAGCAGGAGGTCCAAGTTGTGTTGTGTCTGTTTGTTCAATCTTAACCTCCACTTCAGGTGGGGCCTGACTTGGAGTGGAGTGTAAGTCCGTGAGCTTTCCACTATTAATCTTCTGCTTGATTACCCTGATATGCTCATCCATAATGGATAGAGACATGGGTCCAAGTTTCCTTCCGGAGAATCCATACAGCTTCAAGAAGCTCATCATCCTCTGCCTATCAGCAGACTTCTTCATGCTCTTTTGGATGATCGCTCTTGACTTTGCAGCTTCTTCCCTCAGCTTCTTCTTTGTTGTCTTTCTTTCTTTGACTAACTCAAACTCAAGTTGTTATAAATACTCAAACTCAATATAGTCATAAGATAAGGAAAGGAGTGCATCTGCCTGATAAAGGCCTGTCGCACTCAGGTAGTTAATCATCTTGACTCTGTCTTCTTCCTTATCTACCTGAGGTTCTTGTTAAACCACATCCTCTTGTTCAGGACTTTCTTGAACTGGTGAGAGGGTAGGCATACCTTTGTACAATCTTTTTCTTCTTCTCTCTTCATTGACTTGTACTAGGAGTTCTACATCTCCTGCCTCCTTCTTCTCTCTTGACCTTTCCAGATCAACCAGCTCATTCAATTCATCCAAGGGGAGAGAAATGATATTATCTATGTCATAGTTCCTAGTCTGCAGATAGCTGATCCTAACTGCCCTTAACTCATCATTCTGAGTTTCTGGTCTGGGGGCAGCCCTGATTACAGACTCCATGAGTCTTGGAGACTCAGTAGAGGAACTTTCTCCCCTTAGCCTCATTTTCCTCTCTCTCTCCTCCTCCTCAATCTCCTCAGATGTCATCTTTCTTTTCCTTTTGTCACTCTCAGACCTTTGTGACTCAGGGTGGAGAGAGCTTTGACCTTCATTGCTCGTTGCAGCATCTGAGCTCAGGCTAGAGAGAGGTTGTTAGGATCTCAGCCCTTGGTTTAATCGATTGAACAGATATAGCAGCGGAATAGCTCAGAATTAGACAAATTCAAACAAGAACAATTGATATAAAACGATAAACGAATTTTGTTATAGAGAGAGAAAAATCCGACAAAAGGAATATTGCATTAAGATTGTCGGCCTCAAAGGCACGATTACATGTGAGTCATCTTTCCTTATAAAGGAAAGAATGACGTAGACTGATGTCACCTGAAAGTGACATGTAACCGTTTTATAACTACTGATGTTTAACAACTACTGAAGATGTCAACAACTGACATCTTCTTACAAATGTTCCTAAGTGTTAAACATCTCATTTACAACTACTGAAAAACATAAAACTACTGAAACTACAACAACTGAAGAACAACCTTTCAGTTGTTTACAAGTACTGAAAAGAAAAATAAACAAACTACTGAAAGGAAAAGAAAACTACTGAAGAAGAAAAACCATCACAACAACTGAAGAAGCCCTCTTCAGCTGTTGTCATCAGCTGTTAACATCAGCTGATGTCTTCAGTACTTGAACATCAGACTTTGTCTTTCAGCTGTTGATCTTCAGTCTTGTCTTCAGTACTTGTTGAAGTCTTCAGACTTTAGATCTTCAGCTGTTATCTCAGTCTTTGTCTTCAGTACTTCAGACGTACTTCAGCAGTTGTATTCTTCAGACTTTGTAGAACAGCTGATCAGGTCTTCTTCAGCTGTTGTGATGTCTTGTGGGACTTAGAGGTTTCTCTGATCAGGCTCATTGGTTCTTTTGGTCCAACAAACTCCCCCTGAACCAATGCAGCCAAAACCTCTAAGTTATTTACGAGTCCCACTTATTTTGGCAGATAGATTGGTCTCTTAATCCTCTTGATCAGATGAGAAGTGACCCTTTTTCAGCACCGGCCTGGGAAGAAGTCTCTGATGATCTGTTTGGCATGATATGGTTGGGAGCTCTGTATTGGGGACTTGGACACCGAGCTGTTGCCCCAACCATGAGATCTACTTCCCGTGTATCAGCCTATATGATTCCCTGGTGTAAGCCCTTAAAAACATGATTTGCTCATCCATTGTTAGCACCTCGGGCACACCATCAAATAATCCTTCTCGGCCATACACTTCAGATATGTACTTGGCCTGTTTTCCATTCTTGAGCTCAACCGTGGTTATTGTCTATAAGCAAACTCATCTGGATGAGTTCCTTCTAAGAGCAGGTTGAGCTCTTCTTGTTTGAAGTTTTCAAGTCGTTTGTAAACCAATCCCTTCTTTATAATTTTGTTCTCTAACATCTTTTGAGGTGGTTGTTTGGCTTCATAGGCTTTCTTGAACTCTTCAACAATTTCCCAAGGGGACACTACAAGCACCACAGTGATGTCTTCGTCGACAACTCTCTTCACTTGGCCCTTGTATCTTGAAGGAATTTCTTTCTTGACAATCCGGTGTGCCACCCTAGGATCAGGCCATATCCTTACTCTTTCCCTTTGGTATTGAAAGGTATTAGCAAGGGTGTACAATCTTAATACTTCTTTCTTCATGCTGATCATTGAAGAGGATGTAGCATATGCTTTGTCAATGCTTTTCAGCATTTCCTCATCATGTTTTTGCATCTGTTCCTCTTCAATCTTTATCATTACATCATGCATTTGAGAAGCAGGAGTGATGGACATTGGTTTAGCCTTAGGCAAAGTAATGACTGCAGAGAGTGGCAGTCTGTCTTCATCCTCCTCTTCATCTTCATCAGGCCTCAGTACCTTTCTTTTCTTTTGGCTAGGTACATCACTGGCAATGGGTTTTTGAGGTAAAGGATTTGGTTTTGTGGGTTGGATGGTTGGTTTAGAGGGTAAAGGAGTTGTTTTAGTGGGTTGTGGAGATAGTGATTTTGAGGATTGAGGCTTTTCAGACTGTTTTAGCATTTTGGCTGTAAGGGAGGCTTTGGTAAATTTTGTCAGTTCTTTTCGATTCCCAACCCCAGCTTCATTCAATACCTCAATCACTAGACCTTTGGAGTATTCTTCAGACGAACAAATCTTGGTGGTTATTGCCAAGATGTTGTCCCTGGTCCAGGCCCTTATTTCCATTAGAGATCTTCCAAGTATTTAGCTATAAATCTGATCATTATCTCCAGCCTTTCTCTTTCTAAGGCATCATAGCTAGCCCATCTGGAATTGATCTCCTCTGTTTCCATCCTTCTGATCTCGGAGTCTAGTTGTTTGATGTCAAAACCCTGCCTATACAACTGCTCAATGATTTTGTCCATTGAACGGTTATGGTTGGCGTCAGCTTCTTTCACCATATCCTTCAGCTCCTTCTCCTTCTCAGACTCTCCTTTTCTCTTTTGATATGTGACATGAAAGTCTTTTTGACTTTCATTCACTTCAGCTCCCTTCACATTCTCCTTCTCCTTCTCATTTACAACCTCAGATTCTTTCACCTTCTCCCCATCTATCCTCTTCCTTTTTCCTTTAACTAACTGACTCTCCCCTTTTTGGTTGCATTGGATGCAAGGGTTTGAGCAGTAGAAAGAGATTTAGTCACCAACTCCTCCACCAAGGGTTGTATTATTGTAGGAAGCCTCTCATCAATGGCTTTGATCACTATATCTGTGATCATGGGAGTGATGAGAGGTAGGGAATTTTGAAGGGTAGCAACTGATTGATCAGGGTGGTTCTGTTCCTGAGAATCAGTGCCGAAAGCAGAGGCTGGTGGCTTGGAAGTATATACTGGCTCAGTGTGTAGGGGACCTTCAGAAGAAGGTGCCATCTGTGGGTGTATTGTGGTGGCAGATGGACTTGCATCCTGAGACATCTTGGCCAGCAGCTCTTTGAGTCTGCTAACCTCATCCTCTAGAATGGTGTTTTGAGCAACTACATCAAAGAAGAAGCTCAGGTCATCATCAGTTGTGACTGAATCACCTGACCTCCTGACAAAGTCAGAATGAACATGCCTTGAGTGTAGATCAATTGTAGCATGTGCCCCTTGTTCTCGGTTCTGGGGACTTCCAGCCTCAGGACTATGTCCTTCATCAGCTGTTGCCACTGGTGAGGACTTAGAGATGTTACCAACTGCATCCTGGTCATTTGCTGAGTCAGGAGCAGTGGCAGCCTCACCAGAAGTTCGCACCTCCTTATCTACACTAGAAGATGGAACATGATAACCCCTGTGCTGTGGGTTGGCAGAAGCATTGTGATCCTCCCCCTCAGGTGTTGAGGTTATCCCAGTAGTAATTGGTGTCTGGGTGGGGGGTGAGGAATGCAACTGCGTCAGCACTTTTGCAACTATGATAGTAGGGCTTTGAGGGCGGTTGCATCAGGAGAGGGTGTGGAAGAAGTGTGCACCCGGGACAGGTGGTGCTCTTCAATGGTAATCCCCTCAAGTGAGGAGGATCCCAGCATTGTGGCTTCCCTTTGAGTGGTTGCTTCAGGTTCCTTTTGAGAGGAAACCTGAGCGGCTTCAGTTGGTGGAGTCACAGTCTCTACTGGGGGGTTATTTCCAGCAGAGATAACCTGCGTTGGTGCAGCAGGAGCATCCACAGGGGACTCAATTCCCTGAGTAGCTTTCTTAGGCTTCTTCTTTGTGGGTTTGGAGGGGACTTTGGATTTGGAGGTGGAGGCTGTGGGTTCCAGCTGCGTGGGTTTGCGCAGCTTGGCAGCCTGTTTGAGAGTTTGGTCAGTGTTGTGTCGGGAGTATACCTCCGGCAATACAGCCAAAGCAGGGACTCCCAGACCAACTAGTCCCTCAGCAGAAAGCTGATTCTCTATTATGGCCATTATAAACCGAGGATATAGTATCCAACGGTTAGAAAGTGGTTTTGTGGCCATATCCTTGAGTTCAAGAAAAATATTTCAGAGAAGTTTAGTGGTTCTTGTTCAAGGATAGAGAACAATACCTGTTGCCATCTGGAAGACAGTTGATCCCAAGAGGAAGTCTTCGGAGCCAGGCAAACATTACCATATGAAATAATAATCGTTCAGCATCTGGAAAATGTTTCTTCAGGATTGTTGAAGCACTAAGATCACCCTGATATCCATGTTGTCCAAAGGAAAGATCAAGTTGGCGCTTAGGATATCCAACAGGGTAGGCAGCATCATCTAACAGTAATATTTGGCGGATGGTAGCAGTAGAGATGACCACCTTATTCGAGTTGATAGATGAAAGGATAGATTCTCCATTAACGGTCGCATTCATCCAGAACTGACGTAGCGAATCGGCATAAATGATTGGATTTAAAAGGAAAGCCGTTTTTAGTGGGGATTGGACCATAAGATCTATAGCATTTTCAAATTTGGTCCAGAAGGGCGATTTTGTAAGGTACGCGACACAGTTGTGTCGAGGTTGAGTTGCATGGTCGCCATTAATGAAGGTGAAAGGTTTTCAGAGCTTTTGAAAAGTTAGGTCGTGAAAGAATGAAAAACTCTGAAAGAGGGATCAGGTATATATAGGGTACGGGTTATGAAACGACTGAAGGTTTTGGTGTTAGTCATCAGTATTTGAAGCTACTGATGACGTGGTATTAACTTTCAGACGTTTGAAACGACTGATGGTATTGGTGTGGTCAGCAGTTATAAAACAACTGAAGACATGGTGTTTACTATCAGACGTTGAAACAACTGAAGTCTCTGATTTAGGCATCAGTAGTTTTAAAAACTACTGAAGACAAGTTGGACTTCAGATGTTGAAACAACTGAGGACTTGGTATTAGTCATCAGTAGTGGATGTAGCAACAGATGTTTGTTTCTTACTCTGCCAAGAAATCAAACAGTTGCCTAGGAATTGGCATCCACCAGAAGTTGATTTCCTGGTCAACTTACATCCTGCATAGTCACTATCAGAGAAAGCAACTAATTTGCAAGAATGTCCAGTGGAATACCATAAGCCTAGAGATTGTGTGCCTTGCAGATATCTAAAGATCCTCTTGACTGCAATCAGATGAGACTCCTTAGGTGCAGCCTGAAATCTAGCACAAACACATGTAGCAAACATAATATCTGGTCTAGAAGCTGTTAAATACATCAAGGAACCAATCATACATCTGTAAAGGGTTTCATCAACACCTTTACCTTTCTGATCAACATCCAATTGTGTGGTGTTGCACATGGGAGTAGAACAAGATTTACAGTTTTGTAAATCAAACTTATTCAAAAGATCTTTTGTGTATTTAGACTGATGAATGAAAATTCCATCAGCTTTTTGTTTGATTTGCAAACCTAGAAAGAACTGTAATTCTCCCATTGCACTCATTTCAAACTTCTGTTGCATTAAGGTTTGGAAATCCTCACACAATTGGGGATCAGAGGATGCAAATATAATATCATCAACATAAATTTGAACAAGTAGCTTATGCTGATCCACCTTCTTAATAAATAAAGTTTTATCTATGGAGCCTCTAGTGAAATTATTCTGTAGAAGAAAGTTTGATAAGGTCTCATACCAAGCTCTAGGTGCTTGTTTCAACCCATAAAGAGCTTTATCAAGCTTATATACCCATTTTGGGTGCTTATTATCCTCAAAGCCTGGTGGTTGACACACATAAACTTCTTCTTTTATTGTACCATATAGAAAAGCACTTTTGACATCCATTTGGAAAACTTTAAGATTGTGGAGTGCAGCATAGGCTAAAAACAATCTAATTGCCTCCAGTCTGGCTACAGGGGCAAAGGTTTCATCATAATCAATACCTTCTTCTTGTGAAAACCCCTGCACAACCAGTCTGGCCTTGTTCTTAACAATTAGCCCATTTTCATCAGTTTTATTCCTAAACACCCATTTAGTGCCTATTGCACACTTACCTGGGGGTAGAGGAACAAGCTCCCACACTTGCTGTTTCTTGAACTGAAGAAGCTCAAGCTGCATGGCTTCAACCCATCCATTGTCCCTCAAAGCAACATGATAGTTCTTCGGCTCTAGCTGACTGATGAAGAGAGCATAGAAGCAGAAATTGGACAACTGGCTTCTGGTTGAGACACCAGCATTGATATCACCAAGGATTTGAGATATTGGGTGATTTTTCAGCTCTTGGTAAACAATCAAATCTGTGCAAGTATTGTAGGGTCTTCGGCAGCACCAGACGTTGATGCAGATTCTTGAAACCATGAAGATGGTGGCAACTCAAATGAAGTTGAGGATGCAGAAATCTCATCAGCATTTGTTGTGGATGGTGCGGCTGGAGCTACAGGAGCATCAGGTTTAGAGGACTCAGGCAGTTGATCACTAAACCTGAAGAGGTGATTACTACTATCATCATCATCTTCAGTAGTCACACCAGGTGGTGAACTGTTGACAGGAGCAACAGCAGGAGATTGATAAGGAACATATTGCAGTATGTCCAAATCAAAGAGCTCCACAGGGCTTTGTGGAATCTTGTCCTTTGGAGATTCATTGAACTTGACATGTAAAGTCTCTTCAACCATCTTTGTTCTGCAGTTGAAGACTCTGTATGCCTTGCAAGTTGATGAATAACCAACAAAGTACCCTGCATCCACCTTAGGATCAAATTTCTGGAGCTGATCCTTTGTGTTGAGAATGAAACAGGGACACCCAAATGCTCTAAAAAATGAAATGAGAGGGGCCAAATGATGTAGAACTTCATATGGAGTCTTCATCAACCTCTGATTTATTAGCACTCTATTCTGCACATAGCATGCTGTGTTGACAGCTTCAGCCCAAAAGGTCAATGGCAGTCCAGAATCAGCCAACATAGACCTTGCAGCTTCAATGAGGGTCCTGTTCTTTCTCTCCACAACTCCATTCTGTTCAGGAGTTCTTGACTAAACTGTCTCTTTATTCCCTTGGAAAGGTAGAATTCATCAAGTGTATTGTTCCTGAATTCTGTTCCATTATCACTTCTAATACACTTGACTGAGAGGGAATACTGCTTCTCAGCATACAACACAAAGTTTATGATCTTCTGTGCAGCTTCATCCTTTGAATGTAGAAAGAAAGTCCATACAAATCTGGAGTAATCATCCACAATTACCAGACAGTATTTTTTCTGTGCCATGCTCATCACTCTCACAGGACCAAAGAGATCCATGTGAAGAAGTTGTAAGCAGGCAGTGGACTTTGGTTCTTCAATAGGTGGAAATGAAACCTTGTGCTGTTTTCCTTTCAAACAAGCAGTGCAGTTGTTTTCACACTTGAACTCCTTCATAGGCATTCCCCTTACTAAACTATGGTGTATCAGCTGATTCATGTTCTTGAAATTAACATGTCCCAGCCTTCTATGCCATAGATTAGATTCTTGAGGAGAGGCCTTGGAAAATAGGCAAGGATAGCCTTTGAGATCAATTTTCTTGGAAAGATCTAAGGCATACACTCTTCCTGTCCTGTTGGCCTTCAGGAGAGTGTGAGCATCCAATACCTTGTCAATCAAACTCAGAACTTTGGATGACAGAATCCTGCAGTTCTGGCTTGTGAAAAGGGCAACATGGCCTTTGTCACACAATTGACTGACACTCAAAAGATTATACTTGAGATTTTCCACATGGTTGACATCATCAAACTTTATTTCCCCATTGGAAACAAAGCCCTTCCCGATGATGTAACCTCTTGCATCATTGCCAAAGGAAACAAATCCCTTCCTTCCTGGAGAGTAGTCATTAAGAAGTGAGTTGTTCCCAGTCATATGCATAGATCCCCCACTGTCTACATACCAGATGCTACTTTGGCATGTTGAAGAAACCTGCATAAATAAACAATCAGTTAGTTTTGGAGACCCAAACCTTTTTGGTTTTGGGCCTGGTCTCATCAACAGATGGTAAACTAACAGGTTTATTGGACACAATAGCTTGAGGTGAAGGAGATGGTGTAGAAGAGGAATCCTTCGGCTTGGATCTCCTTTTCTGGGGTTTCAACACAGGGCCATCAAGTTGGTTAACTCTTCCCAACAGATGTTGAACCATCATTACCAGCTGTGTCTGATTCTGGGAGAGAGCTTTCAGCTCTTCAGACACATTGGTATTGGTGTTTGATGATGAGTTCTTGTGTTGCACCATCTTCTTTTGAGCAACCTCAGCTATTGCCTGTTGCACTCCTTCCTTTTTAGATTTCTTTTTGGTCATAGGAGTAACAGGATTTGATGCTGCTGGTACAAACTTGGACTCAAACTCAGTTTTCATTTTAGCCAAATTTTCTTTAATTTTCTCTTTTTGTTGAGTTTGGATCCCTTTTTGTACCAACAATCATCTGTGAGATGGTGAATAGACCACATATTTCACATGGTTTCTTCTTCATCTTCTGTTGATCATCAACTAAAGAAGATGAAACTACTGAAGACTTGCTCTTCAGCAGTTTAGAAGCACTTTTTGCCTTCTTGTCAACTTCCTTAGTAGGCTTCAAATCCTTCCTACTGACAGTTTTCTTCTCTTCAGTGCTGTCAGTCATTAGGATTTGAACTCCAGATGTTATCCCCTGCTCTCCAGTACCCTCAGTACTTCTAGGGATAACACTTGGGTTGATCAAGTCATTGATCATGTGAGTGTCAGCAGTTGAACCATCAATATCAGCTGTTAGGTTCACAGAGGGATTACTACTGACTTCAACTACTGATGGTGCTTTATCAAGTAGTGAATCACATGATGAGGTGGATTGGTCATTACTTTCTCCATCAGAATCCGCTCCTGCTCTTGAAGCAAAAACTGTAGGAGGAGCAGTGTGATTATAACCAATTCCAAACTTCACATTGGAAGCTGTTTGCTTACTAAGAAGCATTTCAAAGCCCTTGCAAGATTGTACCCATCGATCACACTCTACCTGGGTGACAGCAAGAGTATCTTTGAGGTCTTTGTACTTCTCTAAGAGTACATCCTCCCTAGCCTTATCATCAGAAATTTGGCATTTTAATTTGTAAATCTCATCAGTTTTCTCTTTGAGCACAGACTCAAACTCAGCTTTATTTTTGGAAATTGTTTGTTCTAGCTCTACATTTTTATTGATTAAAGCCACATTTGCTTCTCTAATAGAGGCAAATGCTGCTATGCAAGTTTCAGAACATAATTTGGCCTTAGCCTCAGAGGATACCTGTGATACCTGTGTTGAAGAGGTATTTGAGGATGATCCATCAGAGGATTCCAAAGCCATGAGAGCTAGATTTCCAAAAGGATGCTCACCACCATGTTGACCAGCACCTGAGAACAGTTGTTCATTACCAGATACATCATCTGGTAAACTGCTCCAGTCAACAACTCCTGGTGTGAAGAAGCTGTGTTGTTGAAGTTGATTAGGTTGATGAGATTGGGATGGTTGAGGCTCAGGGAGTGCATGTGGTTGCTGAGCAGTGGGTGCTTGAACCTGGCCTGGTTGTGGCATGTAATAGCAGGGGTATGGATATGGCATTGGCCCCTGTGGAACAAAATATGCAGGAGATTGTGGTTGATGATGGTAACCAGAATTGACAGGTTGTTGCCCTCTGTTTTGTTGACTATTGCCAGGGAAAGTCACAAAGGGTGCAGGAGAGTTAGATCCAGATGATCTACATTCTCTTGCAAAGTGCCCAAGCCTGTGGCATTTATGGCACTTCAACTTACTCTTGTCAAAACCAACTTTGGTTTTGCCAGAGAGTCCTGGGAATTTCCTTCCAGTTCTTTTGTAGAACTTCTGAGATCTGATATTTATCAAGGCTATTTGGCTCAAAATATCCATCTCTTCTAAGTCATCATCAGCAATCCCCTTGAGATCATCCATGATGAAACATAGATTGTCACTATTACTACCAGCAGAATAACTATCAACACTCACAAAGGCAGGCTCAGAAGTGTTTGTAGAGAAATCAATATGCTCATCATACTGGCTTTCAGATGACGCATATTCTGGCTCTTGATGTCCAATCAGGGCAGTGTTCCCTTGGACAAAATCCTCAGTGAGCTTGCCAGATGAAACCAATTTCCTTTTCTGCTCTATCTCTCTCTCGAATGTAAGCAGTTTCCCATGAAGTTGGGTGAGAGATAGGCAATCAACATCAGCATTTGAGCGTAGAACAATGGTATATGTGTTCCATCTCTCAGGCAGTGATCTTAAAAATCTATGGTTCATCTGACTCCTGGTATATTCATGTTTAACCATTTTCAATTCAGAGATTAAACATGAAAACCGCTCAAATTGTTGAGTCAGAGTCTCACCCTTTCTATGAGAGAAAGTCTCATATTGTTGGGCGAGGATTTCCCTGTTGTTTGCTAAAACCTCATCAGTACCACCAAATTGTTCTTTGATGGCATTCCAGAGGTCATGAGCAGATTCACAATGCAGAAGCCCAGAGTAAATCTCATTAGGAATAGCCATAGCCAAAATTCCATGGGCTTTTGCATCGATTTCAAACAACTTCTTGTCCTCATCGGAGTATTGCTCCTTCTTCTTTGGAACCAACTGGTTTGTTTCCGGATCATTCACCATTGGCTTATGTGGTCCATGTACCACAGATGTCCAACAACCTGAGCTATTGACAGACAGGTGATGGAGCAATCTTCTCTGCCAAATGTTATACTCATTCCTCACCAAGATCGGAGGCTTGGTAGAGGATCCAGTATTGAAAGGATCATTAGAAGAAGTAGTCATTTTGGAAAATCAGACAGATTCAAGTAAAATCACAATAAATTTAGCTCAAAACCACACAGAACCTCAAATAAAACGGCCAGAAGCGATACACTCTCAATCTCTATAACAGATCCTTGCGAATTTTGCTAATTCGATTAAACTTAGAGCGATTGAACAGTTTCAATGATCAATTGTTAGATCGATCAATGATTAACCTGCTCTGATACCATTTGTTAGGATCTCAGCCCTTGGTTTAATCGATTGAACAGATATAGCAGCGGAATAGCTCAGAATTAGACAAATTCAAACAAGAACAATTGATATAAAACGATAAACGAATTTTGTTATAGAGAGAGAAAAATCCGACAAAAGGAATATTGCATTAAGATTGTCGGCCTCAAAGGCACGATTACATGTGAGTCATCTTTCCTTATAAAGGAAAGAATGACGTAGACTGATGTCACCTGAAAGTGACATGTAACCGTTTTATAACTACTGATGTTTAACAACTACTGAAGATGTCAACAACTGACATCTTCTTACAAATGTTCCTAAGTGTTAAACATCTCATTTACAACTACTGAAAAACATAAAACTACTGAAACTACAACAACTGAAGAACAACCTTTTCAGTTGTTTACAAGTACTGAAAAGAAAAATAAACAAACTACTGAAAGGAAAAGAAAACTACTGAAGAAGAAAAACCATCACAACAACTGAAGAAGCCCTCTTCAGCTGTTGTCATCAGCTGTTAACATCAGCTGATGTCTTCAGTACTTGAATCATCAGACTTTGTCTTTCAGCTGTTGATCTTCAGTCTTTGTCTTCAGTACTTGTTGAAGTCTTCAGACTTTAGATCTTCAGCTGTTATCTCAGTCTTTGTCTTCAGTACTTCAGACGTACTTCAGCAGTTGTATTCTTCAGACTTTGTAGAACAGCTGATCAGGTCTTCTTCAGCTGTTGTGATGTCTTGTGGGACTTAGAGGTTTCTCTGATCAGGCTCATTGGTTCTTTTGGTCCAACAGAGGTTGAGAAGCACCTTCACCAGCAGGTGTCTCAGAAGAAGTATGGATCTCTGCAGTAGTTGGAGATGATGAGACAGGGCTCTCAGGTTCTGTCACTGGGCCTTCAGTCAAGGTTTCCCCTATGAAGCTAATCTTAGGGTCTTCCTCAACATCTAGTTGACCGATAACATTGCCTGATTGCCTTAGTCTCCTTCTTAGGCTGAACTCTACAATGATCCTGTCTTGGATTCTTTTAGCCAGTTTGTCAGCTTGTCTTGATTGGCTTGGGTTGACAAGTGGCATGTTGACTAGATCCAGACCTTCATAATAGTCCAAGTTCTGAAAATTGAAGACTTCTTGCTGTCCTTGAACTCTTATGATGATGAGTGCCTTCCTGTTGTTGTCATACCTCCACCAATGATGTGATTGAAGGATGGTGAAGGTGACATAGACCTTGGTATCCCATCCTCAAACAGACTCTGTATGAAGGAGTCTATGTAGTCCACATCAATGTGAACTAGAGGAGGTACTAAGAATGCACAGCTGCAAGTGAGGATGGTGAGTCCTCAATGTCCATTCTCTCGGAGGAACTCCCAGGTTTGTGGCTGTAATGACTTTCTCCCCCTTTTTGGTAGCATCACCCACTTGCATAGGTGAGCTGGAGAATAGGTCAATCACATCCACAGGTTCTTGTGTTCTTGGACATATCTAGGAAACATGTAATATTCTAAGGAGTCTAAATTAGCAAGCAAATTAGTATAAACAAACTGAGAGTACCTGAATTTGACCCCTTGAACCATTCCATGGACTATGAAAGAGAGATCTTCAGGAATCTGGTCCCATCCACCATGCTTGTTTGATAAGCTGTGGATGACCACATGGAGCAGGAATCTCCATTAGAATGATACCTTCCCTTTCTTGAAGGTCCTTACAGATAAATCTCCCTCATACCCCATGTGCTTAAAGGAATGATTAACAGCTTCCTTTGGAAAGAACACCTCACCTTCTTCATCATCCAGCTGAAGATGTCAGTTGATGATGGCCGGAGTGATAAAGATTGTTCTCCCCTGCACTGTGGCAGACAGTGCCTTCTCCCCATCCATAATGACCTCTTGGCAGATCTTCCAGAATTCAAGCAACTGATCCTCATAGAGTGGAGAATCAATAGTGAGGGAGGTGAAGTAGTTTGACAGAGACAAGAAACGACAAACCTCTGAGAAATGAGGATCTTTCTCAGAGCATAATAGAGCAACTTGATTGTGTTGTCTGTGTAGCTGCATGGTAAAGTTGGGATCATTTCTGTGAGCAAGGTTGGCCATTTTGAAGTAGCTTAAGGATGAAGGAAGAAGAAAGAAAGAAATTTCATAGAGAAATTTGGGTTTTTAGGTTTGGAGGAAGAACAGATGATAGAAAGAGGGGAAACCGTTGGGTTTATATGTGAGAATGATTTCAGATAAAGTTTAATGAAAGAGGATAAACTTTGAAATCCGAATGTCGGTCCCACCTCTGAAAAAGTAGTTTACTTTTTGCTCAAAAAGTAGTTTTCTTGGAAGTCAAAAAGCTTCCGAAAGTTAATTATCGTCGGAAGTTTTAATTAAAAAGCTTCCGAAGCTAAATTGACTTCGGAAGAATTTTCTGAGAGATTTGAAAATTTTGCTTCGGAAGAAAAACTAAAGCTTGAGTGCTTTGTGTATAACTAACAAAGCTTCCGAGAGTTAATTTTGCTTCGGAAGTAAATGGTTCTTAAAAATGAGTAAGTGTCTCAGACAAATATGATGGGTTTGTTAAAACACAAAACATAGTTTAACCTTTTAAACTTTCAGAAAACGCAGCGGATGTTGAGGATTATAACATGTTTATAATTTGAAAATTTCATGTTCTCAATGATGTTTTAAGATGGAGAAACAAACCCAAATCAAAAGGGATCTTTTGTATGTGAATAAACATGCTATGTATACATAAAACAACATAATATGACAACCACAAAGGGGCTGCCATATCTACCTTTCTGCAGCCCTAAAATCGACCAAAGAAGAGTAGAAAAGATGCTGAAAATTCGGCCAAAACTCCAAGGAAGGAGCCCTCAAGCTTGTATACCCCAAGCCTCCTTGCAAAGCACCTTCTTGTTAGGAAGATTCAACACCAAAATCAACACAAAATGGCTCTCAAAACTCCTAATGCTGCTGCTCCTGGCTGTGGCTATTGTGAGAGAGAGAGAGGGATTATTTTGGTTGTTCTTGCATGTATAGAGAGTGGTCAAAATGAAGAGTGTAAGACTAATTTAAGTTATGTGTGTTTTCAAGACACCAAAATGGTCCAATCACCATTAAAGGGGCGGCCAAAATAAATTTAAAACCCAAGTTTTCCACTAAAACTTGAACACACACACAATTAAAACTAGTCTTTTGTCACACATCAATAAGTCATCTACTAGACTTATTTAAAATGTGACATATGTCTTCTTTAATTAAACAATTTAATTAAAGTACACTCATATGTTATTAATGTTATTTAAACCCTTTTAAATGACAAAAATAACAATAAACTCACTAACAAATTATCCTTATAATTTGTTCCAACTCATATGCAACTTATTTAGAAAACCCATTTTCTAAATTTGGTGTAGATATTTAATTGCATGATCATATCATCAATTAAATATTAATTGGTGTTTGCTAAGCTTGTCATTGGGTATAACCCGACTTGGATCATAACGTACTAACCACATCAATATTCTAAGTGGCTTGGGCACATAGAATCCTACAATCTCCCACTTGCCCAAGATTCATAGAAGATTGATGCAAGCAGTAAATACCGCCTAACAACGGTTTACTACCCTTAATACGCATGACTTATAGCCATTCAATAATATCATCCCTTTCAAGTACCCTACTTGAAATGATTTAGGTGAATCAATCATTTATCCTTTTGTTACAGATGTCATGTTAAATCCAAGAACACAGAATGATCATTCCTTGTTGATTTAACTTATCAGGCCTTAGACATCTAACTCTCAACGAATAAGAGAAACAAATTCCATCTTGACTACATACGTTTCTCACAAACACCTCGTGTCATATCTGAACATACCCTTATGTGATGTCCACTATTTCAGGACAGTGAAGAATAAGCTCAAGGTATAATACTTGGTGAATATCAAAACCCAATATGTATCTCAGGTCGGAGGATACCAAATGATATTCGCCTTTACACAAATTTACTTATGATCAATCAATAAGATTCCATGTAGTAAAATTTGAAATGCGGGTTAGTCCAATATTTGTATCCCACAAATATCTATGAACCTTGGTAGCAACCCATTGCTCCATATTCATCCTTATGAATATCAACCAATCCAAGTTCAAAATAGCCTTATCCTCAAAGCTTGTTCCCACAAGTCTGATTGACTACGGACATTTAGAGTAAACAATTTACTCATGGATTAAACATGCTAATTTGGAACATTAATTGAAACATTATAACCAAATAATTTTATTCAAATAATAAAGAGTTCCACATATCCAAATACAAAATTTACAGATCAAGTCCAATCACTAGAATATCGAAGTCCCATGGCGCAAGTATGACCTTCATGCTTTGCCTTTTCAAGGAGCTTCGTGAGAGGATCTGCAATGTTTTGATCCGTGTGAACTTTGCGAATACATATCTTTCCTTTTTCAACTTCATCTCGTATGTAGTTGAATCTCCGCTTATGTGCCTAGTCTTTTGATGAGCACGAGGTTCCTTGATTTGAGCAATCGCACCCTCGTTGTCACAAAAGATCTCTAGGGGTTCCTGAATGGAAGGAACAACCCCTAGATCGGCAATGAATTTCTTCAACCATGCAGCTTCTTGAGCTGCCAATGAGGCGGCGACGTATTCTGATTCTGTAGTTGATAGAGCCACCACATCCTACTTGGAGCTCTTCCAAGAGACAGCTCCTCCATTCAGAATGAAAATGTATCCCGATTGTGACCATGAATCGTCACGATCGGTTTGGAAACTCGCATCCGTGTAACCTTTTACAACGAGCTCCTCGTCACCAGATCCATAGATCAGGAACATATCTCTTGTCATCTTTTGGTATTTAAGGATGTTCTTGACAGCCATCCAATGACTGTTTCCAGGATTCTGCTGGTAACGGCTTGTCATGCTCAAGGCGCATGACACGTCCGGTCGAGTGCATATCATTGCATACATGATGGATCTAATAGCAGATGCATATGGGATTGCCTTCATTTTATCTTGCTCATCCTTTGAGCTTGGACATTGAGTCGTACTCAATATCGTTACTCTTTGAATAGGTACGGTACCTTTCTTAGAGTTTTCCATCTTGAACCTTTTCAAGATTTCAATGTATGCACTTTGATTCAAACCAATCAACCGCCTTGATCTATCCCTATAGATCTTTATTCCCAGAATATAGGCGGCTTCACCAAGATCCTTAATGGAAAAACAACTTCCAAGCCAGGTTTTTACACCTTCCAAGGTTGGAATGTCATTTCCAAATAGTAGTATGTCATCAACATACAATACTAGAAAAGTTATTGTGCTCCCACTAGCCTTCTTATACACACAAGCCTCATCAGCATTTTTGATGAAGCCAAATTTCTTTACCTCCTCATCAAAACGATGATTCCAGCTTCTAGATGCTTGTTTCAATCCATAGATTGATTTCTTTAACTTGCATACTTTATTAGGATGTTTTGGATCGACAAAACCTTCAGGCTGAACCATATAAACATCTTCCTCAAGATATCCATTTAGGAAAGCCGTTTTGACATCCATTTGCCAAATCTCATAATCATAATGAGCAGCTATGGCAAACATATCCTTATAGACTTAAGCATCGCAACAGGTGAGAAGGTTTCATCATACTCAACCCCTTGAGTTTGAGTGAAACCCTTTGCTACAAGTCTTGCTTTATAAGTATCCAAGTTTCCATTCATATCGGTTTTCGTCTTGAAAACCCACTTACTTCCAACTACCTTGGAATTAAGAGGTGGCACAACAAGTTCCCAAACTTGATTGTCATACATGGATTGCATCTCAACGTTCATGGCCTCAAGCCATTTGTCACAATCCAAATTGGACACTGCATCATGGTATGTGGTTGGTTCATCTGAATCTACCACATAGCATCCATCCATGAAAAATCCGTATCTTTCAGGTGGATTACTAGTTCTACCACTTCTGCGAACATCTTGTGTGTATTGATCAACCCCTTGATCATACTCAACATACTCATGTTGAGTGCTAGTTTCAACCAACCGTGCATTGGGTTGTGGTTCTTGATCCTCTTCAAGATCCACTGTTCTAGTGCCAGCTCCTTCCATAAGGAACTTTGCTTCTAAGAACTCACCCTTTCTAGCAACAAACACCTTTTGTTCCAATGGATCATAGAAATAATATCCCATAGAATCTCTAGGATATCCAATAAAGATACACTTGGTGGATCGGACATCTAATTTATTTGGGGTGGGAGTCTTAACATAAGCCTCACAACCCCAGACCCTTAAGTATGATAGGGATGGAACTCTTCCATGCCATATCTCAAAAGGTGTCCTTTCCACCTTTTGGTTGGGGCCATATTTAAGATACGGGCCGCGGCGAGCAAAGCGAAACCCTAAAATGATAGAGGTAATGTGCTTCTAGCCATCATAGATCGAACCATATCCAATAAGGTTCGATTCCTCCTCTCAGACACACCATTGTGTTGTGGTGTTCCAGGTGGAGTGAGTTGTGAGACAATCCCACAACTCCTAAGATGATCTTGAAAAGCATCACTTAGGTATTCACCTCCTCTATCGGTACGAGAACTTTAATTGACTTGTTGAGTTGATTTTCCACTTCATTCTTGAAGATTTTGAACATTTCAAAAGCTTCATCTTTGTGTCTAATAAGTACACATACCCATAGCGACTATAATCGTCGGTAAAGGTAATGAAGTATCTTTCACCATTCCTAGTCATTGGCTTAAAAGGACCACATACATCCGAATGTATGATTCCTAATAAATCTTTTGCCCTTTCATTAGTACCACTAAAGGGTGCCTTAGTCATCTTTCCTTGTAAACAAGATTCACAAACATCAAATGAATCACATTCATTTGTTTTTAAAAGACCATTCTTTTGAAGTGTTTGTAAACGTTTCTTGTTTATATGACCAAGACGACAATGCCAAAGATAGGTATCACTCAAGTCCAACTTGAGCTTCTTGGTGTTAGTTTGGTACAGTGAACTATTTAAAGTATTTTCATGAACCAATTCATAAATACCATTAATGGGAATTGCTTTAAAATAGAACATATCATTTAAAGAAACATGAATATCATTTTCAACAAAAGATAATATATAATCATAATGTCTTAATTGGGATACAGAAATAATGTTCCTAGTCAAACTAGGAGCATACAAAATATTCTTCAAAATAACATCCAAGCCACTTGGAAGTTTTAGGATGTAGTCCCCACGAGCTTCAACTTGGACTTTGGTTCCATTGCCCATGAAGAGGCTAACATCCCCTTGATTGAAGTCCCTACTTCTTTTGAACCCCTGCAACAAATTGCAAATATGAGTTCCATATCCGGTATCTAATACCCATGTGTTTGAAGATGTAACATTAAGATCAATATGAATCATGTATGTTGTACCTGAGGTCTGCCCGGCATCCCTCTTTGCTTTCAACTCTTGGAGATGGACGGGACAATTCCTTGCCCAATGTCCTATCTCCCCACACTTGAAGCATGGGTCATTAGTAGCAACCTTTTGCTTCTTCTCTTGTGGTTTGGGTGGCACCCTTGCCACCCCTTTCCCTTTTCCCCATACGGGTCCTTTACCCTTGGCAACCTTTGCCTTGGGTGCGGGATAAGGCCTTTTCTTGTTCCTACCTTCATTGATGGTGAGAACGGGTAAAACCCTTTTACCCATGGCTGCCTCGGCCGTTTTAAGCATTGAGTGAAGCTCACCAATGCTCTTGTCACAAGCATTCATGTTGTAGTTCAACACAAATGTCTCGAACTTCTTGGTAAGGCGATTAAGGATCAAATCCGTGGCCAATTCCTTCGAGACGGGACAATTAAGCCTCTCGAGGCGGTCAATATGACTTTTCATCTTAAGTACATAAGATGAAACAGATTGGTTGTCGTCCATACGACATGCATGGAGTGCTCGAACCATTTCGAAGCGCTCAACCCTTTCTTGCTGTTGAAACGTTTCCTTCAGCTGGGTTATCATGTCATAAGCTCCGTGATGTTCATACTCCTTTTGGAGATCCGGAGTCATGCTCGCTAGCATGAGACAAGACACTTGGACGGAGTCCTCAGTGTATTTTAGCCAATCGTTATAGGCCTCCTCATCATCCTCGCTAGGTTGATCGGGGATAGGGTCGTCTAAAATATATGATCGTCTCTCTTGCTTGAGAAAGATTCTCAAGTTTCGATACCAATCAATAAAGTTGTTATGATTTAGACGTTCCTTTTGGAGGATCGCTCGTAATGATTGGTTGGACGCGGATGAGTTATCGTGATTTTCATTGTTGGTGGCCATCTACAAAATTTAACAAAGGTCTATTTAGTATTTTCGATATTGCTATTTTTAATAATTAATGCCTTTTAAGGTCATTAAAATATAGAACCCAACATTACATTTAAATTTTGGTTAGGTGACCTTTATCCCACGATTTAAATTAATAAGGTGGTCAACGATTGACGGTTGCAACCATTTGCAACTTCTAGAGGTATGGGATCGACTTTAAACATCATATGTAAAGTCGGCATGTTAATCCCATCAACACCATTTGGAAACCATATTTAGGTGATCCATTTAACATGGTTTGCAAATGAAGTTATCCTACTTGCACACACGTGTAAGTTTACCCACATAAGTGGTTAGGTGACCTTTATCCCACCAATGTGGTATCCCCACCTTAAATCACAAGTTCCCTCTAAATGGTTAGGTGACCTTTATCCCATTTAGAGTTTCCAAATGACTCAAGTGTTGTGCAAAAGGACGGTGTTGAACTTGTTTGTTAAAAGTTTAGAGATTTCATAATTCTAGTTTTAGAAAACTCTATGTACTTGAATTTGCATGCTTTCAAATACAAGGTACCCTATGGTCTTTTGATTAAAACCAATTTTAATCTTTAAAATCATTAAATCATTTTAATAACCTTTTATTACTTTTAATGATTAAGAACTACCAATTTTCAGCTTGTAATGTTTTGTTAATGAGTTTGTAATGTATGACAAAATATCAACCAAACAATCAAACAAGCATAAACATAAACAACCATAATGTGCATAACCTAGCTACTATTGTGACCACACTTGTTTGCCATCACAAGTGTGGTCATTTGGTCTTTCCTAAGGGTTGAAATCAACACAAAATTGAGGTCATCATAGACCCCCACTTGAACTTGCATCCATATGCTTCAAGTTCCATGTCTTTGATGTCCATCTTTGGGTCTTGATCTTGTGCATCTTCCTTTTACAAAAATTGTATCCTAATACATTTTTCTAATAAAAGAAATGCACCTAATCTATTAATTACATAACCAAATGAATAAATAATTACAACCCAAATAATAAACATAAAAATTACAACCCAATTGAATGAATAAAACCAACCATTCCAATCATCCAAATCAAAAGGCCAAAGGCTAGGTTATGCACACTAACATCCAATGATCATATCATCCAAACATATAATGAAACCCCACTTAAAACCACCAAATTTCAGCCAACATAAACT
Source organism: Flaveria trinervia (assembly GCA_025506515.1). Lineage (NCBI taxonomy): Eukaryota > Viridiplantae > Streptophyta > Magnoliopsida > Asterales > Asteraceae > Flaveria > Flaveria trinervia. Next base: position 68,563,817 of record CM046442.1, on the reverse strand, counting down.
GAAATTTTGGGTTTTAAACATTGTCCAAACAATCAACATTTCATAATATATATCTTTCAAGATCTAATCACTAGCATGTGTGATATGACCTTGAAAGTTTGGGGAATCATTCATACAAAACATAATATAGCAGCCCAAAACAGCCTAAAACCATCCTTTAAAACCAATTTCAAAGGATAAAACAAGCAAGTCATCCACATAACCGGCTCTTGATGCCATTGATGGGTTTGTTAAAACACAAAACATAGTTTAACCTTTTAAACTTTCAGAAAACGCAGCGGATGTTGAGGATTATAACATGTTTATAATCTGAAAATTTCATGTTCTCAATGATGTTTTAAGATGGAGAAACAAACCCAAATCAAAAGGGATCTTTTGTATGTGAATAAACATGCTATGTATACATAAAACAACATAATATGACAACCACAAAGGGGCTGCCATATCTACCTTTCTGCAGCCCTAAAATCGACCAAAGAAGAGTAGAAAAGATGCTGAAAATTCGGCCAAAACTCCAAGGAAGGAGCCCTCAAGCTTGTATACCCCAAGCCTCCTTGCAAAGCACCTTCTTGTTAGGAAGATTCAACACCAAAATCAACACAAAATGGCTCTCAAAACTCCTAATGCTGCTGCTCCTGGCTGTAGCTATTGTGAGAGAGAGAGAGGGATTATTTTGGTTGTTCTTGCATGTATGGAGAGTGGTCAAAATGAAGAGTGTAAGACTAATTTAAGTTATGTGTGTTTTCAAGACACCAAAATGGTCCAATCACCATTAAAGGGGCGGCCAAAATAAATTTAAAACCCAAGTTTTCCACTAAAACTTGAACACACACACAATTAAAACTAGTCTTTTGTCACACATCAATAAGTCATCTACTAGACTTATTTAAAATGTGACATATGTCTTCTTTTATTAAACAATTTAATTAAAGTACACTCATATGTTATTAATGTTATTTAAACCCTTTTAAATGACAAAAATAACAATAAACTCACTAACAAATTATCCTTATAATTTGTTCCATCTCATATGCAACTTATTTAGAAAACCCATTTTCTAAATTTGGTGTAGATATTTAATTGCATGATCATATCATCAATTAAATATTAATTGGTGTTTGCTAAGCTTGTCATTGGGTATAACCCGACTTGGATCATAACGTACTAACCACATCAATATTCTAAGTGTCTTGGGCACATAGAATCCTACAAAATATTTAAGCTTCGGAAGATAAATTTGAAAACTTTTCCGAAGGTAAACTTCTTAGACAGATATTCATTTTGAAGGCATGATTTACTTTCGAAGTTAAAAACATAACTTCCGAAGTAGCAGAAATTTTCAAAAATCTAAGAAAAGTCTTCAAAAAGAAATTTTTTTATCCAAAGAAAACATGAGCTTATGAAAGTGATGAACTAGACAACTTAGGACACACATGATTTTTAAAGAAATAATAAGAATTAGATTTAACAAAGATCTACTCAAGGTTGATCATCCCAATAGCTTATATAAGATATTTAAATCTCTGTTCATCAAAAGCCTTTGTAAACAGATTGCATATTGTTCATCTATGTGACCTTGACTAGTTTAATTAATCATTTTTCATAGTTATCTCTTATTAAATGATACCTGATATTGATGTGCTTTGTCCTTGAGTGCTGCACAGGGTTCTCTGTGATTGAGATGGCAGTGTTGTTGTCTATGTGAATGGGAGTCTCCTTGAAGTTTAATCCATAGTCCAGCATCTGATTTTGAATCCAAAGTACTTGAGCACAGCAGCTTGCAGCAGCAATGTATTCAGCTTCAGCAGTTGATGCAGAGACACAGGATTGTTTCTTGCATTGCCAGGAGACAACCCTTCCACCAAGAAATTGACATCCCACAGATGTAGACTTTGCAGTCATGTTGCAACCACCATAATCACTATCTGTATAGGCATACAGATTGAAGTTAGAATTTTTGGGATACCATAGGCCAAGTGTTGATGCACCCTTAAGGTATCTTAGAATCCTCTTAACAGTGATAAGGTGAGACATCTTAGGGTTGGCTTGATATCTTGCATAAATACATGTAGCAAACATGATATCAAGCCTACTAGCAGTAAGATACAACAAAAAACCCAATCATAGCCCTGTATAAATGCTCATCTACACACTCCCCCTCAAGATTAGGACCAAGAGAGTGGTTTCTGGCTATGGGTGTCTTAGCAATCTTACAATCAGTCATATTAAACCTCTTGAGTATGTCTTGAACATACTTTGACTGACTTATGAAGATGCCATCTTCAACTTGCTTCACTTGAATTCCCAGAAAGAAATTGAGTTCCCCCATGGCACTCATTTCAAATCTGTCTTTCATCAACTTCTCAAAGTCTTTGCAGAGCTTTCGATTAGTTGAACCAAAGATGATGTCATCCACATATACTTGAACTAGCAATATGTCTTTTCCTTATCCTTTGATGAAGAGAGTTCCATCTATAGTACCCCTCCTGTATTCATGTTTACATAGATACTTAGATAGTGTCTCATACCACTTCCTGGGTGCCTGATGCAGCCCATAAAGAGCTTTGTCAAGCTTGCAGACATAATCAGGATGATCAGGATCTACAAAACCAGGTGGCTGTTTGACATAAACCTCTTCATCTATCACTCCATACAAAAAGTCACACTTCACAACAAGTTGAAAAACCTTGAATTTCTTGGATGCAGCAAATGCCAAGAATATCCTAACAGCTTCTAATCTTGCCACTGGAGCAAAAACATCAGTGTAGTCAATCCCTTCTTCTTGTGTGTATCCTTGAACAACCAGTCTAGCTTTGTTCTTGATGATGATGCCTCTATCATCTTTCTAGTTCGTAAACACCCATTTGGTTCCAATGGTAGTCTTCCCAGAAGGAAGAGGGCAAAGGTTCCAAACTTTCTGCCTTTTGAATTAAAGCAGCTCTTGTTGTATAGCTTCAACCCAACTTCCATCCTTTAGAGCTTCATCTACTTTCTTTCGCTATATCTGGGATAGAAAACAAGAGTGAAGACAAACATTTGCTTCATGGGTTTGTCCTCTTGTCTTTACCCCTGAGACAACATCTCCAATGATGTTTGTGGTAGGGTGAGACTTGTGGATCCTAAGCTGAGGGATCACAGCAAGTTGTTGAGAAAGATCTAAATTTGAAAATTTTTGATCTGGCATAGATGTTTCTCCTACCACATCAGCACACTTTTCAAGTGAAACTTGATCCAAGCAGTGTGTGACATCATTGATGTTCTCATCTATGGTGTGGTTAGTTGCGTCAAGAAATTCTTGGTCACTGTCACCATCACCATTGTTGTCTTCCATAGTTGAGGTGTTCTTATCTGGTTGTAGAGCCTCTGAGCTGGAATTTGAAGGCATACCAGATGTATCAGCTGAATTTGTCATTGTTGGGCTGATAGAAACCTCATTTGCAAAAGTGGTTCCAATTAGAGCTGAAGATATATGTCTTGAAGATCTTCCTAGCTCAAATCTTAGATCAGGATCATCTGTATTCAAATTTTCTGCAGATCCTGAAACATTCTCATCAGATTTGTTAAAACAGCTGGTAACCAAATCAAGATCAAACAACCAATCCGGACCAGAACCAGTAACACAAGGTGTGTGTTCATTGAAAGTCACATTGGTTGACTCCTCAACAATTCGAGTTCTGAGATTGTACACTCTATAAGCCTTAGCTTGGGAAGAGTATCCAATAAAGTGTCCATCATCTGATTTCTTAGCAAACTTGGCAATTTGATTTTTGGTATTCAAGATGGTGCAAGGACATCCAAATTACCTGAGAAAACCAATGAAAGGTCTCCACTTGTGCCAAAGTTCATAAGGAGTTTTGCCATGAGTCTTAACTACTAAAACTCTATTCTGCACATAGCAGCCAGTGTTGACTTCCTCTACCTAGAAGGTGATGGGCAATTTAGAATCAGATAACATGGTTCTTGCAGCTTCAATCAGTGTCCTGTTTCTGCTCTCAGCAACACCGTTTTGCTGAGGAGTCTTGGGAGCACTAAATTGTCTTGTAATACCCTTTTCATCACCAAATGTGTCAAGGATATGGTTCTTAAATTTGGTTCCTTGATCACATCTTATGATCTTGACCTTGTGATTAGATTGATTCTCAATCTTCAAAATGAAATTTTTTAGAATCTCAAGAGTCTCATCCTTAGTTCTAAGGAAGAAAACCCAAGTGAATCTTGTAAAGTCATCTGTGATCACTACACAGTATAAGGTCCTTCCTAAACTCATTACACTGGTGGGGCCAAAAAGATCCATATGTAACAAGTGTAGGGGAGTAGTGATTGAGTTCTTTTCCTTAGGCTTATGAGGTACCTTATGTTGCTTCCCTTTCAGGCATGCAACACAATGGTCATCACTTGTAAACTCTTTCTTTGGCATTCCAGTTACCAAGTCATGCTTAATTAACTTATTCATGTTTTTAAAGTTTACATGGCACATTCTTTTATGCCATAGGAAAGACTCATCCCTATTGGCTTTAGACAGAAAGCATGAAACTTCTCCAGAGGGAGAGGTTTCTTGTAAATCCATCTTGTACATGTTTCCTTTCCTGGGGCTCTAAGCAGGATATACTCATGAGGAATGACCACACCAGGCTTAAGAACAATGCACTCATGCTAAGTAAAGAGCATGTTATGACTCTGATCACAAAATTGAGATACACTTAGAAGATTGTATCCAAGCTCCTTTACAAAGTTTACCTTTTCTATGCTGAGCTTACCATTTGTGACCTTGCCCCTTCCAGAAATGTAACCGCCTTCATCTCCTCCAAAAGCAACAGGTCCTCCATCAATCCTTTCAAAGTTCTGGAGTAGTGATCTATTGCTAGTCATGTGCCTGGAGCAGCCACTGTCTATGATCCAGACATTTCTGTCTGTCTTCAGCTGTCCTGTACAAAAGAGAATGATTAGTTACATCTGGAAACCCAAGCCTTCCTTGTCTTATGCCTATTTTAAGAAGGTAATTTAACAGTGATAGATCCTACGGTTGTACTAAAAGGATCTTGAGCTGTTTTTGATGGAGAAATCTCAGTCACTTGGTCTTTCTTAGACATCCACACCACCTTTGGAGTCTTGGACTTGACCTTCAAAACTTTAGAAGCTTTTGGAGCTTCAGAAGTTTTGATGACTGAACCTTCGGAAGATTCTGCAAACACTACAGCAGACTTCAGTGCTTCAGAAGAACCCCTTTCTTCCGAGACCAAATATTCTTCCGAAGAGAATTTTCCACTTCCCTTCTTGTTAGATTTGGAACTTCCGAAGGAAAATGGTTTTCCTTCCAAAGCTTGAATCTTCTTAGAACTCTTTGAAGCCTTTGTTTTGGCCATATGGATAGGATTGAAGGGAAAATCCTTTGCAATATGAGTGGTGCTGTCACACATAACACAATTCATCTTCTTCTTCACAAGAGCCTTATCTTGAGAGTAAGACTATCTTTGGTCACTTCCCTTCTCCATCTTCATCTTTGCAGATGCCGAGACAGTCCTCTTGGGCTGAGGACTGTGCTTGGAGATTGATGGTCCAGGTTGTGCAGCAGTGATGCACAGCAGGTCAGTCTTCTTCTTGCTGCTGAGATGAGTTGAACAAGAACCAGAACTCTTAGCAGAGTAGTTCTGGTTGATGTCTTCAGTCCCTACCATTTTAAACCCTACAGAAATAAAAACTTGTTTCTAATTAGATTCAAAAGTAGCCTTGATCTCTTAAGCCTTCCTTGCCTTTATTTTGCTCTTTCTGATCAAGTTCTTTCTCATGGACTTGGTCATCTCAGTCTTCACTTTCTCCTCAGAAGGATAGTGGCCCTTCTTGGAATCCTCCTCTTCACTCTTTGTAGAGGGATTCTTCACTATCTCTTCTTCATCCTCCTCACTCGTAGGATCTATGAGAGGAAGCTCATCTTCACAAGTTCCACACCTAGGAGATCTTACTGACAAGATTGTGGGTAGAGGAGCTATCTCATTGGATCCCAGTCCCTGTCTGTTTTGATAGCAAACTTTGTTGTGTAGGGATGAGGATCCTCTTCAAGAACACTCTTTTCTACCCTGGCTTTGCTGATCACAAGCTCATCCTGGCACTCAGTTAACTTGGTTATGAGATCTTTAATTTGAGTCCTAAAATCTGTGTGTTCATGTTTTAGAACTGAAATGGTTTTCTCTAAGTCCTCTATTTTTAGCTTATAATCATTTTCAGACTTTCTAAAATCAGATTTTAAAATGTTTAAGGACTCAACATCAGATCTCAGTTCCAAGTTATAGGACCTGTACCTATTAACTTTAGCAATGCATTTAGGAGTACAGAGATGTTCCAATACCTTGGCTTCATCATGATCTGCGATCAGTGATTAGTTTGGAGAGGCATCTTCCATCTAAAAGCTCCAGTCAAAGCCTCCTTCTTCAACAGCAATAGCAGCTTGCTTCTTTGACTTCTCATTATGGAGAGCTCTGTCAGTGTAGTTTGGTCTGGATTGTGTTTGGCCATTATTTGTTCTAGGTGTCTTACTTTCTCTGGTAAAATGGCCCATCAGGCTACAGTTGTAACATTTGACTTTGCCTTTGTCTAGTCCAAACTTTCCACTGGTTGCATTGCTTGGAAACTTCCTTCCAATCATCTTGTGGAACTTCTTAGCTCTGTGAGTGAGAAGAGCCATCCGCTAGACTATTTTCATGTATTCCAGATCATCTGGATGGATACAGTCCAGGTCTTTCAAGAGTGAAAAGAGAGTTGCCACAACTTTCATCAGAAGACACAAAAGCTTGAGAAGAGCTTGTCTCTTGGAATGGGCTTCCTTGAGTGTAGTTCTCCTTTGGTGTCTCTGGGAAGGTGATGAGAGGACCCTTGGGTGAGTTGTCAGGGTAGCATAAGAAATGATGTTTGGGTTCTATGCTGTCCCTTTCAACCACATGTAGGGTTGAACCCATTTGATTGGTAGAGTTGCCAGATGAACCTTGCATGTTCATTTCCATCCGGTAACCACTGAGAATCCCATACAACTCTGTCAGAGTAAGAGTTTTGAGACTTTCAGTTCTCTTGACCACCACACAGTAGTGTGTCCACTGCAAGTGAGGACATGAACTTCCTAACATTGTTTTTGTTTTCAAGAGAAACTCCTCCATCCACTAGGGTATCCACAATCTCAACATACCTGAAGTACTGCTGAGTCATGGTTTCACCTGTTTTGAAGGTGAAGTTTTCAAACTGCTGCTTTAGGAGATCCTTCTTGTTCTCCTTGGCTTCAGAAGAACCCTCATACATCAGTTTCAGTGCATCCCATAGCTGTTTGGCTGTTTTGCACTTCTTGAAACCTCTGTACACAGAGTTTGGAAGGGCAGTTTGAAGAGCTGTCATGGCTTTTCTATCTATCTCTACTCTCTTCCTATCTTCATCAGAGTAGTTAGCCACATCTTTAGGGATCATACCAACACTAGTAGCAGAAGGTGTGCTGGGTATGAAAGGTCCATTCTCAATAGACTCACACATTCTTGAATCAAGAGACCTGATGAAACCTTCCATTCTTAAACACTAGGTGTCAAACTCATCAAGAGTGATCAGTGGAGACTTATTCATGGTTCCAGTTTTCATATCAGTTTTGGAAATGGCTGCCATTTGAAAGTTTAGTACTTGTGTGTGAGGGATCTAAAGATGGTGAGATCTTATATCAAGAGCCTGGAGAGCTCTGATACCAAATGCAGGATCGTTGAAGGGTGTAGAGTTATAGCACAACAACATAAAGAGGAGATAAACTAAACTTAGATCAAATAGTAAATTGGATTAACCAAGTGGTGACACTAAGAACACAAGTAATATATGAGACAGAACACAAGTGTTTGGTTTTCAAGAATGCAGTATATTGCCTTCTCTATGTTCTATTACAAGTGTTACAAAGCATATTCGAAAGATACAAGAACATGAGATACGTATACAACATCCTACAGCCGGCTATACTTTGAAAGCCAGCTGGATACAATTGACTAGACACACACAAAATCAATTGTAGAGTCAAAAGGCAAATTGCCTTTTGACTAGTGACTATGACATGCCATAGCTCACATCCTTATCTATTACAAAAAGGATAAAGTACATAAAGTAGAAAGTTACAGACTCAAGACCTCAATATACAGTTACCAAAAGCATGGACCTTTTCACCAAACCATGTTAGTTGGTGACTTGCAAAGTTGCAGCGGAAAGGTATCCAGCTTTATGGAACAGTGCATCAGATAAAGCATGTTACTAAAAGTCTTCGGAAGAAATATGTCTTCATGAACTTGAAGCTTCGGAAGACTTTGTCTCTGAGGCTTCGGAAGATGTTGGTCTTGGGTTCAGAAGATTTCACACTTAGAGTATTTCTGTTGCACATATGAAACTTCCGAAGCATTCCACTTTAATGCACTTGTGCAGCATGCAGTAAAGACTAAAGATGTTTAGGTTGCATCAACCTCTTCATTAATCTCTAAATACTAACACTAAACCACACACACAAAAGGCAAGTGTACCTATCGTGTGGTAATATAGTGTTGGTAAGAACCGAGTATCAATCCGTGGACACACCTAGCCTACTCAACAAACTTGACGTTTGACTATCAGATTTGGTTTTTGTTAAAGAAATGATAAGTTGCATTAGAAAGAGTTTTTTAGGGTTTAATAAAATGATAAAAATAAAGTAAACTAAGAATTGAAGCGTTTGGATTAAAACCAGTGAATAAAAGTTATCATCCTAATTAGAATCCACTTATGTAACCGTGATGAATTGGTGGTGTGATTTGAAGATATGGATTAATGTAATTGTGTTAATGTTTATAAAGATGAGCTGGCGCGATTTCTCGTCTATCCTGCAGCCGTAGTGACTAAGATCACACCAGGTTGAGTTTTACTGCTTAGATCAAAGCCCTAGTAATGTAGGTAAATCTTTTGTGACCTATTTGACATATGATTTCTGAAAACATAACTTAATGTTAAAAAGAGAGTTGATCAAGTTCCTTCCTAACATACCATTAATTTTAGAAAACGATAACAATTACTGAAGATTTCTCAAACTAATAAAAGGGAACCCGCAAATGATCAGAAAGTTAAAGTGATATGATTTCTAATAACCATTTCTAGTTCATTAGCCATGAATTTATTATGAAGACCGGTTTGGCGAATGAAAGTTAATCATATGGTTTTTCAACCTTGTATGACAATCAAAATCACAAACCATAAATTATAACTTTCCGTTCAAATATAGATGCTACCCATCAATAGTTTTCCCAAGACCACCATAACATTAACACAATATTTATCACGCCATTAGTTCATCACAAATTACATAAGTTTCATCCGATTAGGATGATAAAAAGAGTTTAGCTCATAATGAGCTTGAACATAATAACAGATAACAAAGAAGATAGATATGTAATCATCGGTGAAATGGAACAATTAAACCGATAATCCACAATTGATGATTTTTAGACGATCCCGAGCTTCTTCCAAGTGTTGTATGCACCTCTCGAGCCTCCAGATGACCTTGATGTCTTGATTCCCAAGAGAATCTGTAGAGTAACTCTACCACCAAGCTTCTTCAAAAATAGTGAACTTAGGCTTCTATTTATAGGCTTTCTGGAGTGTTTAAGCATGGCCCCGTGCCTAAAAGGCACGGCCCCGTGCTAGTACAATGCTTACGAAAGTTGGTCGGCTCGTACATGCAGGTTGTGTCGGGCACAGCCCCGTGCTAAATGGGGCACGACCCCATGTTGGATGTGGGGCACGGCCCCGTGCCTCATGGGGCACGCCCCCGTGTCTACTTTTAGGGGATAGTACTTTTTGTCTTGTCAGATGTCCAAACACGGGGGTGTGTTAATTTAGCATCGGGGTGTTTATCTAGAAAAGCATGGGGGCGTGCTTAATGAGGCACGGTCCCATGCTTGGACTCCAAAGCTCGGATTACTTCAGCCTTCTCGATCATGGCACTATTTCCTCTAGGTGCAACAACCTTGGGCTTGTAAGGCATTGACGATAGACAACCACAATTTACCATCAAGGTATCTAATGAAACCTTCTATGCGTCTCTCTATTGTCTAAAGTTTTCAGGGGTGATGATAGGTTCTTTAGTCATCGTTCCCATCTTAACTTCATATTTCTGAATAAGGGCCATTTTAGAGTGTGGTAAAGAAAGGAGTAAAAACAAGTTTATTTGAATGGTAAGATCACATGATCAGAGCATAAAAAGCTCTAATACCAATTGCAGGATCGATCGATATTTGTCACTAAACACTTAGTTTTCTCTCAAACTCACATGTACTCACACAAATATGATGAATCAGAATCTCTCAAAGAGTTGATTATAATATACTAAGTAACTTTAGAACACAAAGAAATAATTTACAAGGTACTTGTATATATTACTTCTCAACTCAAAGCTTACAAGACTTTTACAAGCACGATACAAGAGTTATAATAAGAAACTATATATACTATCACCTACAACCGGTTATACTTTGATTACAACTAGAATCCTATAACTAAAGTAGATACTACAAAGATATAGTTAAGGTATCTTAGATAATGTCTTGGATATGGTAGTCATGACATGTCCATGACTTACCTTTTGTCACCAACTAAAGTTAGCAATTATACTAACAAACAAAGGTGAACAGTGGAATAAAGTATGGTCAACTACATGGCCTTTTATGAAAATGCCATGCAGTATCAGAGGTCTACAGCAAAGTGTCATAGAACCATACTTATGTCCATTGGTCCATAGTAGCATCTTCCGAAGTTTAATTGGCTTCGGAAGAACAAGTTCTTCCGAAGCCTTTTATACTTCAGAGGAGGTTGCTTCTTTCGTGACTTGAGGACTTCTTTGCAAGTCATTGTCTTTGAATTCTTCTAAGTCTGAACTTTGGAAAAGAAGACTTTGTCTTTAAAAGTCGGCGCTTTTCCTTCGGAAGATGATCCTGCACTTTTTCTTTAGAAGAACTCCATTTCCTTCAGAAGTCCATACTTAGCTTCGAAAGTCCTTCATAAGTTGCACCAAAAATAGCCAAAGTGTTTGGTTTTGATTGCACTAGCCTTTCAAGATCCAACACTCCACCTAACGAATCCTTAGAAAATCTACCTCCAGCCATCATCTAACATGCTAAAAGATCCAAACACCAACACGGTCATTCAAGGTAATAGCTCAGTTTATGTCAAGTACAGTAAGTCCCTAATTACAGTGGTCAGTTGTGATTAGCCATTTACTCTACTCTTCATACCCCAAGCATTTTCTATCCTGACTACATCAGTATCTAAATCTACTAAAGGAAAACAGATCAAATAACATATGGACATAATATCAGTTAACATTAAGAAAATACCTTATGGCACGCAGCTACTCGGACCGGCATCCCTTCCTTTTTATCATATTCTCAGTTTAAGTTTAGGTTTCTTTATCCGTTTCACTTAAACTTTGGCTCTGATACCAACTTGTAAGACCCCGTTTGCAGAATGCTTATAGTTGGACAATTATCACACATAAAACATAAAAAATTCATTTATAATTACTAAAACATTGTAGCGGAATAATTTAAAGTCATTTCATATAATTATAATTGCTTTTTCAAAATAATTCTGAAGGGTTTGATAGAACACTAAAACATAGTTTAACCTTTTATACTTCCAGAAAACGCAGCGGAGGTTTAGGATTATAACATGTTTATAATCTGAAAAGTTCGTGTTCTAAAAGTTGTTTTAAGATGAAAACAAAACCCAAAACAATAGGATCTTTGATATGTGAATGAACAAGCTATTAGCAAATGTAAAACAACATAAAATCACAGCTTCAATGAGCTGTGATAACTACCTTCTTCCAGCAGCAAAAACGACCAAGGAAGAAAGGTTTGGATGCTTAAATCTTGGCCAAGACTCCAAGGAAGAAGCCCTCAAGTGTGTTTACCCCCAAGATCCTTGCAAGACACCTTCTTGTTAGGAAGAACACCACCAAAATGAACACAAAAATCGTCTCTCCTAGAGCTTCAAAGCTGCTGCCTAGTTCCGTAACTTGAAAGGGAGAGAGAGGAGAGATATTTGTGTTTTGCATGTCTTGGAATGAAGTGAATCAATTAAGTGTAAGGCTAGTTATGTTTGGTGTTTTTCAAGATACAATTTGGTCCAATCAAAATTACAAGGGGCGGCCAAATAAAAGGAGTTGAAAGAGTTTCCCCTTTTAATTTTGTAACACATAACACATTGTCACTAGTCATATGTCACACAATAAAAGGTTACTCTCTAGACACATTTATAAGTGTGACATATGTGCTCTTAATTAAACAATTTAATTAAAGTACACTCATGTGTTATTAGTGTCATTTAAACCCCTTTTAAATGACAAGAATAACAATAAACACATCAACAAATTATCCTTATAATTTGTTCCATCTCATATGCAATTATTTAGAAAACCCATTTTCTAAATTGGTGTAAATATTTAATTGCATGATCATATCATCAATTAAATATAAATTGGTGTTTGCTAAGCTTGTTATTGGGTATAACCCGACTTGGATCATAACGTATTAACCACATCCATCTTCTAAGTGTCTTGGGCACACAGAATCCTTCAATCTCCCACTTGCCAAGATTCATAGAAGATTGATGCAAGCAGTAAATACCGCCTAACAACGGTTTACTACCCTTAATACGCATGACTTATAGCCATTCAATAACATCATCCTTTCAAGTACCCTACTTGAAAAGATTTAGGTGAATCAATCATCTATCCTTTTGTTTCAGATGTCATGTTAAATCCAAAACACAGAATGATCATTCCTTGTTGATTTAACTTATCAGGCCTTAGACATCTAACTCTCAACGAATAAGAGGAACAAATTCCATCTTGACTACATACGTTTCTCACAACACCTCGTGTTATATCTGAACATACCCTTATGTACTGTCCACTATTTCAGGACAATGAAGAATTAGCTCAGGTATAATACTTAGTGAATATCAAAACTCAATATGTATCTCAGGTCGGAGGATACCAAATGAATATTCGCCTTTACTCAAATTTACTTATGATCAATCATTAAGATTCCATGTAGTAAAATTTGAGATGCGGGTTAGTCCAATATTTGTGTCCCACAAATATCTACGAACCTTGGTAGCAACCCATTGCTCTATATTCATCCTTACGAATATCAACCAATCCAAGTTCATAATAATCTTACTCTCACACTTGTTCCCACAAGTATGAGCGATTACGGACATTTTAGAGTAAACATTTTACTCATGGATAAAACATGCTAAATAGGAACATTAATTGAAACACTATAACCAAATAATTTTTATTCAAATAATATAGAGTTCAACATATCCAAATACAAATTTTACAGATCAAATCCAATCACTAGAATATCGAAGTCCCATGGCACAAGTATGACCTTCATGCTTTGCCTTTTCAAGGAGCTTCATGAGAGGATCTGCAATGTTTTGATCCGTGTGAACTTTGCGAATACATATCTTTCCCTTTTCAACTTCATCTCGTATGTAGTTGAATCTCCGCTCAATGTGCCTAGTCTTTGATGAGCACGAGGTTCCTTGATTTGAGCAATCGCACCCTCGTAGTCACAAAAGATCTCTAGGGGTTCCTGAATGGAAGGGATAACCCCTAGATCGGCAATGAATTTCTTCAACCATGTAGCTTCTTGAGCTGCCAATGAGGCGGCGACGTATTCTGATTCTGTAGTTGATAGAGCCACCACATCCTGCTTGGAGCTCTTCCAAGAGACAGCTCCTTCATTCAGAATGAAAATGTATCCCGATTGTGACCGTGAATCGTCACGATCGGTTTGGAAACTCGCATCCGTGTAACCTCTTACAACGAGCTCCTCGTCACCAGATCCATAGATCAGGAACATATCTCTTGTCCTCCTTAGTACTTAAGTATGTTCTTAACAGCCATCCAATGACTGTTTCCAGGATTTTGCTGGTAACGGCTTGTCATACTCAAGGCGCATGACACGTCCGGTCGAGTGCATATCATTGCATACATGATGGATCCAATAGCAGATGCATATGGGATTGTCTTCATTTTATCTTGCTCATCCTTTGAGCTTGGACATTGAGTCGTACTCAATATCGTTCCTCTTTGAATAGGTACGGTACCTTTCTTAGAGTTTTCCATCTTGAACCTTTTCAAGATCTTATCAATGTACGCACTTTGATTCAAACCAATCAACCGCCTTGATCTATCCCTATAGATCTTTATTCCCAGAATGTAGGCGGCTTCACCAGATCCTTAATGGAAAAGCAACTTCCAAGCCAGGTTTTTACACCTTCCAGGGTTGGAATGTCATTTCCAAATAGTAGTATGTCATCAACATACAATACTAGGAAAGTTATTATGTTCCCACTAGTCTTCTTATACACACAAGCCTCATCAGCGTTTTTGATGAAGCCAAATTTCTTTATCTCCTCATCAAAAGGATGATTCCAGCTTCTCGATGCTTGTTTCAATCCATAGATTGATTTCTTTAACTTGCATACTTTATTAGGATGTTTTGGATCGACAAAACCTTCAGGCAGAACCATATAAACATCTTCCTCAAGATATCCATTTAGGAAGGCGGTTTTGACATCCATTTGCCAAATCTCATAATCATGATGAGCTTATGGCAAACAATATCCTTACAGACTTTAGCATTGCAACAGGTGAGAAGGTTTCATCATAATCAACCCCTTGAGTTTGAGTGAAACCCTTCGCTACAAGTCTAGCTTTATAAGTATCCAAGTTTCCATGCATATCGGTTTTCTTCTTGAAAACCCACTTACTTCCAACTACCTTGGAATTAAGAGGTGGTACAACAAGTTCCCAAACTTGATTGTCATACATGGATTCATCTCAACGTTCATGGCTTCAAGCCATTTGTCACAATCCGAATTGGACACTGCATCATGGTATGTGGTTGGCTCATCTGAATCTACCACATAGCATCCATCCACGAAAAATCCGTATCTTTCAGGTGGATTACTAATTCTACCACTTCTACGAACGTTTTGTGTGTATTGATCAACCCCTTGATCATCCTCAACATCCTCATGTTGAGTGCTAGTTTCAACCAAATGTGCATAGGGTTGTGGTTCTTGATCCTCTTCAAGGTCCACTATTCTACTGCCAGCTCCTTCCATAAGGAACTTTGCTTCTAAGAACTCACCCTTTCTGGAAACAAACACCTTTTGTTCCAGTGGATCATAGAAATAATATCCCATAGAATCTCTAGGATATCCAACAAAGATACACTTGGTGGATCGGACTTCCAATTTGTTTGGGGTGGGAGTCTTAACATAAGCCTCACATCCCCAAACCCTTAAGTATGATAGGGATGGAACTCTTCCATGCCATATCTCAAAGGGTGTGCTTTCCACCTTTTTGGTTGGGGCCATATTTAAAATACGGGCCGCGGAGAGCAAAGCGAAACCCCAAAATGATAGAGGTAATGTGCTTCTAGCCATCATAGATCGGACCATATCCAATAAGGTTCGATTCCTCCTCTCAGACACACCATTGTGTTGTGGTGTTCCAGGTGGAGTAAGTTGTGAGACAATCCCACAACTCTTAAGATGATCTTGGAAAGCATCACTTAGGTATTCACCTCCTCTATCGGTACGGAGAACTTTAATTGACTGTTGAGTTGATTTTCCACCTCATTCTTGAAGATTTTGAACATTTCAAAAGCTTCATCTTTGTGTCTTAATAAGTACACATACCCATAGCGACTATAATCGTCGGTAAAGGTAATGAAGTATCTTTCACCATTCCTAGTCATTGGCTTAAAAGGACCACATACATCCGAATGTATGATTCCTAATAGATCTTTTGCCCTTTCGTTAGTTCCACTAAAGGGTGTCTTAGTCATTTTACCTTGTAAACAAGATTCATAAACATCAAATGAATCACATTCATTTGTTTTTAAAAGACCATTCTTTTGAAGTGTTTGTAAACGTTTCTTGTTTATATGGCCAAGACGACAATGCCAAAGATAGGTATCACTCAAGTCCAACTTGAGTTTCTTGGGGTTAGTTTGGTACAATGAGCTATTTAAGTATTTTCATGAACCAATTCATAAATACCATTAATGGGAATAGCTTTAAAATAGAACATACCATTAAAAGAAACATGAATATCTTTTTCAACAAATGATAATACATATCGAAATTGTTATAACAGGGCTACAGAGATAATATTCCTAGTCAAACTAGGAGCATACAAAACATTGTTCAAAATCACTTCCAAACCATTTGAAGTTTCAAGATGTAGTCACCACGGGCTTCAACTTGAACTTTAGCCCCATTGCCCATGTAGAGGCTTACATCCCCTTTCTTGAAGTCACTACTTCTTTTGAACCCCTACAACAAATTACAAATGTGAGTTCCACATCCGGTATCTAATACCCATGTGTTAGAGGATATCATGTTTAAATCAATATGGATCATGTATATTGTACTTGAGGTGTGCCCGGCATCCCTCTTTGCTTTCAACTCTTGGAGATGGACAGGACAATTCCTTGCCCAATGTCCAATCTCCCCACACTTGAAGCATGGGTCGTTAGTAGCAACCTTTTGCTTTTTCTCTTGTGGTTTGGGTGGCACCCTTGCCACCCCTTTCCCTTTTCCCCAAGCGGGTCCCTTACCCTTTGCAACCTTTGCCTTGGGTGCGGGACGAGGCCTTTTATTGTTCCCACCTTCATGGATGGTGAGAACGGGTAAAACCCTTTTACCCATGGCCGCCTCGGCCGTTTTGAGCATTGAGTGAAGCTCACCAATGCTTTTGTCCCATGCATTCATGTTGTAGTTCAACACGAATGTCTCGAACTTCTTGGTAAGGCCATTTAGGATCAAATCCGTGGCCAATTCCTTCGAGACGGGACAATTAAGCCTCTCGAGGCGATCAATGTGACTTTTCATCTTAAGTACATAAGATGAAACAGATTGGTTGTCGTCCATACGACATGCATGGAGTGCTCGAACCGTTTCGAAGCGCTCAACCCTTGCTTGCTGTTGGAACGTTTCCTTCAGTTGGGTTATCATGTCGTAAGCTCCATGGTGTTCATACTCCTTTTGGAGATCTGGAGTCATGCTCACTAGCATGAGACAAGACACTTGGATGGAGTCCTCAGTGTATTTCAGCAAATCGTTATAGGCCTCCTCATCATGCTCGCTAGGTTGATCGGGGATAGGGTCGTCTAAAACATACGATCTTCTCTCTTGCTTGAGAACGATTCTCAAGTTTCGATACCAATCGATGAAGTTGTTATGATTTAGACGTTCCTTTTAGAGGATCGCTCGTAGAGATTGGTTGGACACGGATGAGTTATTGGAATTATCATTATTTGAGGCCATCTACAAAATTTTAACAAAGTTTTATTTTAGTATTTTTGATATTGTAATTTTAATAATAAATGCCTTTCAAGGTCTTTTCATATTAAAATCTAGAACCCAACATTACATTTAAATTGTGGTTAGGTGACCTTTATCCCACGTTTTAAATTAATAAGGTGGTCAACGTTTGACGATTGCAACCATTTGCAACTTCTAGAAATATGGGATCGACTTGAAACATCATATGTAAAGTCGGCATGTTAATCCCATCAACACCATTTGGAAACCACATCGTAGGTGATCCATTTGACATGATTTGCAAATCAAGACACCCTACTTACACCCACGTGTGATTTTGCCAAAACAAGTGGTTAGGTGACCTTTATCCCACAAATAAGGCATTCTCACCTCAAGTCACAAGTTCCCTCAAAATGGTTAGGTGACCTTTATCCCACTAAGAGTTCCCAAGTGACTCAAGTGTTGTGTAAAAGGACGGTGTTGATCTTGTTTTAGAAATGTTTAGAGGTTGCAAAATTCTAGTTTAGAAAACCCTATGTACTTGCATTTGCATGCTTTCAAATACAAGGTACTTTATGGTTCTTTGATAAAACCTATTTTAATCTTTAAAATCATTAAAACATTTTAATAACTTTATTTAAACTTTTAAGAACCATCAATTTTCAGCTTGTTAAGTTTGTTAATGAGTTTGTTATGAATATCCAAATATCAACCAAACAATCAAACAACAAACAATCAACCAAGCATAAACATAAACAACCATATGTGCATATGTGCATAACCATAGCATCTAAAGTGGTCCACACTTGTTTGCCATCACAAGTGTGGTCCATAGGTCATTCCTAAGGGTCACAAACAAAGCAAATGGAAAACATCCAAAAGCCTCCCACTTGAAACCGCATCCAAAATGCTCCATGTTTCTTTCATGACCTTCCTTTGTGCTTCCAATGTGTATGTCTTCATATTACAAGATATAAAGTCCTAATACAAGATATCTAGTAAAATGAAAATACACCTAATCTATTTATTACAACCCAATAATAAATAAATTACATTTGAAACAAAGCACAAACAACACAAATAATACAACCCAATTGAATGAATGAATACAACCATTACAAACATCCAAACAATCACAAGGTCAATGGCTAGGTTATGCACTAAAACAAGCACCTATCATATCATCCAAAATATAATGAAAACCCCACTTAAAACCACGAAATTTCAGCCAACATAAACTGAAATTTCGGGTTTTATTTTGTCCAAACAAAACAAATAACAAACATGTATATCTTTCAAAGTTTAATCTCAAGCATGTGTGATATGACTTTGAAAGATTGGGATTTCATATCATGTGAACTTAGCAGCCCAAAACAGCCTATACTAAGCTTATAATCATTCCTTAAAACCAATTTTAAAGACAAAACAAGCAAGTCATCCACATAACCGGCTCTTGATGCCATTGAAGGGTTTGTTAGAACACTAAAAACATAGTTTAACCTTTTATACTTCCAGAAAACACAGCGGAGGTTTAGGATTATAACATGTTTATAATGTGAAAAGTTCGTGTTCTAAAAGCTGTTTTAAGATGAAAACAAAAACCCAAAAGAATAGGATCTTTGATATGTGAATGAACAAGCTATTAGCAAATGTAAAACAACATAAAATCACAGCTTCAATGAGCTGTGATAACTACCTTCTTCCAGCAGCAAAAACGACCAAGGAAGAAAGGGTTTCGATGCTCAAATCTTGGCCAAGACTCCAAGGAAGAAGCCCTCAAGTGTGTTTACCCCCAAGCTCCTTGCAAGACACCTTCTTGTTAGGAAGAACACCACCAAAATGAACAC
The DNA here is from genome assembly GCA_025506515.1 of Flaveria trinervia. NCBI lineage: Eukaryota > Viridiplantae > Streptophyta > Magnoliopsida > Asterales > Asteraceae > Flaveria > Flaveria trinervia. The sequence continues at coordinate 68,544,588 of CM046442.1, read as the reverse complement.
AAAAATCGATCTCCTAGAGCTTCAAAGCTGCTGCCTAGTTCCGTAACTTGAAAGGAGAGAGAGGAGAGATATTTTGTGTTTTGCATGTCTTGGAATGAAGTGAATCAATTGAGTGTAAGGCTAGTTATGTTTGTGTATTTTCAAGACACAATTTGGTCCAATCAAAATTACAAGGGGCGGCCAAATAAAAGGAGTTTGAAAGAGTTTCCCCCTTTTAATTTTGTAACACATAACACATTGTCACTAGTCATATGTCACACAATAAAAGGTTACTCTCTAGACACAATTTATAAGTGTGACATATGTGCTCTTTAATTAAACAATTTAATTAAAGTACACTCATGTGTTATTAGTGTCATTTAAACCCCTTTTAAATGACAAGAATAACAATAAACACATCAACAAATTATCCTTATAATTTGTTCCATCTCATATGCAATTTATTTAGAAAACCCATTTTCTAAATTGGTGTAAATATTTAATTGCATGATCATATCATCAATTAAATATAAATTGGTGTTTGCTAAGCTTGTTATTGGGTATAACCCGACTTGGATCATAACGTATTAACCACATCCATCTTCTAAGTGTCTTGGGCACACAGAATCCTTCAAATTCAATGTAGTTAACTGTTACAAAATATCATAATTTGCATTATATCACAAAAACATTATGGTAATATGAAATGGATGCCATCCAAAATAATCCAAGTACACATAGATAATATCATCATTGTCCTTTATTATTTTTGATTAACTTATGTTCAAAGTACGTCATCATTTCATTCATTAACTTTCATACCGGTACATTTCATTCATTAACTTTCATATTGGTACATTTCATTCATTAACTATCTTTCATTCATTCCTTCCGGATCAATGTCATCAGCTATACCCTAAACGTAGGCACAAAATGGGTACTGGGCCAAAGTCTACAAATAGACCCTCATTCATTATGCACAAATCCTGGCACTTGTACCGGGACAAGCGACAAGCATGGTGGATGGGACCAGATTCAGGAAAGGGAAGGTCTTATCCTAATGGAGATTCCTGCTCCATGTGGTCATCCACAACTTATCAAACAAGCATGGTGGATGGGACCAGATTCCTAAAGATCTCTCCTTCATAGTCCATGGAATGGTTCAAGGAGTCAAATTCAGGTACTCTCAGTTTATTTATACAAATTTACTTGCAAATTTAGACTCCTTAGAATATTACATGTTTCCTAGATATGTCCAGTACATTCTTAACTGTGAGCTGGGCTCACAGTTAAGGGAAACAGGTAACATTCTTAAATTGGGACAGATGAAGCCCGGCATGTTTAAAATACTGAGAAAGTCCATTGTTGGATTCTCTGGGGTAGAAACAGCCCTAGTCCCAAAAATGTTAGAGCTCATTGCTCAAGGTGACAACCTAGTAGCACAAGCTAGTGTTGAACCCACACCTGTTACTTCCCAACCACCCACACAGCCTCAAATCTCCATCACCTACCAAAGAAAATCCAAACAAACCCCTTCTCAGACTATTCAGTTTGTGGAGGCCCCCATATACTCACCCATACAGGAAGAAGTGGACACTGAAGCTTCCACTTCTCCTGAGGAGCAAACCACTCCCATCTCTTCAAGAATCAGTGTTGAGGTTCCTCATGCTCAGCCTGATGAGCTCATTAGCCCTACTGCCTTAAGGTATCACTCTGAGTCTCAGCACTCAAGTGATCAACCTTCAGGGGACAGTTACCATCCCCAGCCTATACATCTAAACCAACCAATTCCCAACCTTGAGTTCTATACTGATGAAGATATAAGTTTCAATCAGTATAATGAATCTCTCTTCTTTCCCTCTACTCAAAGAGAGATGAGTACTCCTGAGTCTCCTACATCTATCCCACATCAGTCACCTACAACTGAGGTAGACACTCCTGAACCTGTTCAGGATGTCCATATGAAAAAGGCTCTCACTTCTGAAAGTGATTGCATCATTAAGACCTTAACCATGGCAACTCAGCCCACTGACATCTCAACTGAGACTGTCAGTGAGCAGAGGAAATCCAGTAGCCAAGAACTTAGAACTGGTCATGAGAGAAAGGACTCTGGTCTAATCTTCTCCACCCCCAGTGATTCTTCTAATGAAGATGAGGGGGATCTGAGACTAAAAGTACAAAAACTGTCTAAAACATGCACTTACCTAGTCTCAAAGGTCAGTCACCTTGAATCTCAGGTGACTACCTTACAAAGATGAAGGTGGAGAAGGGAAGTGACCAAAGACAGTCTTACTCTCAAGACAAGGCTCTTGTGAAGAAGAAGATGAATTGTGTTATGTGTGACAACACCACTCACATTGCAAAGGATTTTCCCTTCAATCCTAAAGGTACTATCCATATGGCCAAAACAAAGGCTTCAAAGAGTTCTAAGAAGATTCAAGCTTCGGAAGGAAAACCAGTTTCCTTCAGAAGTTCCAAATCTTAAAAGAAGGGAAGTGGAAAATTCTCTTCGGAAGAATATTTGGTCTCGGAAGAAAGGAGTTCTTCTGAAGCACTGAAGTCTGCTGCAGTGTTTGTAGAATCTTCCGAAGGTTCAGTCATCAAAACTTCTGAAGCTCCAAAAGCTTCTAAAGTTTTGAAGGTCAAGTCCAAGACTCCAAAGGTGGTGTGGACGTCTAAGAAAGACCAAGTGACTGAGATTTCTCCATCAAAAACAGCTCAAGATCCTTTTAGTACAACCATAGGATCTATCACTGTTAAATTACCTTCTTAAAATAAGCCCAAGACAAGCAAGGCTTGAGTTTCCAGATGTAACTAATCATTCTCTTTTGTACAGGGACAGCTGAAGACAGACAGAAATGTCTACATCATAGACAGTGGCTGCTCCAGGCACATGACTAGCAATAGATCACTACTCCAGAACATTGAAAGGATTGATGGATATTGGACCAAACGAACCAATGAGCCGGATCAGAAAAACCTTAAGTCCCACAGACGTCACAACAACTGCTGAAGTCCACAACAGCTGAAGACACAAGTGCTGAAGACAAAGTCTGAAGACAAGTACTGAAGACGGTCTGAAGACAAGTGCTGAAGACAAGTACTGAAGACCAAGTATCAGACGTTGTCACAACAGCTGAAGAGGTCTTCTTCAGCAGTTGTGACGGTTTTCTTTCAGTAGTTTTATGTTTTTCTTTTCAGTAGTTTTGTAAAACGACTGAAGAGCTTGTTCTTCATTCGTTGTAGTTTCAGTAGTTTCTTATCAGTAGTTTTATGTTTTGTACTTAGCACTCTGATATGTTCTCAGTAGTTGTGAACATTCAGTAGTTTGTTAAGTTTTAGTTATTTTTGTAATAAATCTGCCAGATGTCACTATCCTGTGATATCTGCAGTGATTGCACTCTATATAAGAGTGTCAACCTAATTGTAATCCGCGAATGATTGAGTAGAAACATTTGATATTATTGAAACATTCCTTTTCACAGAAATATATTCTCTCGTTACAACCGTATTTGTTCTTAATACATACGAATATCAAATTCTTGCTATAATTTGTCTAATTCTTGTTCTTATTCCGCTGCGTTACACTCTAATCCATCAAACTTGAGATCACCGATCCTGTCAAATGGTATCAGAGCAGGTTCATCATTGATCGATCTAATAATTGATCATTGAAACTGCTATCCAAGATCCAAGTTTGATTGATTAGCATTTTTGCAAGAAAACGTTATAGAGATTGAATTTTCTGTGTTTTTGGTCATTCATCCTGAGATTTATTCTTAGTTTTCATTGAGTCTGTTGTGGTCTATGTAAAATCTTTTAAAAGCTTGAATTAAATTGTATTTGGACCTAAAATGACTACTCCTTCCAATGATCCTCACAATACTGGTTCCTCAACCAAGCCTCCAATGCTGGTTAGGAGTGAGTATAACATATGGCAACGACGAATGCTCCATCACCTGTCTGTTAACAGCTCAGGTTGTTGGACATCAGTGGTACATGGTCCACACAAGCCTATGGTGAATAACCGGAAACCAATCAAATGGTTCCGAAGCGGAGGGAGCAATACTCAGATGAGGATTAGAAATGTTTGAGATTGATGCAAAAGCCCATGGAATTCTGGTCATGTCACTGCCCAATGAAATCTATTATGGGCTAATGCATTATGAAACTGCCCATGACCTCTGGAATGCCTTGAAAGAACAATTTGGAGGAATAGATGAGGTCTTGGCAAATAATAGAGAAATCCTTGCCCAACAATATGAGACATTCTCTCATAGGAAGGGTGAGACACTGACTCAACAGTTTGAGCGGTTCTCTTGTTTGATCTCTGAATTAAAAATGGTCAAACATGAGTACACAAATAGCCAGATGAATAATAGATTTCTCAGATCACTGCCTGAGAGATGGGACACATATACTATTGTCCTACGCTCCAGTGCAAATTGGACAAATTATCTCTCACCCAACTCCGGGAAATTGCTCACATTTGAGAGAGAGAGAACAGAAACGAAAAACTCATCATCTGGAAAGTTCACTGATGATTTTGTACCAGGAAACACTGCCTTGGTAAGTCATGAGTTAGAGTATGTAGGATCAGCATGCCACTATGATGAGCATATTGATTTCACCTCAAACAATTCTAATCATGCCTTTGTGAGTGTTGATTGTCATTCTGGTAATAATAGTGACAATCTATGCTTTATCATGGATGATTTGAAGGGCATTGCTGATGATGATTTAGAAGAGATGGATATTTTGAGCCAAATGGCCTTGATCAATATCAGATCTCAGAAATTCTACAGAGAATGGCAGGAAATTTCCTTGACTCTCTGACAAAACCAAAGTCGGTTTTGACAAGAGCAAGTTGAAGTGTCACAAATGCCACAGGCTTGGACACTTTGCAAGAGAGTGTAGATCAACTGGATCTAACACTTCTGCACCCTTTTTGACTTTTCCAAATAACAATTCCCAATCCAAAGGGCAACATTCTGCTAGTCTAGTCATTCATCACACCCTCAATCTCCTGCATATTTTGTTCCTCAGGGTCAAATGCCATATCCTTATCCCTGCTATTATATGCCACAGTCAAATCAAGTTCAAGCTCCTATAGTACCACTATCTCATGCACTACCAGAACCTCAACCATCTCCATCTCAATCACAACCTCATCACAGCTTCTTCACACCTGGAGTCGTTGACTGGAGTAGCTTACCTGATAACTTGTCTGGTCACACTGAGCAATACTATACTGGTGCTAGTCAACATGGTGGTGAACACCCTTTTGGAAATCTTGCTCTCATGGCCCTATTCAAATGCATCATCTTCACAGTAACTCAGGTATCTTCAGAGGCTAAAGCCAAGTTATGTTCTGAATCATGCATAGCTGCCTTTGTCTCTATTAGAGAGGCAAATATAGCATTAATAAATCAAAAACTTGAGTTTGAGAAAACCATTTTCAAAAGAAAGCTGAGTATGAGTCTGCTCTTAACAGTAAAAGTGATGAGATTTATAAGCTTAAATGCCAATTAAATGATGAAAAGGCAAGCTAGAGGTTATTCTGGAAGACCACAGGAGTCTGAAAGAAAAACTTGCAGTGACCCAAGTTGAGTGTGAACGCTGGGTCTCATCATGCAAGGGATTTGAAATGCTTCTTAGCAAGCAAACTGCTTCAAATGTGAAGTTTGGCATTGGTTACAACCATACTGCTCCACCAACAGACTTTACTCCTAACTCCATAGTTAAGTCTGAAAGTGAAAGCAATCTCCAAACCACATTATCGTGTGAGTCATTCTCCAATGATAATCTAAGATCAGAGAATGAAACCAGTGTTAAGATCTCAACAAATAAATTGACTGATGGTCTAACTACTGAGACTCATATGAAGCTGAGTACTTCAGATGTTGTTCCTCAATGTACCCCAAGTACTGAAAGAGACCCAACATCTGAAAAGCATTTCAAATCATTTGAAATACAAGGACTAACAACTGCTAAGGAATCCATCAAATAGTCTATTAGGACGGATGGAAAACAGTTGAATTACCAGTCTTCAGCTGTTACAAATCCTTTAGTACCTAGTACTGATAGGAGGAAAGTACTGAAGATCACACCTTCAGTAGTTTCCACTTCAGCAGTAAAGATGTCCAAGATGAAGAATAAACCATGTGAAATTTGTGGTAAATTTATCATCTATCTAATGAATGTTGGTACAAAAAGGGTTTAAAGCTCCAAAGGGATGAGCTCATTAAACTAGAAATAAATAAAATGAAAACTGAGATTGAGACCAAGTTTGTACCACAATCATCTCAACCTGATAAACCCAAGGCCTTACCCAAATCCACTAAGAAGGATACGGTTTATCAGAAGATAGCTGATATTGTTCCTCATGATAACATAAGACTAAGTCTGTGAAATCTAAGATGGAGGAAATGGTGGGTCACAGGAACTCATCAAAAACAAGCTCAAGAGTGTCAAATGAACTGAAAGCTCGAGATTCAAATCAGACACAGCTTGTTATGATGGTTCAGCATCTGTTGGGGAGAGTTAACCAACTTGAAGCCACTGTGACCAAACCACTAGAGAGGAATTCCAGGTCCAAATCTATTTCAGCACCATCTCCATCTTCATCAGCTGTTAATCATGAGAAACCAGCTATGGTTAAATCTGTTGATAAAGTCAGTCCCAAAACCAAAAAGGTTTGGGTCTCCAAAGCTAACTAGTTTCTTATGATTGTGCAGGGTTCTTCAGCATGCCAAAGAAGCATCTGGTATGTGGACAGTGGAGGATCCATGCACATGACTGGGAGCAGCTCTCGTCTTCATGATTACTCTCAGGGAAAGAAGGGATTGTCTCATTTGGAAATGATGCTAAAGGTTACATCATTGGAAAGGGATTTGTGTCTAATGGAGATATTAGATTTGATGATGTCGACCATGTGGAGAATCTCAAATAATCTGTTGAGTGTCAGTCAGTTGTGTGACAAAGGACATGTTGCTCTTTTCACAAGCCAGAACTGTAGGATTCTGTCTTCCAAGGTTCTGAGCCTGATTGACAAAGTACTGGATGATAATACTCTCCTGAAGGCCAATAGGATAGGAAGAGTATATGCCTTGGATCTGTCAAAGAAAATTGAGTTAAGAGGCCATCCATGCTTGTTCTCCAAGGCCTCTCTCCAAGAATCTAAACTATGGCATAGAAGGTTGGGTCATGTTAATCTCAAAAACATGAATCGGCTGATCCACAAGAGTTAGTGAGAGGTCTTCCAATAAAGGAGTTCAATTGTGATGAAATCTACACTGCATGCTTAAAAGGGAAACAACATAAAGTTTCATTCCCAACCATAGAAGAATCCAAGTCTAATGCCTGCTTACAACTACTGCACATGGATCTTTTTGGTCCTGTGAAGGTAATGAGTATGGCAAAGAAGAAATACTGTCTGGTAATTATGGATGATTACTCTAGATATGTATGGACTTCTTCTTGCATTCAAAGGATGAGGCTGCTCAGTCCATTATGAACTTTGTGTTACACGTTGAGAAGCAGTATTCCCTACCAGTTAAGTGTGTGAGGAGTGACAATGGTACTGAATTCAGAAACCACACTCTTGATGAGTTTTACTTGTCAAAGGGAATCAAGAGGCATTATAGCATCCCAAGGACTCCAGAGCAAATGGAGTAGTGGAGAGAAAGAACAGGACCCTCATTGAAGCTGCAAGGTCCATGTTGGCTGATTCTGGTCTGCCACTGACTTTTTGGGCTGAAGCTGTCAATACAGCTTGTTATGTACAGAATAGAGTTCTAGTAAATCAGAGGTTGATGAAGACTCCATATGAAGTTCTTCATCATTTGGTCCCTTTGATTCATTCTTTAGAGCATTTGGGTGTCCCTGTTACATTCTCAACATAAAGGATCAACTCCAAAAGTTTGATTCTAAGGTGGATGCAGGGTATTTTGTTGGGTATTCATCCACTTGCAAGGCTTATAGAGTATTCAAATGTCGGAAAAAGATAGTTGAAGAAACCTTGCATGTGAAGTTCAATGAATCCCCTAAGGATACAATCCACAAAACCCTGTGGAGTTGTTTGATCTGGACATTCTGCAATATGTTCCTTATCAACCACCTGCTGTTGCAGATCATATAAATCCATCATCTTCTGTAGCTAGTCATCCCTCTGGTGTTACTGATGATGATGATGATATCAGTAATCACCTTTTCAAGTTTAGTGATCAACTGCCTGATTCAGCTAGACCTGATGTTCCTGTAGCTTCAGTAGCACAATCCACAACAAATGCTGATGAGATTTCTACAACTTCGAATCCTTTGAATTACCATCTACTGATTGGTTTCAAGGAAATGCTTCACCATCACCATCTGTTGCTGCTGAGCCTGCTACAAACACTTGCACAGATCTTATTGTGTACCAAGATCTGAAGAATCACCCTATGTCTCAAATCATTGGTGATATCAATGCTGGCATTTCAACAAGAAGTCAATTGTCAAATTTCTGCTTCTATGCTCTCTTCATAGTCAGCAAGAGCCAAAGAACTATCACATTGCTTTAGGGACAATGGATGGGTTGAAGCCATGCAGCTTGAGCTTCTTCAGTTCAAGAAACAGCAAGTGTGGGAACTGGTTCCTCTACCTCCAGGTAAGTGTGCAATAGGCACTAAATGGGTGTTTAGGAACAAAACTGATGAAAATAGGCTTATTGTTAAGAACAAGGCCAGACTGGTTGTACAGGGGTTTTCACAAGAGGAAGGTATTGATTATAATGAAACCTTTGCCCCTGTAGCCAGACTGGAAGCAATTCGATTGTTTTTAGCTTATGCTGCTTATCACAACCTTAAAGTTTTTCAAATGGATGTCAAAAGTGCATTTTTGTATGGGAAAATTAAAGAAGAGGTTTATGTATGTCAACCACCAGGTTTTGAGGACAATAAACATCCTAATTGGGTGTATAAGCTTGATAAGGCTCTCTATGAGTTGAAACAAGCTCCTAGAGCCTGGTATGAGACATTATCAAACTTTCTTCTGGAAAATAATTTCACTAGAGGCTCCATAGATAAGACTTTATTCATTAAGAAAGCTAGGCAGCATAATCTACTTGTTCAAATTTATGTAGATGATATTATTTTTGCATCCTCTGATCCACAGTTGTGTGATGCCTTACAAAGTTGATGCAACAGAAGTTGAAATGAGTGCCATGGGAGAATTACAGTTCTTTCTGGGTTGCAAATCAAACAAAAGGCTGATGGAATTTTCATTCATCAGTCCAAATACACAAAAGATCTTTTGGAAAAGTTTGATTTACAAAAGTGTAAGCCTGTTCTACTCCCATGTGCAACACCACACAACTGGATACAGATCAAAAAGGTAAGGTGGTTGATGAACACTTTACAGATGTATGATGGGTTCTTGATGTACTTAACAGCTTCTAGACCAGATATTATGTTTGCTACATGTGTTTGTGCTAGATTTCAGGCTGCACCTAAGGAGTCTCATTTGATTGCAGTCAAGAGGATCTTTAGATATCTGCAAGGCACTCCATCTCTAGGTTTATGGTATTCTACTAGACATTCTGGTAAATTAGTTACTTTTTCTGACAGTGACTATGCAGGGTGTAAGTTGACAAGAAAGTCCACTTCTGGAGGATGCCAATTCTTAGGTAACTGCTTGATTTCTTGGCAGAGTAAGAAGTAGACCTCAGTTGCTACATCAACTGCTGAAGCAGAGTACATTGCTGCTGCAAGCTGTACATCTCAGGTACTCTGGCTTCAAAACCAATTATTGGATTATGGCATAACAGAGACTAAGACCCCATTGTTAATGGACAGCTCTTCAGCTTTTTGTATTGTCAAGAATCCTGTCCAGCACTCTAGGACTAAACATATTGAAATCAGACACATTTTATTAGAGATTGTTTTGAAAAAGGTCTGATTGATCCAAATTTGTTCCTAGTGCTGATGAGCTTGCAGACATTTTCACTAAGCCCTTGGATAGCACAACTTTCCAAAACCTAGTGTTAAGGCTTGGTATGCTGCAGCTAGAATAAGTGACAACTACTGATGATCTCAGCTCACAAGTACTGATGATCATTAGTTTATTATGTCATATATATAAGTACTGAAGTTATTTTCCCTTCAGAAGTTTTCTTTAAACTACTAGAGCTTAACTTCTCAGTACTCAAGTACTTTATTTGATAAAACAATTGATGTAGTTACAACAGCTGATGTAGCTACAACTACTGATGTCAGAAATACAAATACGTACTGATGTCCTATGAAACATTGAAAACAGATGAAAACGTCTGATGAGTACATGTTGAGGAGAGTATGAAATAGCTGAAAAGCAATGAATTGACGACAACTACTGATGAGCCTTTTTCTCTTTAGTAGTTTCCCAACTGCTGTTTCTTTCTAAACAACTGAAGCAAAACCATGTCTTCAGTAGTTTCACAACTACTGATGACTAACACCAAGTCTTCAGTTGTTTACAACAACTGATGGTAAAACCAAGTCTTCAGTAGTTTCCCAACTACTGATGACTAATACCAAGTCCTCAGTTGTTTCACCACTGAAGTCAAACCTGTCTTCAGTAGTTTTATAACTACTGATGACTAAATCAGAGATTTCAGCTGTTTCAACGTCTGACGGTTAAAACCAAGTCTTCAGTTGTTTTATAACAACTACTGATCACACCAATACGGTCAGTCATTCCAAACCTCTGAAAGTTAATACCACGTCATCAGTAGTTTCAACAACTGATGACTAACACCAAAACCTTCAGTCGTTTTCTAACCCTACCCTTTAAATACCTTATCCCACCTTCAGAGTTTTTCCTTTCTTCTCTTCTCAAACCTAACGTTCAAAAACTCTGTAACCTCTCTTCATCAATGGCGACCATGCAACTGAAACTACGACACAACTATGTCGCACATCTCACAAAATCGCCATACTGGACCAAGTTTCACAACGCCATTGATTTAATGGTTCAGTCACCTTAAAAAACGGCTTTTCTGTTAAATCCCACCATATATGCCGAATCTCTTAACCAATTCTGGAAAACGTCACTCCTGTCTCTGAGGAGAATGACACAGAGTCTCTTCAATCGTTTGTCCATCGTCAAAAAGTGGTCATTACTCCAGACACTCTTCGCCAAACCCTCAATCTGGATGATGCCACTTTCCCAACTGGTTATCCAAAGGGCACAACAGATCAATCATTTGCCCACCATGGATACCAGGGTAACCTAAGTGCATCTACCATATGAAGAAACATTTCCAGGATGTCGAACGTCTCATCTTTCATATGGTAAATGTCTGCCTTGCCCCCAAGACGTCATCATGGGATCAAATGTCCACAAGGTGGCAACAGGTAATGTACTCCATCCTTGAGCAACAACCTTTAAATTTTTCTGAAATACTATTTTTAGAGCTCAAGGATATGGCCAAAAACAACTTGCTAACCGTTGGATATTATATCCTCGGTTCATAATGGCCATAATTGAAAACCAGCTTCAAGCTGAGGGATTGTTGGCCTGGGAGTCCCTGCTACGGCTGTATTGCCTGAAGTATACTCCGGCACAACTCTGACCAATCACTAAAAATGGCTGCCAAGCTGCGCAAACCCACGCAGCTGGAACCCACCGCCACCACCTCCAAATCCAAAGTCCCCACCAAACCCACTAAAAAGAAGTCAAAAAAGGCTACTCAGGGAATGAGTCCCCTGAGGATGCCCCTGCAACACAAACGCAGGCTATATATATTGATTATAACCCCCTAGTGGATACAAGGACTTCACTAGCCAGAGTCGCTTAGGATTCCTCTCAAAAGGAGCCTACAGCAACCAAAGAAGGGGTACCCACTAATCTGGGATCTTCCTCATTTGAGGAGATTGCCATTGAAGAGCACCATTCTCCCCAGGTGCATACTGCTTTTACCCCATCTCCCACTGCAACCGCCCCACAAAGTCCTACTCTCATTGTTGCAAATGTGCTGACTCAGCTACATGCCTCTCCTCCTCCCCAACAAACACCAACAAAGGGGAAAACACAGCAATTGAGGAAGAGGATCAACATGCTTCTGACAGCCCACAGCACCAGGGTTTACTGTTCTATCTCCTGGTGTGGATATGCAGATACGAACATCTGGTGAGGCTGCCACCTCTTCTGAATCAGAACATGATCAGACTGAGGCTGGTAACATAGCTAAGACCTCACCAGAGGCAACAGCTGATGAAGGACATCATCCTGAGGCTGGAAGTCCCCAGTTCCAAGAAAAAGGGCACATGCTAAAACTGGTCTACACCCAGTGCATGTACATCCTGCTACAAGCAGGAGGTCAGGTGATTCAGCATCTGCTGATGATGACCTGCGCTTCTTTTATGATTTTCTGGCCCAGAACACAATTCTTGAGGAAGAAGTCAGTAGACTACAAAGACTACTTGACCAATTCTCTCAAAAAGCAAGTCCATCTGCCACCAACATAAACCCACAGATGGCACCTTCACCTGAAGGTCTCCCACACACTCAGCCACTCAAAACTTCCGAGCCACCAGCTTCTATTTCTGGCACTGCTTCTCAGGGACAGAACCCCTCTAAGCAAACAACTGCTATCTTTCAGCAATCCCTACCTCTCATCACCCCAATGATCACAGACATTGTGATCAGAACCATGGATGAGAGGCTTCCCTCGATCATACAATCCCTGGTGGAGGAGATTGTGAGCACAAGGCTTTCTGCTACTCAAACCCTTGCAACCAATGCAACCAAAAAGGGGGAGAGTCAATCAGTGAAAGCAAAGAGGAAGAGCATAGAGGGGAAGAAAGAAAAGGAGACTGAGAAGGAAGAGGAGTTTGTGAAGGGAGCTGACATTGATCAAGTGGGTGAAAGTCACAAAGACTTTCATGTCACATATAAGAAGTGGAAGGTTGAAGGAAAAGAAAAAGAACTCGAACTCGATGAGATGATCAAAATGGCGGATGCTACACACAGTAAATCAATGGACTCAATTATTGATCAACTGTATAGACAGGGGTTCGATACTGCACAGCTTGACTCAGAGATTAGGAGACTTGAAGTTGAAGAAATTAACTCAAGATGGGCAAGTTATGATGCATTAGAAAGAGAAAGACTAGAGATCATGATTAGATTCATTGCAAAGTAACTTGGGAGATCATTGATCGAGATTAAGTCATGGACCAGGGACAGTATCTTGGCAATAACCACCAAGATCTGTTCGTCTGAAGCATACACTAAGGGATTGGTGATTGAAGCACTAAATGAGGCAGGTGCCGGGAACAGAAAGGAACTAGCAAAACACTCAAAAGCCTCACTCACTACAAGAATTCTAGAACAACCTGCAAAACCTCCCACTTCAAAATCACCACTACCACAACCCACTAAACCAATTCCTTTACCCTTAAAACCAACAGCGATGATGCACCCAAGAAGAAGAAGAGAAGGGTGTTGAGGCTAGAAGAAGAGGATGATGAGGAAGAAGATAGGCTGCCTCTTCCGCAGTCCTAACTTTGCCTAAAGCTAAACCTATGCCCATCACTCCCACCTCACAGATGGAAGCTGTGAGAGTAAAGATAGAAGAAGAACAGCAGCAAAAGCTTCATGATGATGAGATGCTGAAAAGCATAGACAAAACTTATGCTGCTTCTTCATCAATAATCAGTATGAAGAAAGAAGCTCTGAGATTGTACATCCTTGCTAACACATTTCAATATCAAAAGGAAAAGGTGAGAATATGGCCTGATCCTAGGGTGGCTCACAGAATTGTGAAGAAAGACATTCCTTCGAGATACAAGGGCCAAGTAAAAAGGATCGTAGATGAAGAGATCACAGTGGTCCTTGTAGTATCACCCTGGGAAATTGTAGAAGATTTCAAGAAGGCCTATGAAACTAAACAGCCACCCCAAAAGATGTTAGAGAACAGAGTAATTAAAAAGGGGTTAGTCTACAAGAGGCTTGAGAACTTCAAACAAAATGAGCTCAGTCTGTTACTTGAAGGTACTCACCCAGATGAGTTTGCATACAGACAGATTACAACAGTTGAGCTCAAAAATGGCAAACAGGCTAAGTACATTTCAGAGCTGTATGGGCGTGAAGGACTGTTGTGGTGGAGCTGAAAATCTTACCATGGAAGAACAAATTATGTTTCTCAAAGCATACACCAGAGAATCCTACAGGCTTATACATGGGAAGTAGATTTCATGGATAGGACCACAGCCCTGTGTCCAGTTCCCCAAAGTCAGGGCTCTTATCCATACTATGCCAACCAAATTTCAGAAATCTATTCCCAGGCCAGTGCTTAATTGGGTCATCTTCTTAGCTGATCAAAAAGGAAAAAGACCAATCTTATCGCCAATAATAAGTGGGACCTCAATAAATTTAAGGTTTTGGCTGCATTGGTTCAGGGGGAGTTTGTTGGACCAAAAGAACCAATGAGCCGGATCAGAAAAACCTTAAGTCCCACAGACGTCACAACAACTGCTGAAGTCCACAACAGCTGAAGACACAAGTGCTGAAGACAAAGTCTGAAGACAAGCACTGAAGACAAGTGCTGAAGACAAGTACTGAAGACCAAGTATCAGACGTTGTCACAACGGCTGAAGAGGTCTTCTTCAGTAGTTGTGACGGTTTTCTTTCAGTAGTTTTATGTTTTTCTTTTCAGTAGTTTTGTAAAACGACCGAAGAGCTTGTTCTTCAGTCGTTGTAGTTTCAGTAGTTTCTTATCAGTAGTTTTATATTTTGTACTTAGCACTCTGATATGTTCTTAGTAGTTGTGAACATTTCAGTGGTTTGTTAAGTTTTAGTTATTTTTGTAATAAATCTGCCAGATGTCACTATCCCGTGATATCAGCAGTGATTGCACTCTATATAAGGAGTGTCAACCTAATTGTAATCCACGAATGATTGAGTAGAAACATTTGATATTATTGAAACATTCCTTTTCACAGAAATATATTCTCTCGTTACAACCATATTTGTTCTCAATGCATACAAATATCGAATTCTTGCTATAATTGTCTAATTCTTGTTCTTATTCCGTTGCATTACACTCTAATCCATCAAACTTGAGATCACTGATCCTGTCAATGGAGGACCTGTTGCTTTTGGAGGAGATGAAGGCGGTTACATTTCTGGAAGGGGCAAGGTCACAAATGGTAAGCTTAGCATAGAAAAGGTAAACTTTGTAAAGGAGCTTGGATACAATCTTCTGAGTGTATCTCAATTTTGTGATCAGAGTCATAACATGCTCTTTACTAAGCATGAGTGCATTGTTCTTAAGCCTGGTGTGGTCATTCCTCATGAGCATATCCTGCTTAGAGGCCCCAGGAAAGGAAACATGTACAAGATGGATTTGCAAGAAACCTCTCCCTCTGGAGAAGTTTCATGCTTTCTGTCTAAAGCCAATAGTGATGAGTCTTTCCTATGGCATAAAAGAATGTGCCATGTAAACTTTAAGAACATGAATAAGTTAATTAGGCATGACTTGGTAACTGGAATGCCATAGAAAGAGTTTACAAGTGATGACCACTGTGTTGCATGCCTTAAAGGGAAGCAACAGAAGGTATCTCACAAGCCTAAGGAAAAGAACTCAATCACTACTCCCCTACACTTGTTACATATGGATCTTTTTGGCCCCACCAGTGTAATGAGTTTAGGAAGGACCTTATACTGTGTAGTGATCACAGATGACTTTACAAGATTCACTTGGGTTTTCTTCCTTAGAACTAAGGATGAGACTCTTGAGATTCTAAAAAATTTAATTTTGAAGATTGAGAATCAATCTAATCACAAGCTCAAGATCATAATATGTGATCAAGGAACCGAATTTAAGAACCATCTCCTGGACACATTCTATAATGAAAAGGGTATTACAAGACAATTTAGTGCTCCCAAGACTCCTCAGCAAAACGGTGTTGCTGAGAGCAGAAACAGGACACTGATTGAAGCTGCAAGAACTATGTTATCTGATTCTAAATTGCCCATCACCTTCTAGGTAGAGGCAGTCAACACTGCCTACTATGTGCAGAACAGAGTTTTAGTAGTTAAGACTCATGGCAAAACTCCTTATGAACTTTCGCACAAGAGGAGACCTTTCATTGGTTTTCTCAGGTCATTTGGATGTCATTGCACCATCTTGAATACCAAAAATCAAATTGCCAAGTTTGCTAAGAAATCAGATGATGGACACTTTATTGGATACTCTTCCCAAGCTAAGGCTTATAGAGTGTACAATCTCAGAACTCGAATTGTTGAGGAGTCAACCATGTGACTTTCAATGAACACACACTTTGTGTTACTGGTTCTGGTCCTGATTAGTTGTTTGATCTTGATTTGGTTACCAGCTGTTTTAACAAATCTTATGAGAATGTTTCAGGATCTGCTAAAAATTGAATACAGATGATCCTGATCTAAGATTTGAGCTAGGAAGATCTTCAAGACATATATCTTCAGCTCCAGTTGGAACCACTTTTGCAAATGAGGTTTCTATCAGCCCAACAATGACAAATTCAGCTGATACATCTGATATGCCTTCAAATTCCAGCTCAGAGGCTCTACAACTAGATAAGAACACCTCAACTACGGAAGACAACAATGGTGATGGTGACAGTGACCAAGAATTTCTTGACACGACTAACCACACCATAGATGAGAACATCAATGATGTCACACACTGCTTGGATCAAGTTTCACTTGAAAAGTGTGCTGATGTGGTAGGAGAAACATCTATGCTAGATCAAAAATTTTCAAATTTAGATCTTTCTCAACAACTTGCTGTGATCCCTCAGCTTATGATCCACAAGTCTCACCCTACCACAAACATCATTGGAGATGTTGTCTCAGGGGTAAAGACAAGAGGACAAACCCATAAAGCAAATGTTTGTCTTCACTCTTGTTTTCTATCCTAGATAGAGCCAAAGAAAGTAGATGAAGCTCTAAAGGATGGAAGTTGGGTTGAAGCTATACAACAAGAGCTGCTTCAATTCAAAAGGCAGAAAGTTTGGAACCTTTGTCCTCTTCCTTCTGGGAAGACTACCATTGGAACCAAATGGGTGTTTACGAACTAGAAAGATGATAGAGGCATCATCATCAAGAACAAAGCTAGACTGGTTGTTCAAGAATACACACAAGAAGAAGGGATTGACTACACTAATGTCTTTGCTCCAGTGGCAAGATTAGAAGCTGTTAGGATATTCTTGGCATTTGCTGCATCCAAGAACTTCAAGGTTTTTCAACTTGATGTGAAGTGTGACTTTTTGTATGGAGTGATAGATGAAGAGGTTTATGTCAAACAGCCACCTGGTTTTGTAGATCCTGATCATCCTGATTATGTCTGCAAGCTTGACAAAGCTCTTTATGGGCTGCATCAGGCACCCAGGAAGTGGTATGAGACACTGTCTAAGTATCTATGTAAACATGGATACAGGAGGGGTACTATAGATGGAACTCTCTTCATCAAAGGATTAGGAAAAGACATATTGCTAGTTCAAGTATATGTGGATGACATCATCTTTGGTTCAACTAATCCAAAGCTCTGCAAAGACTTTGAGAAGCTGATGAAAGACAGATTTGAAATGAGTGCCATGGGGGAACTCAATTTCTTTCTGGGAATTCAAGTGAAGAAAGTTGAAGATGGCATCTTCGTAAGTCAGTCAAAGTATGTTCAGGACATACTCAAGAGGTTTAATATGACTGATTGTAAGATTGCTAAGACACCCATAGCCAAAAACCACTCTCTTGGTCCTGATCTTGAGGGGGA
This sequence comes from Flaveria trinervia, assembly GCA_025506515.1. NCBI lineage: Eukaryota > Viridiplantae > Streptophyta > Magnoliopsida > Asterales > Asteraceae > Flaveria > Flaveria trinervia. Next base: position 68,526,836 of record CM046442.1, on the reverse strand, counting down.
GTGTGTAGATGAGCATTTATACAGGGCTATGATTGGGTCTCTTATGTATCTTACTGCTAGTAGGCTTGATATCATGTTTGCTACATGTATTTGTGCAAGATATCAAGCCAACCCTAAGATGTCTCACCTTATCACTATCAAGAGGATTCTAAGATACCTTAAGGGTGCATCAACACTTGGCCTATGGTATCCCAAGAATTCTGACTTCAATATGTATGCCTATACAGATAGTGATTATGGTGGTTGCAACATGACTGCAAAGTCTACATCTGTGGGATGTCAATTTCTTGGTGGAAGGGTTGTCTCATGGCAATGCAAGAAACAATCTTGTGTCTCTGCATCAACTGCTGAAGGTGAATACATTGCTGCTGCAAGCTGCTGTGCTCAAGTACTTTGGATTCAAAATCAGATGCTGGACTATGGATTAAACTTCAAGGAGACTCCCATTCACATAGACAACAACACTGCCATCTCAATCACAGAGAACCCTGTGCGGCACTCAAGGACAAAGCACATCAATATCAGGTATCATTTAATAAGAGATAACTATGAAAAGGGATTAATTAAACTAGTCAAGGTTCACACAGATGAACAATATGCTGATCTGTTTACAAAGGCTTTTGATGAACAGAGATTTAAATATCTTATATCAGCTATTGGGATGATCAACCTTGAGTAGATCTTTGTTAAATCTAATTCTTATTATTTCTTTAAAATTCATGTGTGTCCTAAGTTGTCTAGTTCATCACTTTCATAGGCTCATGTTTTCTTTGGATAAAAAAATTTCTTTTTGAAGACTTTTCTTAGATTTTTGAAAATTTCTGATACTTCGAAAGTTATGTTTTTAACTTCGAAAGTAAATCATGCCTTCAAAATAAATAACTGTCTAAGAAGTTTACCTTCGGAAAAGTTTTCAAAGTTATCTTCCGAAGCTTAAATATTTTTCTCAGACACTTACTCATTTTTAAGAACCATTTACTTCCGAAGCAAAATTAACTCTCGGAAGCTTGTTAGTTATACACAAAGCACTCAAGCTTTAATTTTTCTTCTGAAGCAAAATTTTCAAATCTCTCAGAAAATTCTTCCGAAGTCAATTTAGCTTCGGAAGCTTTTTAATTAAAACTTCCGACGATAATTAACTTTCGGAAGATTTTTGACTTCCAAGAAAACTACTTTTTGAGCAAAAAGTAAACTACTTTTTCAGAGGTGGGACCGACATTCAGATTTCAAAGTTTATCCTCTTTCATTTAACTTTATCTGAAATCATTCTCACATATAAACCCAACGGTTTCCCCCTCTTTCTATCATCTGTTCTTCCTCCAACCTAAAAACCTAAATTTCTCTCTGAAATTTCTTTTTTTCTTCTTTCTTCATCCTTAAGCTACTTCAAAATGGTCAATCTTGCTCACAGAAATGATCCCCACTTTACCATGCAGCTACACAGACAACACAATCAAGTTGCTCTGTTATGCTCTGAGAAAGATCCTCATTTCTCAAAGGTTTGTCGTTTCTTGTCTCTGTCAAACTACTTCACCTCCCTCACCATTGATCCTCCACTCTATGAGGATCAGTTGCTTGAATTCTGGAAGATCTACCAAGAGGTCATTATGGATGGGGAGAAGGCACTGTCTGCCACAGTGCAGGGGAGAACAATCTTTATCACTCCGGCCATCATCAACCGACATCTTCAGCTGGATGATGAAGAAGGTGAGGTGTTCTTCCCAAAGGAAGCTGTTAATCATTCCTTTGAGCAGATGGGGTATGAGGAGATTTATCTGTAAGGACCTTCAAGAAAGGAAAGGTCTCATTCTAATGGAGGTTCCTGCTCCATGTGGTCATCCACAGATTATCAAACAAGCATGGTGGATGGGATCAGATTCCTGAAGATCTCTCTTTCATAGTCCATGGAATGGTTCAAGGGGTCAAATTCAGGTACTCTCAGTTTGTTTATACAAATTTGCTTGCTAATTTAGACTCCTTAGAATATTACATGTTTCCTAGATATGTCCAGGAACACAAGAACCTGTGGATGTGATTGACCTATTCTCCAGCTCACCTATGCAAGTGGGTGATGCTACCAAAAAGGGGGAGAAAGTCATTATAGCCACAGAACCTGGGAGTTCCTCCGAGAGAATGGACATTGAGGACTCACCATCCTCACTTGCAACTGTGCATTCTCAGCAACCTCCTCTAGTTCACATTGATGTGGACTACACAGACTCCTTCATACAGAGTCTGTTTGAGGATGGGATACCAAGGGCTATGTCACCTTCACCATCCTTCAATCACATTATTGGGTGGAGGTATGACAACAACAGGAAGGCCCTAATCAGAATAAGAGTTCAAGGATAGCAAAAAGTCTTCAATTAGCTTCATAGGGGAAACCTTGACTGAAGGCCCAGTGACAGAACCTGAGAGCCCTGTCTCATCATCTCTAACTGCTGCAGAGATCCATATTCCTTCTGAGACACCTGCTGGTGAAGGTGCTTCTCAACCTCTCTCTGGTCTGAGCTCAGATGTTGCAACGAGCAATGAAGGCCAAAGCTCTCTCCACCCTGAGTCACAAAGGTCTGTGAGTGACAAAAGGAAAAGAAAGATGACATCTGAGGAGATTAAGGAGGAGGGGAGAGAGAGGAAAAGGAGGCTAAGGGGAGAAAGTTCCTCTACTAAGTCTCCAAGACTCATGGACCCCAGACCAGATACTCAGAATGATGAGTTAAGGGCAGTCAAGGTTAACTATCTGCAGACTAGGAACTATGACATAGATAGTATCATTTCTCTCCCCTTGGATAAATTGAATGAGCTGGTTGATCTGGAAAGGTCAAGAGAGAAGAAGGAGGCAGAAAATGCAAAACTCCTAGTACAAGTCAAAGAAGAGAGAAGAAGAAAAATACTGTACAAAGGTATGCCTACCCTCTCACCGTTCAAGAAAGTCCTGAACATAAGGATGTGGTTCAACAAGAACCTCAGGTAGATAAGGAAGAAGATAGATCAAGATGATTAACTACCTGTGTGCCACAGGCCTCTATCAGGCAGATGCACTCCTTCCCTTACCTTATGACTATATTGAGTTTGAGTACTTAAAACAACTTGAGCTTGAGTTAGTCAAGGAAAGAAAGACAACAAAGAAGAAGCTGAGGGAAGAAGCTGAGGGAAGAAGCTGCAAAATCAAGAGCCATCATCCAAAAGAGCATGAAGAAGTCTGCTGATAGGCAGAGGATGATGAGCTTCTTGAAGCTGTATGGATTCTCCAGAAGGAGACTTGGACCCATGTCTCTATCCGCTATGGATGAGCATATCAGGGTAATCAAGCAGAAGATTAAGAGTGGAGAGCTCACTGACTTACACTCCACTCCAAGTCAGGCCCTACCTAAAGTGGAGGTTAAGGTTGAAAAACTAGACACAACACAACCCGGACCTCCTGCTAATGCTCAGCAAGCTTCATCTTCTGATCCACAGCAGGGTCAACCTCCCTCTCCATTTGAACCTGAGAGAGAGGAAGTCCTAACTAAGAAAGACAGTAAAGATCAATCTGGTGCTGAAGGCCAGTCTTCTTAGTTAAAATTTGGAAAGAGAAAGAAGAGTATGGCTTCTAAACCAAAGTCTAAGAAGAAGAAGAAGCCTGCATCCCCTTTTGAACCTCAGGATGAATCAGAACTGCCTGAGGATGTGCAGCCAGAGGATGCTCAATCAACTCCAACTTCAGTAGCTCCTCTAGCATCAGGAAGACCTATCTTGTCTTGGACATACACCACAAATCCAGAAAGGTGGCATGTTATTAGAGATCAAGGCATTAAAGACATTTATACATGGCAAGATATGTTTCAGTTGCCTCTGCATGACCTCTTTGACATGAGAAGACACTTTGACAGCTTGAAAGATCCTGATCATCTTATGAAGAAAGGAATGGTGATCATCCTAATGAGGACTGTTAATATCTGAAGTTTTCTAAATGTTTTGGTAGCATCAGCCTAGGGAGATTTTGTAGAGTCTAATGAAGAGGCTAATGTAACCTAAACATCTTTAGTCTTTCCTGCATGTTGCGCAAGTGCATTGAAGTAGAATGCTATGGAAGTTTCACATGTCCAACAGAAATACGTGTGAAATCTTCCGAAGCCAAGAACAACATCTTTCGAAGCCAAAGATAAAGTCTTCCGAAGCTTCAGAGACAAAGTCTTCCGAAGCTTCTAGTTCATGAAGACAGATTTCTTCCGAAGACTTTTAGTAACATGCTTTATCTGATGTACTGTTCCATAAAGCTGGACACCTTTCCGCTGCAACTCTGCAAGTCACCAACTAACATGGTTTGGTGAAAAGGTCCATGCTTTTGATAACTGTACATTGAGGTCTTGAGTCTGTAACTTTCTACTTTATGTACTTTATCCTTTTTGTAATAGATAAGGATGTGAGCTATGGCATGTCATAGTCACAAGTCAAAAGACAATCTGCCTTTTGACTCTACAATTGATTTTGTGTATGTCTAGTCAATTGTATCCAGCTGGCTTTCAAAGTATAGCCGGCTGTAGGATGTTGTATAAGTATCTCATGTTCTTGTATCTTTCGAATATGCTTTTGTAACACTTGTAATAGAACATAGAGAAGGCAATGTACTGCATTCTTGAAAACCAACCACTTGTCTTCTTTGTGTTCTGTCTCTTATATTACTTGTGTTCTTAGTGTCACTACTTGGTTAATCTAGATTACTGTTTGATCTAAGTTTAGTTTATCTTCTCTTTGTGTTGTTGTGTAGTAATGTATACCCTTCAACGATCTTGCAGATCCCATTCATAAGTTTACCCCAAACATAGGCACAAAGCGGGTATTAGGCCGAAGAGTATAAATAGACTCCCATTCATTACACACAATGCCTGGAACTAGTACCAGGGCAAGACTTATCCATTCATTCATTCATTATTGATATTAATCATACTATGCAAAGTCACGAAAAATAAACATTCATCACAAAGAACATAACATAAACATAACCATACATGGCATCATCATAAATATCACATACCGCATCATCCAACATCATAAAGTCAACTTACATTAACCCCTGGAACATCCCAAGTCAAAGCCTAACACTCTACTTTCCCTAAAATTTTAGAAAATATTCTAAGGCATAGGCGCATGGGCATTATGCAGGCGCACGGGAACACTTAGGTGCATGGGAAACTTTTGGGCGCATGGGAAACTTTTGGGCTCATGGGCACTATTTGGACATGGCCCAACACTTAGATTCCTAGGAAAATTTCTAGGCGCATGGGCACTATGCAGGCGCATGAGTGCTTGGGCGCATGGACAGTCTAGGTGAATGGGACACTTAGCCAAATTCAGCCTAATCTAGGCGCATGGGAACTATTGGGGCGCATGGTGTCAGGCGTTTGGGGAATCACTTAGTCAAATTCAACCGTTGGGCGCATGGGCAACCAACCTACACTAAACAACATAATTCAGCCCCCAAAATCAACATCTACCATGCAATAAGCCTAGAACCAAAAATTCTAAGCAACAAAACATGAACATAACACACACAAACACATAAGCATATAACCGAGGCTAAAACCCAATAAGAACACTTAAAACTTCGAATTCTTACCTTGAATTCAGCATTCTTCTTGATCTTTCTTCAACACCCGAAAGCTTCTATGCTTTCTCTCTCTAAAACCGGTTGAAATGAATGTGTAGGAGGGCCATCACCTTTTTGCACCCACTTTTATTCTTTTTGTCCTTTTTGACATATTTAGCCCCTCAATTTGGGTTAAATTGTGTTTCTTCCTTTTTCTATGCTTTTATTTTTTCTTTCTCGTCTTTTAAAATTTTCGGATGTTACATTATGCTTGAGCTATATAAGGTCTTCTTGTCTTATTGAAATTGTTATTAACACCACCTCGTTGTTAATTGATAAGTGGTGCATTCCATCCATGTTGATTATTCCCCAACTATTATTCCAACTATATACATCACTTCCACCAAGATTTCCATCCCATGCATCATAATTACCACCATTATTGTCTTCGTTGTTGTTCCACTCATCTTCATAATCTTCATCACTTATGTGGACACTATGCATGCTCACATGAACAAAGTTACCTCTTTGGTTGAAGTGATCACTCACTTCAAGATGTTGGTTCTGGTTTAGATTTCCATTACCAGGGATGTTCGGTAGGTTATGGTTTATGGGTTTGTTTTGATTTTATTTATTTGGAGGAGCGTTTGGATATTAAGGTGGTGGTTGATTTAGTGGTTGTTGAGCTGGTGGTGGTTCGTTGTTTGGATTCTCCATTTAGGTAGAATTAGAGGAACCGCTTAGCTACTTGATCAATGGCTTGTGAAATAGATGTAGCTAGTTTTCATGATTGATGCAGAACATAATTATACCTTGCTAACTTCTCTATATTTGGATCAAACACTAGTGGTGATTTTCTACCCGAGTATCATGTATGCATGCAATCCTGTGACTTGAACACTTAAAACACACCCAGCGGAACAAGGAAATAAAAGAAACAAAACAAGAAAAATAAATCAAAACTAAAAATAAATCTAAAAGAAAAACACTAGCTATGCACACTGATTTGCTAGAAACGGTGCTAAAGTTTGATTAATGTCAAAGTACCAATCAAATAAGATTTATAAATAAGTGTTCCATTCACTATTAAATAGTTAGGGTAAGTAGGATTGTCGATCCTCCTGGAATTAGTAGTGAGTGTATTGTGACTTAATTAATAAGAAAACGATTAACCAAATTATCAATTACTTAAAATACCGCATCTTGGTTGTAAAAATTAGATTTTTAAATGATTAATATGTTATCTAGGAAAACAAATTGCAAATATTAAAACTTGATTAAGAAGCCAATTATGAGAGATAGTAATCCACTCCGGTATCTAGGTTTGCATTTTAGTGATTGTTTAGTCCAACTTGGTGGAAAATCCTTAATAAAGATTCTATCCATGTAATGATTAAGTGATATTGATAACGAAGACTTAACGGGTCTTAGTAAACAATATCAATTCAATTAATAAGCAAAAACTATGCAATCACACATTCACGCAAGATTATATGATGTTCAAATCAAGGTAACGAAAACAATTGTTTAAAAAACCAAAACACAAGTTAAACTTATAAAAGAATTTAATGGATTCTAAAGTTTAATCCCCACATGAGTCAAACATAAACAAAACCTAATCACAAAACCAATTATGTGAAGTAGATCATGAGAAGATTAGTCACGTATTGTTCTTGAATGATCTTCAAAACTGTTGATGAATTGCATAATTGATGATTGTATGTTGTTGGAGAGAGGTGAAATGGTGAATCATTGACCTAGGAACTCATAAAACGAGTAATCATACTTAATATTTAATAGTTAAGACTTTAAAATATCATTCCAACACACTAATATCAAATAAAAATTCTTACGCGATTCATCCAAAAAATTTCCTCTCTGATCTCAATAACGTAGAATCCACAATCGTTAGAATCTGGTTTTAACACCAAGTATATTTTCACCTAGATTCGTCCCTGCATTATTTCCAAATCAGTTTGATCCTCTTTCAAGACTTCATCTTAAAACTTCCTATATGTTGCTTGATGTCAGGCGTTAACTGACAAACCTGTACTTGAATAGGTTCAAGTTACCTGGATAGATAGTATGATGAAGTCCTAATGATTTGATAGATGTGACACAAACTAGTGCTCTTGAGGATTTAACTAGGCAAGAAGAGTATGGTGTGAAGTAGAATTACATGTGCTTAAAAAAGGTTTGTTTAAAGGCATCACATCCGTTAATCGTTAGGATACCAAATACACTACACAAATGAGCTTTGAAAAGGAACACCTAGTTCTCATACATTACTTGAACATTAAAACTATATTTGACACGTGTGCAAAGGTTGATGTTCATTTGTGTGAGAGATTAATGGAAATTTTAGTGAAAATATGTCTTTTTTACTTACGTTATCATGTGTTTTTTCATTCTATAAGTAGATCAAAATAAAACTAAACCACATCTACAACGGTGTTATGATGAATAAGATATCAATGCTTGAAGTTATATCATAAAAATTGTAAAGTGTGCACTATTTTGAGGTTCTTGTGCATTATTTTGAGGTTCTTGTATGTTGATTTACTAGTTAACTATGCACTATCTTTCTGGCTTTTGGTGTAGCAAGTCACCAATAAAACATAAGTTAATTGTGTATGTGAATTGATAGGATGATTCATCACATACATAATTTCTAGTGTATAAAGCTAGGATATGTAGATTGTTGAGCACACTCTTGAAAATGCTAAAACTTAAATGATTAAGATACCAGACGTCGAAGAATTCCTAACCTTTTTCATACCACACACTTGTTTTAGACATAGTTTTTGGTGCAAGGATATTCTCAACAACGCAATTTGCTTAGTCTATTGTATTATAGGAGACAGACGAGTTCATTTTGGTGACTTGGAATCTTTTTTAAAAGACTCTAATAAATAGATATTCTAATCCAAATTTGCGTCTTGTAATTTGTTTACAATTATGTTATTATGTGTTTTGTAATTTGTTACAAGTTTCTTTCTTTCATCTTTATAATGCAATTCAAATAACTTAATAATAAAAGTGTACTTTTTATTTTGTGAACGATGTTTCCATAACCATAAAACGTAAAAATATTATAAAATAAAATCTACATGACCTAAACGTGTAACTTTAAGAAGGTAGACCCTAGGGTGTAACCCAAGTTAAAAACATAGGGAGCAGCATATATATTATTAAGTCTATACTAACAGTCATTAAAACATAAAACTTGATCGTACACAACCGAAAGATGATATATAACAAAAAAATTGGTTGAGTAACATGATGTACGTTTACAAAGGGATATAGAAGCATATATTCTGATACGTTTAACCATGCTCTTAAATTACTAGCAAATTCATTACATCAAATCATGTGATTGTAAGAACTTTATGATAGTGCTAAGCTAAACATACTGTTACGTTATGCTAAACTCAGCCACTATTGAGTGAGTAGACACATGATTCGACTGATTGAGCAAGAGGAGGAATGTTACACTAGTAAAAATAGTGAAGGGCGCAACTCTTTTCCGATAAAGAAATTAGGTTTTACAAGCTTTAACGTTTTCCACAATCATATTCTCATCTTGATTTTATTATTTTTTACTACATATACATATAATTTATTTATAGGTTGTAATTATATGTAATAGTAGTAGTTAACCCCACACATTACGATGATGACGTAAAACCATGTCAAATAGTATTAATGTCTCACCGTCGCTAGCAACTACCAAAACCAGAAAAACTCGTAAAACAAAAGAAATAAAGTTGAAGGAAAAGTAAACGTATAAACTTTAAATCATGCATGTGCGTTGTGGTGTGTTAATGTGTATAGATTAGAACGAATTGTATTACACAACGCGGTCGTGAAACATTTAAAAAATATTTATTATTAAATATCAAAATGACATATAGCATTAGATGGGTTTACAAAGTGACATGTGACAACCATAATCACCCTTTTTTATAGTAGTAGGATAGATAAGGTACAAAACATAATTCATAATTAAGTTTTATGTGGGCCCAAGTGTGAATAAACAAGTTTTAATCTTTTTGGAGGCACAAAATCATTTATCAAAAATGGCTTCACTGAAATGATTATAACTTGGGCTAGAAGTCTCCATTTTGGGTCTGGGACCAGTCAAAACGACCGTTGGACTGAGGAGCACGTTTTCACAAACTGCCTACGTTTGGGTCATCGTTTCAGCCTAAAAACAGCTTATCTTTTGAGTTATTTCAAATTTTGTCTTATTTTTACATTTTATTGGACTTTACATTTGGCTCAATTCTTGGCCCGTTTATGTTTTGTGGCCCATTCGACTTTGGTTTTGCTTCTTTATATGATTGTAAGTGATGGGTGAAATATGACTAAAGTTGATGAAAAAAATCTGCTTTTCTCTCTATCACAGTTTGTGTTAGTGTATTCTTTGTAAACCCTGGTTATCGGTATTCTTTGTGAATCAACGATATTTAGAAGAATTGTTCCTGGTATTCTCGTGAATCAACAGGTTCGATTATCTATCTTTCTGTTTTTGACTGCATCAAAGTTGATAATCAGTATTATATAAATTACAAAGTATGAGTATTTATTAAAAAAATGTAAAAAAAGCAACGCATAGATTTTAATATACTTATTTTTGTTGTGACATGCATGATGGGGTGTTTGACGCTATGATTATAATATTTCATCTTTTCCTTTTTCGTTATTCAAAACTCTTTAGCCCATCAATATGTTTTGATCAATAATGGTATAAAGTCGTAAGTCTAGAAAGAGATGGTATACATGGTGAGAGAGGAGAGAGAGTGTGTGTGTCTCTGTGTCAATTCTCAAACACATATAGAACTACACAGTTGATGAACAAGTTATGATCAATATGCATAGATTTAGAAAACTGTTTCTGTCATCTATGCCTTCAAGCTTAGTTACACTTTATCTCCTACCTTTAGTTGTATGTTCATCCAATGAGAACCATCTCATTATCCCTCACAAATTCATCACACAAGAGACTGATCACCACAAGGTACTAAAATCACTCCTCTAGATGTTCTTCAATTACTTTCATAGAGCTTACTGCATGAATCAATTATGTATGCAGGTGAATCCTCGTCTAATATTCGAAATAAAGCTTCATGGGATTCTGCTGTGGGCTTCCATGGGGTTTTTAATGCCTCTTGGTGTAATCTTAATAAGAATCTTTAATAAACAAGAATGCAGCCCCAGAAAACTTAAAGCTGTCATATACATTCATGCTATTTTGCAGGTGAGTAGATCTTGTTAAAATCTTTTTCATACTGTTTTTTTACATCATTAAAGATTAGATTTCCGCATTAGACTTGGGAGAAAGAAATTGTGTAAAGGGGTACGCTTGTTTAAACTCACATGCCTTTATCATTTAAAGTTTTCATCTTTTTTGCCATGGCATCATTGCATCACTTTAATCATGCATTGGTAGAATTCAGAATAAAATGATGTAAAAGTAAGGTGATTTTTAAATAGAAAGAGACAAATGTGATAAATATTGAGCACACAAGAATATACATATAGTCTAGCCACATCAGTTGCATTACCTTTAATCCATATTGCATCAATCATTCTTTATGTACCAAACTTTGCATTGGTTGGTGAGGCATTATGCGTGATGATCGAGAGGTTTAAAAATATTTGTCTAATAACAAAAGTAAATTAAAAATATTTGTCTAATAACAAATGTAACATCCAGAGATTTAAAAATGTTATCTAAAAGAGAAGTAAAATAAAACCTTTAATTAATTGTTTTTATAATTTAACATATAGATAATTCATTTGTCTTTATATTATCTTTGATTTATTTTAATTTTCTCCAGTTATTTGTGTTTTCCAATCACTCACATAAGCACACACTGTATGATTTACTTTATAAATTTCTCAGTAAAGGTCAGAATACTATTGGATTATAATTTTGTTGCGTTGAGTAAGGTTTAGTTGGTGATGTAAAAGGTAGCAATTTTTTATTGACCTGTAAAGTTAAACTTTTACATCACGTAAAGTCACCTTAATGATAAGATAACTAGCCCAGCAGTTGTTTTTGGTTTGTATCAGTTTATTAATTAGTGTGTCCCTTATAATGTGTTTTATCTCTTCAGTTGTAAGTTTAACTATTCTTATTAATTAATATGTATTCCTATACTTTTAAAGGCAGGTAAAGAATCTTAATTATAAGTGTGAACAACTTGACACAACTGGCCGCTTAATCGGTATCAGTTTTCTTATTTTTCAACGTGTGTGTCAAGATACTTGCAGTGCTCCTCGCATGTGCTGCAGCAATCCTCTCTGTAACGAGCTTTGAAAACTCATTCAATAACAATCACCAGCGAATAGGTCTCGCACTTTACGCTGCCATCCTGGTGCAAATGCTGGTTGGGTTTCGCAGGCCCAAGAGGTGTGCACTGATTTCATTAACTCTTATTTAATTTACAGCCCATCAGCGTCAAACTATATATAACAAAATGGCTGTTGTTTCCCAGGGGAACTAAAGGAAGAACCATTTGGTATGTTTTCCACTGGATATTTGGGACAACAATCTCACTAGTTGGGATCTTGAACACCTACACAGGTCTAAAAGCATATCACAAAAGAACATCCATGAATGTTAGGCTTTGGAGTATACTTTTCACAGTTGAGGTCTCTTTCATGGCTTTTTTCTACCTTTTTCAAGAAAATGGGATTACATGCAGAAACAAGGTGAAACAGCAGTCGATGAACCCGTGATGGTGGTCTCTTCTGATCAAGCTGACAATCAAAAGGAGGTTTTACCACCTCAGCCGTCAAGGAAGAGTAATTCATTAGGGAATTACTTTGCAAAAAACAATGCATTGAAGAAACTATTTCAAGCAACTTAAACTTATATACAAGGGTTTTGTTTATGTTTTGTTTATATAACTCTAATAATGCACTTGGAATTGCCATAAATGTTTGTTTTTTGGTAACTTTGTTTAATTGTATCTTTGAATATCTTGGATAGCAGAGGTGAAGCTAGGAAGAACAACTATTTGTGTCCTTTAAGCAAGCAAGGCTAATAAATTTGTATATGCGTGAAGGCGAGACATATGCTACTAGGGATTGTTTTACGGTTTAATAAATGACGATCGTATAATGAATATTACATATGAGCCATTACAATCTCGAGGGAGAAGAACAAGATTTGATGCCTGGCATAGGGTAGATTAAGAATTGATCGATATATTGTGAATAAAATTACCAAAGTAACATTCTGATTGAAAAAAATAATGAAAAATAAAGGGATATATTAATAGTAAGTAAACACTTTTTTAGTATATACGTATTATTTCGTACTACCAATGAACACAAAGTACTTTATAAAAACACTTGGAATTAACCACAAACTAGTATTAAGAACCAGCGTGTTGCAACGGCGGATGTTGAAACATTAAAAATAAATATGTCAATTCCTCATGCATTACAACTTGCTTTATACGTTGTGGCGTAAACATACCTCAGTTCTCGTACGTTATCATGTAAACTGTCACATCCCGGCGGAAGCTGAAACGCTTTAGATGTGACTAGTTTGTTCAGAACGTATTGATCATAAAATAAACAGACAATACATAAAGACATAATATATTAATATATATATCATATATAGTACCAGTTTGGGTTACATTAATATCAGTACACAAAATTCAATATAACCTTATTACAAAACATGCAAATTTAACGGCTACATCTTCAGAAACGATGGAATGAGCATCCACCGCCAGACTAAGATCGTACAAGTTAACAGATAAATTCACACAAACTTTCCCCATAACTTTGCCCCAACCATTGCATACATCAAACGAGAACATAATACTGTTAGACATGATGATTACCTGAAAAAGCATACTCAAAACAATTAATATAAAGTCGGTGAGATCATATGTTTAATTTTTAAACAAAATACATATATTGATACAACATAAATAAGATTACAACCAAACCTACTTATAAGTCATGTGACTCATAACTATCACAAATATAAATTACAAAATCAGATAATATATCATCACAACACTCATCCTGTTGGTGAAAGAAATAGTTTCCTAAATAACACTACCTATATTATCCAACGGTTCAACATTCGAATTAAGGGTTGTATCATAAATGACAATATATCTCTAAAATCTTATATAAATATGCGTCAATCCCAAAACAGTATGTTTTCCCCCAAAAACATATAAATACAAAATGAGCCTATGAGTCTCATCTTTTATTCTAGCTGGTACTCTATAAAAAATATTTATATATTAAAAATAAATATCAATTTAAAACATATAAATTTATTTATAAATTAAAAATAAATATCCTTTCTTTAAAATATTTAGCACCTCAAATTATAAAAATCAAAACTGAAGTTACAACTACCCATATATCACCAAAATTTTACAGTAGACACATACAAAAATATACTTATATATATAAAATTTTCATACAACAACCATTTACCATTTATTTTCTGAAACTTTTACAATATTTGAATAAACTAGAAAAATATCTACGGATTCTTAAAATTCACCAAAATTTATCAAAATCTATATACTAAAATCCATATTATCTCATAAATTTCTAGGGTATTAATTCATAAAATAATCATTTTTATGATTTTTACCATTTGTCACAATAATTAGTAAAAATAGTAGAATACTTCTAAAATTCCCAACTTTATACAGACTGTTCTAATCAAGATATAATATTTTTAAAATTTTTTATGATTTATTTTATAGTTTAGATATTTTTCCTAATTTTCAATTTCAGATTCTTCTAAAATATATAATTCAGGCATAACTACAAATTAGATCATGAAATTTACTATACAAGTCCTAAAAAATCATAAGGATTGTCATATAAATTTTCCAACTCTTTTATTAGGTTTGGATCTTCCGGTTGATAATTTTCTTTCAATAACTTAAATAAATTATATAAATTATTTTACCTATCATAATCATACCAAAATTTGCAGAATGTTATTTCTAATATTTTCTAACAAGTTTCTATTTTTATTCCCACAATCACAGTAATTTAAGTATTTAATTCAACTCATCAAGAATATTAAGTTTTTATTCTTCTTATTTGTAGTTTTCTCAAACCTTTGTTTATAACAAGTTTTCTTATTATTTTAAATATCCTATACTTACTAGTTTAAAAGAAAACCAGAGGTTATGTGGTTTTTAAGGATCATTTTTGATGATTTGTTTTCAAAAAATTTCGATCATATGTGTTTGTTTTAAACACATATGGATCATTTAGACATGGTTAAGAATCTAACCTTTTAGTTGAATGAGTAACTAAGGAATTGATGGTTTGTTTGAGGTGGTCTTTTTGGTGCTTGATTCCAAGTTCTTAAATTGGGATAGGGCTTGATGAGAAGATGAAGATAAGACAGTTGATGACTAGAAAACCGATAGGAGTGTTGATGATCTTAGAGGTTGGTGGGTGATTGTGTTAGGGACCGTGTACTAGACGATGTACTAACTGATTAACGTGTATATCGAACCAAATAGTGCGGAATCCTATTTGATTGGTGATCCAATCAGTGAGAACGCACGTAGAAACAATTATGTATTGAATCTAACATTAAGAATCGATTAGGAATCAATCTACCACGATCTATGAACTTGGAGTATGATCTTAGACGTCTTTGGACGGCTAGGGTACGTCTGGAGTCAAAGTGTGTATGATGCTTTTGCTTTTCCATGAATAGGTGGTATTTATAGGTTAGGGTTACTCATTCGTGCGACTGAACCATTTGCATGGTTCATTCGTGCGATTGAGCCATGCAGTTGATCCATTCGTATGACTGAGTGTTCAGTCGTGCAACTGAGTCAGTCACATAAAGTTTTTCAGGCGCATGGACACTCAGTCGCATGGCCATTCGGACTCATGACCATTGTTGGGGCGCATGGTCCAGTCGGACACATGAGAACTTCACTTAACCAAGTTTGAATGTATTCATTATTATAATATTATGCATATCAATTCAAACAATCACAAACCTATATAATCTAGTCAATATGCATTACACAACTCATTAATGAAATATTAAATATTATAAATCACAACCAAACATTCTCATTTCATTAAGTACCCAAGCATTACATAAGTGTAAGACATTCAAGACATATTACATTAAGATCCGAATCTAGGTACATATGTTTCAACAAACTCCCCCTTGGACCTAGATCTATCTATCGTCTACCTTCTTAATAACCTACTCGTAATTCTTGTACTTCTCCTCTTTAGTGACTCCTGCATGTATTTCAAATGCAAAGTAGAGCCGTATCACATTTTGGAATTAGAGGGCTTGTACAATATCCTGCGTGTCATAGAACAGTAGCCAATTGTATAGAGTGTAGACATCGTCAGCTGACAAGTTGGTAAGCCATATCGGGTTGAATACCCTTATAGTATCCATTCTGCCCTCTTTGTTCAAAAGTATGACAGTTTCCCTTGTTCTCCAATCATAGTACCACCATTTAAAGTGAGGAGTGAAGTCCTGTGGCATCTCCCGTAGAGGGATCTTTGACATTGTTCGTGGAGGACTCCACTTCAGCACCATCTTTGGCTTTCTAGTTATGGGATCAACTTCAGAACGTCTGATATACCTCGTAGGTTATTGAGGTTTAAAGTTGACCCACCTGGTATGGTACTATTTCTTCAAAGAAGCCTCAAACCAGCCTGGCATCTTTCTCGGGTCAGCGTATAACAGCTTCAATTTAGCCAGCTGGTTGAGCTCAAAACCAGGTAGAGACTTTAGATCATGCGGAAATCTAAAGTACTCAATACCTTTCTCTTTCTTCATCGCGTATACATTAAGATCATCAATATGGTCCCACGTGATAATCTTGCCTGACACCTTGTGATGTTTCTTCACATTGTAGAGCTTGGTGTAGACATTCTGTTTAGGAGAAGCGTGTGGGCTCGGATCTCCTCAAAATAAGCAGCCCATTCAGCCTTTCTGATATCAACATCAGTGTTTGAGGCTTGGGCTTGTTCTTTAACCTTCTAGGACTCTCACACCATCTTATCTAATATCTCAAATGTATCACCGACCAAGGAGTCACCCAAATTGGGGACCGTATTTCCCTCTTTGTTAACGTACTCGGGATAGTGCTCTGCAGTGACGTCCTCGATCTCTATCTCATCAATGTTGTTCAGCTCGTCGTCACTGGTTTCTACAAAAGTTGGAGTATCCTTAACAATCTCATTGGGATTGAGCTTGAACATTTATGCAATTTGCTCGTCAGTGAGATTGTGAATGATTTCTCCTTCTTCAGGAGTGTACATCACCGATCTCCTAACTATAGCCTGCAGATCAAGAATCTCGTGAGTTGAGTCTTGATCTATTGGAGGGGAGCAACATCATGTTCATCCCTTTGAAAGTTTGGATGTGCTTGATTTATACAGGTAACACAACAATCATTAGTTAATAATCAAGACAGAAATACCAAAATTAAATACAAACATTCATTACAATAATGAGATACAAGATTCGAATAAATATGATCTAAATACAATAAATAACTAAATATTACTCTTATCATGTATCCTCTGCTCTTCTGCTACCGGGGTGGATGTGGAGGCACCCTGATCTTGAGTCCTTTTGGTCCTCCGTTCGCTTGCAGATGTGGCACCCGCAATAGATGAATCCTCTTCATCATCATCAACATCTGCATCCGTATCACCCTCGTGATCATCACCATCATCATCATCACTCTCATCATCATCAGCATCATCGTCTTCGTCTCCTTCTCTGATCTTCAAGGGCTCTTCTTTGGATCCTTTTAGCTTTAGCATGATAGTCTTGTTTGCAGCCTCCAGCTC
Organism: Flaveria trinervia; assembly: GCA_025506515.1. Lineage (NCBI taxonomy): Eukaryota > Viridiplantae > Streptophyta > Magnoliopsida > Asterales > Asteraceae > Flaveria > Flaveria trinervia. The sequence continues at coordinate 68,509,411 of CM046442.1, read as the reverse complement.
CTCAATCTTCTTGGCATGTTGCTCCTGGAGCTGAGACATCTGCTGAGCCTGCTGATCAATCAATCAAGCCTGCTGAGAAATCTACTGAGATTGTGCAGTAGTAAGATCTACTAACTGACGAATTTGTGCAGTTTTCTCGTCATCCGCCGCTAACAGACGCATCACCATACGGTTTAGCGCTGACAGCTGTTCCTCTACCCCAAAGGGAGGTAGAGGTGATCCAGATGTATATGGAGAGGAGGATGATGGTGCAGCTGGATGGCTAGTGGTGGTGGTGGTGGCAGTGGTGAAGATTAGGGGTAATATAGATGAAGGTGGTGGTGGTGTAGGTGTGGTAGTAGTGGTGGTAGGTGGAGTGGTGGTAGTGGACGGAGTAGTGGTGGTAGTTGAAGTGGTGGTAGTGGTGGTGGTGGTTATGAAGGTCAGTCTTCTCTTCTTCTTCTTCAAGACGTGGGGCTGAGCCATCCTTTTCTTCCTCTATCCCTTCGAGGTGGATGCTCCCCCTGGAACACGGTCTTGGCTGATCAGGAGCATAAGTAGGATCAAAGTCAGCCTCTCCCGATCCGCCAGAGCGTTCACCAACCGCCCGGAGCCCTCGCTCTGTGGCAACCACCTTTCTGCCAACAGTTTGAGTGAGGGGCTCCTCATCCGTATCCTCCTCCTCATCAGGTTGGAAATCCTGATGGAATCCAGCATCCTCAGTATCTCTGTGGGTGGGTGTTGGAGATGCTATATCAGTAGTGAGGGCCCTCGGTTGAGTGGGCCCTACATCTCCACCAGCACCGCTGTCATTATCATCTGAGTCATCATCTGGGAGCCCGATCTGCTCAGTATATGAGTCACTGTCTTCGTGGTGCCACTTTCTTCGTGACGGCACCACATAGTCTTCACGGGCCAGATGTCAAACAGTCGTCTCACAGGGGGTTTCACCTACTTCCCCCTGTATACCCTCATCCGACCCAAGGTGGTATCATCCATCACCTCGAGTGCTACGGCATCCTCCTTCTCCTTTGCCAACGAAGGGAGCTTTTGGTCAATGATCATCTGCATGAATCGAGGGTACATGCAAAAGCCCTCCTTGCCCTTGGTCGCTATGTTCTCCGCCAGGTAGGTGAAGATCATCATGGAGAAGCTGAACGGATGGTTCAGCACCAACGCCACATAGGTGTTCTGTATCTGATCATACAACTCATCAAACCCCTCCTTCGTGAGGCAATGCACTTGAGCAACACATGGGCTAGTACTAAGTTAAACTGAGGACACAGGTTGCTCTTGTTGAGCACACCTGAGTTGATGTCCACAGAGTACTTGGCTCGCAGAAAACACCTCGTACTGTTAGTGGGTGTAGACGGATAGGGCAATCAACATCATCCCGAACTCTAATACAGTCTGAGATCATCCTTAGTGATCTCTATGGGCTGACCAAAGATAGAAATCCTGATCCAGTAGGGCACTGACGTCTTGTCAACAATGCGCCTTCCCAGAAGGCCTGCTGAATCGAGCGATAGGGTATGCATGGAGTCGAGATGGCTCGGAGATCCTCGATCTCCGTAGGAAAGTAACAATGCCCGAGAAGTCAGCTGAGTTCCTGGATGTCAGATCTAGATGAGCACGATGTTGTGCTTGGTGCTCATAGTCTAACGACTAGCCATCTGTTACACAATGAATATAAACATAATGTCAGTCAATAAGTAATGAACTTAATCATTTGAACATGAAATTCTCTGTTCTGTCGTGCGAATGACAATGTGCGACTGAGATCTAGTCGTGTGAATGACCTCATATGTATGACTTAACATACGACTAAGCTCATATGTATGCTATCTCATGCGGTTACTCTAGTCGTGCGAATGAACTCATACGCATGGTTTAGCTATGCGATTTGGCCATTCGCCCCTTTCAGTCGTGCGACTAAAGATCATCAGATTGTCCATTCGCATAACAGACTGAATGTTCAATTCAAAATCAATTTTTTGAGCAATCTTTAATGTTAAACGTCGTGGTTAGGCTCATTAGACTCGCAATTCACCGACAAAACACATTATAACATTTAATTGCATAATGGACTTAGTTTATAGTTTATTTGTCAATGTAAGTCACGGTTTCTTTTTGGGTTCATATTAGTCGAATTTGGACTTAAATCGATGGATATTTCATGATTGCACCGCATTATACCTGTATAGTCAATAGAAATCGTCAGTACACAACAAACAATAGTCTTGAAGGGCAAATGAAAATTGGCAGAGTAACGGTATGTTCGTGCGATGCAGGGGCAATTTGGGAGTGATGACAACTGCGACCGACTCACCCTCTATTTATACTAGGGTTTACTTTCAGTCGTGCGACTGAGCCCAGTCGCATAGTTGATTCATGCGACTGAAGATCAGTCGTCGACTAGCACAGTCGGTCACCTTCAGTCATGCGACTAGAAGTCAGTCCTGAGACTAGAAGTCAGTCGTGCGACTGGGTCATTCGGTCACCTTCATCCACGCGGTTAGCACATTTTAGTCATCCTGATGGTCCAATCGCACATATGTCCCATACGTGTGGGTTAATTGTGCGATTGGGCACATTCCTATCCTCCAATCGTATGACTGGTCCATGCTCATGGTCCAGTCGTGCGAATGAATCTACTTATGGTTTTGACTTAATGACCATTTTACCTTTTACATCATTTTAACTGTTGATTTAACATTGTGAACCTTTGATCATCTCAGACATGATCATTTTATTTGAAAACTTTGACACCTCAGACTTGGTCCTTTTAAAATACTTTGTCACCTCAGACGGGACCCATTTTTATTTGAAAGCACGTGGTGTGTCACCTCAGACGTGACCATTTAGATGATAAGTTCCTATCAACTTCCATGACATAGTCCCAAATGGAACAAACTGAAATGACAAACTTTATATAGAAATAAAAGAAATAAAACTGAAACTTAAAACTGTTAGGACCTGGTATTTGACCGAAATACCTAGAGATTAACGTGTGAACCAGATCAAATAGTGCGAAATCCTATTTGATTGGCGATCCAGTCAGTGAGAACACACGAAGAATCAATCAAGAATTGAAACTAACGTTAGAAATCGATTGGGAATCAATCTAATGTGTTCTATGAACTTGGAGAACGAATTGGAAGGTTTCTGGACGGCTAGGGTACGTCTGGAATCGTAATTGATCAAGAGTCACTATTTTTCATGAATTGAGTTGTATTTATAGATTGGTATTATTCAATCGTGCGACTGAAACATTAGTCTGGTTCAGTCGTGCGATTGAACCATACGGTTGATTCATTCGCACGACTGAGTGTTCAGTCGTGCGACTGAGCCAATCTTATGTTACAATCGTACGACTGATCCAGTCTCCTGGTTCAGTCGTGCGACTGAGTCAATCGTGTGAAGTTATTCATGCGTATGGTTCATTCGCATGAGCCATTCGCATGAGAACTTCATTAAGTTAAGTTTGAATGTTTTAATTAATATAACATAATGTGCAACCATTCAACAATCATAAACCCAATCAATTCAATCACGACTCATTAATGAAATATTAAACATCACAAGTAAAAAACAATTTATGTCATTTCATTAATCAACAAATTACATCATACTCAGACAAAAAGATTCAACATTTCAAATCATGATCTAGGGACATACATGCATCAACAAACTCCCCCTTGGACCTAGATCTATCTAATCTCTTGTCTTCTGCATAACCTCCTTATACTTCTTGTACTTTTCCTCCTTAGTGACTCCTGCGAATCTCAAACGCAAAACAAAGTCGTATAATGTTTAGAACTGGAGGGCTTGTACATGTCTTGTGTGTCATAGAACAGTGGCCACTTGTATAATGTATAGACATCATTAGCAGACAAGTTGGTTAGCCACATCGGGTCGAATACCTGATAGTATCCATTTGGCCTTATTCATCAGAACTATGACAGCTTCAGCAGTTCTCCAATCATAGTACCACCATTTGAAGTGTGGAGTGAAGTCCTGTGGCATTTCCCTGAGAGGGATTCTCGACATAGTGCGCGGAGGACTCCACTTCAACACAATCTCGGCTTGCCAGTACTGGCATCAACCTCAGACCTTCTTATATACCTCGTAGGCTGTTGGTCTGAAGTTAACACCATGGTGTGGTACTCCTTCTTCAGGGCAGCCTCGAACCAGCCGACATTTTTCGTGGGTCAGCATACAGCAGCTTTAGCTTAGCCAGCTGTTGAGCTCAAAACCAGGTAGAGTCTTCAGATCATGTGGAAATCTGAAGTACTCTATGCCCTGTTCCCTCTTAACTGCATACGTGTTAAGGTCAACAAAATAAGCCCATGCAATAATCCTGCCTGACACCTTATGGTGTTCTTGACTCTGTAGAGCTTGGTGGGCATCTTTCTTGGTGCAGCACGCTGGGCTCTAACTTCTTCTAAACAGGCAGCCCACTCAGCCTTTCGAGTGTCTACGTCATTATTGAGGCTTGGGCTGTTCCTTCGGTCTTTCCTGTTTCCTGCTCCATCTTGTCTAGTACCTCAAACATATCACTGACTAGGGACTCACCCAGATTGGGGACCACATTACCCTCGTTGTCAGCGTACTGAGGGTACTCTTCTGCAGTAATATCTTCAACCTCAACTTCATCAACGTCATTTAGTTCTTCATCACTGGTTGAATCAACTGTTGGAGCATCCTTGACAATTTCATCAGGATTGAGTCTGAACATCTCTGCCAGTTGCTCGTTAGATAGGTCATGAATTATTTCCCCTTTTTCAGGGGTATAACTCACAGATCTTCTTATAATCCCTTGCAGATCAAGAGTCATGGTTAGTTGAGTCTTGACCTGTTGAAGGGGAGCAATGTCAAACTCATCCCTTTGAAAGTTTGGATCTGTTTGATTTAAACAGTCAACACATAAACCATTAGTAAGTGATCAAACAGAATTATATCAACTTAATATATAAACATTCAACACACAGACCATTAGTAAGTAATCAACCAGAATATATCAACTTAATATATAAACATTCAACACACTTATTTTCATTCCATGATTCAATCACAAAATAAATAAATACATAAGACATCTAATCTGTACTTTTGTCTTGAATCCTGGGCTCGTCGCTCGGAGGAGAGACGTGGTAGATGGCTGATCCTGTCGATTCTTCGATCTTCGCTCTTGACCAGAAGCAGAGGCCGATGCAGCCGCATCCCCTCCTTCTGCTTCGTCATCATCATCTCTACTTCTATCCTTTCTTCCTCTGTCTCTTCTTCATCCTCATCATCTCCCTCATCGTCATCATCATTTTCATCATGACCATCTCCATCATCCCCATCACCCTCCTTTATCTTCAAAGGCTCATCCTTTGAACCCTTTAACCTCAGCATAATCGTCTTGTTGGTCGTCTCCAAATCCTCTATACGTTTGGCTGATTGGGCCTGCTGGTCCTGGAGTTGGGACATCTCGACTCTCCTAGCATCGATTAGCTGGGTCTGCTGATCTATCACCGAGCCTGCTCTGCCAACTGCTGAGACTGGGCAGCAGTCAGATCGGTCAACTGGCGAATCTGCACCGCTTTCTCTTCATCTGCAGCTAGCAGGCGCATCACCATACGGTTAAGCGCCGACAGCTTCTCCTCTACCCCAATGTGAGGTAGAGTAGATCCATATACATGTGATGGCTGGGTTGAGGTCCGGCATGATGTGAGGTGGTGGTGGTAGTAGCAGTGGTGAATATGGGTCGGTAAGCAGGTGTTGGTGATGTAGGTGTGAATGGTATGGTGGTGGATGGAAGGATACAGTGGGGTAGGTAAGGTGGTGGCTGTGGTAGCAGTAGTGGATGTGGTGGCTGTGGTGATGGATGGTAGGCAGTGGAGGTGGTAGTGGTGGCTGTGGTGGGGAAAGTAGTGGCAGCAGTGGTAACGAAGGTCAGGCGACGCTTCTTCTTCTTCAGTCCGTGGGGTGAGCCATCCTCTTCCTCCTAGTCTCGGTGGAAGTGGATGCTCCCCCTGCAGCTCTGCCCACTGAACCGGAGCATAGCTTGGGTAGTCTCTCTCTCAGTGGAGTCCCGAGGTGTTCACCAACCACCCTAAGCCCGTGTTCTGTGGGAACAACTTTGCTTCCCACAGTCCTAGTGAGGGGCTCCTCATCCGACTCCTCCTCTTCCTGATCACCAACAATGAACCCCTGATGGAAACCGGCCGTCTCAGCAACCTCTCCGGCAGTGTCAGACCCCGGGGGAATAACATCTGACTCAGTGCCTCTTTGAGTAGCAGGCATATCATCCCCGGCGTTGCCGCTGTCATCATCATCAGAATCCATATCTGGTAGGAGCAACCTCTCATCATCGGAGTCGCTGTCATCATGACGCCATTTGCGTCTGCCAGGCGCCACATACCTCTCGTTGGCCAGGTGGCCAATCAGTCTCTCACTTGGGCTTTACCTGCTTTCCCCTGTAAACTCTCATCCTGCCCAGAGTAGTATCATCCATAATCTCTAAGGCCACTGCGTCATGACTCTCTTTGGGCAACTGTGGCAGCTTCTCGTTGAAGACGAGCTGTAAGAATCTGGGGTACATACAAACCCCTCTTTACCCTTGACCTCCAAGTTCTCCACTAAGTAGGAGAATATCATGCTGGAAAAACTGAAGGGGTGGTTCAGAACCAGTGCCACGTAGGCATTTTGAATCTGGTCTGAGAGGTCGTCAAACCCACCCCTCCTCGATGCAACACACTTGAGGATCACGTGTGCTAAGTACTTGTACTGGGGGCTCAGGTTGCTCTTGTTGAGCACACCTGAGTTGATATCCCCAGCGTACTTTATCCTCAGGAAGCATCCTCTCACTGTCAACGGATGTAGTAGTAGGATGATCAGTGTCATCCCCAAACTCTAGGACCCTCTGAATGTCGGCAGCAGAGATCTCAATATCATGGCCCATATAGAGCTCCTAATACAGTACGGCTCACGAGAGCGGTCCACCGAGGCATTCTCCCAGAATGCCTGATGGAGTGATCTATATGGCGTGCAAGGCGTGGAGATAGCCTTATGAACGGGACCGTCTCAGAAAGGCTATAATGTCAGTAAACTCGGCCCCGTTCCTGGTGGTGTGATCCAAATGAGCACAGATGTTGTGCTTTGGATTTATGGACCACCTTTCTGCCATTTACCTGAAACACACAAGACATAGAACCATTAGTACATAAGACATGAAAATTCTGTTCTAAGTGTAAAGTTGAAAGTCATTCTGATTCATTCGTGCGAATGAATCATGCGACTGAAGTCAGTCGTCTGTTCTTTCATGCGACTGGACTCATTCTGGTCAATGTGACATGCGATTGGGTTCAGTCTGCTGACTGAGTCTGCGAATGGTTCAGTGCCGACTGAGATCAATCGTATGGTTCATTCGGCGAATAACCCAATCGCCAGATTCAATCATGCGATTGAAGTTCATCCGGACGACCAGTCGCCTGTCTCAGTTGTTCAGTCGCCTGTGGTTCGAGTCTTGATCAATACAAGTGATTTAACATGGATTACCGGTTCAATATACTCGCATTCTTGTTACTAATAACCTATTAACCTTAATTTTAACATTTTGCATAGTTGAAGTAGGTTATTAGGTCGCGTTCTGTCTGTTTCTTGTTTTCGTTCGAATTTCACCACATTATGGTTCAATCCTTCTGATTTCAATGAAACAAGACTTCAATCTACCTGTAATGAATGGCGAACGTTAGTGAATCAAAAACAATGATAAACTAGTGCTAATAAAATTTTGGCAGAGTAACGGTAGGGAGTGCGATTTAAGGGCGATTTGGAGTGATGAGTGAATGCGATCGACAGAGCCCTTTAAATACTGAAGCTGGGCTCAGTCGGCCGACTGGCCTCAGTCTCCCAGTTCATTCGGGCGACTCAGGCTCAATCGTACGATTAGCCCAACCAGTCGCATGCACTTGACCGACTGAGATTCAGTCGGTCGACTGGCTCAGTCGTGCTTTCATTCGCATGTTCAGTTGACCGAATGAGTTTCAATCGGTCGACTGACTCTTTCACCCTCTTCCAATCGGCGAATGGGCTATTCTGATGAGCCATTCGTGTTAGTGGAAGCCATTCGCATGGTTGGTCCATTCTCATGGTCCAATCGTGCGAATGGGTCACACTTAGTTAATTTTCTGCCATTTATACCAATTTACATTTAAGCCCTTTTAAATTAATTGAAATTAACGTTATGAGCCTTTGATCATCTCAGACATGATCATTTTATCTTGAAGCATTTTGATCACCTCAGACGTGATCCTTTTAGACACTTTAGTCACCTCAGACGTGACCTTTTAAAAACATTGTCACCTCAAACGTGACTATTTTAAACTTTCAAAGCACATATGGTCATCTCAGACATGACCCTTTAGTGATTTGATTCCTTCTGATTTTCCTGATGTAGCCCGACACACGCCTACAATTAAATTAAAAACAACTAACTAATTTAAAACCTTAAACTAATTTATACACAAACTATTTTATTTTTTTGGCTTTTTGTGAGAGATAAATCCAGAGATGATATCTACGGGATTTGGTTCGGGAGTAGACAGCTTCAACTTAGATTGATCATATCTGGACCAATTCAATTTGGAATCATACAGGTAAGTCAAATCATTTGGGACTTGTTATTAAAACTTTTTGATGCTTAATTCTTGTGTTCATCCAGAGTCGTTAGCAACTTAAGGAAATCATACTGGACTCTTAGATTTTCACATTGATTTGAACTCTTGAGAATGTAGCCACTAAGATTGTCAGTATGTTTGTCCACTTAAATCCATACACAGACTTTTGACGCAGACTGGTGACTGATTTAGGTTTAATTATTTCAACTAACATTTGTGGATCCCACACTTATATGGTAATCAACATTCCTCAGAAGCTTTTGAGCGGTCTACGGGTATTATTACAAGAAGAGACTATTCTTAGAGCTTCCAAGAGAAGCCTGTCCTCAGGTCAGTGCCATCGCACAGCAGAGAGGCGGCAAACAACAATGAATTCTAGAATATCTAGGTTATGCTTATCCTCAGGTCAGTGCCATCGCACAGCAGAGAGGCACACAACCTATCTCCTTGTTAGAGCAGCTTATTTTATTTTACACAATATGCCCAACAACATAAGTCATTAGCTTTATTGCATTTGTCTTTCATTTTTTTCTTGCTTTGCTCTAATTATGGTCATCCGCACACATTTGTGGCATTTAAATGCTCATTACCCCTTATTGGAATATATTTGATTGTGTTAACAGTGATAAGATGGAAGTCCACAGTCAGTTGAACAACTTAGTTTGATCTTGAGATCACCAATCAGGTCTAATTGTCTATTGTGTTGAATCTACCAACATATCATTTGTGGTCTAGCAGCCTCTAAGTCTACTTTCTTTGTGTCACCTTAGGAGTTGCCAGTTTTCTATCATCTTCCCTTTTTATATTGCTTAGACTACACACTTATACTTTGAACTTTTGCATCTTTTCAAAACTTAAATTTTTAAAGTCCCTTGATTTGTTCCTGTGTACTATCATTTTCCAAAGGTATTGAATCGGTATCACAGACACAATCTACCTTATTTCAGCTAGTTACCCCTTCTCCCTCATTTTATTTTATTTATTTTATTTTTTTTAATTTTTTAATGTTAACTTGCTGACATATTCTCCCCCTAAAATACTAAAATCATTTCGGTTTAATTATTTTTGGATTTTAATAAACAGCAAAATAACATGAGTTTAAATATAACAGACGAAAATAAAACAGATAACATAAAATAAAATAAACTTTAACTAAACTACATCGGACTACACATTATTATCATCAGGAATTACCTCACTTTTCTTTTTAACGCCGTTGACCTCTAGCAAATATTGAAAACGTGGTTTATCAAGGCTTTAGTATAGAGGTCAGGGCGTTTGAAAATCAGTATTAATTTTAACCACATCAATTAAGTTCTTTTCAAAACAGTCTCTTATGAAGTGGTATTTAATACCGATGTGTTTGGTCTTAGGATGTGAACCGGATTTTTAGTTACTGCAATTGCAGCAGAGTTATCAACAAAATAGGAGTAGATGAGAATTTTAAACCGTAATCCCGCATTTGCTGTTGAATCCAAATGATTTGTGAACAGCAACTTGCAGCAGCAACATATTCGGCTTCACAGGTTGACAATGCAACCGATGTCTGCTTCTTACACTGCCAGGTAACTAATCTTCTCCCAAAGAATTGACACCCCGCTGATGTAGACTTGTAGTTCATCTTGCATCCCCCATAATCCGAGTCACTATACGTGGTAAGCTCAAAGTCATCATCATGAGGATACCACAATCCAAGTGTGGGTGTACCCTTCAGATAACGAAAAATCCTCTTGACCCCGATCAGATGGTTGACCTTTGGTTTAGCCTGATATCTAGAACATAGACATGTAGCATACATAATATCAGGTCTTGAGGCAGTGAGATACATGAGGGATCCAATCATTCCTCGGTACATAGTGGCATCTACAAGATCTCCATTCTCATCAGGTGCTATATCATGATTCGTAGCAAGTGGGGTCCCAGCAGCAGAAGCATTCTCCATGTCAAAGCGACTGAGAATGTCTCCTACATACTTGGTCTGTCTGATGTAGAAAGATCCCATTAGGTGTTTGATCCACCTGTAACCCGAGAAAGAACTTCATCTCCCCCATAGCACTCATCTCAAACTCTTTCTTCATCACTGCTTCAAACTCTTTGCATAACTCTTCGTTCTTTGACCCGAAGATTATGTCATCAACATATATCTGTACAAGCAGTAGGTCGCCATCCTTTTCTTTAATAAACAGTGTACAGTCAATGACTCCCCTGCGAAAGCCGTGTTTCACAAGATGAGTCGAGAGTTTCTCATACCAAGCTCGAGGAGCTTGATGAAGCCCATATAAAGCTTTGTCGAGCTTGTAAACTCTATCCCGATGATAAGGGTCTTCAAATCCCTCGGGTTGACTTACATAGACTGTTTCCCTGATTTCCCCATGAAGGAATGCACTCTTCACATCTAATTGGTAGACTTTAATCTTCATGTACGATGCATAGGCAAGGAAGATACGAATAGCTTCCATCCTTGCCACGGGTGCAAACACCTCATTATAGTCAATCCCTCGACTTGGCGAAAACCTTGAACCACCAGTCGAGCTTTGTTCCTGATAATGACTCCTTGGTCATCCTTCTTGCATTTTAGTACCCATTTGGTGCCAATGACTTTAGCACCTTTAGGTCTATCAACCAGAGTCCATACACCTAACTTCTTAAACTGCAGAAGTTCTTCTTGCATGGCACTCACCCACCCTCATCATTTAGTGCTTCACTGATATATTTTGGCTCAACCTGCGAAACAAAACATCGATAAGCACCATCATGAATGTAACCTTTCTCCATAACTGAGGCGTAATCAGCTGAGTATAGCTGATTTCGGGTTTGTACTCCTGATCTGACATCCCCAATAACATTGTCAAGGGGATGATAGACGTTTAGTCGTGATCCTGGAGTAGTAGGCACAGCCACCTCAGAACCGAGATTGTGAACATTTTGTTCTGCATCTGAGGAAGATGGAGTTTGAGGTTCCGAAGTCGAAGGTGCATCACTCATGGATGCTTGTGGACTTTCAGGAACTGGAACCTGTTCCTCCTGACTGTTCTGGTCATCTGCTTCAGTTTCATCTTCAGAGGAGGAGTCACTGTCATCGACTACCCCCCTGACTGAGTAGATGATTCTCCCTGGTGCTAGATGGTGTATTTAGAATATCATACATCATCCTAGTAGCTAACTCATCATCCGAGGGAGAGAGAGGGATGTTGAAGGACTTGAAGAATCCATCATAATCGAAGAAGTATGCAGGTCCTTTGCCTGTAGGTGGTGTGGTATATCTCTGAACGTCGACATTACAACACACTTCTACAAGACCCGTTGAGTTATTGTAAACTCGCTTGTTCGGTATGTTGTATCCTAGAAAAATTCCTTCATCTGCCTTCTCGCTGAATTTGCCTTCTTGTGTCTTCTTCAGAAGTGTACACGGCGCGCCAAAAGGTTCAAGATACTCCAAATTCGGTTTGCGTCTTTGTAGTAGCTCATAACATGTCTTTCCGTGGCGCTTGACTATTAGGACTCGATTCAGTGTATAACACGCATTTGCCACGCCTCATTCCAGAATTGGATAGGCAGTTTCGAGTCTGCCAGCATAGTCCGTGCTGTCTCTATCAAACTCCTGTTCTTTCTCTCAGCAACGCCATTCATCTGAGGTGTGTAAGCAGAAGTGAATTGATGCACAATTCCCTTTTCCTTGCAGTATGCCTCCATCCTTGATTCTTGAATTCTGTCCCGTTGTCTGAGCGTACTTGTCTAACTTTTAGCTTGTAGAGAGATTCCAGTGTGGTTACTAATTCCTTGAATGTCTCCAATGTTTCTGATTTGGATTTCAGAAACATTACCCAAGTGAACCTTGAGTAGTCATCAGTGACCACAAAACAGTACACGTCGCCTGCAATGCTCCTTGTACTAACTGGACCAAACAGATCCATGTGAAGAAGCTCAAGAGGAAGTTCTATTGAATGAACTTTCTTTTCCTTATGAGACTTCTTTGTCTGTTTGCCTTTCTTGCAAGCTACACAAAAGTCAGGAAGTTGGAAGTTCTTGACATTTACTCTCACTAAATCCTTCTGAATCAAATGATTCATCTTCCTTTGACTAATGTGTCCCATTCTCCTATGCCAGGAGATTGAATCCTTCTCAGTAGCTTTAGATAGAAAGCACTGAACCTCATGATCCGTTGTAGCAGCTGTTGACAGATCCAAGACATAAAGGTCTTTATATCTTGAAGCAGTCATTAGAACTTGGTCCTCTGGGATCATATATTCTTTCTTCAGCATGTAACACTTCTTGTTGTCGAAGATGACTTTAAATCCTTTATCACAGATTTGGGAAACAGAAAGTAAGTTGTTCTGAAGTTGTTGAACGTAGTTCACCTTATCAAACTTAACTTTCTGATTTCCCACTTCTCCCTGAGCTGTGATATAGCCTCCTTTGTTTCCTGCAAAGGAAACATGCCCTCCTTTTATTTGTTTGACGTTTGATAAAAGGGCTCTATTTCCTGTCATGTGCCTGGATGCTCCGCTGTCTATAATCCACGTGTTAGTCTCAGCACTGTATCGAACACCCTGCACATAAAAGTAAATGAATTAGTTTAGGTTAGGAACCCAAGCTTTACTGTCTTGGGTTTCCCAGAGGCATCACACATCATAAACTCCACCCATTGACCCTTAGAGGGTGAGGGTAGCTCAGGTTCCTTCTTGTCATCAGTATCAGACACGTAGGTGGACTTTTCTTTCCATAAGCCAGATTTGTGCAATGCCTGTTTATGATAAACAGTCGTCTGGCTTACAGGTTGGACTTTAGGTTCACTAGCTCTTCTAGGTGGAGTTAGAGAACTCCTCTTAGAAGACCTAGGTCTAGAGTCCTGAAGATCAATCTTCTTCCTAGGTGTCTGATAGAAATGACAATAGGAAGCAATGTGTCCACATTCTCCACAGTTGTAGCATGACCTGCTATCAACTTTATGAGTAGACTTTCTTTGTGGAGAAGTGCGTGACACTCTAGTAACATCAATCACTTTAGTTTTTGACTTTGTATGTTTGATGTTTTCTCTGATTTAACAAAATTTACTGTTTTAACCTGTTTCACTTTTTGGTTAACTGGTTTTTGACTTGAAGCATGTGAAAAGTAACATTTGAAGTCCTTTTAGGTTCTGATTTGACTCTGTTTGACCCTGACTTTAAGTTAACTTTTTCAAATTCATTTTCCAGATTAACACAAGGCAATTTACCCTTTGCCTTTGAAGTGGCCTCCTTTTGTTTCTGTCCAGATTCAGTAGATGAACATGAGGTGTCTGGATCAGTAACAAGAGGAGAAGTCACCACATGATCCTTGATGGGGTTATTATTTACTGGTCTAGACTTAGTGTTCATCAAGGTCTCAGGTGGTGGTGGAACCATTGTAGCCTAATCCCTCCCCGTTATTCCTTTCTCTCACTAAGTGTTGAACTATGTGTGAAGAACTAGTCCAACTATGCAGTTTTTGTTTTAATGAATTAACTTCTACTTCTAGAACTGCCTTTTGCTTCTTAGTTTCTTCTAGGGAGTTTAGATAGTACCTAATGTCATTTGCTTGGTAAAGGCCACTACTTCGGTTTCCCTAAGTTGTTTAGTCAATAGGTCTATCTTTTCTTTATAACTGTGCTCATTTTGTTTTAGTACTCTATTAGCCTCAGTGCACAGTCGTAAATCTTTTACTAAGTTATCATTATGATCTAATAACCTAGCAAAATTTTCATCTATGCTATTCCTAAAAGTATCACAATCAGAACAAGCATGATTATTAAACATTTGGTCAGTAGTACTTACCTGAGTTGGTTCAGAAGAGTTAGCCATCAGTGCAGCATCAGATGTCTGGTTCTGGTGATTCTGACTTTTCTGTCTCTGACGTGGAAATCTCCTCATTTGGCTTGTAACTGACCTCGGCTGCAGTTGTTTCTTCACTATGTGACATTGCTATCTCAACTGCTAGATCCCCTTCACTCGCAGAATCATCATCAATATCCTCAACACTGGCAATGTTAGATTCTCCTGGTGAGACAAACCTAAAACTCAATCCTGTCCTTCATCATCATGAGCAGTCAAGGCTTTTGGATCCTTGTTTGATGAAGTAGAACTGGAGGCTTGCTTGTCTTGGCGAGTAAAGGACGAGAACGGGTTCCCATTACCGTCTTCTTTGGCTTGACACATTCTCTTTTGAAGTGCCCCTTCTCTCCACAGTTGAAGCAGGTCACTTTGCTCTTGTCAAAGCCAAATGTGGTATCCTTAGTAGCTATCAAGTTCTGTCCAGTCTTTAACAAACTTCTTCGCCTTCGGACAGCGCTAGCTAAGGCCCACATTATATCCATCCTCTCAAGCTCCATTTCATCCACCTGCTCGTAGTCCTCATCTGCCAGATGGCAGTTTCCAATCTTCCCGGCAACAAGTCCATCATATGAATGAACCACTGCTGCTAAAAGATCCATATGCTCTCGAGCTATTTCTACGGTCACATTACCGAGGTTCTCGATCTTCAGTTTGGTAGCACTTGCTTCTGATCCAATATAATGGGTACAGACGACCCAGACGTGTCTGATCCAGAAGGAGAAGCATGTGAAGGACCTGACGAGCTAGACACAAAAGCAGTCTGGAGTGGTGCTCCAGATGTCTTAGCTTGAGGCGTGGCGTTGTATAAAGCTGGATTTTGTGTGTACGAAGACTTCTGAGTTCTATACTTCATCTTAGTGCTTCTTCTCGCAACTTAAGAATGAAGTCATTTATATCCAGCTTTACAAGCATTCCATTCTGTCTCAGGTTAGACACGAATGTAGCCCACTTATCAGGCAATCCATCTGCGAAGTTGCTTACTTTCTCTTCCATAGTCGTTTCCACTCCATGTGTATGCAATTCGCTCATCAAGTGGTAGAATCTGTCTATGACTTCGTCTAAACTTTCATTACCAATCGATGAGAAGTTATCGAATTCCTTCTTTAACTCCTTTGCCTTGATTGCCTTCAATGACGCATTCCCATCATATCTCTTCTCTAGCTCATCCCACAGTTTCTTGGACTGCTTGTTCTCTGAATACTGGTGGAATATGTCTTTGGGGATAGACTGAGTGATCAATGCATAAACTCTTTTCTCTGCATTGTACTTTATTTTCTGTGCGTCTGTCATCCGCTTAATGTTAGCTTAACTCATCAGCTCCCACCGGTGTACTATAACCGATCTCAATGGCTTCCCACAGATTAGGATCTACTCCATTAAGGTAGATCTCAAAACGTTGTTTCCAGTGGGGAAACTCATCTAAAGTCAAAAGCTTTGGTGGTTTATTGTGATTACCCACCTCACTCTCAAGCAACAGCAGGTTCTGTATCCTTGAGTCCTTCCCAGCAGTAAAGGCTGACATATCTGATCTTCCATGACTAATAACTTAGAATCTAATCAAACAAACTTTCACTGATGCGACTGAAGGATGCAAATGATCTAATCGTGCGTATGAACTCTGCGACTGGTTCAATCGTGCGGCTGAACTGGGCGATGGTTCAGTCGGGCGAATGAATCTGGTGCGTATGAGCTATGCGAACGAATGGTTCAGCCGGCGAATGAGGGTGCGACTATGTCCAATCGTGCGTATGAGCAATGCGAATGGAGTCCAGTCGTGCGAATGAGTCACTCGTGCGACTGAAGCTGCTGTTTTGCGAAAATTTCTAGGTTTGACGGGTTTCAGCCGTAAAGATTCGAAATTTCACAAGTTCTAATCGCCTAAGTCTGTAGAAACCAAAATTCGATGAGCAGGGAACTTCCAAGATCACTTTTGATGCCAAAGATTGCGTTTTTAGTGTAAAAACACAAACTTTTATGCAATCTTGATTGAATCAACACGTAATCAAGAGTCAAGGCTCTGATACCCCTTGTTAGGACCTGGTATTTGACCGAAATACCTAGAGATTAACGTGTGAACCAGATCAAATAGTGCGGAATCCTATTTGATTTGCGATCCAATCAGTGAGAACACACGAAGAATCAATCAAGAATTGAAACTAACGTTAGAAATCGATTGGGAATCAATCTAATGTGTTCTATGAACTTGGAGAACGAATTGGAAGGTTTCTGGATGGCTAGGGTACGTCTGGAATCGTAATTGATCGAGATTCACTATTTTTCACGAATTGAGTTGTATTTATAGGTTGGTATTATTCAATCGTGCGACTGAACCATTAGTCTGGTTCAGTCGTGCGATTGAACCATGCGGTTGATTCATTCGTACGACTGAGTGTTCAGTCGTGCGACTGAGCCAATCTTATGTTACAATCGTACGACTGATCCAGTCTCCTGGTTCAGTCGTGCGACTGAGTCAATCGTGTGAAGTTATTCATGCGTATGGTTCATTCGCATGAGCCATTCGCATGAGAACTTCATTAAGTTAAGTTTGAATGTTTTAATTAATATAACATAATGTGCAACCATTCAAACAATCATAAACCCAATCAATTCAATCATGACTCATTATGAAATATTAAACATCACAAGTAACAAACAATTTATGTCATTTCATTAATCAATACAAATTACATCATACTCAGACAGACAAGATTCATTACATTTCAAATCATGATCTAGGGACATATATGCATCAACAAAAACTAAGACATGTTTTTGGTTTTTGTGAGGGTTAAATCCTAAGATGTAAATCTAAGAAATTATTTTTCTGAAAAAGCAGCTTCAATTCATTTAAACCATACATGGACCAATTCAATTTTGGAATCATACATGATATTCAAATCATTCGGGACAAGTTATCTAAAACCTTTAATGCTCTATTCTTGTTTTTCATCTAGAGTCATTTAGCAAATTTAGGAAATCATACTAGTACTATTAGGCCCCCAAACTGATTTGAACTTTCAAGAATTGTAGCCACAATAATTGTCAGTATACTTGTCCTCTTAAATACATACACAGACTTTCAACATGGATTGGTGACGGTTTAAGGTTTGTTTATTTCAACTAGCATTTGTGGATCCCATACTTATAAGGTAATCAACATTCCTTAGGAAATTTTTGAGTGGTCTCAGGTTGTATTCAAGAAGAGACTATTCTTAGAACTTTCAAAGAGAAGCCAAGCCTCAGGTCAGTGCCACCGCACAGCAGAGAGGCGACAAACAACAATGAATTCTAGAATATATAGGTTATGTTTATCCTCAGGTTAGTGCCACCGCACAGCAGAGAGACACATAGCCTATCTTCTTGTTTGAGCAATTTCATTCTTTTTGCACAGATCTCACCAACAACATAGGTTATCAGTTTGATTGTATTTGTATTTTTTATGTGCTTTTGCTCATGCTTTGGTCTTACGCACATATTTGTGGCGTTTATTTTACTCGTCACCCCTTATTGAAATCTTGTTGATTGTGTTAACCAGGGATGAGGTGTTACCCATAGCTAGTTAAAAATTTTAGTTTAATCTTGAGATCATCAAAAAGGTCTAGTCATCTATTGTGTTGAATCTACCGACATATCATTTGTGGTCTAGCAACCTCTAGGTCTACTTTCTTTGTGTTACCTTAGTGGTAGCTAGTTTGTCTATCATATTTCCTTTTATATTGCTCAGACTACACAGACTTATACTTGAGCTTTGCATCTTTTTCAATTTAATATTTTAAAGTTCCAAATGGTTTGCTCCTGTGTACTATCATATTCCAAGGATTGAATCGGTATCACACATATGATCTTAATTTTATCAGCTACCTCTCCTCCTCCCTCGTTTTTTTTATTTTTTTATACTGTCTAAACCTATTCTCCCCCTAAAATTTTAAAACCATAATGGATTAGCATTTTAGGATTTTAATAGACAAAACAATAAGACCAATTTTAATTAAACAACCTAAAATTAAGAAAATAAAATAAAAATTGAAAAATTAAGTAAATTTACACGACACATCGGACTACACATGGTATCTTCATGAATGACCTCACTTTCTTTTTAACGTCGTTGACCTCTAACAGATATAGAAAACGTGGTTTGTCAAAAGCTTTTGTATAGAGGTCAGTGTGTTGAAAGTCTGTGTTTATTTTTACCACATCGATTAAGTTCTTTTCAAAGCAATCACGCATAAAGTAATATTAATTCCAATGTGTTTGGTCTTAGGATGTTGGACCGGGTTTTTAGTGACTGCAATTGCAGCAGAGTTATCAACAAAGATAGGAGTAGAAGAGAATTTCAAACTGTAATCCCGCATTTACTGTTGAATCCATATAATTTGTGAACAGCAACTTGTAGTAGCAACGTATTCGGCTTCACAGGTTAACAATGCAACTGAGGTTTGCTTCTTACACTGCCAGCTTACTAGTCTTCTCCCAAATAACTGACACCCTGCTGATGTAGACTTGTAGTTCATCTTGCAGCCTCTGTAATCCGAGTCGCTATACGTAGTAAGCTCAAAGACATCATCATGAGGATACCACAACCCAAGTGTGGGTGTACCCTTCAGATAACAAAAAATCCTTTTGACCCCAATAAGATGGTTCACTTTAGGCTTTGCCTGATATCGTGAACATAAACATGTAGGATACATGCTATCAGGTCATGAGGCGGTGAGATACATGAGAGATCCAATCATCCCTCGGTACATAGTGGCATCTATCAGATCACCATTCTCGTCGGGTGCTACATCATGGTTTGTAGCAAGTGGAGTTCTAGTTGTAGAAGCATTCTCCATGTCAAACCGACTAAGAATATCACCTACATACTTGGTCTGATCTAGGAAAATCCCATTTGGTGTCTGATCCACCTGTAACCCGAGAAAGAACTTCTTTTCTCCCATTGCACTCATCTAAAACTCCGCCTTCATTATTGCTTCAAACTCTTTACATAATTCTTCGTTCTTGGAACCGAAGATTATGATAGATTTGTACCAACAGTAAATCCCCATCTTTTTCCTAGATAAACAATGTACAATCAATGACTCCCCTGCGAAAACCATGTTTCACAAGATGCGTCAAGAGTTTCTCATACCAGGCCCTCGCTGCTTGATGAAGCCTGTATAATGCCTTGTCGAGTTTGTAAACTCTGTCCCGATGATATGGATCCTCAAATCCCTCGGGTTGACTGACATACACTATCTCTCGGATCTCACCATGAAGGAACGCACTCTTCACATCTAGTTGATATACTTTGATCTTCATATACGATGCATAGGCAAGAAAGATGAGGATTGCTTCCATTCTTGCCATGGGTGCAAACACTTCATTGTAGTCAATACCCTCAACTTGTCAAAATCCCTGAACAACAAGCCGAGTCTTGTTTCTGATGATCACTCCTTGATCATCTTTCTTGCATTTCAAGACCCATTTGGTGCCAATGACCTTAGCACCTTTAGGTCTATCCACTAGAGTCCATACACCCAACTTCTTAAACTAAAGAAGTTCTTCTTGCATGGCACTCACCCATCCTCATCATTCAGGGCTTCACTAACATACTTTGGCTCAAACTAAGACACAAAGCAACGATAGGCACTGTCGTGAAGGTATCCCTTTTCCATCACAGAGGCATAATCAGCTGAGTACAACTGATTTCTGGTCTGAACTCCTGATCTCACATCACCTATGACATTATCCAAGGGATGATAGACGTTTGGACGTGAGCGGGAGTTGTTGGAACAACCACCTCAGAATCAAGATTGTGAACATTTGGTTCTGGATCTGAGGCAATAGGAGTCTAAGGTTCAGAAGGCTCAGATGCATCACTGTCAGATGCTTATGGACTTGTGGTAGTCGGAACCTGCTCATCCTGGTTGTTTTGATCATTTTCCACATTTTTTTCATCAGAGGAAGAGTCACTGACATCAAGTGCTCCCCCTAAGTTGGTAGATGATTGACTTTGTGAACCGGATGGTGTTGAATCTTGAGACGGTGTGTTCAAGACATGTACATCATCTTGTTTGCCGACTCGTCTTCGGAAGTGGAGAGAGGTATTTTGAAGGACTTGAAGAATCCATCATAGTCAAAGAAGTAGGCAGACCCTTTTCCAGCAGGTGGTGTGGTGTATCTCTAAACATCAACATTACACCACACCTTTACTTGACCCGTTGAGTTGTTGTAAACTCTCTTGTTTGGTATGTTGTATCGTAGAAAAATCCCTTCATCAACCTTCTCGCTGAATTTTCCAACCCGAGTCTTCTTCAGCAGGGTGCACAGAGCACCAAATGGCTCGAGATACTCTAAGTTAGGTTTACGTCATCATAGTAACTAGTAGCACGTTTTTCCATGGCGCTTAACTACCAGAACTTGATTGAGCGTATAACATGCATTTGCAACTGCCTCATTCCAGCATTGAATAGGCAGTTTCGAGTCTGCTAGCATAGTCCGTGCGGTCTCTATCAAGCTGCGATTCTTTCGTTCAGCAACACCGTTCATTTGAGGAGTGTAGGCAGAGGTAAATTGATGCACAATTCCCTTTTCCTTGCAGTAGGCCTCTATCGTTGTCTGAGCGCACTTGTCGTACTTTAATCTTGTATAGGGACTCTAGTGTAGTTACTAATTCCTTGAAGGATTCAAATGTTTCTGATTTGGACTTCAGAAACATTACCCAGAGAATCTTGAGTAGTCATCCGTAACTACGTAGCAGTACGAGTCGCCTGCGATGCTTCTCGTACTGACTAGACCAAACAGATCCATGTGAAGAAGCTCAAGAGGTAGTTCTATGGAATGAACTTTCTTTTCCTTATAAGACTTCTTTGTATGTTTTCCCTTCTTGCACGCAACACAGAAATCCGGGAGTTGGAAGTTTTTTACGTTCACTCCCCTCACTAGATCATTCTGGATCAAGTGATTCATCTTCCTCGGATTTATGTGTCCCATTCTCCTATGATAGGAGATGGAATCCTTTTCAGTAGCTTTGGACAAGAAGCACTAAACTTCACAATCCATTGTGGAGACCTTTGAAAGATCCAAAACATAAAGATCATTATATCTTGAAGCTGACATTAGAACTTGGTCCTCTGGGATCACATAGCCCTTCGTCAGAACGTAGCACTTATTGTTGTCAAAGAATACTTTGAAACCTTTATCACATATTTGAGAAATAGAAAGTAAGTTATTTTGTAATTGTTGGACATAGTTTACCTTGTCAAACTTAACTTTCTGATTTCTCACTTCCCCTTGGGCTCTGATATACCCACCTTTGTTTCCGGCAAATGAAATATGCCCTCCTTTGATTTGTCTGATGTTTTATAAGAGTGCTCTGTTCCCCGTCATGTGCCTGGATGCTCCACTATCTACAATCCACGTGTTAGTCTCAGCACTATAGCGAACACCTTGCACAATTAATGAAAACATTAGTTCAAGTTAGGAACCCAAGCCTTTACTGGCTTGGGTTTCCCTGAGGCATCACACAACATAAACTCAACCTATTGACCATTTGAGGCTGAGGGAAGCTCAGATATCTGTTTGTTCTCATTTTTAGACGCTGAGGCAGATTTTTCTTTCCATAGACCAGCTTTGTGTAAGGCCTGTTTGTGATAAACAGATGACTGGCTGATGGGTTGAACTTTGGATTCACTATCCCTTTTAGGAGGCGTCACTGAGTTCCTCTTAAAAGATCTAGTTTTAGATGCAGGAAGTTCAACTTTCCTCCTTGGTGTCTGATAATAAGGACAATTAGACGCAATGTGACCGTACTCTCCACAATTATAGCAAGATTTGCTTTCAACTTTACAGTTTATTTGTTTTTGTGGAGATGTAGGTGTCACACGGATGACTTTATTTTGTTTAGATTGAGACACTTCTTTGTTAGATGTATGGTCGAGTTTTACAAACTTAATTGCCGTACCTGGTTTTACATCTTTTATTTCTTGTTTACCTTTTGACATGATACTCGTGATTGATTAGGTTTAATAGTCTTTTTGGGTTCTAATTTTACTTTGTTTGAACCTGAATTTAAATTAACCTTTTCAAACTCTTTTTCTAGGTTAACACAAGGCATCTTTCCTTTTGCCTTAGAAGTGGACTCCTTTTGTTTAGAGCCAAATTCAATTGATTTACTTGAGCAATCTGGGTCACTAACAAGAGGAGTGGTCACCACATGATCCTTGATGGGGTTGTTATTAATTGGTTTACATTTGGTGTTCATCAAGGTCTCAGGTGGTGGCGGAACCACTTTGTATCCCAATCCCTCCCCGTTGTTTCTTTCTCTCACTAGGTTTGGACAATGTTAGATGAGCTTGTCCAACTGTGCAGTTTTTGTTTTAAAGAGTTGACTTCTACTTCTAAAACCGCTTTCTGCTTCTTAGTGTCCTCTAGGGAGTTAAGATAATACCTAATGTCATTAGCTTGGTTAAAGGCAACTACTTCTGTTTCCTTAAGCTGTTTGTTCAAAAGTTCTATCTTTTCCTTGTAGCTGTGCTCATTTTGTTTTAAAACTCTATTAGCTTCAGTGCATAGTTCCAAATCCTTTACTAGGCTATCATTATGATCTAATAACTTAGCAAATTTTAAATCTATGCTTTCTTTAAATTTGTTACAGTCAGAACAAGCATGATTATTAAACAATTGGTCAGTAGTACTTACCTGAGATGTTGAAGAGGAATCAGCCATGTGTGCAGAATCTGTTGTCTCTAGTTTTAGTGATTCTGATGTTGATGTAGATTTTTCTTCTTCAGGCAGGTGGTTGACCACAGGTTTAGTGTCTTCAGAATTGGACATCGCGAGCTCTACTGCTATGTCTCCCTCACTGGCGGAATCGTCATCTATGTCCACCACATAACTATGTTGAACTCTCCCGGTGAGACGAACCAAAAACTCCAGTCCTATCCTTCATCATCGTTAGCAGTCAAGGCTTTAGGGTCCTTGCTTGATGAAGTAGAACTACTAGATGTGGCTTTCTCCTGACGATTAAAGGACGAGAACGGATTGCCATTACCAGTCTTCTTTGGCTTCACACACTCCCGTTTGAAGAGCCCCTTCTCACCACAGTTGAAACAGGTTACCTTTGACTTGTCGAAGCCAAAGGTCGTGTCCTTGGTTGCAACCAAGTTCTGTCCGGTCTTCTTGACAAATGTTTAGCTTATCGGACAACACTTGCCAAAGCCAACATTATATCTATCCGTTCTAACTCCATCTCATCCACCTGTTCATAGTCCTCATCTGCTAGGTGGAAATTTCCTAGCTTTCCAACAATTAGTCCATCATAGGAGTGCACTACAACAGCTAAAAGGTCCATGTGTTCTCTGGCCACCTCAACAGTTACGTTATCGAAGTTATCGGTCTTCAATTTTGCTGCATTGGCTTCAGGTATAATATACTGGGTACCAGACGACCCTGACATTTCAGGCCCTGAAGTAGATGCTTGTGCTGGACTTGCTGAGCTTGAGACGAAGGCAGACTGTAGTGGCGCTCCAGATGTCTTGGCCTGAGGAGTCGTGTTGTAAAGCGCCGGATTCTGATCATAGTTGGCCTTTTGGGCTTGATACTTCATCCTAAGCTCCTCCTCTCTCAGTTTTAGAATGAAGTCATTTATTCTAACTTCAAGAGCATCCCATTCTGTCTGAGATTTGAAACGAAGGAAGCCTATTTCGCTGGTAATCCATCCGCAAAGTTGGATACCTTATCATCCATCGACGTAGTTACTCCATGAGTGTGCATCTCACTCATCAAGTGGTAGAATCTGTCGATCACGTCGTCCAGGTCTTCCTTTCCCATTGAAGAGAAGTTGTCAAACTCCTTCTTCAGAGCTTTGGCCTTAATGGCCTTGAGTGAGGCATTTCCGTCATACCTCTTCTCCAACGTATCCTATAATTTCTTTGCTTGAGTATACTCTGAGTACTGATGGAAGATATCCTTCGGAATAGACTGGTAAGCAAAGCGTAGACTTTCTTTTTAGCGTTGTGTTTTACCTTTTGTGCATCAACATGCCACTTAATGTAAGTTTGACACCGTCAGCTCCTACTGCCATGCTGTACCCCGACTCTATTGTCTCCCACAAATTTGTATCTACTCCATTTAAGTAGATTTCAAAACGTTGCTTCCATTGTGGGTAGTCGTCTAACGTGATAAGCTTTAGGGTTTATTATGAATTCCTATTTCATTCTCCAATAGCAGTAGATTTTGAATACGAGTGTCTCTACTTGCTGTGTATGCTGAAAACTGGTCCTCTATTTCACTTAACTTTATTATTAAACAAACTGTTTATGTGTGCGAATGAAGGTATGCGATTGGGCTTATTCGGGCAATTGAACTACGCGAATGGTTCAATCGTGCGACTGAACTAATGCGGATGAGTCAGTTGGCCGAATGAACTAATGCGGTTGAACAGTCCGAATAGGGTTCTCAGTCGTACGAATGAGTCCAATCGTGTGTTTGGGGAATGCGAATGACCTCAGTAGTGCGATTGAGCCAATCGTGCGACTGAACCCGCTGAAGTTTGAAAATTCATAGGTTAAACGTGTTTTGGCCGCAAACACTAGAATTTTCACAAACCCTAATTACCGTATGCGGGAAAAACTAAACTTTATGGTCATGAGACGTCTAAGACACCGTTTGACACAAAAAGATTGCGTTTATAGTGAAAAACACAATTTTTGTATCAAAATCGATTCAATCAACACGTATCAAGAGCCAAAGCTCTGATACCACTTGTTAGGGACCGTGTACTGGATGATGTACTAACTGATTAACGTGTATACCGAACCAAATAGTGCGGAATCCTATTTGATTAGCGATCCAATCAGTGAGAACATACGTAGAAACAATTATGTATTGAATCTAACGTTAAGAATCGATTAGGAATCGATCTACTGCGATATATGAACTTGGAGTATGATCTTACAGGTCTCTAGACGGCTAGGGTACATCTGGAGTCGAAGTGTGTATGATGCTTTTGTTTTTCCACGAATTAGGTGGTATTTATAGTATAGGGTTACTCATTCATGCGACTGAGCCATTTGCATGGTTCATTCGTGCGATTGAGCCATGCGGTTGATCCATTCGTACGACTGAGTGTTCAGTCGCGCGACTGAGTCAGTCACATGAAGTTGTTCAGGCGTATGGACTATTTAGGCGCATGGACACTCAGTCGCATGGTCATTCGGACGCATGACCACTATTGGGGCGCATGGTCCAGTCGGACGCATGAGAACTCCACTTAACCAAGTTTGAATGTATTCATTATTATAACATTATGCATATCAATTCAAACAATCACAAACCTATATAATCGAGTCAATATGCGTTACACAACTCATTAATAAAATATTAAACATTATAAATCACAACCAAACATTCTCATTTCATTAAGTACCCAAGCATTACATAAGTGTAAGACATTCAAGACATATTACATTAAGATCCGAATCTAGGTACATATGTATCAACAGATTAAGCTGTGGTGGTTTATGGTGGTCCCCGATGGTGGTGTTTGTGGTTAACAACCGAGAGGACAAAGGTGGAAAGGGTCTTGATGGAATAATGGTTGCGGGTGTGTAGTTTCCATGGTGGCCGAGAGTTTGCAATGTGGTAGAGGTTGAAATCATTAGGTCTAGGAGCTAGAGAATGAGGTGGTATGTTTAGGGTACCTTAGTCATCTACTAAGGAGAGGTGGCAAGTCTTGGAGGAAGGTTAGTGTGTAGGTGTTGCTAGGTGGCGGGTTATGTGGCTTGGTGGGTGTATGGCCGATTAAGGGTGGGTTTAGGGAGTTTAATGGTTTAGCTTAGTGGTTAATCAGGTGCCTTAGATGAGCCGAGGGTGATTGCTTAAGTGGGTGTTTATGTGACTTAAGTTTTGGTTAACTTTAGTTTTGCTAAAAGTTTTTTTGATATTATCTTGTTTGGTGATGTTTGATTAAGTTTCCAATATATTACATATTGTTAAAGCATCTAACATTAAGCTAACAAATCACTTAACCTTATGATTGATAACTAAAACATATGGTTCAAGGATCACAAGTTCACAAGTATACAAAATCATGCATACAAAATCATGCATACGTAAGTTATTATGCATGGATGCATGCATGCTAATGTAACATATATTAAACATATAAGATTTCCTAAAGAGTTAGTCACATGAAACTTACTTAATATATAAGTATATATTTATAAAAATTAACTTGCCTAACCTTAGGGTCGTCACATAAACATACTTAGTTTTAAATTTAATTCTATATTAAAGTATAAAAACACATGTAAACTCATGAATTCATGTTAATAAAATTCAAAACTGTATATAAAAAGATAAAACATATTAGTAAATAACATTGAAATATAATATATATAAATAAAAAATCAAAACCAATTTTATCTATGATATATTTATTATTAAAAAAGATGTTAAAGAACAAAATGATAAATTTCTTAAAGAACTTAGTAGCAAAGAAAATGAAATAGTTTGGAAAATTAAATATAAAAGAAAAGCAAAATAAACAGGGAAAATAAGGTAACCACCACGAGAGTTGAACCTAGGCCATACACCTCCAAGAATATAGATTTAACCATAAACCGAAGATAAAACACTTGTTTTATTGTCACTTATCACTCACCTATTATCTATATTAAAACCAAAGTCGCTTGTCACAATTTTATTAGCAACCGACATTGATTTCTAGGATATATAGTAATGTGCAATACGCTAGAATTAATTCTTCCCAAGTTGAAGGGTTGTATTGGATTATGTTAACTTAAAATAGTTATATATTTAATAGTGATTGTGCAAAATGGTATATACAGCTTCGATGTAGCATTCTATTTGCTCGTTCAACATGTATATATACTGGTATAAATGGAAATTAACAATCTCTTAGCAATTAGTTATTTTCTGTTTTCTCTCGGTTTGATCCACTTGGGGCTTCAATTGGCATCACTGCGACTTCAAACATAAAGATTGTTATTTAACTACAATAAAAAAACCCGCATGCAATTAGTCTTTGTGAATAACGGATTCAACATTTTGATACAGAAACTAAGAAATAAAATGATTTCAATCCTTAAGCGATGTTTGATAGGTTAGAATTCATTGGATTTCAATAAAATTAATAAAACTAGAATTTAAATTAATTCTTTAGTGTGTTGGGTTTGCTGGATAGAGATTTAAAATAGAAACTAATTTAAACTGAATCCAACACTTGATGGAATTTAAAATCTTTGAAGTTCTTGAAAGATTTCGCATGAATGTTTCTAAATACGATGAATAACCGCAACCATTACCACCCGTCATCAACCTAACACTGGTGGACGATAGTAGAGGCCATGGGGGCCTTTCTTTCATCGTTGTTGTTAAATTTTAGTCTGATAATGTAAATTTATGGTACGGTAGTTTATATTTTTATATAAAAATCGAGTTCGCCCCCCCTTCCCCTAACAAAAAAATTAATTTTGCTCATGCGCCACTAGGGGAAATATTGAAAGCTCCACTACTGCAACTGCAACTGCACTAATAAACATTCCCACCCCCCATTTGTTGTCAACAGTCATCAACTAACAGAATTGCTACACCGTAACTCGCCACTACCTATTACGGAAACCATTCGCCTCCGCCACCCACCAACATTGTTGCCATCGATGTCAATCGCAACTGCCAATCGTAGACGTGACCCACCACCGATCGGCCCACCCCTACGCATTAAGTAGAGATTATATGAAGAGGCTGAAGCAACCAAACACTCAAAGTCTTTCTACATGCATGCACACAAGTACTGAAGAAGAATGCTTCGGAAGTTTCGCACAAGCAACAGAAAGATTCTAAGTGTGAAATCTTTCGAAGCCAAGACCAATATCTTCCGAAGCCAAAGATGAAGTCTTCCGAAGCTTCAAAGACAAAGTCTTCTGAAGCCAACACTTGAAGACAGATTTCTTCCGAAGACTTTTAACAACATGCTTTATCTGATATACTTTTCCATAAAGTTGGACCCATTTCCGTTGCAACTCTGTAGAGTCACCAACATACATGAGTTGGTGAAAAGGTCCATGCTTTTGATAACTGTACATTGAGGTCTTGAGTCTGTAACAATCTACTTCATGTACTTTATCCTCTTGTAGTAGATAAGGGTGTGAGCTATAGCATGTCATAGTCACAAAGTCAAAAAGGAAATCTGTCTTTTTGACTCTCAATTGATTTTGTGTTAGGTATAGTCAATTGTCCAGCTGGCCTTCAAAGTATGGCCAACTATAGGATGTAGTATAAGTATCTCATGTTCTTGTAACTTCTTGTCATGCTTACACTTGTAATAGAACATTGAGAAAGCAATATATTGCAATCTTGAAAACCATCTCCTTGTGTATGTTGCTCTTTGTTCTATCTCTTAAATTACTTGTGTTCTTAGTGTATTTACTTGTGGTTAATCCAGTTTACTTTTTGATTAAGTTAAGTTACTCCCCTCTTTGTGTTGTTGTGTTGTAAGTGACCACCCTTCACCGGTCCTGCATTTAGTATCAGAGCTTTCCAGGCTCTTGATATAAGATCTCACCATCTTAAGATCCCTCACACACACAAATAATCAACTTTTCAATGGCTGCCATTTCCAAAACTGATATGGAAACTAGAACCATGAACAAATCCCCACTGATCACTATTGAAGACTTTGATACCCGGTGCCTAAGAATGGAAGGTTTCATCAAGTCTCTAGACTCAAGAATGTAGGAGTTTGTTGAGAATGGACCTTACATACCATACACCCCTTCTGCTACTGGTCGTGGTATGATCCCCAAGGCTATGGCTGACTACTCAGATGAAGACAGAAAGTAGAGATTGACCAGAAGGCCATGACAGCCCTTCAGACTACTCTTCCTAACTCTGTATACAAAGGTTTCAAGAAATGCAAAACAGCTAAGCAGCTGTGGGATGCATTGAAACTAATGTATGAGGGTTCCTCTTGAAGCAAAGGAAAACAAGAAAGATCTCCTGAAGCAGCAGTTTGAAAACTTCACCTTTAAAGCAGGTGAAACCAAGACTCAACAATACTTCAGGTATGTTGAGATAGTGGATACCCTAGTGGATGGAGGAGTTGCTCTTGAGAATAGAGACATTGTAAGGAAGTTTATGTCCTCACTTCCT
Source organism: Flaveria trinervia (assembly GCA_025506515.1). NCBI lineage: Eukaryota > Viridiplantae > Streptophyta > Magnoliopsida > Asterales > Asteraceae > Flaveria > Flaveria trinervia. The sequence continues at coordinate 68,479,764 of CM046442.1, read as the reverse complement.
AGGCAATGGACACACTACTGTGTAGTTATCAAGAGGACTGAGAACCTGAAAACTCTTACTCTGACAGAGTTGTATGGGATTCTTAGTGGCTACCAGATGGAGATGAACATGCAAGGTTCATCTGGAAACTCCAACAATCAAATGGGTTCAACCCTTCATGTGGTTGAAAGGGATAGCATAGAACCCCAACATCATCTCATATGCTACCCTAACAATTCACCAAAGGGTCCTTTCATCACCTTCCCTAAGACACCAAGGGAGAACTACACTCAAGGAAGCCCATTCCAAGAGACAAGTTCTTCTCAAGCCTTTGTCTTTTGATGAAAGTTGTGGTAGCTTTCTTTTCACCCTTAAAGACCTAGACTGTATCCATCCAGATGATCTGGAGCACATGGAGATAGTCTAGCCTTTGGCTCTTCTCACTCACAGAGCCAAGAAGTTCTACAAGCGGACTGGAAGGAAGTTCCCCAGCAATGTAACTAGTGGAAATTTTGGGCTGGACAAAAGCAAAGTCAAGTGTCACAACTGTAACTTGATGGGCCACTTTGCTAGGGAGTGTAAGGCACCAAGAACAAATGGTGGCCAAGCACAGTCCAGACCAAACTACACTCATAAAGCTTCCTAGAATGACAAGCCAAGGTAGCAAGCTGCTGTTACTGTTGAAGAATGAGCCTTTGACTGGAGCTTTCAGGTGGAAGCTGCTTCTCCAAACCAAGCACTGATGGCAGATCATGATGAAGGCAAGGTATTGGAACATCTCTGTACCCCTGAATGCATTGCTAAAGTTAACAGGTACAGGTCCTATAACTTGGAAGTGAGATATGATCTTGAGTCCTTAAACATTCTAAAGTCTGATTTTAAAAAAACTAAAAATAAGTATAAACTAAAGATAAAGGACTTAGAGAAAACCATTTCAGTTTCGAAACATGAGCATACAAACTACAAGACTCAGATCAAGGATCTCATAGCTAAGCTAACTGAATGCCAGGCTGAGCTTGTTATCAGCAAAGCCAGGGCAGAAATGTGTGTTCACGAAGAAGAGACCTTCAAGAACATGATATCCTCATCCCTGCACAACAAGGTGTGTTACCAAAACAAGTAGGGACTGGTATCCAATGAGATAGCTCCTCCACACACAATCTTGTCTGTAAGATCACCTAGGTTTAGAACTTATGAAGATGAGCTTCCACTCATACATCCTTTGAGTGAACATGATGATGAGGTGATAGTGAAGAATTCCTCTAAGAAGAATGAAGAGAAGGATTCTAAGAAGGGCTACTATCCTTCTGAAGAGAAGAAGAAGACTGTGATGACCAAGTTAATGAAAAAGAACTTGATCAGAAAGAGCAAAAGAAAAGCTAGGAAGGCTCAAGAGATCAAGGCTAGTTTTGACTCTAAGCAGAAACAAGTTTTTATCTCTGTAGGGTTTGAAGTGGTAAAGACTAAAGACATCAACCTTAACTCTTCTGCTAAGTGTTCTGGTTCATTTTCAAATCATCTCAGTACCAAGAAGAAGACTGATCTGTTATGTACCACTGCTACACATCCTGGACCATCCAACTCCAAGAACAGTCCTCAGCCTAAAAGGACTGTCTTAGCATCTGCAAAGATGAGGGTGGAAAAGGGATGTGACCAAAGTCAGTCTTGTTCCCAGCAGAAGGCTCTTGGGAAGAAGAAAATGGAGTGTGTCATGTGTGAAAGTACTGCTCATCTTGCTAAGGATTGTCCATACAATCCTAAAGGTACTCTTCACATGACTAAGACAAGGACTTCCAAGAGTTCTGACAAGATCAGCGATCACAAGTTTGATGTATTAGAGTTCAAAGCAGCGGAATAAGAACAAGAATTAGACAAATTGTAGCAAGAGATCAAGCACACACGATTATAGTGAGAGAATGTATTTCTGATTCATGGAATGTTTATAGATATGGAATAATTCTAATCAAATCATTCAAATCATTCATGATATTACAATAGGTTGTTACTCCTTATATAGAGTGCAACAACCACTGCTGTTATCACGGAAAGTGACAACTGGCAGATCTATTACAAAATAACTGAATCCTAACAAACTATGAAATGTTCACAACTACTGAGAACATATCAGAGTGTTAAGTACAGAATATAAAACTACTGATTAGAAACTACTGAAACTACAACGACTGAAGAACAAGCTCTTCAGTCGTTTAAAAAATACTGAAACTAGAAATATATAAAACTACTGATATCACAACTACTGAAGAAGTACTCTTCAGCAGTTGTGACAAACTACTGACGCTTCAGTACTTGATCTTCAGACTTTGACCTTCAGATGTTTCATCAGCTGATGACTTCAGTAGATATCATCAGCTGATGTCTTCAGTCTTTGTCTTCAGACTTTGTACATCAGTTGTTGATCTTCAGCACTTGTAAACTCTTCAGCTGTTGTACTTCAGTACTTTGGTCTTTCAGCTTCAGCACTTGTGTTCTTCAGCTGTTCAGCTTCAGTACTTGTGTTCTTCAGCTGTTCAGCTTTAGTATTTGTGTTCTTCAGCTGTTGTACTTCAGCACTTTAGTTCTTCAGCTGTGAAGTCTTCAACACTTGATCTTCAGCTGTTGAAGTCTTCAGCACTTGTCAAATGCTGATGAGGCTTTCAGCAGTTGTTGTGATACCATGTGGGACTTAGAGGTTTTCTGATCTTGGCTCATTGGTTCTTTTGGTCCAACAAACTCCCCTGAACCAATGCAGCCAAAACCTCTAAATTATTTATTATCCACTTATTGTTGGCAAAATGTTGTCTTTTCCTTCTTGATCAGTAGAGAAGATGACCCATGTAAGCTCCGGCCTGGGAAGAAATATTAGATATTTTTTTGGCAGGGTATGAATGGGAACTCTGTTTTGGGGAACTGGACACAGAGTTGTTATCCCATTCATGAGATTTACTTCCCCATAATGTCTGTTGTACGACTCTCTTGTGTAGGCCTCAAGGAAGGTGATTGTTCCTCCATGGTTAGCTCTTCAGCACCTCCTTTAAACAATGATTCAGGCCCATAATACTCAGACAGGTATTTTGCCTGTTTCCCATTCTTTAGCTTCACAGTTGTTATTATTCTGTAAGCAAACTCATCCGGGTGATTACCCTCTAGGAACAACTGGAGCTCATTTTTCCTGACTTCCTCAGCCTCTTGTAAACTAACCCCTTTTTCACTATTTTGTTTTCTAGCATCTTCTGAGGGGTTAGATTAGCTTTGTAGGCTTTCTGAAGTCCTCTAGGATTTCCCAGGGTGAAACTACAAGACCAGAGAGATCACTTCATCTACGATCTTTTTCACCTGGCCAATGTATCTCTGAGGTATTTTTCTTATGAATTCTGTGAGAGACCCTGGGATCAGGCCAACTCCTCACTCTTTCCTTTTGATATTGAAAGGTATGCCTGAGAGTGTAAAGTCTGAGGGCTTGCTTCTTCATATTGATATAGAAGATGTGGCTGCATAAGCTTTGTCAACTCTCTTCAGCAATTCCTCATCATGCTGTTTATGAAGCTCTTCTTCTTCTAGCTTCACTTAAACCATTTGTCTTGGACTTCAGGAGTAATTGCAGAGGAGTGACTTGTGGCCTTAGGCAACTGAATCACAGCTGAGAGTGGCAGCCTATCTTCATCATCTTCTTCATCATCTTCTAGCCTCAATACCCTTCTCTTCTTCTTCAAGGGTATATCATCGCTATGGGTTTTGAGGGTAAGGGGTTGTTTTGGTGGGTTGTGATTTGGGTGGTTTTGGTGTGGGAATGTTGACAGGTTGTTCTAGCATTCTTGAGGTGAGTGGGCTTTTGTTGCTTGGCTAGCTCAGTCCTGCTCCCAGCACCACCCGCTCATTCAAAGCTTCAATAAAACCCCTTAGTATATGCTCAGACGACATAGATCTGGTGGTGATTGCCAAGATACTGTCCCTGACCAAGCTTTGATTTCGATCATTGATCTTCCAAATATTTTGCAATAAATCTAATCATGATTCAAGCCTTTCTCTTTCTAACACTTCATACTTGCCCATCTATTTGGATTTCTTCAATCTCTAATCGTCGAATCTCAGTCAGTTTATTGGTGTCATGGCCTTGCCTAAACAGCTGATCAATGATGTTGTCCATGATCTGTTGTGTGTCGGCATCAGCCTTTATCAGTAGCTCCAAGCTTTATCTTCAGCAATATGATCATCAGCACCTTTCTTTCGCTTGTAGGTGAGCAGTGGTTGCTTGTTCTTTCCTCCTCCTCTTGGGCTTGCTTCGCTTCCTTCTTTTCCTCTGATCTTTTCCTCTTCTTTTCTTTCACTGCAGTACTCTCCCCCTTTTTGGATGCATTGGAGGAAGGGGTTTGTACCGCAGAAAGTGTCTTTTGCACAGTAGCATCAATCAAGGTTGTAAAGTTGAGGAAAGCCTCTCATCAATGGCTTTAGTCACAATATCAGTGATTATGGGTGTGATGAGGGAGGGAATTTTGAAGTACAGCACCTATTTGCTCAGGAGGGTTCTGTTCCTGAGAAATAGGGCCTGAAGCAGAGGCAGGTGGTTGAGTTTGGAGTGGCTCAGTGTTTGGGGAACCTTCAAGTGAATGCCATCTGTGGGTGGAGGCAGATGGTCTTTCTCCTTGTGAGAGTTGGTCAAGTAGGTTTTGCAGCCTACTGACTTTCTCTTCAAGAATTGTGTTCTGGGCAAGAACATCGTAGAAAAAGCCCAGGTCATCATCAGCCGAAGCTGAATCATCTGACCTCCTGCTTAGAGCAAGATTTACATGCACTGGGTGAGACCAGTTGTTGCATGTGCCCCTTGTGCTTGGTACTGGGGACTTCCAGCCTCAGGACAATGTCCATCATCAGCTGTTGCCTCTAGTGAGGTCTTAGCAATGTTACCAGCCTCATTCTGATCATGTGCTGATTCAGAAGAGGTGGCAGCCTCACTAGATATTCTAAGCTCCTTGTCTACACCAGGAGATAGAAGTGGTAAACCCCTGTGCTGTGGGTTCTCAAGTGCACTGTGTTCCTCCCCCTCAATTGTAGAGGTGTTTCCCAGTAGTAAGTGGTTTCTGGGGAGGGGGTGAGGAGTGCAGTTGAGTCAGCACTTGTGCAACTATTAAAGTTGGGCTGTGAGGGGCGGTTGTTTGGGGGAAGGGATAGAAGCAGTGTGCCTGGGGAGGTTGGTGCTTTTCATGGCAATCTCCTCAAGTGAGGAAGATCCCAGATATGTAGGTACCCTTGTTGGTTGCTGCAGGCTCCTGTTGAGAGGAAGCCTGAGCGGCTATGGCTGGAAGAGTCATGTATCCACTAGGGGATTGGACTAGTGGATATATCCTGCGTTTGTGGTGCAGGGGCATCCTCAGGGGACTCAATTCCCTGAGTAGCCGTTTTGGTTTCTTTTTGGTGGGTTTGGTGGGGACTTTTGATTTGGAGGTGGTGGCTGTGGGTTCCACTGCGTGGGTTTTCGCAGCTTGGCAGCCATTTTGAGTGTCTGGTCAGAGTTGTGCCGGGAGTATACTTCCGGCAGAACAGCCGTAGCAGGGACTCCCAAGCCAACAAGTCCCTCAGCATTAAGCTGGTTTGTAAGATGGCCATTATGAACCGTGGATATAGTATCCAATGGTTGGCAGTTAGTTTTTGAGCCATATCCTTGAGCTCCGAAAATATGATTTCTGAAAAGTTTAGCGTTGTTGCTCAAGAATAGAATACATTACCTGCTGCCATTTTGTCGACATTTGATCCCAAGACGACGTCTTAGGAGCCAAAAATACATTCACCATGTGAAAAATTAGGCGTTCAGCGTCAGGAAAGTGTTTCTTCATGATAGTGGAGGCACTGAGATTGCCTTGATATCCATGTTGGGCAAAGGATAGATCTGTGGTGCCCTTCGGATATCCAGCAGGAGATATAGCATCATCCAGATGAAGAATTTGGCGGATAACTGCAGGAGTGATGACTACTTCTTTGTTGTTGACGACCGACTGGAGAGATGGTGTGTTGTGCTCTCCCAGTGGTACAGTACGTTCATCCAAAATTGTTGAAGGGATTCGGCATGTAGTATGGGATTCAGAAGAAATGCCGTTTTGTATTGGGACTGAACCATAAGATCGATAGCAGTATCGAACTTAGCCCAGATAGGCGATTTAGTAAGGTAGGCAACACAGTTGTGTCGCGCAGTTTAATTTGCATGGACGCCATGAGAAGAGAGAAGTTTTGGAGAGGAACGTTAGGTTTGAAGAAGATGAAGCATTGAAGGCTTAGGTCAGGGATATTATAGGGTACTGGTAAGAAAACGACTGAAGGATGTGGTGTTAGTCATCAGTAGTTTTAAACGACCGTTGACATGGTATATCCTTTCAGACGTTGAAACAGCTGAAGTCGTGGTGTTAGGCATCAGAAGTTAGAAAACTACTGAAGACCGGGTAGACCGTGGTTTTGACTTCAGATGATTGAAACAACTGAGGACTTGGTGTTTGTCATCAGTAGTTATGAAACTACTGAGGACAGTGGTTTTGTCATCAGCTGTTGTAAACAACTGAAGACTTGGTATTAGTCATCAGTAGTTATAGAACTACTGAAGACATGGTATTGCTTCAGTTGTTTAGAATGAAACAGCAGTTGTACAAACGACTGAAAAGAAATTTCTCATCAGCTGTTTTTTGTCAATTCTTAGCTTTTCAGCTGTTTCATACTGTCCTCAACACATTCATCAGCCTTTTTGGCGGATTTCAGTGTTTCATAGGACATCAGTACTTATGTGTTTATACTGATTTCAGTAGTTGTAACTACATCAGTAGTTTTAACTACATCAGTAGTTTGGAACAGATAAAGTACTTCAGTACTTATGAGGCATTTAGCCATCAGTAGTTATAAAAACTACTGAAGGGAAAAGGACCCATCAGTACTTATATGTGACATGGTACCATAATCCCAGTAATTACTACTGAATCATCAGTATTGTCACTTATTCTAGCTGCAGCATACCAAGCCTTACACCAGGTTTTGGAAAGTTGAACTATCCAAAGGCTTAGTAAAATGTCTCCAGCTCATCAGCACTAGGCACAAACTTAGGATCAATCAGACCTTTTTCAAAACAATCCCTTATAAAATGATGTCTGATCTCTATATGTTTGGTCCTAGAGTGCTGGACTGGATTTTTGACAATACACAGAGCTGAAGCACTATCCATTACAATGGTCTTAGTCTCTGTAATGCCATAATCCAGAAGTTGGTTCTGAAGCCAGAGTACCTGAGAGGTGCAACTTGCAGCAGCAATGTACTCTGCTTCAGCAGTTGATGTAGCAACTGAGGTCTGTTTCTTGCTCTGCCAAGAAATCAAGCAGTTGCCTAGGAATTGACATCCACCAGAAGTTGATTTCCTGGTCAACTTACACCCTGCATAGTCACTGTCAGAAAAGCAACTAATTTACCAGAATGTCCAGTAGAATACCATAAACTAGAGATGGAGTGCCTTGCAGATATCTAAAGATCCTCTTGACTGCAATCAGATAGACTCTTTAGGTGCAGCCTGAAATCTAGCACAAACACATGTAGCAAACATAATATCTGGTCTAGAGGCTGTTAAATACATCAAGGACCCAATCATACATCTGTAAAGTGTTTCATCAACCACTTTACCTCTCTGATCTGTATCCAGTTGTGTGGTGCTGCACATGGGGGTAGAACAAGGCTTACAGTTTTGTAAATCAAACTTTTGCAAAAGATCTTTTGTGTATTTGGACTGATGAATGAAAATTCCATCAGCCTTTTGTTTGATTTGCAACCCCAGAAAGAACTGTAACTCTCCCATGGCACTCATTTCAAACTTCTGTTGCATCAATTTGTAAAGGCATCACACAACTTTGGATCAGAGGATGCAAAAATGATATCATCTACATAATTTGAACAAGTAGATTATGCTGCCCACTTTCTTAATGAATAAAGTCTTATCTAGGAGCCTTTGGAAATTAAAATTATTTTCCAGAAGAAAGTTTGATAATGTCTCATACCAGGCTCTAGGAGCTTGTTTTAACCCATAAAGCCTTATCAAGCTTATACACCCAATTAGGATGTTTATTGTCCTCAAAGCCTGGAGGTTGACATACATAACCTCTTCTTTAATTTTTCCATACAAAAATGCACTTTTGACATCCATTTGAAAAACTTTAAGGTTTTGATAAGCAGCATAAGCTAAAAACAATCGAATTGCTTCCAGTCTGGCTACAGGGGCAAAGGTTTCATCATAATCAATACCTTCTTCTTGTGCAAACCCCTGAACAACCAGTCTGCCTTGTTCTTAACAATAAGCCCATTTTCATCAGTTTTGTTCCTAAACACCATTTAGTGCCTATTGCACACTTACCTGGAGGTAGAGGAACCAGTTCCCACACTTGCTGTTTCTTGAACTGAAGAAGCTCAAGCTGCATGGCATCAACCCATCCATTGTCCTTTAAAGCAATGTGATAATTCTTTGGCTCTTGCTGACTGATGAAGAGAGCATAGAAGCAGAAACTTGACAATTGACTTCTTGTTGATACTCTAGCAGTGATATCACCAATGATTTGAGACATAGGGTGATTCTTCAGATCTTGATACACAATGAGATCTGTGCAAGTGTTTGTAGCAGGCTCAGTAGTAACAGATGGTGATGGTGAATCATTTCCTTGAAACCAATCAGTGGATGGTAATCCAAAGGAAGTTGAATTTGAAGAGATCTCATCAGCATTTGTTGTGGATGGTGCTACTGGAGCTACAGGAACATCAGGTCTAGCTGAATCAGGCAGTTGATCACTAAACCTGAAGAGGTGAATACTGCAATCATCATCATCATCAGTACCAGCAGTACCACCAGGTGGTGAACTGTTGACAGGAGCAACAGCAGGAGTTTGATAAGGCATATTGCAGTATGTCCAAATCAAATAACTCCACAGGGCTTTGTGGAATCTTGTCCTTTGGAGATTCATTGAACTTAACATGTAGAGTTTCTTCAACCATCTTTGTCCTGCAGTTGAAACTCTGTATGCCTTGCAAGTAGATGAATAACCACAAAATACCCTGCATCCACCTTAGGATCAAATTTATGGAGTTGATCCTTTGTGTTAAGAATAAAACAGGGACACCCAAATGCTTTGAAAAATGAAATCAGAGGAGCCAAATGGTGGAGAACTTCATATGGAGTCTTCATCAACCTCTGATTTACTAAAACTCTATTTTGCACATAGCAAGCTGTGTTGACAGCTTCAGCCCAAAAGGTCAGTGGCAAACCTGAGTCAGCCAGCATGGACCTTGCAGCTTCAATGAGGGTCCTGTTCTTTCTCTCCACTACTCCATTTTGTTCTGGAGTCCTTGGGATGCTAAACTGCCTTTTGATCCCCTTTGAAAGATAGAAGTCATCAAGTGTATGATTTCTGAATTCAGTTCCATTGTCACTCCTAATACACTTGACTGGAAGGGAATACTGCTTCTCAATATACAACACAAAGTGAATAATCTTCTGAGCAACCTCATCCTTTGAATGTAGAAAGAAAGTCCCACAAATCTGGAGTAATCATCCACAATTACCAGACAGTATTTCTTCTTTGCCATGCTCATTACTCTCACAGGACCAAATAGATCCATATGCAGTAATTGCAAGCAGGCAGTGGACTTAGGCACTTCAATAGGAGGGAATGAGACTTTGTGCTGTTTTCCTTTTAAACAAGCAGCAGTGCAGGTTTCATCACAGTGAACTCCTTTATTGGTAAGCCTCTGACTAAACTATTGTGGGTAAGCTGATTCATGTTTTTGAGATTAACATGACCAAGCCTTCTGTGCCACAGTTTAGATTCTTGAGAAGAGGCTTTGGAAAATAGGCAAGGATTGCCTTTGAGATCTATTTTCTTGGAAAGATCTAAGCCATACACTCTTCCTGTCCTGTTGGCTCTCAGGAGAGTGTGATCATCCAACACCGTGTCAATCAAGTGCAAAACTTTGATGACAGAATCCTACAGTTTTGACTGGTGAAAAGAGCAACATGGCCTTTATCACACATTTGACTGACACTCAAGAGATTGTACTTGAGATTTTCCACATGATTAACATCATCAAATTTGATTTCTCCATTGGAGACAAAACCCTTACCAATGATGTAACCCCTAGCATCATTGCCAAAAGAAACAAATCCCTTCTTTCCTTGAGAGTAGTCATGAAGAAGAGAGCTGTTCCCAGTCATGTGCATAGATCCCCCACTGTCTACATACCAGATGCTACTTTGGCATGTTGAAGAACCCTGCAATAATACAATCAGTTTTTGGAGACCCAAACCTTTTTGGTTTTGGCCTGGTCTCATCAATAGATGGTAAACTGACAGGTTTATTTGGAACAACAGCCTGAGAGGAAGAAGATGGTGTAGAAGAGGAGTCCTTTGGCTTGGACCTCCTTTTCTGTGGTTTCAACATAGGAGCATCTAGTTGGTTAACTCTACCCAACAGATGTTGAACCATCATACCAGCTGTGTCTGATTTTGTGATAAAGCTTTCAGCTCATCAGACACATTGCCAGTGGAGTTTGATAAGTTCCTATGTTGCACCTTCTTCTTCTGAGCACTCTCAGCTGTCACCTGTTTAACCCCTTCCTTTTTGGATTTCTTTGAGGACTTAAGGGTTACAGGATTTGATGTTTCTGATACAAATGTGTCTCAAACTCATTTTCATCATTTTTACCATTTTCTCATTAATTTCTTCTTTTTGTTTGAGTTTGGAACCTCTTTTGTACCAGCAATCATCTGTAAGATGATTGAACAAACCACATACTTCACATGGTTTCTTCTTCATCTTAGGTTGATCATCAACAAAAGGGGTGAAGCAACTGAAGACTTGTTCTTCATGCTTTGGAAGCATTGTTTGCTTCTTGACTGCCTCTTTAGTAGTCTTCAAACTCTTTCTACTGGCAGTTTTCTCTCTTCAGTACTGACAGCAGTTGAAGTTTGAACTTCAGGTGTTAAATCTGCTCTCTAGTCCTTTCAGGACCTTCAGAATTAACTCCTGAGTTGATCAACTCATTGATCATGTGAGTGTCAGCATTTGAACCATCAACATCAGCTGATAGGTTCAAGACGGCTTGATGCTGACTGCTACTTCTGATTGTGCTGTATCAGAAGGTAGATCACATGATGTGATGGATTGGTTATCACTCTCACCATCAGATTCTACTTCTGCTCTTGGAGTAAAATCTGTAGGTGGAGCAGTGTGATTGTAACCAATGCCAAACTTCACATTGGAAGCAGATTGCTTACTAAGAAGCATTTCAAAACCTTTGCATGATTGTACCCATCTATCACACTCTACCTGGGTAACTGCAAGGGTTTCTTTGAGATCTTTGTACTTCTCTAGAAGTACCTCTTCTCTAGCCTTATCATCAATTATTTGGCATTTCAGTTTGTAAATCTCATCATTTTTATCTTTAAGTACAGACTCAAATTCAGCTTTGTTTTTGGAAATTATTTGTTCTAGCTCAATGTTCTTATTAATTAAAGCTACATTTGCTTCTCTAATGGAAGCAAATGCTGCTATGCATGGTTCAGAACATAATTTGGCTTTTGCCTCAGAGGATACCTGTGATACCTGAGGTGTAGAGGCATTAGAAAATGAAGTATCAGCAGACTCCAAAGCCATAAGAGCTAGATTCCCAAAGGACTGTCACCACCATGTTGACCAGCACCTGAGAACAGTTGGTCATGACCAGACATGTCATCTGGTAAACTGCTCCAGTCAAAACTCCTGGGGTGAAGAAGCTGTGTTGTTGAGGTTGAGTTTGTTGATGAGATTGGGATGGCTGAGGTTCTGGTAGTGCATGAGGTTGTGGTGCCATAGGAACTTGAACTTGATTTGACTGTGGCATGTAATAACAAGGGTACGATATGGAATTGACCCTGAGGAACAAAATATGCCGGAGATTGTTGTTGAGGATGATGACTAGAAGTGACAGGATGTTGCCCTCTGTGTTGTTGACTATTGCCAGGAAAAGTCACAAAGGGTGCAGTGGAGTTAGATCCAGTTGATCTACACTCTCTTGCAAAGTGTCCAAGCCTTGGCATTTGTGACACCTCACTTGCTCTTGTCAAAACCAACTTTGGTTTTGCCAGAGAGTCCTGGGATTTTTCTTCCAGTTCTTTTATAGAACTTCTGAGATCTGATATTTATCAGGGCCATTTGGCTCAAATATCCATCTCTTCTAAGTCGTCATCAGCAATCCCCTTGAGATCATCCATGATGAAGCATAAATTGTCATTATTACACCCAGTAAACTGACCATCAACACTCACAAATGCAGAATCAGAAGTGCTTGAAGAGAAATTAATATGCTCATCATACTGGCATTCAGATGAAGCATATTCTGACTCATGACCAACCAAGGCAGTGTTGCCTGGTACAAAGTCTTCAGTGAGCTTTCCAGATGAGGACAACTTTCTCTTCTGTTCTATCTCTCTCAAACGTGAGCAGTTTCCCATGGAGTTGGGTGAGAGATAGTTTGTCCAACTTGCACTGGAGCGTAGGACAATAGTATATGTGTCCCATCTCTCAGGCAGTGATCTGAGAAATCTGTTATTCATCTGAATATTAGTGTACTCAAGTTTGACCATTTTAATACAGAGATCAAACAAGAAACCGCTCATATTGTTGAGTCAGTGTCTCACCCTTTCTATGAGAAAATGTCTCATATTGTTGGGCAAGGATTTCTCTATTATTTGCCAAGACCTCATCTGTTCCTCCAAATTGTTCTTTCAAGGCATTCCAGAGGTCATGGGCAGTTTCATGATGCATTAGCCCAGAATAGATTTCATTTGGCAGTGCCATGGCCAGAATTCCATGGGCTTTTGCATCAATTTCAAGCAACTTCTTATCCTCATCTGAGTATTGCTCCCTCCTCTTCGGAACCATTTGATTGGTTTCCGGGTTATTCACCATAGGCTTGTGTGGACCATGTACCACTGATGTCCAACAACCTGCGCTGTTAACAGACAGGTGATGGAGCATCGTCGTTGCCATATGTTATACTCATTCCTAACCAGCATTGGTGGCTTGGTTGAGGAACCAGTATTGTGAGGATCATTGGAGGAGTAGTCATTTTCAGTTCAAAAACAATTTAATTCAAGCTTTTAAAAGTTTTACACAGACCACAACAAACTCAATGAAAACCAAGAAAAGATCTCAGGATGAATGACCAGAAATACAGAAAAATTCAATCTCTATAACCGTTTCTTGCAAAAACAAAAGCTAATTCAATCAAACTTAGATCTTGAATAACAGTTTCAATGATCAATTATTAGATCGATCAATGATGAACTGGCTCTGATACCATTTGACAGGATCAGCGATCACAAGTTTGATGTATTAGAGTTCAAAGCAGCGGAATAAGAACAAGAATTAGACAATTGTAGCAAGAGATCAAGCACACACGATTATAGTGAGAGAATGTATTTATGATTCATGGAATGTTTATAGATATGGAATAATTCTAATCAAATCATTCAAATCATTCATGATATTACAATAGGTTGTTACTCCTTATATAGAGTGCAACAACCACTGCTGTTATCACGGAAAGTGACAACTGGCAGATGTATTACAAAAATAACTGAATCCTAACAAACTACTGAAATGTTCACAACTACTGAGAACATATCAGAGTGTTAAGTACAGAATATAAAACTACTGATTAGAAAGTACTGAACTACAACGACTGAAGAACAAGCTCTTCAGTCGTTTTACAAAACTACTGAAACTAGAATATAAAACTACTGATATCACAACTACTGAAGAAGTACTCTTCAGCAGTTGTGACAACTACTGACGCTTTAGTACTTGATCTTCAGACTTTGACCTTCAGATGTTCATCAGCTGATGACTTCAGTAGATATCATCAGCTGATGTCTTCAGTCTTTGTCTTCAGACTTTGTACATCAGTTGTTGATCTTCAGCACTTGTAAACTCTTCAGCTGTTGTACTTCAGTACTTTGGTCTTTCAGCTTCAGCACTTTTGTTCTTCAGCTGACAGCTTCAGTACTTGTGTTCTTCAGCTGTTCAGCTTCAGTACTTGTGTTCTTCAGCTGTTATACTTCAGCACTTTAGTTCTTCAGCTGTTGAAGTCTTCAGCACTTGATCTTCAGCTGTTGAAGTCTTCAGCACTTGTCAAACTACTGATGAGGCTTTCAGCAGTTGTTGTGATACCATGTGGGACTTAGAGGTTTTCTGATCTTGCTCTTGGTTCTTTTGGTCCAACAAGTTCCAAGAAGATTCAAGCTTCGGAAGGAATCTGTTTCCTTTGGAAGATCCAAAACTAGAAGAAGGCAATTGGAAATTGCCTTCGGAAGAAAAGTTGGTATCGGAAGGAAGGAATACTTCCGAAGCACTGAAATCTGCTGCAGTGTTTGCAGAATCTTCCGAAGGTCCAGTCATCAAAACTTCCAAAGTCTTAAAAGCTTCTGTAGTATTAAAGGTCAAGTCCAAGCCTCCAAAGTGGTGTGGAAGTCTAAGAAAGACCAAGTGACTTAAAATTCTCCATCAACAACAGCTCAAGATCCTCGAAGCACAACAATAGGATCTATTACTGTTGCATTACCTTTTGTTTCTCTTAGTGAGCCCAAGACAAGTAAGGCTTGGGTTTCCAAATGTAACTAAACATTTTCTTTGTGCAGGGACACCTCAAGACAAACAAGAATGTCTAGATCATTGACAGTGGCTGTTCCAGGCACATGACAGGCAATAGGTCACTACTCCAGAACTTTGGAAGGATTTATGGAAGGCCGTTACTTTTAGAGGAGATGAAGGTGGTTACATTTCTGGAAGGGGTAAGGTCACAAATGGTAAGCTCAGCATTGAAAAGGTAAACTTTGTCAAGGAGCTTGGGTACAATCTTCTGAGTGTATCCCAATTTTGTGATCAGAGTCATAACATGCTTTTTACTGAGCATGAGTGCATTGTTCTGAAGCCTGGGGTGGCCATTCCTCATGAGCATATTCTGTTTAGAGCCCCTATGAAAGGGAACATGTACAAGACATATTTGCAAGAGACATCTCCCTCTGGAGAAGTTTCATGCTTTCTGTCTAAAGCCAATAGTGATGAGTCTTTCCTATGGCATAAAAGAATGTGCCATGTAAACTTTAAGAACATGAATAACTGATTAAGAATGATTTGGTAACTGGAATGCCAAGAAAGAGTTTACAAGTGATGACATTGTGTTGCATGCCTGAAAGGGAAGCAACATAAGGTATCTCATAAGCCTAAGGAAAGGAACTCCATCACTACTCCCCTACACTTATTACATATGGATCTCTTGGCCCCACTAGTGTAATGAGTCTAGGAAGGACCTCTTACTATTTAGTGATCACAAATGAATTTACCAGATTCAATTGGGTCTTTTTCCTTGGAACTAAGGATGAGACTCCTGAGATTCTGAAGAATTTCATCTTAAAGAGTCAGAATCAATCTGATCACAAGGTCAAAATCATAAGATGTGATTAGGGAACTAAATTCAAGAACCAAATCCTTGATGCATTTTGTGATGAAAAAGGTATTATAACACAATACAGTGCTCCCAGGACTCCTCAGCAGAATGGTATTGCTAAGAGAGAAACATGACAATTATTGAAGCAGCAAGACCATGTTGTCTGGCTCTAAGCTGCCCATCACCTTCTGGGCAGAGGTAGTCAACTGCCTGCAATGTGCAGAACAAAGTTTTAGTAGTTAAGACTCATGGCAAGAATCCTTATGAACTTTGGCGTAAGAGGAAAACTTTCATGGTATTCTCAGGTCATTTGGATGTCCTTGCAGCATCTTGAATACCAGGATCAAATTGCCAAATTTACTAAGAAATCAGATGATGGACACTTCATTAGATACTCTTCCAAGCTAAGGCTTACCGAGTATACAATCTTAGAACTAGAATTATTGAGGAGTCGGCCAATGTCACTTTCAATGAACACACACCCTGTGTGGCTGGTTCTGGTCCTGATTCGCTTTTTGATCTTGATTTAGTTACTAACTATTTTCACAAATCTTGTGAGACTGTTTCAGGATCTGCAGAAAAATTAAATACAAGTGATCCTGATCCAAGATTTGAGCTAAGAAGACCTTCATGTAACACATCTTCAGCTCCAGTTGGAACTGCTTCTACAAATGAGGTTTCTATCAACACCACAATGACAAACTCAGCTAATACACCTAGTATGCCTTCAAATTCCAGCTTAGAGGATCCACAACCAGACAAAGATACTTCAAATGCATAAGACAATGATGGTAGTGGTGATAGTGATCAAGACTTTCTTGATGCTGATAACCATTCCTTAGATGACAACATCAATGATGTCACTCACTCCTTGGATCAAGTCTTTCTTGATAAGTGTGCTGATTTGGTGGGAGAAACATCTATGCCAGATCTAAATTTTTCTAATTTGGATCTCTCTTAGCAACTTGCTGTGATCCCTCAGCTAAGGATCCACAAGTCTCACCCCACCACAAACATCATTGAGATGTTGACAAAAGGGTAAGAACAAGAGGACAAACCCATGAAGCAAATGTTTGTTTTCACTCTTATTTCTTGTCCTAGATAGAGCCAAAGAAAGTTGATGAGGCTCTAAAGGATGGAAGTTAGGTTGAAGCTATGCAAGAGGAGTGCTTCAATTCAAAAGACAGAAAGTTTAGAACCTTTGTCCTCTTCCTCATAGGAAGACTACTATTGGAACCAAATGGGTGTTTAGGAATAAAAAGGATGATAGAGGCATTATCATCAAGAACAAAGCTAGACTAGTTGTTCAAGGATACACACAATAAGAAGAGATTGACTACACTGATGTCTTTACTCCGGTAGCAAGATTAGAAGTTGTTAGGATATTTCTGGCATTTGCTGCATCGAAGAACTTCAAGGTCTATCAACTTGATGTGAAGTGTGCTTTTCTTTATGGAGTGATTGATGAAGAGGTGTATGTCAAACAGCCACCTGGTTTTACAGATCCTGATCATCCTGATTATGTTTGCAAACTTGACAAAGCTCTTTATGGGCTGCATCAGGCACCCAGGAAGTGGTATGAGACTCTATCTCAATATCTCTGCAAACATGGATATAGGAGGGGTACTTTAGATGGAACTCTCTTCATCAAAGGATAGGGAAATACATATTGCTAGTTCAAATGTATATGCATGACATCAGCTTTGGTTCAACTAATCTAAAGCTCTGCAAAGACTTTAAGAAGCTGATGAAGGACAGATTTGAAATGAGTGCCATGGGGGAACTTAATTTCTATTAGGGACCATGTACGTACGGAGTACTAACTGATAATGCGTGAAACCAGATCAAATAGTGCGGAATCCTATTTTATAAGCGATCCAATCAGTGAGAACGCAGTCCCGATCAATCTAACGATTAAAGAAACGTTAAGAATGATTAGAACAAGATCAACTGCGAACTATGAACTTGGAATAGACTTTCTGGATACTTTGGATGGCTAGGGTACGAGTATGTGTTCAAGTGTTTTCGAATTGTTATGTTTTTCCACGAATTAAGTGGTATTTATAGGTTAGGGTTTTCTTATCGTATGACGGAACCATTAACATGGTTCAGTCGTGCGACTGAATCATGCGATTGATCCATACGCACGAGTGAAGGTTCAATCGTGCGACTGAGTCAATCTTATGTCTCAATCATGCGACTAATCCAGTCTTGTGGTTCAGTTGTGCGACTGGTCCATTAGCATGATGTATTCATGTGTATGGTCCATTAGCATGGTCCATTCGAATGAAGACTCATACGACTAAGCTTGAACACATTTCTTAATCATTACTGACTACGAACTATGTACAACAACCTCAAACCTATATATTTAGTTTTTTTCTATACTTAATCACACAATAAACAATGAAACATTAAACATTAAAAGCATCAATCACATATTATATTTCATTCAACTCATTCAATACATATGTGTAAGACATGACAGACATTTACTTTAAGCTCATAAACTAGTACATATGTATCAACAAACTCCCCCTTGGACCTAGTTTCCTTTAACGTCTGACATTCTTCATAAGCTTCTCAACCTCTTATACTTCTCCTCTCTAGTAACTCTTGCATGTTTTTCAAATGCAAAGCAGAGTCGTATAATATTTTGGAACTGGAGGGCTTTTAAATATCTTGCGCGTCATGGACTAGTGGCCACTTGTACAATGTGTAGACATCGTATGCAGACAAGTTTGTAAGCCACATTGATTCGAATACCCAAATAGTTTCCATTTTCCCTCTCTATTTAGAACTATGACCGCTTCGCTTGTTCTCCAATCATAATACCACCATTTGAAGTGTGGAGTGAAGTCCTGAGGCATTTCCCATGAGGGAATCTTCGACATTGTGCACGGGGGACTACACTTCAGCATGACTTTAGGCTTTCCAGATATAGGATCCACTTCAAACCTACGAATGTACCTTTTCGGTTGTTAAGGTCTGAAGTTTACCCATCTGGTGTGGTATTCCTTCTTAGGGCAGCCTCAACCAACCTGACATCTTTCTAGGATCAACATATAGCAGATTTAAGCGTGTCAGTTGGTTGAGCTCAAAACCTAGGAGAGTCTTCAGATCATGTGGATATCTGAAGTACTCTATTCCCTTCTCCCTCTTTACAACATAAACATTTAGATCCTCAAAATATGCTCACACAATAATGTTGCCAGACACCTTCAGATGTTTCTTGACCTTGTAGAGTTTGGTGTAGGCATTGTGCTTTTGGGCTGTGCGTTGGGCTCTTATTTCAGCAAAACAAACTGCCCATTCAGCCTTCTTGATCTTAACATTTGCGTTTGAGGCTTGGGCTTGGCTTTCATTCTTATCTGTTTCTTTCTCCATCTCATCCAATTTGTCAAATGTAGCACTGCCGAGAGTGTCACCCAAGTCGGGGATGACATTGCCCTCTCGGTTAGTGTACTCTGGATAGTGCTCAGACATGACATCCTCTATCTCTATTTTACCAATGCTGTTTAGCTCGTCATCACTCATAATATCAACCTTTGGAGCGTCTTTGATGCGAATCATTATGAATTGAGATTCATTCTGAACATCTCTGCAAGTTGCTCATTGGTCAGGTCGTGTATGATTTCTCCTTCTTCAGGAGTATAGCTCACTGACCTCCTCACAATCCCTTGCAAATCAAGAATCATTATGAATGAGACTTGATTTGCTGAAGAGGAACAATATCATATTCATCTTGCTGGGACATTTTATCTGCTTGATTTAAACATTTAACACATCAATCATTAGTAGTTAATCAAGACATTTAAACATAGATAATCATAAATTACATCAATGTAATATCTGAATCAAGTACAAAAGTTTTCTTAATACAAAACATCTAATCTTTACTTTTATCTTGATAAGTCGATTCTTCAACAGCAAGAGCTGAAGATGATGCTCCTTGGTCTTGAGCTCTCTTAGTGCGTCTTTCTTGACCCTGAGCAGAGGTTGATGCAGCAGCATCACCTTCTTCATCATCATCATCTCCTCTCTTCTTTCCCCTGAGTCTTTCATCATCACCCTCATCATCTTCATCAGAATCATCATCCTCCTCCTCCTCCTCCTCCTCATCATCATCATCATCACCTTCCCTGATCTTTAATGGCTCACCTTTTGATCCTTTCAGCCTTAATATGATATTCTTGTTCTTGGCCTCCAACTCCTTAATCCTTTTAACCGAATGAGCATTCTGCTCCTCCAACTGTATAATCTGCTGAGCTTGAGCAGCATTTAGCTCCACAAGCTGTTTAGCTGTGTATCTCTTTGCTCATCGAAAGCTAGCAGCTTTTGCACGATCCGTTTAGGTTGGCTAGCTGTTCCTCTAACCCGATGGAAGGTAGAGTGGATCCATGGCTCAGTGGGACATGTGTAGAAGTCCCGGCTCTTTGGGGGTGTGGTGGTGGTGGATGTGGTGAATATGGGTGGTGGAATAGGGGTGGATGGTGAAGGGGTGGCTGTGGTAGTGGTGGTTGGAAGTGTGGTACTGATGGTGGAGGTGTGGTAGTGGTGGTGGTAGCTATGGTGGAAGTGGTGGTGATCAAGGTAATCCTCCTTCTCTTGCTCTTCATCCCATGGGGCTGAGCCATCCTCTTCGTCCTTGATCCCTTAGACGAGGATGCTCCTCCTAGGCTGATGGGATGGTCAGGGATGTATGATGGATCACAGTAGCAGTAGTAGCTGACAGGATCAGTGATCTCAAGTTTGATGGATTAGAGTGTAACGCAGTGGAATAAGAACAAGAATTAGACAAATTATAGCAAGAATTTGATATTCGTATGCATTATGAACAAATACGGTTGTAAAGAGAGAATATATTTCTGTGAAAAGGAATGTTTCAATAATATCAAATGTTTCTGCTCAATCATTCACAATTACAATAAGGTTGACACTCCTTATATAGAGTGCAATCACTGCTGACATCACGGGATAGTGACATCTGGCAGATTTGTTACAAAAATAACTAAAACTTAACAAACTACTGAAATGTTCACAACTACTGAGAACATATCAGAGTGCTAAGTATAAAACATAAAACTACTGATACGAATCTACTGAAACTACAACGACTGAAGAACAAGCTCTTCAGTCGTTTTACAAAACTACAGAAAGGAAAACATAAAACTACTGAAAGAAAACCGTCACAACTACTGAAGAAGACCTCTTCAGCTGTTGTGACAATGACTGATACTTGGTCTTCAGCACTTGTCTTCAGACTTTGTCATCAGCACTTGTGTCTTCAGACTTTGTCTTCAGCACTTGTGTCTTCAGACTTTTGTCTTCAGCACTTATGTCTTCAGACTTTTGTCTTCAGCACTTGTGTCTTCAGACTTTGTCTTTAGCACTTGTGTCTTCAGACTTTTGTCTTCAGCACTTGTGTCTTCAGACTTGTCTTGAGCACTTGTGTCTTCAGACTTTTTTCTTCAGTTGTTGTGGACTTCAGCAGTTGTTGTGACGTCTGTGGGACTTAAGGTTTTTCTGATCCGGCTCATTGGTTCTTTTGGTCCAACAAATTCCCCCTAAACCAATGCAACCAAAACCTTAACTTTATTGAGGTCCCACTTATTGTTGGCAATAAGATTGGTCTTTTTCCTTCTTGATCAGCTAAGAAGATCACCCAATTAAGCACTGGCCTAGGAATAGATTTCTAAAATTTGGTTGGCATAGTATGGATAGGAGCCCTGACTTTGGGGAACTGGACACAGGGCTGTGGTCCTATCCATGAAATCTATTTCCCATGTATAAGCCTGTAGGATTCTCTGGTGTATGCTCTGAAAAACATAATTTGTTCTTCCATGGTAAGATTTTCAGCTCCACCATCAAACAATTCTTCACGCCCATACAGCTCTGAAATATACTTAGCCTGTTTGCCATTTTTGAGCTCAACTGTTGTGATCTGTCTGTATGCAAACTCATCTGGTTGAGTCCCTTCAAGTAACAGACTGAGCTCATTTTGCTTGAAGTTCTCAGGCCTCTTGTAGACTAACCCCTTTTTAATTACTCTGTTCTCTAACATCTTTTGGGGTGGCTGTTTAGTTTCATAGGCCTTCTTGAAATCTTCTACAATTTCCCAAGGTGATACTACAAGGACCACTGTGATCTCTTCATCTACGATCCTTTTTACTTGGCCCTTGTATCTCGAAGGAATGTCTTTCTTCACAATTCTGTGAGCCACCCTAGGATCAGGCCATATTCTCACCTTTTCCTTTTGATATTGAAATGTGTTAGCAAGGGTGTACAATCTCAGAGCTTCCTTCTTCATACTGATTATTGATGAAGAAGCAGCATAAGTTTTGTCTATGCTTTTCAGCATCTCATCATCATGAAGCTTTTGCTGTTGTTCTTCTTCTATCTTTACTCTCACAGCTTCCATCTGTGAGGTGGGAGTGATGGGCATAGGTTTGGCTTTAGGCAAAGTTAGGACTGCGGAAAGAGGCAGCCTATCTTCTTCCTCATCATCCTCTCTTCTTCTTCTTCTTCTAGCCTCAACACCCTTCTCTTCTTCTTCTTGGGTGCATCATCGGTTGTTGGTTTTGAGGGTAAAGGAGTTGGTTTGGAGGGTTTTGGTAGTGGTGATTTTGAAGTAGGAGGTTTTGCAGGTTGTTCTAGTATTCTTGTAGTGAGTGAGGCTTTTGAGTGTTTTGCTAGTTCCTTTCTGTTCCAGCACCTGCCTCATTTAGTGCTTCAATCACCAATCCCTTAATGTATGCTTCAGACGAACAGATCTTGGTGGTTATTGCCAAGATACTGTCCCTGGTCCATGACTTAATCTCGATAATGATCTCCCAAGGTACTTTGCAATGAATCTGATCATGATCTCTAGTCTTTCTCTTTCTAATGCATCATAACTTGCCCATCTTGAGTTAATTTCTTCAACTTCAAGTCTCCTAATCTCTGAGTCAAGCTGTGCAGTATCGAACCCCTGTCTATACAGTTGATCAATAATGGATTCCATTGATTTACTGTGTGTAGCATCCGCCATTTTGATCATCTCATCGAGTTTGAGTTCTTTTTCTTTTCCTTCAACCTTTCTCTTCTTATATGTGACATGAAAGTCTTTGTGACTTTCACCCACTTGATCAATGTCAGCTCCCTTCACAAACTCCTCTTCCTTCTCAGTCTCCTTTTCTTTCTTCCCCTCTATGCTCTTCCTCTTTGCTTTCACTGACTGACTCTCCCCCTTTTTGGTTGCATTGGTTGCAAGGGTTTGAGTAGCAGAAAGCCTTGTGCTCACAATCTCCTCCACCAGGGGTTGTATGATTGAGGGAAGCCTCTCATCCATGGTTTTGATCACAATGTCTATGATCAGTGGGGTGATGAGAGGTAGGGATTGCTGAAAGATAGCAGCTGTTTGCTCAGAGGGGTTCTGTCCCTGAGAAGCAGTGCCAAAAATAGAAGCTGCTGGCTTGGAAGTTTTGAGTGGCTGAGTGTGTGGGAGACCTTTAGGTGAAGGTGTCATCTGTGGGTTGATGTTGGTGGCAGATGGACTTGCTGTTTGAGAGAATTGGTCAAGTAGTCTTTGTAGTTTATTGACTTCTTCCACAAGAATTGTGTTCTGGGCCAGAACATCATAAAAGAAGCCCAGGTCATCATCAGCAGATGCTGAATCACCTGACCTCCTGCTTGTAGCAGGATGTACATGCACTGGGTGTAGACCAGTTGTAGCATGTGCCCCTTTTTCTTGGAACTGGGGACTTCCAGCCTCAGGACAATGTCTTTCATCAGCTTTTGCCTCTGGTGAGGTCTTAGCTATGTTACCAGCCTTAGTCTGATCATGTGCTGATTCAGAAGAGGTGGCAGCCTCACCAGATGTTCTGGTCTCCATATCCACACCAGGAGATAGAACAGTGAAACCCTCGTGCTGTGGGCTGTCAGGAGCAGGTTGATCCTCTTCCTCAATTGCTTTGGTTTTCCCCTTTGTTGGTGTTTGTTGGGGAGGAGGAGAGGCATGCCGCTGAGTCAGCACGTTTGCAATAATGAGAGTAGACTTTGTGGGGCGGTTGCAGTGGGAGATGGGGTAAAAGCAGTATGCACCTGGGGAGAATGGTGCTCTTCAATGGCAATCTCCTCAAATGAGGAAGATCCCAAATTAGTGGGTACCCCTTCTTTGGTTGCTGCAGGCTCCTTTTGAGAGGAATCCTGAGCGGCTGTGGCTAGTGAAGTCCTTGTATCCACTAGGGGATTATAACCAGTGGATATAGCATGCGTTTGTGTTGCAGGGGCATCCTCAGGGGACTCATTTCCCTGAGTAGCCTATTTTGTCTTCTTTTTAGTGGGTTTGGTGGGGACTTTGGATTTGGAGTGGTGGCTGTGGGTTCCAGCTGCGTGGGTTTGCGCAGCTTGGCAGCCATTTTTAGTGATTGGTCAGAGTTGTGCCGGGAGTATACTTCAGGCAATACAGCCGTAGCAGGGACTCCCAGGCCAACAAGTCCCTCAGCTTGAAGCTGGTTTTCAATTATGGCCATTATGAACCGAGGATATAATATCCAACAGTTAGCAAGTTGTTTTTGGGCCATATCCTTGAGCTCTAAAAATAGTATTTCAGAAAAATTTAAAGGTTGTTGCTCAAGGATGGAGTACATTACCTATTGCCACCTTGTGGACATTTGATCCCATGATGAAGTCTTGGGGGCAAGGCAGAAATTTACCAGGTGAAAGATGAGACGTTCGGCATCCTGGAAATGTTTCTTCAATATGGTAGATGCACTCAGGTTACCCTGGTATCCATGCTGGGCAAATAATCGATCGATTGTGCCCTTTGGATAACCAGTTGGGAAAGTGGCATCATCCAGTGTGAGGGTTTGGCGAAGAATGTCTGGAGTAATGACCACTTTTTGATGATGGACAAACGATTGAAGAGACTCTGTGTCATTCTCCTCAGAGACAAGAGTGACGTTTGTCTAGAATTGGTTAAGAGATTCGGCATATATGGTGCGATTTAACAGAAAAGCCGTTTTGTAAGGTGACTTAACCATTAAATCAATGGCGTTGTGAAACTTGGTCCAGTATGGTGTTTTTGTGAGATGTGCGACACAGTTGTGTCGAGGTTTTAGTTGCATGGTCGCCATTGATGAAGAGAGGTTACAGAGTTTTTTGAACGTTAGTTTGAGAAGAGAAGAAAGTAGAAACTTTGAAGGTGGGATAAGGTATTTAAAGGGTAGGTTAGAAAACGACTGAAGGTTTTGGTGTTAGTCATCAGTTGTTGAAACTACTGATGACGTGGTATTAACTTTCAGAGGTTTGGAATGACTGACTGTATTGGTGTGATCAGCAGTTGTTATAAAACAACTGAAGACTTGGTTTTAACCGTCAGACGTTGAAACAGCTGAAGTCTCTGATTTAGTCATCAGTAGTTATAAAACTACTGAAGATTTAGTCATGAGTATTATAAAACTACTGAAGATTTAGTCATCAGTAGTTATAAAACTACTGAAGACAGTATTGACTTCAGGTGATGAAACAACTGACTTGGTATTAGTCATCAGTAGTTGGGAAACTACTGAAGACTTTGGTTTTACCCTCAATTATTGTAAAAAACTGAAGACTTGGTGTTAGTCATCAGTAGTTGTGAAACTACTGAAGACATGGTTTTGCTTCAGTTGTTTAGAAAGAAACAGCAGTTGGGAAACTACTGAAGACAAAAAGGCTCATCAGTAGTTGTCGTCAATTCATTGCTTTTCAGTTGTTTCATACTGTCCTCAACACGTACTCATCAGACGTTTTCATCTGTTTTTAGATGTTTCATAGGACATCAGTACGTATTTGTATTTCTGACAACAGTAGTTGTAGCTACATCAGCTGTTGTAACTACATCAATTGTTTTAACAAATAAAGTACTTGAGTACTGAGAAGTTAAGCTCTAGTAGTTTAAAGAAAACTTCCGGTGGGAAAATAACTTTAGTACTTATATATATGACAATAATAAACTAATGATCATCAGTACTTGTGAGCTGAGATCATCAGTAGTTGTCACTTATTCTAGCTACAGCATACCAAGCCTTAACACTAGGTTTTGGAAAGTTGTGCTATCCAAGGGCTTAGTGAAAATGTCTGCAAGCTCATTAGCACTAGGAACAAATTTTGGATCAATCAGACCTTTTTCAAAACAATCTCTAATAAAATGTATCTGATTTCAATATGTTTAGTCCTAGAGTGTTGGACAGAATTCTTGACAATACAAAGAGCTGAAGAGCTGTCCATTAACAATGGGGTCTTAGTCTCTGTTATGCCATAATCCAATAATTGGTTTTGAAGCCAGAGTACCTGAGATGTACAGCTTGCAGCAGCAATGTACTCTGCTTCAGCAGTTGATGTAGCAACTGAGGTCTGCTTCTTACTCTGCCAAGAAATCAAGCAGTTGCGTAAGAATTGGCATCCTTCAGAAGTGGACTTTCTTGTCAACTTACACCCTGCATAGTCACTGTCAGAAAAAGCAACCAATTTACCAGAATGTCTAGTAGAATACCATAAACCTAGAGATGGAGTGCCTTGCAAATATCTAAAGATCCTCTTGACTGAAATCAAATGAGACTCCTTAGGTGCAGCCTGAAATCTAGCACAAACACATGTAGCAAATATAATATTTGGTCTAGAAGCTGTTAAGTACATCAAGGACCCAATCATACATCTGTAAAGTGTTTCATCAACCACTTTACCTTTCTGATCTGTATCTAGTTGTGTGGTGTTGCACATGGGAGTAGAACAGGGCTTACACTTTTGTAAATCAAACTTTTCCAAAAGATCTTTTGTGTATTTGGACTGATGAATGAAAATTCCATCAGCCTTTTGTTTTATTTGCAAACCCAGAAAGAACTGTAATTCTCCCATGGCACTCATTTCAAACTTCTATTTCATCAACTTTGTAAAGGCATCACACAACTGTGGATCAGAGGATGCAAAATAATATCATCTACATAAATTTGAACAGTAGATTATGCTGCCCAGCTTTCTTAATGAATAAAGTCTTATCTATGGAGCCTCTAGTGAAATTATTTTCCAGAAGAAAGTTTGATAATGTCTCATACCAGGCTGTAGGAGCTTGTTTTAACCCATAGAGAGCCTTATCAGCTTATACACCCAATTAGGATGTTATTGTCCTCAAAACCTGGTGGTTGACATACATAAACCTCTTCTTTAATTTTCCCATACAAAAATGCACTTTTGACATCCATTTGAAAAACTTTAAGGTTGTGATAAGCAGCATAAGCTAAAAACAATCGAATTGCTTCCAGTCTGGCTACAGGGGCATAGGTTTCATTATAATCATGCCTTCCTCTTGTGAAAACCCCTGTACAATCAGTCTGGCTTGTTCTTAACAATAAGCCCATTTTCATCAGTTTTGTTCCTAAACACCCATGTAGTGCCTATTGCACACTTACCTGGAGGTAGAGGAACCAGTTCCCACACTTGTTGTTTCTTGAACTGAAGAAGCTCAAGCTGCATGGCTTCAAACCATCCATTGTCCCTTAAAGCAATGTGAGAGTTCTTTGGCTCTTGCTGACTAATGAAGAGAGCATAGAAGCAGAAATTAGACAATTGACTTCTTGTTGAAACGCCAGCATTGATATCACCAATGATTTGAGACATAGGGTGATTCTTCAGATCTTGGTACACAATAAGATGCAATAGCAGGTGGTTGATAAGGAACATATTGCAGAATGTCCAGATCAAACAATCCACAGGGTTTTGTGGAATTGTATCCTTAGGGGTTCATTGAACTTCACATGCAAGGTTTCTTCAACTATCTTTGTCCGACAGTTGAATACTCTATAAGCCTTGCAAATGATGAATACCTAACAAAATACCCTGCATCCACCTTAGAATCAAACTTTTGGAGTTGATCCTTTGTGTTGAGAATGTAACAGGGACACCCAAATGCTCTAAAGAATGAAATCAAAGGGGCTAAATGATGTAAAACTTCATAAGGAGTTTTCATCAACCTCTGATTTACTAAGGCTCTATCTATACATAGCAGGCTGTATTGACAGCTTCAGCCAAAAGGTCAGTGGCAGACCAGAATCAGCCAACATGGACCTTGCAGCTTCAATGAGGGTCCTGTTCTTTCTCTCCACTACTCCATTTTGCTCTGGAGTCCTGGGATGCTATACTGCCTCTTGATTCCCTTTGATAAGTAAAACTCATCAAGAGTTTGGTTTCTGAATTCAGTACCATTGTCACTCCTCACACACTTAACTGGTAGGGAATACTGCTTCTTAACGTGTAGCACAAAGTTCATAATGGACTGAGCAGCCTCATCCTTTGAATGCAAGAAGAAGGTCCATACATATCTAGAGTAATCATCCACAATTACCAGACAGTATTTCTTCTTTGCCATACTCATTACCTTCACAGGACCAAAAAGATCCATGTGCAGTAGTTGTAAGCAGGCATTAGACTTGGATTCTTCTATGGTTGGAATGAAACTTTATGTTGTTTCCCTTTTAAGCATGCAGTGCAGGTTTCATCACAATTTAACTCCTTTATTGGAAGACCCCTCACTAAACTCTTGTGGATCAGCTGATTCATGTTTTTGAGATTAACATGACCCAGCCTTCTATGCCACAGTTTAGATTCTTGGAGAGAGGCCTTGGAAAACAAGCATGGATGGCCTCTTAACTCACTCATTTTCTTTGACAGATCCAAGGCATATACTCTTCCTATCCTGTTAGCCTTCAGGAGAGTATTATCATCCAGTACTTTGTCAATCAGGCTCAGAACCTTGGAAGACAGAATCCTACAGTTCTGGCTTGTGAAAAGAGCAACATGTCCTTTGTCACACATCTGACTGACACTCAACAGATTGTATTTGAGATTCTCCACATGGTTGACATCATCAAATCTAATATCTCCATTAGACACAAATCCCTTTCCAATGATGTAACCTTTAGCATCATTTCCAAATGAGACAAATCCCTTCTTTCCTGAGAGTAATCATGAAGAGAGAGCTGCTCCCAGTCATGTGCATGGATCCTCCATGTCCACATACCAGATGCTTCTTTGGCATGCTGAAGAACCCTGCACAATCATAAGAAACTAGTTAGCTTTGGAGACCCAAACCTTTTTGGTTTTGGGACTGACTTTATCAACAGATTTAACCATAGCTGGTTTCTTATGATTAACAGCTGATGAAGATGGAGATGGTGCTGAAATGGATTTGGGCCTGGAATTCCTCTCTAGTGGTTTGATCACATGGGTTTCAAGTTGGTTAACTCTCCCCAACAGATGCTGAACCATCATAACAAGCTGTGTCTGATTTGAAGCTCGAGCTTTCAGTTCTTTGACACTCCAGAGCTTGTTTTTATGAGTTCCTGTGACCCACCATTTCCTCCTTCTTAGACTTCACAGACTAGTCTATGTTTATCATGAGGAACAATATCAGCTGTCTTCTGATAAACCGCATCCTTCTTAGTGGATTTGGGTAAGGCCTTGGGTTTATCAGGTTGAGATGATTGTGGTACAAACTTGGTCTCAAACTCAGTTTTCATTTTATTTATTTCTAGTTTAATGAGCTTATCCCTTTGGAGCTTTAAACCCTTTTTGTACCAACATTCATCAGTTAGATGATTGAATTTACCACAAATTTCACATAGTTTATTCTTCATCTTGGACATCTTTACTGCGGAAGTGGAAACTACTGAAGGTGTGATCTTCAGTACTTTCCTCCTACCAGTACTAGTACTAAAGGATTTGTAACAGCTGAAGACTGTAATTCAACTGTTTTCCATCCGTCCTAATAGATTGTTTGATGGATTCCTCAGCAGTTGTTAGTCCTGTATTTCAACTGATTTGAAATGCTTTTCAGATGTTGGGTCTCTTTCAGTACTTGAGGTACATTGAGGAACAACATCTGAAGTACTCAGCTTCATATGAGTCTCAGTAGTTAGACCATCAGTCAATTTATTTATTGAATCTTAACATTGGTTTCATTCTTGATCTTATTATCATGGAGAATGACTCACACGATAACGTGGTTTGGAGAT
Organism: Flaveria trinervia; assembly: GCA_025506515.1. Lineage (NCBI taxonomy): Eukaryota > Viridiplantae > Streptophyta > Magnoliopsida > Asterales > Asteraceae > Flaveria > Flaveria trinervia. The sequence continues at coordinate 68,450,269 of CM046442.1, read as the reverse complement.
TGCTTTCACTTTCAGACTTAACTATGGAGTTAGGAGTAAAGTCTGTTGGTGGAGCAGTATGGTTGTAACCAATGCCAAACTTCATATTTGAAGCAGTTTGCTTGCTAAGAAGCATTTCAAATCCCTTGCATGATGAGACCCAGCGTTCACACTCAACTTGGGTCACTGCAAGTTTTTCTTTGAGACTCCTGTGGTCTTCCAGAATAACCTCTAGCTTGGCCTTTTCATCATTTAATTGGCATTTAAGCTTATAAATCTCATCACTTTTACTATTAAGAGCAGACCCATGCTCAGCTTTTCTTTTGAAAATGGTTTTCTCAAGCTCAAGTTTTTGATTTATTAATGCTACATTTGCCTCTCTAATAGAGACAAAGCAGCTATGCATGATTCAGAACATAACTTGGCTTTAGCCTCTGAAGATACCTGAGTTACCTGTGAAGATAATGCATTTGAACAGGAACCCTCAGTAGACTCCAGGGCCATGAGAGCAAGATTTCAAAAGGGTGTTCCCATCATGTTGACTAGCACCAGCATAGTATTGCTCAGTGTGACCAGACAAGTTATCAGGTAAGCTACTCCAGTCAACAACTCCAGGTGTGAAGAAGCTGTGATGAGGTTGTGATTGAGATGGAGATGGTTGAGGTTCTGGTGGTGCATGAGATTGTGGTACAATAGGAGCTTGAACTTGATTTGACTGTGGCATATAATAGCAGGGATAAGGATATGGCATTTGACCCTGAGGAACAAAATATGCAAGAGATTGAGGGTGTGATGAATGACTAGAACCAGCAAAGTGTTGCCCTTTGAATTGTGAATTGTTATTTGGAAAAGTCAAAAAGGGTGCAGAAGTGTTAGATCCAGTTGATCTACACTCTCTTGCAAAGTGTCCAAGCCTGTGGTATTTGTGACACTTCAACTTGCTCTTGTCAAAACCGACTTTGGTTTTGTCAGAGAGTCCAGGAAATTTCCTGCCAGTTCTCTTGTAGAATTTCTGAGATCTGATATTGATCAAGGCCATTTGGCTCAAAATATCCATCTCTTCTAAATCATCATCAGCAATGCCCTTCAAATCATCCATGATAAAACATAGATTGTCACTATTATTACCAGAATGACAATCAACACTCACAAAGGCATGATTAGAATTGTTTGAGATGAAATCAATATGCTCATCATATTGGCATTCTGATCCTGCATACTCTGACTCATGACTTACCAAGGCAGTGTTTCCTGGTACAAAATCATCAGTGAGCTTTCCAGATGATGACAGTTTTCGTTTCTGTTCTATCTCTCTCTCAAATGTGAGCAATTTCCCATGGAGTTGGGTGAGAGATAGTATGTCCAAATTTGCACCGGAGCGTAGGACAATAGTATATGTGTCCCATCTCTCAGGCACTGATCTGAGAAATCTATTATTATCTGGCTGTTGTGTACTCATGTTTGACCTTTTTTAATTCAGAGATCAAACAAGAGAACCGCTCAAACTGTTGAGTCAGTGTCTCACCCTTCCTATGAGAGAATGTCTCATATTGTTGGGCAAGGATTTCTCTATTATTTGCCAAGACCTCATCTGTTCCTCCAAATTGTTCTTTCAAGGCATTCCAGTGGTCATGGGCAGTTTCATAATGCATTAGCCCAGAATAGATTTCATTGGGCAGTGCCATGGCCAGAATTCCATGGGCTTTTGCATCAATCTCAAACAATTTCTTATCCTCATCTGAGTATTGCTCCCTCCTCTTCAGAACCATTTGATTGGTTCCGGGTTATTCACCATAGGCTTGTGTGGACCATGTACCACTGATGTCCAACAACCTGAGCTGTTAACAGACAGGTGATGGAGCATTCGTCATTGCCATATGTTGTACTCATTCCTAACCAACATCGGAGGCTTGGTTGAGGAACTAGTATTGTGAGGATCATTGGAGGAGTAGTCATTTTAGGTCCAAATACAATTTAATTCAAGCTTTAAAGATTTTACACAGACCACAACAGACTCAATGAAAACCAAGAATAAATCTCAGGATGAATGACCAAAAACACAGAAAATTCAATCTCTATAACCGTTTCTTGCAACAATGCTAATTCAATCAAACATGGATCTTGGATAGCAATTTCAATGATCATTATAGATCGATCAATGATGAACAGGCTTTGATACCATTTGACAGGATCAGTGATCTCAAGTTTGATGGATTAGAGTGTAACGCAGCGAATAAGAACAAGAATTTGACAATTATAGCAAGAATTTGATATTCGTATGCATTATGAAAAATACGGTTGTAAAGAGAGAATATATTTCTGTGAAAAGGAATGTTTCATATATCAAATGTTTCTGCTAATTCATTCACAATTACAATAAGGTTGACACTCCTTATATGGAGTGCAATCACTTCTGATATCACGGGATAGTGACATCTGGCAGATTTGTTACAAAAATAACTAAAACTTAACAAACTACTGAAATGTTCACAACTACTGAGAACATATCAGAGTGCTAAGTATAAAACATAAAACTACTGATACGAAACTACTGAAACTACAACGACTGAAGACAAGCTCTTCAGTCGTTTTACAAAACTAAAGAAAGGAAAACATAAAACTACAGAAGAAAACCGTCACAACTACTGAAGAAGACCTCTTCAGCTGTTGTGACAACGACTGATACTTGGTCTTCAGCACTTGTCTTCAGACTTTGTCTTCAACACTTGTGTCTTCAGACTTTTGTTCTTCAACTTGTGTCTTCAGACTTTGTCTTCAGCACTTGTCTTCAGACTTTGTCTTCAGCACTTGTGTCTTCAGACTTTGTCTTCAGCACTTGTGTCTTCAGACTTTGTCTTCAGCACTTGTGTCTTCGGACTTTTGTCTTCAGTTGTTGTGGACTTCACTAGTTGTTGTGACGTTTGTGGGACTTAAGGTTTTTCTGATCCGGCTCATTGGTTCTTTTGGTCCAACAGTAGCATCCCTGGCCTCACCCTAGCATCCACCAACCACCGCAAGCCCTTTCTCAGTGGCAACTACCTTGCTGCCTACTGTCCTCACCAGTGGCCCTCCTCCGACTCTTCCTCCATATCTATCTTGAAAGGGTCGAGATCTAGTTTGATCAATTAGATTAGGATTTGCAGCGGAATAGCACACGAATTAGATGAAATTATAGCAAGAATAATATGAATATTCAATCAAACAGTAACGGTTATAGAGAGAGAGTTTTCTGCAAAAAGAATGTTTTCATTCATGCACAAGCTTCCCGTGCAGGGAAATTAGGTCAACACTCCTTTTATAACAAATGTGACATCAGCTGACGTCACTTGATAGTAAACTAAACTACTGAAGATGTCCACAACAATTGAGGACAGCTTCACTAAAAGCTAAGTATGAGCTAACATTACAACTATTGAAGTTATAACATCTGAAGTGTAAGAACTTAAGATGTTTTACATAATATAAAACTATTGATTACAAACTACTGAAATGTAAACCATCAAAACTACTGAAGAGAACTACTTCAGCTGTTGTGACAACTTCTGAGAACTTGATCTTCAGACTTTGTCTTCAGCAGTTGTCTTCAGACTTTGTCTTCAGCTATTGTCTTCAGACTTTGTCTTCAGCAGTTGTCTTCAGACTTTGTCTTCGGCAGTTGTCTTCAGACTTTGTCTTCAGACTTTGTCTTCAGTAGTTGTCTTCAGACTTTGTCTTCAGAAGTTGTCTTCAGACTTTGTCTTCAGCTATTGTAGATCACTTCAGTTGTTTTGATGTCTATGGGACTTGAAGGTTTTTCTGATCTGGCTCATTGGTTCTTTTGGTCCAACAAACTCCCCCTAAACCAATGCAGCCAAAACCTTTAAAATATTGAGGTCCCACTTATTGGCAGAACAATATCTGGATCAGCTCAGAAACTTCAAATAAGCTCACGCCAGGGAAGAGATTTCAGAAAGTTTGATTGGCAAAGGATGAATGGGAACTCTGTCTTGGGGAATTAGACACAGAGCTATTACCCCATCCATGAAACCTACTTCCTAATGATAAGTCTGTAAGACTCTCTAACATAGGCCTCAAGAAAACAACTTGTTCTTCCATTGTGAGTTCTTCAGCTCCACTTTCAAAGAAGAACTCAGGCCCATAGTACTCATATAAGTACTTAATATGCTTTCCATTTTTCAGCTCCACAGTTGTTATCTCTCTGTATGCAAACTCATCAGGATGAGTGCCTTCAAGCAATAACTGGAGCTCATTTCTTCTTATTTCTTCAAGCTTCTTGTAGATTAACCCCTTCTTTACCATTTTGTTTTCTAGTAAAGTTTGTTGAGGTATCTTAGACTTGTAAGCTCTCTGAAGTCATCAAGGATTTCCCAAGGTGACACTACAATGGCCAGCATTATCACAACATCTACAATCTTCTTTACTTGGCCATTGTATCTGCTTGGAATCTTCTTTTTGTGAATTTTGTCACTTACTCTAGGGTCAGGCCAAATTCTCACTCTCTCTTTCTGATATTGAAATGTAAATCTGAGAGCATACAACCTCTGAGCATGTTTCTTCATTGCTTGTATGGATGAAGACTTGGGAAACTCTTTATCAATCATCCTTAACAGCTGCTCATCATGTTGTTTGTGATGTTCTTCTTCTTCAAGTTTGACTTTTACCATTTGCCTTTGGAAGTCAGGTGTGATTGTTGTTGGTTGACTCCTGGGCTCAGGCATCATTATTTTGAGAACAGCAGAGATTGGCAGACTATCATCCTCATCATCTTCTTCTTCCATCCTCAACACCCTTCTCTTCCTTTTAGGTGCATCATTGGTAGTGGGTTGAGTAGTTTATTGGGTAAAGGAGTTGGTTTTGAGGGTTGTGAGGGTGGTTGTTTTGGTTTGGGTGATTGTGCAGGCTGCTCTAGCATCTTGGATGTGAGTGAAGCTTTGGATAATTTTGCCATACCAGTCCTTTTCCCAGCACCAGCTTCATCAAGAGCTTCTATGATTAATCCTTTGTTAAATACTTCAGAAGAACAGATTCTGGTGGTTATCTCCAAAATACTATCTCTGGACCATGACTTTACTTCAATGGTTGATTTTCTTAGATGTTTTGATATAAATCTTGGCATAGCTTCCAGCCTTTCCCTTTCTTTCTCACTCCAACTTGCCCATCTTTGTTCAATCTCTTGAATCTCTAACCTTCTGATTTTAGAGTCAAGTTTGGCAGTGTCAAATCCCTGTCTGGAGAGTTGATCAATAATCTTATCCATAGATCTGCTATGTTGCTCATCAGCTTCTTTGATCAATTCTTCTAACTTTTTCTCACCTTCAGTCTTTTCAGAGCTTTTCTTCCTCTTGTAGGTGATCATTTCCTTTTCTTTCTTCTCTTTTTTGCTTCCTCTTCAGCTCTCTTTCTTTTGTCTACTTTCACTGACTTAGACTCCCCCTTGTTGGTTGCATTGGGTTCAGGGGTGTGAATGTTAGAAAGTCTCTTAGAACCAGCAGCATCAACTAAGGATTGAAGATTTGAGGAAAACCTCTCATCAATGGCTTGATGTACAGTGTTGTGATTATGGAAGTGATGAGAGGTAAGGATGTTTGAAAGGCAGCAACCATTAGCTCGGAGGGGTTCTGTCCCTGAGAAATGGTACCTGAAGCAGAGGCTAGTGGCAAATTGTTGAGAGAGTGGCTCAGTGTTGGGATAGTTTCAGGAGAAACTGCCATCTGTGGGTGAATGTGGGCAGATGGACTTGATTCTTGTGACATTTTGGCAAGTAGTCTTATAGTCTGCATACCTCAGTCTCAAGAATAGTATTGTGGGCTAGAACATCAAAGAAAAAGCCAGGTCATCATCAGTCTGTGCTGAATCAGCTGACCTCCTAATGAAATCAGGATGAACATGTGTTGAGTGTAGATCAGTATTCACATGTGCCCTTATTTCTTGGAACTGGGGACTTCCTGCCTCAAGAGGATATCCTTCATTGGTAGTTGCCTCTGGTGAGGACTTAGAGATGATACCATCTTCATCCTGATCATGTACTGAATAGGAAAAGAGGTATCCTCACCAGATGTTCTAATCTCCTCTTCTACACAGGGAGATTGAAATCTGTAATCCCTGTGCTATGGGTTATCAGCCACATTATAATCCTCTCCCTCAACTGTTGAGGTTTTCCCAGTGGTAATAGTTTCTAGGGAGGGGTAGAGGAATGTAGTTGAGTGAGCACTTGTGCAATAACCACAGTTGGGCTTGTAGGGGTGGCTTTAGTGGGAGATAGGTGTGAAGAGGATTGCACCTGGGGTGAATGGTGCTCTTCAATGGCAATCCTCTCAAGTGAGAGAGATTCCGGTAATGTGGTTTCCCCATTTTTGGTTGCATCAGGATCCTGTTGAGAGGATACCTGAGCGGTTTCAGCTGGTAGAGTCCTGGAAACTACAGGGGGATTACTACCCGGAGTTTCATCCTGCCTTTGTGTTGTAGGGGCATCATCAGGGGACACAACTCCCTGTGTAGCCTTTTTGGTTTGTTTGGAATGTGGTTTGGAGGGGACTTTGGATTTGGAGGATGAGGCTGTGGGTACCTTCTGCTTGGGTTTTAGCAGTTTGGCAGCCTCTTTGAGGTGTGGGTCAGAGTTGTGCTGGAGTATACCTCTGGCAAAACTACCACAGCAAGGACTCCAAGGCTAACAGGGCCATCAGATTGTAACTGATTCATGATTATGGCCATAAGAAACCTTGGATATAATAGCCATCTGTTAGCTACAAGTTTCATTGCCAGATCTTTTAATTCTAAAAATATAATTTCAGAAAAATTTAAGCTTTGGCGTTCAAGGATAGAATACAATACCTGCTGCCACCTGGATGACATTTCATCCCATGAAGAGGTTTTGGGGGCAAGGCAAACATTTATCATGTGAAAGAATAGGCGTTCAACATCATGGAAGTGCTTCTTCAGAATGGTTGTAGCACTTAGGTTGCCCTCATATCCATGGTTGATGAATGAGAGATCAATGGTGCCCTTCGGGTATTTGGTGACAAAGGTAGCATCATTCAGATCTAGCTTTTGGCGAATGATAGCAGGAGTGACTACCACCTTCTTCTGGTTTACAAATGACTGGAGAGTGATCACAACATCATTCTCACCAGTATGGATGGTGACATTTGTCCAGAATTGACAAAGAGTGTCTGGATAGATGGTTGGATTCAGAAGAAAAGTAGTTCGATACGGGGATTCAACCATCACATCAATGGCATCATCAAACTTAGTCTAAAAGGCCGATTTTGTGAAGTAGGCAACACAGCTGTGTCGTGGTTTGATTTGCATGGTCGCCATTAATGTAAGATGAACGTTCGGAAATCGATTTATGAAAAGTTTGAAGTTAGGGTTACCTATTTATAGGTTATGAAATGGCTGAAAGAAAACAACTGAAAGTTTTGGTGTTAGTCATCAGTTGTTAGAAAATGACTGAAGACATGGTGTTAACTTTCAGATGTTGTAAACAACTGAAGACTTGGTGTTTGTCATCAGTAGTTGAAAACTACTGAAGACTTGGTTTTGGCTTCAGTTGTTTTGAAATGAAACAACAGTTGTTTGAAACAATTGAAGAATAAAATTACTCATCAGTTATTGTCGTCAATTCACATATCTCAGTTGTTTCATTTGACCTTAACACTTACTCAACAGATTATCTGATTTTCAGATGTTTCATTGGTCATCAGTACTTATCTGTTAGAACAGACTTCAGTAGTTATAACCACATCAGTACTTTGCAACAAAGAAAGTACTTCAGTACTTTTAAGTAATTTAGTCTTTAGTAGTTATGAAAACTGCTGAAGATAAAATAACTTCAGTACTTATTTTTTGACAGCTGTATACTGATGCTCATCAGTTCTTGTGAACTGAGATCATCAGTTGTTGTCAAATCATTCAAGCTGTAGCACACCAAGCCTTAGCACTAGATTTTGGAAAGTTGCACTGTCCAAAGGCTTAGTAATTATATTTGCAAGCTCATCAGCACTAGAAACAAACTTTGGATCAATCAGAACTTTTTCATAACAATCCTGATAAAATGATGTCTGATCTCAATATGTTTGGTCCTAGAATGCTGGACAGGATTCTTAACAATACAAAGAGCTGAAGCACTGTCCATCAGTAAAGGAGTCTTAGTCTCTGTAATGTCATAATCCAGTAATTGATTCTGAAGCCAGAGTACCTGAGATGTACAACTTGCAGCAGCAATGTACTCTTCTTCAGCAGTGGATGTAGCAACAGAGTTTGTCTCTTACTCTGCCAAGAAACTAAACAGTTTCCTAGAAATTGGCATCCACAGAGGTTGATTTTCTGGTTAATTTACACCCTGCATAGTCACTATCAGAGAAAGCAACTAATTTGCAAGAGTGCGCAGTGGAATACGAAGTCCTAGAGATTGAGTTCCTTGCGAATATCTAAAGATCCTTTTGACTGCAATCATATGAGATACTTTAGGTGCAGCCTGAAATCTAGCACTGACACAAGTTGCAAACATACTGGTCTAGAAGCTGTAAGGTACATCAAGGAACCAATCATACATCTGTAAACAGTTTCATCAACTGCTTTACCTTTCTGATCAGCATCCAGTTGTGTGATGCTGCACACGGGAGTAGAACAGGGCTTACAGTTTTGTAAATCAAACTTTTTCAATAAATCCTTTGTATATTTTGACTGATGAACGAAAGTTCCATCAGCCTTTTGTTTGATTTGCAGCCCCCGAAAGAACTGTAATTCTCCCATGGCACTCATTTCAAACTTTTGTTGCATCAACTTAGTAAAGGCATCACACAACTGTGGATCAAAGGATGCAAAAATAATATCATCAACATAAATTTGAACAAGGAGATTATGCATGCCTACTTTCTTAATGAACAAGGTTTTATCTATGGAGCCTCTAGTGAAATTATTTTGAAGAAGAAAGTTAGACAGTGTTTCATACCAGGCTCTGGGTGCTTGTTTTAGCCCATAAAGAGCCTTATCAAGCTTATATACCCAATCTGGATGTTTATGATCTTCAAAACCTGGTGGTTGGCACACATAAACTTCTTCTTTTATTTTACCATATAAGAATGCACTTTTGACATCCATTTGAAAAACTTTGAGATTATGGAAAGCAGCATAAGCTAAAACCAATCTGATTGCCTCCAGTCTGGCTACAGGGGCAAAGGTTTCATCATAATCAATACCTTCTTCTTGTGAAAACCCCTATACAACCAGTCTGGCCTTGTTCTTGACGATTTGGCCTTTTTCATCAGTTTTATTCCTAACACCCATTTAGTGCCTATTGCACACTTACCTTGGGGTAGAGGAACCAGTTCCCACACTTGCTGCTTTTCAAACTGAAGAAGCTCAAGTTGCATAGCTTCAACCCATCCATTGTCTCTTAATGCAATATGATAGTTCTTTGGCTCTTGCTGGCTGATAAAGAGAGCATAGAAGCAAAAACTGGACAATTGACTTCTAGTTGAAACACCAACATTGATGTCACCAATGATCTAAGACATGGGGTGATTCTTCAATAAGATCTGTGCAAGTGTTTGTAGGTGATTCAGCAGCAACAGATGGTGATCATTCTTGAAACCTAGAATGAGATGACAATTCAAATAAAGTAGAGGATTCAGAGATCTCATCAGCATTTGTTGTAGATGGAACTGCAAAGCTACAGGAACATAAAGTTTAGTAGACTCAGGCAGTTGATAACTAAAACTTGCATTTATACCAACAGATGGATAACAAGTGGCAGGAGATGGTGGATTCACAGAACCTACAATCTGATAAGGAACATATTGCAGTATGTCCAGATCAAATAACTCCACAGGGATTTGTGGGATTTTCTCCTTTGGAGATTCATTAAACTTTACATGCAAGGTTTCTTCAACAATTTTTGTTCTGAAATTAAAAACTCTGTATGCCTTGCAAGTAGATGAATACCCAACAAAGTACCCTGCATCCACCTTTGATTCAAACTTCTGAAGTGGATCCTTTGTGTTGAGAATATAACAAGGACACCCAAATGCTCTAAAGAAGGAAATCAGAGGAGCCAAATGATGTAACACTTCATAAGGAGTCTTCATCAACCTTTGATTTACCAATACTCTATTTTGCACATAGCAAGCTGTGTTAACAGCTTCAGCCCAAAAGGTTAGTGGCAAACCAGAATCAACCAACATTGACCTTGCAGCTTCAATAAGGGTCCTGTTCTTTCTTTCCACCACTCCATTTTGTTTAGGAGTTCTTGGAATGCTAACTTCCTCTTGATTCCCTTAGAGAAATAGAATTCATCAAGTGCGTGATTTGTATATTCTGTGCCATTATCACTCCTCACACACTTGACAGAAAGAGAGTACTGCTTTTCCACATGCAACACAAAGTAGATGATAATTTGACCAGCCTCATCTTTTGAATGTAAGAAGAAGGTCTATACAAATCTGGAATAATCATCCAAAATTACCAGACAGTATTTTTTCTTTGACATGCTCATCACTCTTACTGGACCAAAAAGATCCATATGCAGTAATTGCAAGCAGGTAGTGGACTTTGGATCTTTTATTGGAGGGAATGATACTTTATGTTGCTTTCCTTTTAAACAAGCAGAGTAGTTGTTATCACATTTGAACTCCTTTAATGGAAAACCTCTCACTAAACCTTGATGGATCAGCTGGTTCATGTTTCTAAGATTCACATGACTAAGCCTTCTATGCCAAAGTTTAGAATCCTGAGGAGAGGCTTGGAGAACAGACATGGATGGCCTTTTAGATCAATTTTCTTTGATAAGTCTAAGGCATATACTCTTCCAATCCCGTTGGCCTTCAGGAGAGTATGTTCATCCAATATCTTGTCAATCATACTCAAAACATTGAAAGACAGAGTCCGACAGTTCTGACTGGTGAAAAGTGCAACATGCCCTTTATCACACATTTGACTGACACTCAACAAATTGTACTTGAGATTCTCCACATGGTTAACATCATCAAACCTTATTTCACCATTTGAAACAAAGCCTTTGTTGATGATGTAACCCTTAGCATCATTACCAAAAGATACAAATCCCTTCTTTCCTTGAGAGTAGTCATGAAGAAGAGATCTGCTCCCAGTCATATGCATAGATCCTCCACTGTCCACATACTAGATGCTTCTATGGCATATTGAAGAACCCTGCAGATATCACAACAACTAGTTAGCTTTTGAGACCCAAACCATTTTGGTTTTGGGTCTATTCTCATCAACAGATTTTATACTAACTGATTTGTCATGATTAATAGCCTTTGAAGATGGAGACGGTGCTGAAAAGGACTCCTTTGATTTTGGCTTAGTTTTCCTTTTCAGTGATTTAATCACAGGTATATCTATTTGGTTAACTCTCCCCAACAGTTGTTGAACCATCATAACAAGTTGTGTCTGATTGGTTGTTAAGGCCTACAGTTCAGCAGACATCAGTACTTGTTTTTGATTGGTTCCTGCGACGCACCATGTCCTCCTTTTTGAAAGACACAGACTTGGTCTGTTTTTTTGATACTCCTTGAGGAATATTTTCAGCTGTTTTATGATAAACCACTTTTATGTTTAGATTTTTGTGAAGACTTTAGTTTATCAGTTTGAGATGTTTGTGGCACAAACTTGGTTTCAAATTCATCTTTCATTTATATTAATTTTCTTTTTCATGATTTTATCTTTGTTAAATTTGGAACCCTTTTTGTACCAACATTCATCAGTGAGATGATTGAATAGACCACATATTTCACATGGCCTTTTCTTCATCTTCTGTTGTTCAACTGCTGAAGAAGACGAAATTACTGAAGGTGTGTTCTGTAGTACTTTCTTCCTCTCAGTACTTATGTGAAGTACTGAAGGATTTGTAACAACTGAAGACTTGTTCTTCAGATTTTTTCTATCAGTACATTTGGATTTCCTGATAGACTCTTCAGTACTTGTCAAACCATGTTTGGTTTCATTTGGTTTGAAATGTTCTTCAGGTGTTGTTACTTGCTCTTCAGCACTTTGAATACCTTGTGAGACAACACCTGAAGTGCTCAGCTTTTCTTTGATCATGTGTTCATCAGCAGTAAGACCATCAGCAGATTGATTAACTGAGGTACTATTACTGACTTCATCATCTGATTGTACATTATCACTTGAGGATGAGACACATGATGATGTGGTTTGGGAATTGATTCACCTTCAGATTTTACTTCTGTCTTGGGAGTAAAATCTGTAGGAGGTTTAGTGTGATTATATCCAATCCCAAACTTCACATTTGAAGCATTTGCTTACTGAGAAGCATTTCAAACCCCTTGCAAGATGTTACCCAGCGTTCACACTCAACTTGAGTAGCTGCAAGTGTTTCTTTGAGACTCTTATGATTTTCTAAAATGACCTCTACCTTAGCCTTTTCTTCAGTGATTTGGCATTTTAATTTGTAAATCTCATCATCTTTTTCTTTTAAAACATACTCAAACTCAGCTTTTCTTTTGGAAATCACTTTCTCTAGGTCAAGATTTTGATTAATTAAGCTACATTTGCTTCTCTAATTGAGGCAAAAGCAGCTATGCATGACTCAGAACACAACTTGGCCTTACCCTCAGAAGATACTTGTGGTACCTGTGATGATGAAGCATTTGAGCATGAACCATCAGTAGACTCCAAGGCCATAAAAGAAAGATTTCCAAAAGGATTTTCACCACCATGTTGACTAGTACCAGAAAACACTTGTTCAGAATAACTAGAAAGATCATCTGGTAAACTACTCCAGTCAACAACTCCAGGAGTGAAAAAGCTTTGATGTGATTGAGATTGAGATTGAGATTGTTGACTTGATTGAGATGGTTGAGGCTCAGGTAGGGCATGTGATTGTTGAGCTATGGGTACCGGAACCTGATTGGACTGAGGCATGTAAAAACATGGATAAGGATATGGCATTTGACCTTGAGGAACAAAATATGCAGGAGATGATTGAATTTGTGAATGATGACCAGAACTGGTAGAATGTTGCCCTTTGTTTTGTGAATTATTTCCTGGAAAGGTCACAAAGGGTGCAGAAGAGTTAGATCCAGATAATCTACACTCTCTTGAAAAATGTCCAAGTTTGTGGCACTTGTGACACCTAAACTTGTTCTTGTCAAAACCAACTTTGGTTTTTCCAGAGACCAGGGAATTTTCTACCTGTCCTTTTGTAAAATTTTTGAGATCTAATATTACTAATGCCATTTCTACCTGTCCCATCTCCCAGGCAGGGATCTGAGAAATATGTTGTTCATCTGACTATTTGTATATTCATGTTTAACCATTTTCAACTCAGATATCAAACAGGAGAATCGCTCAAACTGTTGAGTCAGTGACTCACCTTTCTATGAGAGAATGTCTCATATTGCTGGGCAAGGATTTCTCTATTATTTGCTAAGACCTCATCAGTTCCTCCAAATTGTTCTTTCATAGCAACCCAGAGGTCATGAGCAGATTCATGATGCATAAGTCCAGAATAAATTTCATTAGGTAGTGCCATGGCCAGAATTCCATGGGCTTTAGCATCAATTTCAAACACTTTCAGATCTTCATCTGAATATTGCTCTTTCTTCTTCGGAACCATTTCATTGGTATCCGGATTACTCACCATAGGCTTATATGGTCCATGAACCACAGATTTCCAACAACCTGAACTGTTGACAGACAGGTGATGGAGCATTCGTCATTGCCATATGTTGTACTCACTCCTAACAAGCATCGAAGGCTTTGTTGAGGAGCCAGTATTGTGAGGATCATTGATTGATGTAGCTATATTCACCAATTCAAACAGGTTCAATTAGATTTTAACATATTTAGCTCAAAACTCAACAACACAGTTTAAAACAAGAAGAATCTCAATTTAATTCACAGGAAGCAACAGAAAAACAAACTCTATAACCAATTCTTGCAAATTTGCTAATTCGATCAAACCTAGTTATCAAAAGAACAGTTTCAATGATCAATTATTAAATCGATCAATGATTAACCTGCTCTGATACCATTTGAAAGGATCGAGATCTAGTTTGATCAATTAGATTAGGATTTGCAGTGGAATAGCACACGAATTAGACGGAATTATAGCAAGAATAATATGAATTTTCAATCAAATGGTAACGGTTATAGAGAGAGAGTTTTCTGCAAAAAGAATGTTTTCATTTATGCACAAGCTTCCCGTGCAGGGAAATTAGATCAACATTCCTTTTATAAGGAATGTGACATCATCTGACGTCACTTGATAGTGACATCTAACTGATTTATACAAACAACTGAAAGTAAACTAAACTACTGAAGATGTCCACAACAACTGAGGACACCTTCACTAAAAGCTAAGTATAAGCTAACATTACAACTACTGAAGTTATAACATCTGAAGTGTAAGAACTTTAGATGTTTTACATAATATAAAACTACTGATTACAAACTACTGAAATGTAAACCATCACAACTACTGAAGAGAACTACTTCAGCTGTTGTGACAACTTCTGAGAACTTGATATTCAGACTTTGTCTTCAGACTTTGTCTTCAGCTGTTGTCTTCAGACTTTTTCTTCAACAGTTGTCTTCAGACTTTGTCTTCAGTAGTTTTCTTCAGACTTTGTCTTTAGCAGTTGTCTTCAGACTTTGTCTTCAGCAGTTGTCTTCAGACTTTGTCTTCAGTAGTTGTCTTCAGACTTTGTCTTCAGACTTTGTCTTCAGCAGTTTCTTTAGACTTTGTCTTCAGCTGTTGTAGATCACTTCAGTTGTTTTGATGTCTGTGGGACTTAAAGGTTTTTCTGATCAGGCTCATTGGTTCTTTTGGTCCAACATATCTGAATGTTGGGTGGATTGGAGCCGGCTCGGATCCACCTGGAGCTTGTATTGGAGCCGGCTCGGATCCACCTGGAGCCTGTATTGGAGCCGGCTCGGATCCACCTGGAGCCTTATTGCCTTGACCATCACCATGGTCGTCATCGTCATCGTCTGAATCATTCGTGGGTAGCTCAATAGGCTCAACGTCTGAGTCACTCTCATTGTGACGCCACTTCTTGTGAGAAGGCGCCACATAATCAGCATTGGCCAGGTTCCCGAACAATCTCCTAACAGAGGGTTTCACCTGCTTCCCCCTGTACACCTTCATCCTTCCCAGGCTGGTGTCATCCATCACCTCTAAGATCACTGCATCATCCTTCTCCTTGGGTAGTAAGGGGAGCTTCTTATTTATGATCATCTACAAGAACCTTGGATACATGCAGAAGCTCTCTTTACCCTTGGCTTCAAGGTTCTCAATGAGGTAAGAGAAAATCATGTTGGAGAAGCTGAAGGGGTGATTCAGCACCAGTGTCACGTAAGCATTCTGGATTTGGTCAGATAGATCATCAACTCCACCCCCCCATGAAGCAATGCACTTTAGAATGACATGTGCCAGGTACTTGAACTGGGGACACAGGTTGCTTTTGTTGAGCACACCTGCGTTGATGTCCCAGTGTACTTCATCCTTAGAAAACATCCCCTTACAGTCAGAGGATGTAACCTGGTTGGGTGGGCAGCATCATCACCCAGTCCAGCATGCATCGAAGTTCTACAGCAGTAACCTCAATCTCTTGCCCAAAATGGTGCTCCGAATGGAGTAGGGATCAGTAGATCTGTCAACTGACGCACCTTCCCAGAAGGCCTGCTGTATAGACCGGTAGGGTGTGCATGGAGCAGATATGGCTCTGTAGATCCTTGATCACCTCTGAAATGCAATAATACCAACAAACTCAGCAACATTCCTAGTGGTGGCATCCAAGTAAGCACAAATGTTGTGCTTGGTGTCGATGATCCTCATATCTGCCATGTTTCTGTAACACAAAAAAAAAACATAAACATGAGATTAGTCTATAACAAAACTGTTGAAATTTAAACTATTTTGTGATCAGTCTGGTTCAATTGTGCAATTGAATCATACGACTGAGTTTAGTCGTGTGACTGAGCATGCGGTTGAGTTTAATCGGGCAACTGGGCATGCGGCTGAGTTCAATCGGGCGATTGAGCATGTGGCTGAGTTCAATCGGGCGATGGAGCATGCGGATGAGTTCAATCGGGCGATTAAGCTCATACGCCTTGTTAACTCAGTCGATTGAGTCATTCGCCCGGCTCAATCGTGCGATTGAAGTTCATTCGGGGTGTCAATTCACATAACTCTCTATTCAACATTCCAACCTTGAATTTAGGTCAAAACTTGATGTTAAACGTCATGTATAGACTCGTTGGGTTCGCAAGGATCCTAACTATCATTGTATGTCCTTCATTTTAACGATTTTGCACGTTTAGGTGGTCTATTTGAAGGTTTTTACAAATTTCATAACTTTAATCAAATTGGGTCTATTAGGGTTTGATTACACAACGCATTTTGTGCAATTTCGTTCACTAATTACCTGTAGAAGATGACAGTACATGTTAGTAACACAATCTCAGTTCGAAATCAACTAAATCGAATTTTGGCAGACTACGTTTGCTTTCGTGCAATTTGGTGAGAATGTGCGACCAACTTTCACCCTATTTATACTGATTTTAATTTCAGTCGGGCGACTGGACCTATTTGCATGCTTTATTCATGCGACTGGGGCTCAGTCGTACGACTGACTCAGTCGGTCACATCTATTCGTGCGACTGGGGTTCAGTCATGCGGCTGACTCAGTCGGTTACCTTCATTCGTGCGATTGGTTCATTCTAGTGCTCCAATTGCATGGATTGACCCATGCTTATGGTCCAATCGTATATCTAGTCCATACGTATGGTTCAATCATGCGATTGGCTCATGCTCATGATCCAATCGTGCGAATGGCTGACACTTATGAGTTTTCCCTCATGCATTTTCAAACACTTAACTTGTTAATTATTGATAAGATATTATGACCGTTGATCATCTCAGACATGACCTTTATAACAAAACTGTTGATCACCTCAGACGTGATCCTTTTAACTTACAAACTATTGATCACCTCAGATGTGATCCTTTTAACTTAAAAATGATTGGTCACCTCAGACGTGACCCCTTTTAAATGAGTGATTCACAGACTGAACTCAGATGCATAGTCCGACTTTTACCTACCAAATGACTAAAAATAAATTATAAGTAAAACAACTAGAATTTTAAAAACAAAACCGAGACATATTTTTGTATTTTTGAATGGAGATGATTTTAAACCTATAAGATTACGTCTAACTAATTTTACTTCCTAAATAGCACAACTTCAATTCAATTTTATCATTTATGGTACATTCATTATGGAATCATATAGGTTATCAGAATCATTTGGGACATTTTAATAAACAATTTTTATGCTATATCCTTGTTTTCACTGAGGGTCAATAGCAATTTTAGGAAATCATACTAGAGCTATAAGATGCATACAATGATTTTGACTTTCAAGAACTGCAGCTCGCGATGATTGTCAGTATACATGTCCTCTTAAATCCACACACGGATTTTTGACAAACATTGGTGGTGAGTTAAGGTTTAATTATTTCAACAAGCATTTGCAGATCCCACACTTATATGATAATCAACGTTCCTCAGGAGATTTTTAAGCGGTCTACGGGTATATTTCAAGAAGTGACTATTCTAAGAGATTTCAAGGAGATGCCAAGCCTCAGGTCAGTGCCATCGCACAGTAGAGAGGCGCAAACAACATTGAATTCTAGAATATTTAGGTTATGTCTACCCTCAGGTCAGTGCCACCGCACAATAGAGAGGCACACAACCTATATTCTTGTTCGAGCATTTATTTTCTTTTTGCACATATCGCACCAACAACATAAGTTATTAGCGTGATTGCATTTTGCATTTTTCCATGTGCTTTGCTCATTTTTTATGGTCGTCTTCACACAGATTTGATTACTTTCCTTTTACCTAAGCTGTTCTTCTCCCTCGTTTTTTAATTAATTAAATAAAGCAACTAATTTAATCTAACCTATTCTCCCCCTAAATTTCTAAAAGCGAAAATATTTTTGTGTTTTTGGATTTTTATAAACAGGAAAAAAAAATAAAATAAAAATAAAAATAAAATAAAAAAATGTTGGACTAGGCATTTTCGTCCTCTGAAATAACATCAATTTTCTTTTTCACGCCATTAACCTCTAATAGATATAAAAACCTCGGTTTATCAAATGCTTTTTTGTGGAGGTCGGCGCGTTGAAAATCCGTATTTATTTTAACCACATCGATTAATTGCTTTTCAAAACAGTCACGTATAAACTGATACTTAATACCGATGTGTTTAGTTTTAGGATGTTGGACTGGATTTTTTGTTATGGCTATAGCAGCAGAATTATCAACATAGATAAGAGTGTTAGAAAATTGCAAACCGTAGTCTCGCATTTGCTGTTGAATCCAGATGATTTGTGAACGGCAACTTGCAGCAACAACGTATTCACCTTCACATGTTGATAGAGCAACGGAGGTCTGCTTCCTACTCTGCCAGGTGACTAACTGTCTACCAAAGAATTGACATCCAGCTGATGTTGACTTGTAATTCATTTTGCAACCGCTATAATCCGAGTCACTATATGCTGTAAGCTCAAAATCATCGTCATGAAGATACCACAACCCGAGTGTTGGAGTACCCTTCAGATAACGGGAAATCCATTTAACACCTATGAGATGGCTGACTTTCGGTTTCGCCTAATATCTGGAACAAAGACACGTTGCATACATGATCTTAGGATGAGACACTATGAGATACATAAGGGATCCAATCATTCCTCTATACATTGTAGCATCAACCAGATCACCATTTTCGTCGGGTGCCACATCGTGATTCGTGGCAAGTGGAGTTCCAGCAGCTGAAGCATTCTCCATGTCAAACCTACTGAGGATGTCCCCTAGATATTTAGTCTGATGCAGGAAGATTTCTTTTGGTGTCTGATCCACCTATAATCCTAGGAAGAACTTCATCTCCCCGATTGCACTCATCTCAAATTTTGCTTTTATTACAGATTCAAATTATTTACATAACTCTTCGTTTTTGGAACCGAAGATTATGTCATCAACATAAATTTGTACTAGCAGTAAGTCGCCATCCTTTTCATTAATGAACAGTGTGTAGTCAATAACTCCTCTGCGAAAGCCGTGTTTCACCAGATGAGTTGAGAGTTTCTCATACCATGCTCTCGGGGCTTGGTGGAGTCCATAGAGAGCCTTATCAAGCTTGTAAACTCTGTCCCGATGATAAGGATCCTCAAATTGTTTGGGTTGACTAACATACACTGTCTCATGGATTTCACCATGAAGGAATGCACTCTTGACATCTAGTTGATAAACTTTGATCTTCATGTAAGATGCATAGGCTAGGAAGATACAGATTGCTTCCATTCTAGCCGTAGGTGCAAACACTTCATTGTAATCAATTCCTTCGACTTGTCTAAAACCTTGAATGACAAGTCGAGCCTTGTTTCTGATTTTGACCCCTTGGTCATCTTTCTTGCACTTCAAGACCCATTTAGTGCCAATTACTTTAGCACCTTTTAGCTTATCTACTAGTGTCCATACTCCTAGCTTCTTGAATTGAAGGAGTTCTTCTTACATGGAACTAATCCATGCCTCATCGTTTAAGGCTTCACTTACATATTTTGGCTCAAATTGAGACACTAAACATTGATTAGCACCGTCGTGGAGATAGCCTGTTGGAGCATATATAGTCATATATAGTGTGTCCGTCGCTTGTCGAATAGTCTAGACTTAATGTTATACACCTGATATGTTGTAAACACTTGAAACTGGGATCAGGCGTACGACTTAGCCAGTTGTACGACTGAGATATGCCATGTTAGTGGACCAGTCGTGCGACTGAGATATGCGATTGGGACATTAGTAAGACTTAACCATACGCATGGTCCAGTCGTACAATTGAGCCATACCTATGGTCCAATCGCACAAATGAGCCTAGTTACATCTAATATGGGTCGAGGCCTATATATACTAGTTTCAATGTGTAGAGAGATTAAGGATTTGAGAGAGGGAGTCTGCCCGGAGCCTAGGGCTGCCGGATGAGAGGGGAGATCATGCTCGATCTCCCCTTGCCAAGAGTCTTGATTCTTATGTTGTAACGAGCTTGTAATCGTTAGGTTTTATTAATGAAACTAATTTTTGACAATTCGTGTTATTGATTTGACTTTTGGTTTTGGTTGTTTATCCTTCCATCAAGAACATGCTCGGATGTCTACCGATCCAGCCGATTTCACATAGCCTTTTTCCATGACTAAGGCATAATCAGCTGAGTATAGCTGATTTCTTTTCTGTACTCCCGATTGTACATCCCCTATGACGTTGTCTAGAGGATGATATACATTGAGTCGTTAACCGGGAGTGGTGGGAACAACTACTTCTTGATCCAGATTCGGAATTCCTGGTTCAGTATCTGTAGCCATTGGAGTGCGAGGTTTCGAAGTGTAAGAGGCATCAACATCTGACGCTTTTGTACTTTCAGTTACAGGAACCTGTTCCTCCTGATCCACCTGTTCAGTCTCTATTTCTTCATCGTCAGAGGAGGAGTCGCTTACATCAAGTGCTCCCCCTGAATGACTATAAGATTCACCTTGTGAACCTGATGTGGTTGAGTCTAGTGACGGTGAGTTTAAGACATCGTACATCATTTTGGTCAATAACTCATCATCAGGAAGGGAGAGAAGGATGTTGAAGGACTTAAAGAATCCATCACAATCGAAGAACAATGTGGGTCCCTTTCCATCAAGGGGTTGGTGTATCTCTGAACATCAATGTTGCACCACACTTCTACTTGACCCGTTGAGTTATTGTAAACTCTCTTATTCGGTATGTTGTATCCGAGAAAAATCCCTTCTTCAGCCTTCTCACTGAACTTCCCTGACTGAGTTTTTCTTCAGCAGCGTACATGGTGCACCAAATGGTTTGAGGTACTCTAGATTAGGTTTACGTCGCTGGAGCAACTCATAACATATTTTACCATGACGTTTAACCACCAAGACTCGATTTAGGGTGTAACATGCATTGGCAACTGCCTCGTTCCAAAATTGGATGGGTAGTTTCGAGTCGGCTAGCATCGTTCTTCCTGTCTCTATCAAGATCATGCTCTTTCGTTCAGCAACTCCGTTCTTTTGTGGAATGTAGGCAGATGTGAACTGGTGCACAATTCCTTTCTCTTTGCAGAAGGCCTCCATCCACTGGTTCTTGAACTCCGTGTCGTTGTCTGAACGAAATTGTCTCACTTTCAGCTTGTACAGAGATTCTAATGTAGTCACCAACTGTTTGAACGATTGAAATGACTCTGATTTAGATTTCAGAAATGTTACCAAGAGAATTTGGAGTAGTCATCAGTGACTACATAACAGTACAAATCACCAGCGATACTCTTGGTGCTCACCGGACCAAACAGATCCATGCGTAGAAGTTCGAGAGGCAATTCAATGAAATTTACTTTCTTTGCCTTGTGAGACTTCGTGGTCTGTTTACCTTTCTTACACGTTACACAAAAATCCGGAAGTTGAAAATTCTTGACGTTTACTCCATCCACTAAATCATTCTGGATTAAATAATTCATCTTCCGTGGATTTATGTGTCCCATTCTCCTATGCCAGGAGATCAAGTCCCTCTCAGTTGCCTTTGACAAGAAGCATTGAACTTGATGATCGGTATGGAGGCCTTTGATAGATCCAAGACATATAAGTCATTATATCTTGAAGCTGACATTAAGATTTAGTCCTCTGGGATAACGTAATCCTTCTTTAATACATAGCACTTCTTGTTGTCAAAGACAACTTTGAATCCTTTGTCACATATCTAGGATACTGATATGTATCCTCTTTTATTTCCAGTAAATGATACATGTCCCCCTTTTATTTGTTTGACATTTTAAAGGAGAGATAGGTTCCCAGTCATATAGACGCCCCACTATTAACAATCCAGGTATTTGTGATAGCACTGTAACGGACACCCTGCACAATTAAAGGAAATTATCAGTTAGGTTTGGGACCCAAGTCTTAACTAGCTTGGATGACCCAGAGGAATCACACATCATAAACTCACCCACTGTCCATTTGAGGGTGAGGGCATATCATTCTTCTTCTTGTTCTCATTATCAGACACTGACTTGACTTTTCTTTCCATAAGCCTGTTTTGTGTAAGGCCTGTTTGTGATAAACAGACAACTGACTTATAGTTTGAACTTTAGGTTCATTAATTCTTTTTGGTGGAGTAATAGAACTCCTTTTCTAAGAAATTGGTTTAGTATCATAAAGTTCAATTTTCTTTCTTGGTGTCTGATAATAAGGACAATTAAAAGAGATGTGTCCTCTCTTTCCATAACTGTAGCATGATTTACCTTCAACATGTTGAGAAAACTGTTTATGTGGGGCTGAGTATGATACTGGGTTCACTTCTCGTTTAGATGTATCACCTTTATTAACAAAATTAATTGTTTTGATGGTTTTAACATCTTTAACATGCCCTTTGGTTTGACTTTGATGACTAGCATGTTTGTGGTTAACTGGTTTAGTCAGTTTGGGTTCTGAGATAGACTTTGGTGAACCTGACCTTACATTAACCTTTTTAAATTCATCATTTAAATTTTCAACAAGCATCTTTCCTTTTGATTTCAAATTAGCCTCCTTCTGTTTAGTGACAGATTCCACTAGTTTACTGTGGAATCCGGATCACTAACCAAAGGAATGGACACCACATGACCTTGATTGGGTTGTTATTTACATGTCTACATTTTGTATTTAATAGGATCTCATGTGGTGGTGGAACTATTTTGTATCCCAACCCTTCACCATTGAATTGTTCTTTCACTAAGTGCTTAACTATATGAGAAGAACTGGTCCAAATATGTAGTTTTTGTTTTAATGAACTGACTTCGACTTCTAAAACTACTTTTTCTTTCTTTGTTTCTTCCAAAGTATTTAAATAAAATTTTATATCATTAGCTTGATTAAAAGCAACAACCTCAGTTTCCCTTAGTTGTTTACCTAAAAGTTCTATTTTTTCTTTATAACTGCACTCATTTTGTTTCAGAATACGATTAGCTTCCGTGCACAGTTGTAAGTCATTTACTAAGCTATCATTGTGGTCTAATAACCTAGCAAATTTTAAATCTATGCTTTCTCTAAATTTGTAACATTCAATACAAGCATGATTTTCAAATAGTTGGTCTTTTGTACTTACCTGTGAAGACTCGGTTGAATCAGCCATCAATGCAGAGCTTGACTCTTCGGATGCTAGAGATTCTGAACATGTCGTTCTGAGTTTTTCTTCAATTAGATGATCGACCACATTCACAGCTTCTTCATTATCTGACGTTACTTGTTCAACTTTGATTTCACCTTCACTGGCCCAGCCATCATCCAATCCCTCGACATAGGCAATGTTTAATTCACCTGGAGACACAAAACTGAAGGTCCAATCCTGTCCTTCATCACCTTGAGAAGTCAAGGCCTTTGTCTCTTTTCTTGATGAGGTAGCTCCACTCGTGGGTTTGTCTTGACGATTAAAGGATGAGAATGGATTTCCGTTACCTATTTTCTTGCTATTTACACATTCACGTTTGAAATGCTCGTTTTCTCCACAATTAAAGTAGGTAACTTTGGTTTTGTTGAAATCAAAGGTTGTGTCTTTTATGGATACCAAGTTCTGTCCTGTCTTTTTCACAAACTTTTTTGCCCTTCTGACAACACTAGCCAAAGCCCATATTATATTCATTCTCTCTAGTTCATTTTCGTCCACCTGCTCATAATCTTCATCTAGAAGATGGCAATTTCTGATCTTCCCTACAACTAGACCATCATAGGAATGGACAATAGCTGCTAGGAGATCCATGTGCTCCTTTGCTACTTCCACAGTAATATTACCGAGTTTCTCGGTCTTCAACTTTGTAGTGTTAGCTTCAGGAACTATATATTGGGTAGAGGATGACCCTGACGTTTCTGGTCCTGAAGCGGTGCTTTGGGAAGGAGCTGCTGAACTCGACACAAAGGCACTTTGAATTGGTGCTCCTGAACTGGTTGGATTGGGAGATGAGTTATACAGTGAAGGATTCTGGTCGTAGGATCCTTTCTGTGACCTGTACTTCATCCTCAGTTCCTCCTCCCTCAATTTCAGGATGAAGTCATTTGTGTCTAACTTTGCAAGTGTATTTTTCTGTCTCATGTTAGACACAAACGAGTCCCATTTCTCCAGCCAAACCATCTTCAAAGCTTGACACTTTATCTTCCATAGACGTTGTGACCCCATGAGTGTGCAGCTCACTTATCAAATGGTAGAATCTGTTGATTATGTCATCGAAGCTTTCTTTCCCCATTGAAGAAAAGTTATCAAACTCCTTTCTAAGAGCCTTTGCCTTCAGTGCCTTCAACGTTGCATTCTTGTCATATCTTTTAACCAAGGCCTCCCATAACTTCTTAGCCTGTTTGTTCTCAAAAAACTGATGAAAAATATCTTTTGGTATCGATTGGGTCAACAGGGCATACACCTTCTTTTCAGCATTGTACTTTGCTTTCTGACTGTCAGTCATACCTCCCAACGTTAACTTAACACCAACCTGTTTCAATTGATTCCCAAAGATTGGGATCAACTCCATTTAAATAGATCTCGAATCGCTGCTTCCATTGTGGTTAATCATCTAACATTATAAGTTTAGGTGGATTATTGTGATTCCCAATTTCATTTTCTAGAAGCAGAAGGTCCTGGATGCGAGAGTCCCTTCCGGTAGTAAACGCAGAGTACTGGTCTTCCATCTCTTTAAACTTTGATCTTTTGAACTTTAAACTTATGCGAATGGAAAAATGTGAATGACTCAATGGTGCGATTGGACAAATGCGGATAATTTTAATCGTGCAATTGAACAAATGCGGATGAGCAATGCAGATGATTCAGTCCTGCGAATGAATTCAATCGTGCGATTGGATTCAGTCGTACGTATGGAGTGTGCGATTAGAGACAAGTGAATGGGGTTGTTTAGTTGTACGAATGAGTAAGCAACTGGGTTCAATCGTGCGACTGGGTTCAATCGTGCGAATGGGGTGTGCAATTGAGTTCAGTCGTGCGATTGAGCCAATCATGCGACTGAAGGCTGTTGTTTTTGCAAAATCGATGGTTTTTGACACTTTGACACAAAAACACGATTTTTCTAGAACCCTAATCTGCCGTATGCTGAAAAACATAAACTTTGAGATCTGGAGACGTCGAAAACACTGTTTTACTCAAAAATAGGACTCCTTTGAATGAAAAACGTGATTTTTACACCGAAACTAATCGAATCACACGCAAAATCAAGAGCCAAAGCTCTGATACCACATGTTAGGGACCATGTACATACGGAGTACTAACTAATAATGCATGAAACCAGATCAAATAGTGAGGAATCCTATTTGATTGGCGATCCAATAAGTGAGAATGCAGTCCCGATCAATCTAACGATTAAAGAAACGTTAAGAACGATTAGAACAAGATCAACTGCGAACTATGAACTTGGAACAAGCTTTCTGGATGCTCTGGATGGCTAGGGTATGAGTATGTGTTCAAGTGTTTTTGAATTGTTATGTTTTTCCACGAATTAAGTGGTATTTATAGGTTACGATTTTCTAATCGTACGACTTAACCATTAGCATGGTTCAGTCGTGCGATTGAATCATGTGATTGATCCATACGCACGACTGAAGGTTCAGTCGTGCAACTGAGTCAATCTTATGTCTCAATCGTGCGACTGATCTAGTCTCCTAGTTTAGTCATGCGACTGGTCAACTAGCATGAAGTATTCATGAGTATGGTCCGTTAGCATGGTCCATTCACATGAAGACTCATACGACTATGTTTGAACACATTTCTTAATCATTATTGACTAAGAACTATGCACAACAACCTCAAACCTATATAGTTAGTTCAATATACTTTATCACACAATAAATAATGAGACATTAAACATTATAAGCATCAATCACATATTATATTTCATTCAACTCATCCATTACATATGTGTAAGATATGATAGACATTTATATTAAGCTCATAAACTAGGTACATATGTATCAACAATTTCTTTTTGGGAATTCAAGTGAAGCAAGTTGAAGATGGCATCTTCATTAGTCAGTCAAAGTATGTTTAGCACATACTTAAAAGGTTCAACATGACTGATTGTAAGATTGCTAAGACACCCATAGCTAGGAGTCACTCCCTTGGACCTGATCTTGAGGGGGAGTATGTAGATGAACATCTATACAGGGCTATGATTGGGTCTCTTATGTATCTTACTGCTAACATGCCTGATATCATGTTTGCCACATGTATTTGTGCAAGATATCAAGCCAAGCCTAAGATGTCTCACCTTATCACTGTTAAAAGGATTCTAAGATACCTCAAAGGTGATTCAACACTTGGTTTGTGGTATCCTAAGAATTCTGACTTTAATCTGTATGCATATACAGATAATGATTATGGTGGTTGCAACATGACTGCAAAGTCTAAATCTGGGGGATGTCAATTTCTTGGTGGAAGGGTTGTCTCATGGCAATGCAAGAAACAATCCTATGTCTCTGCATCAACTGGTAAAGCTGAATACATTGTTGTTGCAAGCTGCTATGCTCAAGTGCTTTTGATTCAGAATCAGATGTTGGACTATGGGTTAAACTTCAAGGAGACTCCCATTCACATAGACAACAACAGTGCTATTTCTATCACATGAAAATCCTGTGCAGCACTCAAGAACCAAACACATCAACATCAGCTATCATTTAATAAGAGATAATTATGAAAAGGGATTAATTAAACTAGTCAAAGTCCTCACAATTGAACAATATGCTGATTTGTTTACAAAAGCTTTTGATGAGTAGAGATTTAAATATCTTGTATCAGCTATTGGGATGATAAACTTTGAGTAGGTTTTTTTCTTAAAACTAATTCTTAATATTTCTTAAAATATGTGTGTCCTAAGTTGTCTAGTTCATCACTTTCATAAGCTCTTGTTTTCTTTGGATGAAAATCGTTTTGAAGACTTTCCTTAGATTTTTTAAAATTTCGGATCCTTTTGAAGATATACTTTTATCTTTGGAGGAAAATCATGCCTTCAAAACAAATAAATGTCTAAGAAATTTACCTTCGGAAGATATTTCAGAAATATCTTCCGAAGCTTAATGCTTGTGTGAGACACTTATGTGTTTTCAAGGACCATTTTCTTCCGAAGCAAAATTAACTCTCAGAAGCTTTGTTCCTTTGAACAAAGCATTCAAGTCTTAATTTTTTTTCTTCTGAAGCAAAATTTTCGCAACTCCTAGGAAAATCTTCCGAAGTCATTTTAGCTTCAGAAGCTTTTTCATTAAAACTTCCAAGGATAATTTACCTTTGGAAGCTTTTTGACTTTCAAGAAAACTACTTTTTGAGCAAAAGTAAACTACTTTTTCAAAGGTGGGACTGACATTCAGATTTCAAAGTTTATCCTCTTTCATTAAACTTTATCTAAAATCCTTTTTCACATATAAATCCAACGGTTTCCCCCTCTTTCTATCATCTGCTTCTTTCCTCCAAACCTAAAACCCAAATTTCTCTCGGAAATCACTTTCTTTCATCTTTTTTCATCCTTAAGTTCTCTCCAAATGGCCAACCCTCATCACAGAAATGACCCAAACTTTACCATGCATTTACACAGGCAACATAACCAGGTTGCTCTATTAAGCTCTAAGAAAGATCCTCATTTCTCAAAGGTTTGCCGTTTCTTAGCTCTATCGAAGTATTTCACCTCCCTAACCATTGATCCTCCACTTTATGAGGATCATTTGCTAGAATTCTAGAAGACCTGCCAAGAGGTCGTCATGGATAGGGTGAAGGCACTGTCTGCCATAGTGCAGGGGAGAACAATCTTCATCACTCCGGCCATCATCAACAAGCATCTTCAACTGGATGATAAAGAAGGTGAGGTGTTCTTTCCCAAGGAAGTTGTTAACCAGTCCTTCATGCAGATGGGCTATGAGGGAGACTACTCTATCAAGACCTTGAGGAAAGGGAAGGTCTCATCCCAATGGAAATTCCTGCTCCATGTGGTTATCCACATCTTATCAAACAAGCATGGTGGATGGGACCAGATTCCTGAGGATCTCTTCTTTATCGTTCATGGGATGGTTCACGGGGTCAAGTTCAGGTATTCTCAGTTAGTTTATACTAATCTGCTTGCAAACTTGGACTCCTTAGAGTATTACATGTTCCCTAGATATGTTCAATACATTCTTAACTGTGAACTGGGCTCACAGTTAAGGGGAACATGTAATATTCTTAAATTGGGACAGATGAAGCCCAACATCTTTAAAATTTTAAGAAAGCCCACTGTTGGCTTCTCTGGGGTAGAAACAGTCCTGGTCCCAAAAATGTTAGATCCCATTGCTCAAAGTGACAACTTAGCAACACCAGCTAATGTTGAACCCACACCTTCTACATCCCAACCACCTCAACAGCCACAAATCACCCTCACCTACCAAAGAAAATACAAACAAACCCCTACTCAGGCTATTCAACCTATGCAGGCCCTATACATTCACCCACACAGGAAGAAGTGGACACTAGAGCTCCCACTTCTCCTGAGGAGCAGACCACTCCCATTACTTCAATGATCGATGCTGAAGTTCCTCATGGTCAGCCTGATGAGCTCATAAGCCAAACTGCCTTAAGCTATCACTTTGAGTCTCAACACTCAATTGATCAACCTTTAGGGGACAGATACCATCCCCAACCTTTAGATCTAAAATAACCAATCCCTAACCTTGACTTCTATACTGATGAAGATCTAGGTTTCAGTGAGTATCATGACTTTCTCTTCTTTTCCCCTACTCAAAGAGATATGAATGCTCCTAGGTCTCCTATTTCTATCCCACATCAGTCACCTACTACAGAGGTGGACACTTCTGAACCTGTTCAGGATGTCCATATAGAAGAGGCTCTCATTTTTGAAAGTAATTCCATCATTAAGACCTCAACCATGGCAACTCAGCCCATTGACATCTCAACTGGGACTCCCAATGAGCAGAGGAAATCCAACTGCCAAGAACCTCAAGCTGGTGATGAGAGAGAGGACTCTAGTCCAATCATCTCATTCCCCAATGATTTTTCCGATGAAGATAAGAATCTAAGAATAAAGGTGCAAAAACTATCTAAAACATGCACCTATTTAGTCTCCAAGGTTAGTCACCTTGAATCTCAAGTGACTACCTTGCAAAACAGGGTCAATGATCAACAACTTGAGATTTCATATCTCAAGGACAAACTAGCTGGAAGACCTTTAAGAAGAGCTCAACCAGGAACACAAAAAGGGGGAGAAAGTCATTACAATCACAGAACCTAGGAGTTCTTTAGAGAGTAAGACATTGAGGACTCACCATCCTCACTTGTAATTGTGTATACTCAGCAACATCCTAAAGTTCATATTGATATGGACTCTATAGACTCCTTAATACAGAGTTTGTTTGAGGAAAGAATACCAAGGGCTATGTCATCTCCATCATCTTCAAATCTCATCATTGGGTGGAGGTATGAAAACAACAGAAGAGCCCTTATCATTCTTAGAGTTCAAGGGCAACAAGAGATCTTCAATTTTCACACCTTGAACTTCTATGAAAGTCTGGATCTAGTTAGTTAAAAGTAACAAAGAGAAAGAAGATGATAGTTTCAAAGCCAAAGACAAAGAAGAAGAAGGTTGCATTCTTTTCTGAACCTTAGGATGATTAAAAACTTCCTGAGGGTGTGCAACTAGAGGATGCTCCATCAACTCCCAATCAAGTAGCTCCTCTAGCATCAGGAAGACCCATCCTTGGACATACACATAAATCCGGAAAGATGGCATGTCATTAGAGATCAAGGAATTGAGGATGTCTACACATGGCAAGACGTGTTCAATCTGCCTCTGCATGATCTTTTTTAGATCAGAAGACACTTTGAGAGTCTGAAGGTTCCTGATCATCTCATGAAGAAGGGGTTGGTCATTATCCTGATGAGGATTGTTGATATCTGAAGTCTTAAAGGTGTATTGGTAGCATCAGCCTAGGGGGAGTTTGTAGAGATTATATGAAGAGGATGAAGCAACCAAACACTCAAAGTCTTTCTGTATGCATGCACACTAGTACTGAAGAAGAATGCTTCGGAAGTTTCACACAAGCAATAGAGATATTCGAAGTGTGAAATCTCCCGAAGCCTAACCAATATCTTCCGAAGCCAAAGATTTAGTCTTCCAAAGCTTCAGAGACAAAGTCTTCTGAAGCCAATACTTGAAGATAGATTTCTTCTGAAGACTTTTAACAACATGCTTTATCTAATGTACTTTTCCATAAATTTGGACCCCTTCCACTGCAACTCTTTAAAGTCACCAACTTACATGAGTTGGTGAAAAGGTCCATGCTTTTGGTAACTGTACATTGAGGTCTTGAGTCTGTAACTTTCTACTTCATGTACTTTATCCTTTTTGTAATAGATAAGGGTGTGAATATGGCATTGCATAGTCACAAAGTCAAAAAGGCAATCTGCCTTTTTGACTCTACAATTGATTTTGTGTTGTGTCTAGTCAATTGTATCCAGCTGGCCTTGAAAGTATGGCCGGTTGTAGGATGTAGTATAAGTATCTCATGTTCTTATAACTTTCTTATCATGCTTTGTAACACTTGTAATAGAATATTGAGAAAGCAATATACTTCAATCTTGAAAATCATCTCCTTGTGTATCTTGCTCTTTGTTTTGTCTCTTAAATTACTTGTGTTCTTAGTGTATTTACTTTTGGTTAATCCAGTTCATTGTTTGATTAAGTTAAATTACTCTCCTCTTTGTGTTGTGTTGTTGTAAGTGACCACCATTCACCGGTCCTGCACATTATCTATCTCCCTTATTCTTATAGGTTTAACCCGACCAACAAGTTAAAAAAATAGTAGGTCATCAGTGGAGATTAACTGTCATGTTAGATGTTAGCTAATCTTTGTCAGGATGAAGAAATTGTTTATATATAGTCTATGGTAAAACAATAACAAATGT
Organism: Flaveria trinervia; assembly: GCA_025506515.1. Classification (NCBI taxonomy): domain Eukaryota; kingdom Viridiplantae; phylum Streptophyta; class Magnoliopsida; order Asterales; family Asteraceae; genus Flaveria; species Flaveria trinervia. The sequence continues at coordinate 68,419,290 of CM046442.1, read as the reverse complement.
ACACATTTAAGTTTCACTTTGTATAAAAACTAGTAGGTTAGGTGAGGTGAGGATGGGGTGATATTAACATTTTTATAAAGATATTGAGTATAACTGTACGTTTGTACATGTTAATAGGGTTCTGTTAAAGCAACACCCTTCATGATATCCGAACGCCTCTTTACGACCCATAAGAGGGCTTACGGGCCGTAAGGCCTGCTAAATATCATATCAGTCATTCAATAGCATTACAGGCTGTGATTAAAGATAACGACCTGTGAAGCCTCTCACGGGCGTAATGTTTGTCAAAAAAATTTTATATTTTTTTTGATGCAATGTAATATTCCTCGATTACGGCGTAATTTTGTATTTATTACATTATTTGACGCGATATAATATTCCTCGATTACGGTATAATTTTATATTTATTACATTATTTGACGCGATGTAATATTCCTCGATAATTATTTGAGTCGACGTAATATTCATTGTAACATACTGTATAAATCTTCATATTTTAATTCATTTCATATTGATAAATTTAATGTTTGTATTTGTTTTTCAATGATATAGTTTATTAATGATGTCAATTTGGGATAACAAGTATTTATTTGGTTCCGATTCTAACTATTACCCCGTCGAGGGTTATAGTTATTATGGTGACGAGGTTGGTAACTACGTTGAACAGTATGACGATAATGTTGGAAATTTCTACGGTAACTACGGCGGTGATGACAACGGCGATGGAGTTGATAGTATCGGAGATGAGTTCGGTGATGGTGCTAATAAAAAGGGTTAGACGACACGAATCAGATTATGACGTAATTATTATGTTTTTTAAGTTACTTGATAATAAATACTTATTAAGTTTTATTATTTGATAATAACTAATTATATTATTTAAAATTATTAGGTTTTTTCATCTCCTGAAGAATTGGTTGATTGGGTAAGTAATATTAGTCATGAAAATGGATATGTTATTTTCACAAAAAGGTCGGAAAAAAACATAAGTGGGTTGGTAGTTAAAATATGGTTAAAATATGACCACGGTTGTTAGGACCGTGTACGTCAAAGTACTAACAAATTCTACGTGAAACAAGATCAAATAGTGCGGAATCCTATTTGATTGGTGATCCAATCAGTGAGAACGATAACCCGATCAATCTAATGATGAAACAAACGTTAAGAATGATTAGAAATCGATCAAGAACGAACTATGAAGTAGGATTGGGTGTTCTGGACGCTCTGAACGGCTAGGGTTTATGTATATTCGAAGTCTCTCTCCAAGTGTTTTGTTTTTCTATGAATTAAGTGGTATTTATAGGTTTGCAGCTGCCATCCGTACCACTGAACCATTAGTCAATCTTATCCCTCAATCATACGATTGATCCAGTCTCCTGGTTCAGTCATGCGACTAGTTCATTGGCATGATTTATTCATGCGTATGGTCCATAAGAATGGTCCATTAGCATGAATAATCACCCGACTAAGTTGAACATATTTCTTAATCTTTAGTGACTTAGAATTGTGTACAACAATCTCAAACCTATATACGAAGTTCATTCATATGACTTATACTTAACACAATAATAATATGAAATAAGCAAAGATAAATAAACATCAAGTGCATATCATATTTCATTGAATAATTACATTACACATGTGTAAGAAATGAAAGACTTTTACATTAAGAACATGAACTAGGAACATAATGTATCAACAAACTCCCCCTTGGACCTAGTTTATCCTATGGTCTGACATGCTTTTCTCTAAGTTCGTCTGTCTTACTTTTGCTATTGCTCTTATGGCATGCAATTGCTCCAATATTGAAACCAAATCAAGCTTAATTTATCAAACTACACATGCACCAGGAGCTTAGTTTCAACTTCACAGTCATCACCTTCTTCTAGGATCTTTAGTACTTCTTCAGCAAGATTTTGGCTCTGTTATGGATCAATCTATTGTTCATAAGTTTGGGAGATCTTCCTTTGAAGCCAATAAATATAGCCTATTTTCTAACATTCTTCACATGCTCTTGAAATTTCTTGTAGTTCTCTTCTCTTGTGACTCCTGCATGTATCTCAAATGCAAAGCAGAGCCGTATAACATGTTGGAACTATAGAGCTTGTACAATATCTTGTGTGTCATAGAACAGTGGCCACTTGTATAAGGTGTAAACATCATCAGCAGACAAGTTAGTAAGCCACATTGGGTCAAATACCCTGATAGTCTCTATCTTCCCATCTCTGTTCAAAACTATGACCGCTTCTCCCGTCCTCCAATCATAATACCACCATTTGAAGTGTGGAGTGAAGTCTTGCGGCATTTCCCGTAAAGGAATCTTAGACATTGTGTGTGGGGGACTCCACTTTGTTGGACCAAAAGAACCAATGAGCCAAGATCAGAAAACCTCTAAGTCCCACATGATATCACAACAACTGCTGAAGGCTTCATCAGCAGTTCGACAAGTGCTGAAAACTCCAACAGCTGAAGATCAAGTGCTGAAGACTTCAACAGCTGAAGACTAAAGTGCTGAAGTTCAACAGCTGAAGAACACAAGTGCTGAAGCTGAACAACTGAAGAACAAGTGCTGAAGCTGAACAGCTGAAGAACACAAGTGCTGAAACTGAAGACCAAAGTACTGAAGTACAACAGCTGAAGAGTTACAAGTGCTGAAGATCAACAACTGATGTACAAAGTCTGAAGACAAAGACTGAAGACATCAGCTGATGATATCTACTGAAGTCATCAGCTGATGAAACGTCTTCAGTAGTTGTGATATCAGTAGTTTTATGTTTTTACTTTCAAGTAGTTTTGTAAAACGACTGAAGAGCTTGTTCTTCAGTCGTTGTAGTTTCAGTAGTTTTATGTTTTTCAGTAGTTATAATAACTGATAACACTTAGTATTTTTTTGTAAGGAGATGTCAGCTGTTTTGACATCTTCAGTAGTTGTGTTTCAGTTGGAATAATTCTGTTTGATGTCACTATCAAGTGACATCACAGACGTCACATCTCTTACATAAGAGGTGTCGCCTAATTGTAATTGTGACATTCCGTTACACGAAGCGAATATTGAATGAAATATATTTGCAGAATTCTCTCTCTATAACCGTCTTTGTTCTTCATTGAATATCGTTTCGTTCTTGTGAATTGGCTAATTCCTTGTTAGAATTCCGCTGCTATACTCTCTAATCAATCAACGTAGATCACTGATCGTAACAAGTGGTATCAGAGCAGGTTAATCATTGATCGATCTAACATTGATCATTGAAACTGCTAATTGATATCTGTGTTTGATTGAATTAGCATATTCGCAAGAACTGGTTATAGATTATTGAATTTCTGTCGCTTTCGTTCATTTATTTTGAGATCTCTTTTGGTTCAATTGGTTGTTGTGTTTTGTTCTAAATCTGTTTTAGCTTAATCGAATTTGATTGAATCTGAGATGACTACTCCTTCTAATGATCCTCACAATACCGGTTCCTCAACCAAGCCTCCGATGCTGGTTAGGACCGAGTATAACATATGGCAACGAAGAATGCTTCATCACCTGTCTGTTAACAGTTCAGGTTGTTCGACGTCTGTGGTACATGGACCACATAAGCCTATGGTGAACAATCCGGAAACAATCAACTGGTTCCGAAGAAGAAGGAACAATACTCTGATGAAGATCGGAAACTATTTGAGATTGATGCTAAAGCCCATGGAATTCTGGCCATGGCACTGCCTAATGAAATCTATTCAGGGCTTATGCATCATGAAACTGCTCATGATCTCTGGAATGCCCTGAAGGAACAATTTGGTGGCACAGATGAGGTCTTAGCAAACAATAGAGAAATCCTTGCCCAACAATATGAGACATTCTCTCATAGAAAGGGTGAGACACTGACTCAACAGTTGAGCGCTTTTCCTGCTTGATATCTGAGCTGAAAATGGTGAAACAGGAATACACCAATAGCCAGATGAACAACGTTCCTCAGATCACTGCCTGAGAGATGGGACACATACACTATTGTCCTACGCTCCAGTGCAAATCTGGATAGCCTATCTCTCACCCAACTTCATGGGAAACTGCTTACATTCGAAAGAGAGATAGAGCAGAAGAGGAAACTGTCCTCATCAGGAAAGCTCACTGATGACTTTGTACCAGGGAATACTGCCTTGGTTGGTCATGAGTCAGAATATGCTGCATCTGAAAGCAATTTATGAGGCATATTGATTTTCTTCAAATAGTTCTGATCATGCATTTGTTGGTATTGAGAGTCATTCTGGCAGTAATAGTTACAATCTATGCTTCATTATGGATGATCTGAAAGGAATTGTTGATGATGATCTAGAAGAGATGGATATTCTGAGCCAAATGGCATTGATTAATATCAGATCTCAGAAGTTCTATAAGAGAACTGGCAGGAAATTTCCTGGACTCTCTGGCAAAACCAAAGTTGGTTTTGACAAGAGTAAGTTGAGGTGTCAAAAATGCCAAAGGCTAGGACACTTTGCAAGAGAGTGTAGATCAACTCGATTTAACTCTTCTGCACCCTTGTGACTTTTCCTAGTACTAGTCCACAAAACAGAGGGCAACATCCTGCTGGTTCTGGTCATCATTCACATCCTAATCTCCTGCATACTTTGTTCCCCAGGGTCAAATGTCATATTTATCCCTGCTATTATATGCCTCACCAAATCTGTTCAAGCTCCAATTGCACAACAACCACAAGCATTGCCTGAACCACAACCTTCCAATCTCATCAACAAACTCAACCTCAACAACACAGCTTCTTCACCCAGGAGTTGTTGACTGGAGCAGTTTACCAGATGACTTGTCTGGTCATGAACAACTGTTCTCAGGTGCTGGTCAACATGGTGGTGAAAGTCCCTTTGGAAATCTAGCTCTTATGGCTTTGGATTCTGCTGATACTTCATCCACTAATGCCTCTACACCAAAGGTATCACAGGTATCCTCTGAGGCAAAAGCCAAATTATGTTCTGAAACATGCATAGCAGCATTTGCATCTATTAGAGAAGCAAATGTAGCTTTAATCAAAAGAACATTGAGCTAGAACAAATAATTTCCAAAAGCAAAGCTGAATTTGAGTCTGTGCTTAATGATAAAAATGATGAGATTTACAAACTGAAATGCCAAATAATTGATGATAAGGCTAGGGAAGAGATACTTCTAGAGAAGTATAAAGATCTCAAAGAAACCTTGCAGTTACCCAGGTAGAGTGTGATAGATGGGTACAATCATGCAAAGGTTTTGAAATGCTTCTTAGTAAGCAATCTGCTTCCAATGTGAAGTTGGCATTGGTTACAATCACACTGCTCCACCTACAGATTTTACTCCAAGAGCAGAGGTAGAATCTGATGGTGAGAGTAATAACCAATCCATCTCATCATGTGATCTACTTTCTGATACAGCACAATCAGAAGTAGAAGTCAGCACTAAGCCCTCTCAGAACCTATCAGCTGATGTTGATGGTTCCACTGCTGACACTCACATGATCAATGAGTTGATCAACTTAGGAGTTAATTCTAAAAGTCCTGAAAGGACTAGAGAGCAGGATTTAACACCTGAAGTTCAAACTACAACTACTGCCAGTACTAAAAAGAAGAAAACTGTCAGTAGAAAGAGTTTGAAGACTACTAAAGACGAAGTCAAGAAAGCAAACAATGTTTCCAAAGCACTGAAGAGCAAGTCTTTAGTTGCTTCACCCTCTTTAGTTGATGATCAACCTAAGATGAAGAAGAAACCATGTGAAGTATGTGGTTTGTTCAATCATCTTACAGATGATTGCTGGTACAAAAGAGGTTCCAAACTCAAACATAAAGAAGAAATTAAAGAGAAAATGGTAAAAATGAAAACTGAGTTTGAGACCACATTTGTATCAGCAACATCAAATCCTGTAACCCTTAAGTCCTCAAAGAAATCCAAAAAGGAAGGGGTGAAACAGGTGACAGCTGAGAGTGCTCAGAAGAAGAAGGTGCAACATAGGATCCTATCAAACTCCACTGGCAATGTGTCTGATGAGCTGAAAGCTTTATCACAAAATCAGACACAGCTGGTTATGATGGTTCAACATCTGTTGGGAAGAGTTAATCAATTAGATGCTCCTATGTTGAAACCACAAAAAAGGAGGTCCAAGCCAAAGGATTCCTCTTCTTCACCATCTTCTTCCTCTCAGGCTGTTGTTTCCAATAAACCTGTTAGTTTACCATCTGTTGATGAGACCAGGCCCAAAACCAAAAAGGTTTGGGTCTCCAAAACTAACTGATTGTTCATTATTGCAGGGTTCTCCAACATGCCAAAGTAGCATCTGGTATGTAGACAGTGGGGGATCTATGCACATGACTGGGAACAGCTCTCTTCTTCATGACTACTCTCAAGGAAAGAAGGGTTTGTTTCTTTTGGCAATGATGCTAGGGGTACATCATTGGAAATGGCTTTGTCTCCAATGGAGAAATCAAGTTTGATGATGTTAATCATGTGGAAAATCTCAAGTACAATCTCTTGAGTGTCAGTCAAATGTGTGATAAAGGCCATGTTGCTCTTTTCACAGTCAGAACTGTAGGATTCTGTCATCCAAAGTTCTGCATTTGATTGATAAGGTGTTGGATGATCACACTCTCCTGAGAGCCAACAGGACTGGAAGAGTGTATGCCTTAGATCTTTCCAAGAAAATAGATCTCAAAGGCAATCCTTGCCTATTTTCAAAGCCTCTTCTCAAGAATCAAAACTGTGGCACAGAAGGGCTGGGTCATGTTAATTTCAAAAACATGAATCAGCTTATCCACAATAGTTTAGTTAGAGGCTTACCAATAAAGGAGTTCCACTATGATGAAACCTGCACTGCTTGTTAAAGGAAAACAACACAAAGTCTCATTCCCTCCTATTGAAGAGCCTAAGTCCACTGCCTGCTTGCAATTACTGCATATGGATCTATTTGGTCCTGTGAGAGTAATGAGCATGGCAAAGAAGAAATACTGTCTGGTAATTGTGGATGATTACTTAGATTTGTATGGACTTTCTTTCTACATTCAAAGGATGAGGTTGCTCAGAAGATTATTCACTTTGTGTTGTATATTGAGAAGAAGCAGTATTCGCTTCCAGTCAAGTGTATTAGGAGTGACAATGGAACTGAATTCAGAAACCATACACTTGATGACTTCTATCTTTCAAAGGGAATCAAAAGGCAGTTTAGCATCCCAAGGACTCCAGAACAAAATGGAGTAGTGGAGAGAAAGAACAGGACCCTAATTGAAGCTGCAAGGTCCATGCTGGCTGACTCTGGTTTGCCACTGACCTTTTGGGCTGAAGCTGTTAACACAGCTTGCTATGTGCAGAATAGAGTTTTAGTAAATCAGAGGTTGATGAAGACTCCATATGAAGTTCTCCATCACTTGGCTCCTCTATTTCATTTTTCAAAGCATTTGGGTGTCCCTGTTTTATTCTCAACACAAAGGATCAACTCCATAATTTGATCCTAAGGTGGATGCAGGGTATTTTGTTGGTTATTCATCTACTTGCAAGGCATACAGAGTCTTCAACTGCAGAACAAAGATAGTTGAAGAGACTTTGCATGTGAAGTTTAATGAATCTCCTTTGGACAAGATTCCACAAAACCCTGTGGAGTTGTTTGATTTGTACATACTGCAAATGTTCCTTATCACCTCCAGCTGTTGCAGATCCTGTGATAAATCATCTTCTGCAGCATGTCTTCCCCTGTGGTATTGATGATGATGATGATAATCAATACTCACCTCTTCAAGTTTAGTGACCAACTGCCTATGTCTGCTAAATTTGATGTTCCTGTAGCTTCAGCAGTTCCATCCACAACAATGCTGATGAGATCTCTGTTTCCTCTACATCTGTTGAGTTACCATCTAATTCTTGGTTTCAAGAGTCTGCATCAACATCTGCTGCTGCTGAAGGTTCTACAAACACTTGCACAGATCTCATTGTTTATCAAGAACTGAAGAATCACCCCATGTCTCAGATTATTGGTGATATCAATGCTGGTGTTTCAACAAGAAGTCAATTGTCTAACTTCTGCTTCTATGCTCTCTTCATCAGTCAGCTAGAGCCAAAGAACTACCATGTTGCTTTGAGAGACAATGGATGGGTGAAGCTATGCAGCTTGAGCTACTTCAGTTCAAGAAACAGCAAGTGTGGGAACTGGTTCCTCTTCCCCCAGGTAAGTGTGCAATAGGCACTAAATGGGTGTTTAGGAATAAAACTGATGAAAATGGGCTTATTGTTAAGAATAAGGCTAGACTGGTTGTACAGGGGTTTTCCCAAGAAGAAGGTATTGACTATGATGAAGCCTTTGCCCCTGTAGCCAGACTAGAGGCAATCAGATTGTTTTTAGCCTATGCTGCATTCCACAATCTTAAAATTTTTCAAATGGATGTCAAAAGTGCTTTTTTATATGGTAAAATAAAGGAAGAAGTTTAGTGTGTCAACCCAGGTTTGAGGATAATAAACATCCTGAATGGGTGTATAACTTGATAAGGTCTTTATGGGTTGAAACAAGCTCCTAGAGCCTGGTATGAGACACTTTCTACTTTTCTTCTTAAAAATAATTTCACCAGAGGCTCCATTGATAAAACTTTGTTTATTAAGAAGGTGGATCAGCATAGCTACTTGTTCAGATTTATGTTGATGATATCATTTTTGCATCCTCTGATCCCCAGTTGTGTGTATGATTTTACAACATTAATGAAAAAGAGATTTGAAATGAGTGCAATGGGAGAATTACAGTTCTTTCTAGGCTTGCAAATTAAACAAAAGGCTGATGGAACCTTTATTCATCAGTCAAAATATACAAAAGATCTTTTGAATACGTTTGATTTACAAAACTGTAAGCCCTGTTCTACTCCCATGTGCAACACCACACAACTGGATGCTGATCAGAAAGGTAAAGCTGTTGATGAAACACTTTATAGATGTATGATTGGGTCCTTGATGTATTTAACAGCTTCTAGACCAGATATATGTTTGCTACATGTGTTTGTGCTAGATTTCAGGCTGCTCCTAAAGAGTCTCATTTGATTGCAGTCAAGAGAATCTTTAGATATTTGCAAGGTACACAATCTCTGGGTTTATGGTATTGCTATTGGACACTCTTGCAAATTAGTTGCTTTTTTTGCTTTTTCAGATAGTGACTATGCAGGGTGAAGTTAACTAGAAAGTCAACTTCTGGTGGTTGTCAATTCCTAGGCAACTGTTTGATTTCTTGGCAGAGTAAGAAACAAACATCTGTTGCTACATCAACTGCTGAGGCCGAGTACATTGCTGCTGCAAGTTGTACTTCTCAGGTACTCTGGCTTCAGAACCAACTTCTGGATTATGGCATTACAGAGACTAAGACTCCATTATTAATGGATAGTGCTTTAGCTCTGTGTATTGTCAAAATCCAGTCCAGCACTCTAGGACCAAACATATAGAGATCAGACATCATTTCATTTTATTCGGGATTGCTTTGAAAAAGGTCTGATTGATCCTAATTTGTGCCTAGTGCTGATGAGCTTGTAGATATTTTTACTAAGCCTTTGGATAGTTCTACTTTCCAAAACCTTGTGTTAAGGCTTGGTATGCTGCAGCTAGAATAAGTGACAACTACTGATGATTTCAGTAATAATTACTGGTGATCATCGGTAACCATGTCACATATAAGTACTGATGAGTCCTTTCACCTTCAGTAGTTTTTATAACTACTGACGGCTAAATGCCTCACATACTGAAGTACTTTATCTGTTTCAAACTACTGATGTAGTTACAACTACTGATGTATTACAACTACTGAAATAGTACAAACAGATAAGTACTGACGTCCTATGAAACACCTGAAAAGCAGATGCAAAGTCTGATGAGTAAGTGTTGAGGACAGTATGAAACAGCTGAAAGGCTATGAATTGACGAAAACTACTGAAAGAACTTTCTCTTCAGTTGTTTCTACAACTGCTGTTTCATTCTAAACAACTGAAGCAAACCATGTCTTCAGTGTTTTTATACTACTGATGACTAACACCAAGTCTTCAGCTCTTTACAACAACTGATGACAAAACCACTGTCTTCAGTAGTTTCACAACTACTAATGACAAACACCAAGTCCTCAGTTGTTCATCATCTGAAGTCAAAACCATGACTTTCAGTAGTTTTCTAACTACTGATGTCTAAAACCACGACTTCAGCTGTTTCAACGTCTGAAAGGGTAATACCATGTCAACAGTCGTTTAAAACTACTGATGACTAACACCAAATCCTTCAGTCGTTTTCTAACCCGTACCCTATAAATATCCCTGCCTAATCCTTCAGAGCTTCATCTTCTTCAAACCTAACGTTCATTTCTCCAAAACTTCTCTCTCCTAAATGGTGTCCATGCAACTCAAACCGCGACACAACTGTGTAGCTTACCTCACCAAATCGCCATTCTGGGCTAAGTTCGATAATGCTATTGATCTTATGGTCCAGTCACCCTACAAAACGGCCTTTCTTCTCAATCCAATCCTTCATGCCGAATCCCTTAACCAGTTTTGGATGAACGTCACCCTCACCACTGGGAGAACAACAACAGCGTCTCTCCGGTCGGTCGTCAACAACCACGAAGTGGTCACACACTCACTCCCGAATACTTCGTCAAATCCTACACCTGGATGATGCCACTTCTCCTGCTAGATATCCAAAGGGCACAACTGATTTATCCTTTGCCCACCATGGATATCAGGGAAACCTTAGTGCCTCCACCATACTGAAGAAACATTTCCATGACGCTGAACGTCTAATCTTTCACATGGTAAATGTCTGTTTGGCTCCTAAGACTTCGTCTTGGGATCAAATTCTACAAAGTGGCAGCAGGTAATGTATTCCATTCTTGAGCAACAGCCTTTAAATTTTTCAGAACTAATATTTTCAGAGCTCAAGGATATGGCTCAAAAACAAACTACTAACCGTTGATATTATATCCGCGGTTCATAATGGCCATAATTACTAACCAGCTTCAAGCTGAGGGACTTGTTGGCCTGGGAGTCCCTGCTATGGCTCTTTTGCCTGAAGTATACTCCCGGCACAACTCTGACCACTCACTCAAAATGGCTGCCAAGCTGCGCAAACCCACGCAGCTGGAACCCCCAGCCACCACCTCCAAATCAAAAGTCCCCACCAAACCCACCAAAAAGAAAACCAAAAGGCTACTCAGGGATATGAGTCCCCTGAGGATGCCCCTGCAACACAAACGCAGGCTATATCCACTGGTTATAACCCCCTAGTGGATATAAGGACTCTTCCAGCCATAGCTCAGGATTCCTCTCAAAAGGAGCCTGCAGCAACACACAAGGGTACCCACACATCTGGGATCTTCCTCACTTGAGGAGATTGCCATTGAGAGCACCTCCTCCCCAGGTGCAGACTGCTTCTACCCCTTCTCCCCATGCAACCGCCCCCCAAAGTCCTACATTGCTTGTTGCACAAGTGCTGACTCAATTGCACTCCTCACCCCCTCCTCAAATACCAATTACTACTGGGAACACCTCTACCATTGAGGGGGAGGACCAAAGTGCGGCTGAGAACCCACATCATAGGGGTTACAATGTTCCTTCTCCTAGTGTAGCAATGGAGATTGGAACTTCTGGTGAGGCTGCCACTTCTCCTGTGTCAACATATGATCAGGTTTAGTTGGTACCATTACTAAGACCTTACTAGAGGCAACTGCTGATGACGGACATAGTCCTGAGGCAGGAAGTCCCCAGTTCCAAGACAAAGGGGCACATGCTACAACTGAGCTACACTCAGTGCATGTTCATCCTGATCCTATCAGGAGTCAGGTGATTCAGTATCTACTGATGATGACCTGGGCTTCTTTTACGATGTAATCGCCCAAAACACCATCCTGGAGGAGGAGGTGAGCAGACTCAAAGAGCTGCTTGCCAAAACTTCTAAGGACCAAAGACCATCTGCCTCCACCAACCCACAGATGGCACCTTCATCTGAAGGTCTCCCAAACACTGCCACTCCCAACAACTAAGCCACCTGCCTCTGCTTCTGGCACTATTTCTCAGGAACAGAACTCTCCTGAGCAAATAGTTGTTGTCCTTCAAAATTCCCTCCCTCTCATCACACCCATAATCACTGACATCGTGATTAAAGCCATTGATGAGAGGCTTTCCTCAGTTATACACCCTTTGATAGAGGAGGTTGTGGGCAACACCTTTCTAGCAATCAACCCCTTGCAACCAATGCAACCAAAAAGGGGGAGATTAAGTCAGTGAAAGGAAAAAGAAAGAGGAGTACAGAGGAAAAAGAAACAGAAGGGAGAGTTGTGGAAAAGGAGTTGGAGGTGAATGTGGAGACTGATAAGGATTGGAAAAAGAAAAGCAACAAGAACTGATCACTTACAAAAAAAGAAAAGTGCTGATGATCAACCTACTGCTGAAGAAAAATCCTTGGAAGAGCTGGTAAAAGATGCAGATAACACACACAGCCGATCCATGGATAAAATCATTGAGCAACTCTTCAAGCAAGTTTTGATACAGCCACATTAGATAGTGAGATCAGGAAGTTGGAAGTGGAGGAGATTCAAACCAGATAGGTTGGGTATGATGTACTGGAAAAGGAAAGATTGGAGATCACGATTCGTTTCATTGCCAAATACTTAGGAAGATCTTTGATGGAGATTCGTGCATGGACCAGAGACAGTATTCTGGCTATAGCCACCAGAATCTGTCTGTCTGAGCAATTCCATAAGGGGATTATCATTGAAGCCCTTGATGAGGCTGGGGCTGGAAAAAGGTTTGAAATGGCAAGACTTACAAAAGCTAAACTCACAACCAAAATGCAGAACAACCTTCCCTTTCACCCACTCAAAAGCAGCCTACCCCTCAAATCTCCAAACCAATCTCAAAGCCCAAATCCAAACTTCCTCAACCTTCAAAACCAACTCCCTTACCATCTAAACCAACAGCCGATGATGCACCTAAGAAGAAGAAGAGAAGGGTGTTGAGGCTAGAAGAAGAAGAAGAAGAGGATGATGTGGAAGAAGATAGGTGCCTCTGTCTGCAGTTCTAACATTGGCGAAAGCCAAACCCATGCCCATCACTCCCACCTCACAGATGGATGCTGTGAGAGTAAAGATTGAAGAAGAGCAGCAGCAAAAGCTTCATGATGATGAAATGCTGAAAAGCATTGACAAAACTTATGCTGCTTCGTCATCAATCATTAGTATGAAGAAAGAAGCTCTGAGGTTGTACACTCTCGCCAACACATTTCAATATCAGAAGGAAAAGGTGAGAGTATGGCCTGATCCTAGGGTGGCTCACAGGATTGTAAAGAAAGATATTCCTTCGAGATACAAGGGCCAAGTCAAAAGGATGTAGATGAAGAGATCACAGTGGCCCTTGTAGTATCACCCTGGGAGATTGTCGAAGACTTCAAGAAGGCCTATGAGACTAAACAACCACCCCAAAAGATGTTAGAGAACAGAATTATTAAAAAGGGGTTAGTCTACAAGAGGCTTGAGAACTTCAAACAAAATGAGCTCAGTCTGTTACTTGAAGGGACTCATCCTGATGAGTTTGCATACAGATAGATTACAACAGTTGAGCTCAAAAATGGCAAACAGGCCAAGTACATCTCAGAGCTGTATGGGCGAGAAGGGTTGTTTGATGGTGAAGCCGAGAACCTGACCATGGAAGAACAAATCATGTTTCTCAGGCATACACCAGAGAATCGTACAGGCTTATACACGGGAAGTAGATCTCATGAATGGGATAACAACTCTGTGTCCAGTTCCCCAAAACAGAGTTCCCATTCATATCTTGCCAAACAAATATCTGAGATTCTTCCCAGGCCGGAGCTTATATGGGTCATCTTCTCTACTGATCAAGAAGGAAAAAGACCAACCTTTTTGCCAACAATAAGTGGGAAAATAAATAAATTAGAGGTTTTGGCTGCATTGGTTCAGGGGGAGTTTGTTGGACCAAAAGAACCAATAAGCCAAGATCAGAAAACCTCTAAGTCCCACATGATATCACAACAACTGCTGAAGGCTTCATCAGCAGTTCGACAAGTGCTGAAAACTCAACAGCTAAGATCAAGTGCTGAAGACTTTAACAGCTAAAGACTAAAGTGCTGAAGTTCAACAGCTGAAGAACACAAGTGCTGAATCTGAACAGCTGAAGAACACAAGTGCTGAAGCTGAACAGCTGAAGAACACAAGTGCTGAAGCTGAAGACCAAAGTACTGAAGTACAACAGCTGAAGAGTTTACAAGTGCTGAAGATCAACAACTGATGTACAAAGTCTGAAGACAAAGACTGAAGACATCAGCTGATGATATCTACTGAAGTCATCAGCTGATGAAACGTCTGAAGTTCAAGTCTGAAGATCAAGTACTGAAGTTTCAGTAGTTTGTCACAACAGCTGAAGAGTACTTCTTCAGTAGTTGTGATATCAGTAGTTTTATGTTTTTACTTTCAGTAGTTTTGTAAAATGACTGAAGAGCTTGTTCTTCAGTCGTTGTAGTTTCAGTAGTTTTATGTTTTTCAGTAGTTATAATAACTGATAACACTTAGTATTTTTTTTGTAAGGAGATGTCAGTTGTTTTGACATCTTCAGTAGTTGTGTTTCAGTTGGAATAATTCTGTTTGATGTCACTATCAAGTGACATCAGCAGACGTCACATTCTTATATAAGAGGTGTCGACCTAATTGTAATTGTGACATTCCGTTACCACGAAAGTGAATATTGAATGAAATATATTTGCAGAATTCTCTCTCTATAACCGTCTTTGTTCTTCATTGAATATCGTTTCGTTCTTGTGAATTGGCTAATTCCGTGTTAGAATTCCGCTGCTATACTCTCTAATCAATCAAATGTAGATCACTGATCCTAACACCACCTTCAGCCTTCCAGATATAGGATCAACTTTAGACTTAAGAATGAACCTCTTAGGTTGTTGAGGTCTAAAGTTTACCCATCTGGTGTGATATTCTTTCTTAAATACTGTCTCAAACCATCCTGACATCTTTCTTGGGTTAGCATACACAAGATCTAAGCATGCCAGTCGATTAAGCTCAAAACCACGAAGAGTCTTCAGATCATGTGGATATCTAAAGTACTCAATCCATTTCTCCCTTTTAACAGCATAGACTTCCAAGTCTTCAAAATATGCCCATGCGATAATCTTGCCTGACGCTTTCTGATGTCTCTTGACTTTGTAAAGTTTGGTGTAGGCATTCAGCTTTGGAGGTGCGTATTGGGCTTTTATTTCAGCAAAACAAGCTACCATTCAGCTTTCTTTAAGTCAACATTTTCATCTGAAGCTTGGGCTTTACTTTCATCTTTCTCTTTTCCTTTCTTTATCTCCTCCAGCTTATCAAAAGTTTACTTTAATCTTTCTCTTTTTCTTCTTTATCTCCTCCAGCTTATCAAAAGTTTACTTTAATCTTTCTCTTTTTCTTTCTTCATGTCCTCCATCTTATCAAAAGTATCACTGCCAAAAGTTTCACCCAAGTTGGGGACAAGGTTGCTCTCAGGGTTAGTGTACTCAGTTAGTGGTCAGCTGTGATATCTTCAATCTCTATTTCATCCACATCTTGTAGCTCCTCATCACTTAAGACATCAACTTCCAGAACATCTTTAACAATATCATCTGGATTTTATCTGAACATATCAGCAAGCTTCTCATATGTTAGATCATGGATGATCTCTCCTTCTTCAGGAGTATAGCTCACAGACCTTCTTACAATCCCTTGCAAATCAAGAATCATAGTGAGCTTAGTCTTGACTTGCTGGAGGGGAATAACATCATAGTCCTTAGGCTGTTAAGCATCACTCTTTCCCTGTTCCTGAGTTTCTTCAGCTCAAGCTGTAGACGACGAGGCTCTTTTTGAGTGCCTCTCCTGTGCAGCTTGACTTGAGGTTGATGCAGATGCATCACCTTCTTGATCATCCTCATTTTCATCATCATCTCTTTTATTTTTACCACTACCTCCAACTTCCTCATCATCATCTTCTTCTGATTCATCATTAGAAGTCTCATCATCATCATCTCCTTTATCATCACTATTACCTTTAATCTTTAGGGGCTCACCCTTTATCCCCTTCAACTTTAGCATAATCTTTTTGTTCTTCTTCTCCAATCCTTCAATCCATTTTATAGAAGCCATCACCAGATCATTCTAACTCTTCATTGCATGGTGAGCTCGACCTATTGCTCTCTCGTAAACAGCGTTCTTCTCAGTGGGCTGAGCTATCTGCTTCGCTTGGGCGGTATTGACTGCCATCAGCTGGTTCATCTGATTAGCTCTTAGATCATCTGTCATTAGAAGCTTTAGGACCAGTCAGTTGAGGCTCGCCAGCTGTTCCTCTAACCCGACAGTGGGTAGAGTAGAGCCAGGTGTAAGTGGGAATTGAGTGGATGTTCCGGCTTGGTGAGTAGTGGGTGTAGTGGTGGAGTTATGTTAGGTATTGTGGGTGAGGTGGATGTAAGTGTATGAGTGATGGTGGGAGTATCGGTGGCAGTGGAGGTGGTAGTGGGTTTGGTGGTGGTGGTGGCAGTGGTAGTGGTGGTGGCTGTGGTAGTGGTGGTTGTGGTGGTGGAAGAAGTGATCAGGGTGATCCTCTATCTCTTACTCTTTTTGCCATGCGGATGGGCCATCCTCTTCTTCTGCGACCCCTTGGTGATAGGGGCTCCCCTTGAGCTTTGTCCTCACCTAGATCTAAGATTCACCTCAAATCATCTTTAGTAATCTCAATCTCTTGTCCGAAGATGGAGCTCCGAATACAGTGGGGCTCAATTGACCTGTCAACCACGGCACTTTCCCAGAAAGCCTGTTGTATGGATCTATAAGGTGTGCATGGGATAGAGATGGCCTTGAAGATCCTCGATCTGCGCAAAAATGCAATAATTCGATGAACTCGGAAGCGTTCCGGGATGTAGCATCAAGATGAGCACAAATGTTGTGCTTGGTGCTCATAGTCCATCTATCAGCCATATTGCTAGAACACAAGAAACATATATATTAGATTATTTGTAAGAGATAACAATTGAATTTTGGCTGACTTTGATCAACTGGTTCAATAGTGCGATTGAACCATAAGACTGAGTTTAGTCGTATGATTGAGTTCAGTCGTACGATTGAGCCTGCGACTGAGCTTAGTCGTATGCTATGCCATGCGGTTGAGTCAGTCGTGCGACTGGACCCATATGATGATTCATTCGTGCGATTGAATCTTGCGCCTGGCTCAATCGTGCGACTGAAGTTCATCAACATGTCCATTCGCATCTTTCACTGTTGAACACCACAGATTTGAATCTTTGTCAAAACATGACATGACACTTCGTGTTTAGATTCATTAGGACCACAAAGACTCGAAATAGCACTTATTTTCATTTAAATCAACATTAATGTCCATTTAAGTGATCTATTTTAAGAGTTTAGTCCCGGTTATATATCTTAACATTTGTGGTCATTTAGGGTTCGATTAAACAATTCATTAGAGCCAATTTCGTTTGCAAAGTACCTGTAGATGAGTAGGAAATCAATTAGTATCACTATCAAAGGGTAATCACAATAATCGGAATTTTGGCAGAGTATTTGTGTATGAGCGGTTTTTTAGATTTTTGAAGGGTGGTAAAGAATATGACCGACTAACCCCCTTATTTATACTATTTTGAGTTTCGGTCGTGTGACTGGACCCTTACGCATGATTCATTTGTGCGATTGGGCTTCAGTCATGCGAATGGCTCAGACTCTTTCATCTAGTTGTACGATTGGTTCATTCTTATGATACAATCGCATGATTGTCCCATACTCATGGTCCAATCGTGTGATTGGCTCATACGTATGGTTCAATCGTGCGATTGGCTCATACTTATATTTCAATCGTGTGATTGGCTCATACTTATGAGTTTGACCTCATACATTTCCATACACTCAAAATCTAACTTTTATTATATAACATTATGACCAATGATCATCTCAGACATGACCCTTTTAATTTAGAGCTGATTGGTCACCTCAGACGTGACCTTTTTAATTTGTGATTCACAGAGTTCATCTAGTTATATAGTTTGACATTTACACAAAGCAGAAAACAAAAACAGATAAACAACTTTAATAAAACCAAAAGAAGACATATTTTTGTGTTTTTGGTTTGAGGTGGATTGAAACCTTTTAGACATCATCTAACTGATTTTTCCTACTGAGTAGAACAGCTTCATTTAATTTTCTCATCTCTGGAAAGATTCATATGGAATCATACAGGTATATCATAATCATTTGGGACCCTTTTATAACTACTTTGATACTAGATTCTTATTTGTCTGAGAGTCAATATCACTTTGAAGAAATCATACTAGAGCTATAAGATGCACACAGTGATTTTGACCGTCGAGAGTTGCAGCCACGATGATTGTCAGTATATTTGTCCACTGAAATCCATACACAGATTTTTGACTCACATTGGTCATGAGTTAGGTTACACTATTTCAATAAGCATTGTGGATCCCACACTTATACGGTAATCAACATTCCTCAGGAGATTTTGAGCGGTCTACGGGTATTTGACAAGAAGAAACTATTCTAAGAGCTTTCAAAGAGATGCCAAGCCTCAAGTCAGTGCCATCGCACAATGGAGACGCGCAAACAACAATGAATTCTAGAAAATTTAGGTTATGCTTATCATCAGGTCAGTGCCATCGCATAGCAGAGAGGCACACAACCTATCTTCTTGTTAGAGCACTTTTTCTTTTGCACATAACGCACCAATAACATTTGTCATTAGCTTGATTGGGCTTAGCATTTTTTCTTGTGCCTTGCTCATTTTTATAGTCATCCGCACACATTTGTGGCGTTTATCTTGCTCGTCACCCCTTATTGGAAATGCGTTGATTGTATTAACCAAGGATAAGATAAGAGACCATAACAAGTTGAACATATTAGTTTGAATTTGATTCACCAATAAAGTGTACTTGTCTATGTGTTGAATCTACCGTCACATCAAATAATGAACTAGAAACCCCTAGGTCTACTTTCTCTATGTTACCTCAGTAGCATACCAGTGTACTATCATTTTCCCTTAATTTTGCATAGACTTCTCAGGCTTGTAATTTGAATATAGCATTTTGAACATTTAAATCCTTTTGATGTCCCAAACATTTTGTTCCTTGTGTACTATCATTTTCCATAAATTTTGAATCAAAATCACATATTGGATTTCTTTGCTTTCAGCTTATCTGCCATCCCCCCATTTTTTTAAGTATTTAAAAACTGAATACTCAACTATTCTCCCCCTAAAATTCTAAAAGAGAAAATATTTTTATGTTTTTGGATTTTTAAAAGACAAGAAAATAAAATAAGAAATAAATAATAAATAATAAAATAAGAAAAAAACTTGTCAGAGTAAGAACTCTATTCTTCTTGAATCACATCACTTTTCTTTTTCACGCCATAACCTCTAAAAGATATAAAAACCGAGGTTTGTCAAACGCCTTGTGTAGAGGTCGGCTCGTTGAAAATCCGTATTAATTTTAAAAACATCGATTAATTTCTTTTCAAAACAGTCATGTATAAAGTGGTATTTAATACTGATGTGTTTAGTTTTTGAATGTTGGATCGGACTTTTAGTGATAGCAATTGCAGCAAAATTATCAACAAAGATAGGGGTGTTAGAAAATTTCAGACCGTAGTCTTGCATTTGTTATTGAATCCAATTGATTTGGGAGCAGCAGGTTGCAGCAGCAACATATTCAGCTTCACATGTTGATAGAGCAATAGATGTCTGCTTCTTACACTTCTAGGTGACTAACCGTCTTCCAAAGAACTGACATCCCGCTGATGTTGACTTCTAATTCATCTTGCAACCGCCATAATTCGAGTCACTATACGATGTAAGCTCAAAGTCATCATCATGAGGATACCACAACCCGAGTGTTGGAGTACCCTTCAGATAACGAAAGATCCTTTTGACCTCAATTAGATGATTTACTTTCGGTTTAGCCTGATATCTGGAATAGAGACACGTGGCATACATAATATCAGGACGAGAGGCTGTGAGGTACATTATAGATCCGATCATTCCTCTATACATAGTGGCATCTACCTGATCACCATATTCGTCGGGTGCCACATCATGATTCGTGGCAAGTGGAGTCCGAGCAACCGTTGTATTTGCCATGTCGAATCGACTAAGGATATCTCCTACATATTTGGACTGATGCAGGAAAATTCCATTTGGTGTCTGATTCACCTGTAACCCAAGAAAGAACTTCATCTCTCCCATAGCACTTATCTCGAACTCAACTTTCATCACAGATTCAAATTCCTTACACAAAGCTTCATTTTTGGAGCCCAAGATGATGACATCCACATATATATGTACTTGTAGTAAATCATCATCTTTCTATTTGATGAACAATATGCAGTCAATAACTCCTCTACGAAAACCATGTTTCAGCAGATGAGTAGAGAGTTTCTCTTACCAGGCTCGTGGAGCTTGATGAAGTCTGTAAAGAGCCTTGTCAAGTTTATAAACTCTATCCAATGATAAGGATCCTCAAATCCTTCGGGTTGACTAATGTACACCGTTTCAAGAATTTCACCATGAAGAAAGGCATTTTTAACATTGTAACACCCGGTTATTTATAAAAGACAAAGAAAGAAGAATACAGTGAAGAAAAAAAAGAAAAGATATTTTACCCAAGTTGAAGGGTAAAAGTGTCTAAAAGGAAAATAAGTTTAAAAGTTGGTGATAAAGGTGGTATGGCCGCCCTTGACCCTACACACACTCAACATTTGGATGTTTTAAAGAGAGAAAGTGCAGAATACGGGTTTGAGATGTTCTTAACAGGTTTCATCCACTGTTGGATGCTTATGTATGTTATGTGTGTCCGGTTGGGTGTGTTTGGTGGGTTTTAGGTGTTTGAGCTCAATTTGCAAACATGTTTGAAGAAGTCTTACCCAAAGAGCTGCAAAGATAAGTTCTAGAACCCCTCTTTTACATGTTTTAACTGATTTTGAGCTGGAAATGCATGTACGAATATTTTTATAAAGTTAGGTTTTATACCCGTATGTGTGTATGTGTGTATGATTTGGGTGGGGTGTGTATTTGGGCTATGTTTGCATTTTATGATGTTATGGTTGTGTTTCTATGACTTCAAATGTAAGATTTGAGCTTAGAGCATGATAGGTGAGGTTTAGGGACTGAAATCTGATGTTTAGGTGCGAATGGGGCTGCTCATGCGCCTAAGTTTTAGAATAACTACTTAAGTGTTCGAAATGCGGATGACCCTCTTGAGTCTAACTCATCCGCATTTGCTACTGCCGATGAGCAAGTGCAAAATGAGGATGAAAGTTGTACGACTGGAAGTTAATGCGGATGAACAAGTTCATGCAGATGAACAAGTTAATGCAAATGAACAAGTTCATGCCGATGAACAAGTTAATGCGGATGAACATGCTAATACGGAAGACCAGAAGTAATGCGGACAAGTTCTACTATTACGCATTGGCAAATGTGGAAGAGTGGAAGAAATGCGGATGAACATAAGAAATGCGGATGAACATAAGAAATGCAGAGGAACATAAGAAATGCGGATGAACATATGAAATGCAGATGAACATAAGAAATGCAGATGAACATAAGAAATGCAGACGAAAATAAGAAATGTGGACGAACAAAAGAAATGCGGACGAACAAAAGAAATGCGGACGAACAAAATAAATGGGGATGAACAAAAGAAATGCGGATGAACAAAAGAAATGCGGATGAAGACTTAGTTTATTTTCTAAATTTCGAGGAAAAGTGCATATGTAGGAATTGACTTGGGAGGTTCCCGGGGGTTCATGTAAGTTTACTTTTGAGGTCATAGATGATGTGATAGGCATTGTATGGTGATGATGATGTTATGTATGATGTTATGTATGATTTTATGCATGATGGTATGCATGATGTATATGCATGCTGATATGTATGCTGATTTGCCTTATTATGTTAATATTCCTATTATGTATGTTAATCTTCTCGTGGCTTTACGTTGAATGTTAATGAATGAATGAAAATTATTATGTAACGTAAAGTGGAAGATAATGAAAAGAGGAACATAATGATAGAGTGCATGCATTAGTAAAAGAGAAAGTATAGAAAGGCTTTCAAGCAATATGTATAGAGGTGCACGACTCTAAAATGTTGTAAGCTCAACTGCGTTTGGTTTAGCTAACCCTTAAGGATACATGCAGGGGTTCCAGTCTTTGTGATTGACCAACGATTTGGTACATGGTTTATAGTGATTACTCACCTTGGTGCTGGTGTCAGGCTATGTGCAGTATGGAAGTCATTTGTGATCTTCAGCCCAGTACCCGAGTTATGCATAACGTTGGGGGTGTAGTATACAGTGGTTTATAGTGATTACTTACCTCGGTGTTGATGCCAGGCTATGTGAAGTATGGAATTCATTTATGATCTTCGGCCCAATACCCGAATTATGCATAATCTTGGAGGTGTAGTATACAGTTGGGATCTTTGTCGCTTATCCCGGTGCTTGTGCCAGGCTATGTGCGGTATGGAAGTCAATTATCAACTTCGACCCAGTACCCCATTTGTTTGGGGTATAGCTGATGACACGGATTCGGATAGTGATAAAGAAAGAAATTAATAGAGAAAGAAAGAGTTATAGAAATAAAGTAATAAACAGTAAAGGAAGATAATAATGATATTACCTATGTGTACGTATTATGTGTGACCACATACAAATGTAAAGAATGGTTTTAAACGAAAGTAAAGTATGTTTTATTTGAAAACTAGAACTCATTGAGCAACACTGACTTCTTATGCATTTTCCCGTTGGCAGATAAAGTTGCTGAGGATGGCACGGGGCGGCTACTTGGCTTTTTTGGATGGCATTATTTTGTTTAATGTTTTTGCATTGTAATGCAAACAAATGAAATTGTGTAACGAATGTTGTATTATTTTGCAAAAACATTTTTAATGAAAATATTGTTTTTAATGTTTCCACTGCAATGTTTATTTGTAGTTAATGTAATTATATGTTTTATGAGCGATGATTGGCCAGCTGTAAGTGTCTCGGGAACGAGGCCTTACAAGTTGGTATCAGAGCCAAAGTTTAAGTGAAATAGGTAAATTTTCAAAACCTTAACTCAAACTGAAAATTGTACGGAAAGGGAAGGGATGCCAGTGCGAGTAGCTGTGTGCCATCAGGTATTTTCTTAATGTTAACCGGTATTACATGCGCATGTGATGTGGTTTATGTGCCTTTAGTAGATTTAGATACTGATGTAGTCAGGATAGGTAGTGTTTGGGGTATGAAGAGTAAAGTAAGTGGCTAATCATAACTGGCTACTATAATTATGGACTTAATATACTTGACATAAACTAATTGTTCCCTTGAATGACTGTATTGGTGTTTGAATCTTATAGTGTGTGTTGAGGATGGCCGGTGGTAGATCTCCGAAGGTTTTGTCAGGTCAATGTTGTGGTGGATGTGGTGCTGGACCGCGTGACACGAGAAGCATGGCTAGGGCTATAGAAATGGCACTCGAAAAGCCCGAGATCCATCACCCGGAAGGCGGTGATGATAGTGCTAACTAGAGGACCTCATTGAAAGAGGTTGTTGTCGAGGGAGTTCAACAGGTCATGAAGACGATTCTACCATTTATGGTGTCTGAGGTAATTACGGCGGTGAAGGAGATGACCACAATTAAAGTGGACAAGAAGAGTAGCGGCGACAAGAATTGAAATGAAAAATGGGTTGAACGTGGGGGTTACACTCCAAACAACAAGGTTGCCAGGACGGATGACCGGCATGTTGCTTCGTTCGGTGCGGAGACGAGGAAGTGTGGTAAGTGTGCTAAAGGGCATAAAGGAGAATGTAGGCGGGGATCAAACCTCTACTTCAAATGTGTGAGGCCCGACCATCTGGCAAGAGATTGTGGAGTGGTAAAGTGTTATAACTACAATGGAAGGAGTCAGATGAGCAGGGATTGCAAGAAGCCAAAGGCTGAAGGATTAGGAGTGAAGAAGGCTGGAGAAGAAGGGCAGAGGGCGAGTACCAGAGCGTTCACGATGATGCAAGAGGAGACTAGGACGGACCCCGATGTCATGTCAAGTACGTATCTAGTAAAGAAACTCTTGCTTCTGTTTTATTTGATTCTAGTTCTAGTAAAAGTTTTATTTCTGCTGCTTTCTGTGCTAATTTGCCTATTAGTAGTAAGATTATAGATACGCCCTTCGATGTTGTCCTAGGAATGGATTGGTTGGCGGACTACGAGGCGAACATTGTGTGTCACAAGAAGATGATTCGGTTGACAGCACCTGATAGGAGTTTGGTGACGGTCTATGGTGATCGGGTCATGACAATCCCGAAAGTGATTTCGATGGCGGTAGCTGGAAACTGCATGAGGCGAGGATGTAGTGCCAATTTAGCCTACGTGAAGGATGTGGATACGCCAACACCATAACTGTCTGATGTACCCGTTGTGTGTGACTTTCCAGATGTATTTTTTGAAGACTTACCAGGAGTGCCACCTAACCGCGAGATCGAGTTCTAGATTGACTTGATACCGAGTGCCCACCTGTTGTTAAGGCGCTATATCGGTTTACTACAAATGAGATGAAGGAATTGCTGAGCAACTACAGGAGTTGCTTGATAAGGGGTTCATTAGACCAAGTATCTCTCCTTGGGGTGCTCCGGTCTTATTGTGAAGAAGAAGGACGGTAGTATGAGTATGCGTATCGACTACCGTGAGCTGAATAAGTTGACAATGAATAATCGGTACCTCTTACCGAGAATTGATGACCTATTTGATCAGCTTCAGGGTGCCAGTTGGTTCTCAAGGATAGACCTTCGATCTAGCTGCCATCAGTTGAAAGTGAAGGAGCAGGATATCCCTAAAACAGCTTCTCGCACACATTATGGACACTACGAGTTCCTCATTATGTCATTTAGTTTGACCAACGCATGAATTGCTTCTATGGACTTGATGAATCAAGTGTGTCAGCCGATATTGGATAAATCAGTGATTTTGTTTATCGATGATATTCTGATTTATTCGAAGAGCGAGGAAGAGCATGCCAAGCACATTCGGGAGGTGTGGAGACGTTGTGACGGGAGAAGTTGTATGCTAAATTCTCCACGTGCGCATTCTGGTTGTGCGAGGTTTAGTTTTTAGGTCATGTGATAAATCTCAAGGGGATAATGGTGGATCCGACAAAGGTGGAGGCGGTGATGCAATGGAAGTCACCAAAGACGCCATCCAAGATTCATAGTTTCTTGGGTTTGGCAGGCTACTACAGAAGATTCATTCAAGACTTCTCTAAGATAGCTTCTCCGTTGACTAGGTTGACCCGTAAGGATGTAAAGTTTGTATAGGGTCAAGCTCAAGTGAAGGTGGAGCATCGGAAGCCGTATGGAAAATCAAACCTTTGGACATACCTGAGTGGAAGTAGGAGCACATCACCATGGACTTTATAACGAAGCTGCCGTGTACCGCGCGAGGGTATGATGCCATATGGGTGATAGTCGATCGTTTGACAAAGAGTGCTCACTTCTTACCGATTCGAGAGACATATTCATCCGAAAGGTTGGCGGATCTTTTCATTAAAAAGATCGTAACTCATCATGGTGTGTCGGTGTCTATTATGTCAGATCGTGACACCCGGTTTACATCTAAATTTGGAAGAAATTCCATGACGCGATGGGGACGAGGTTACATATTAGTATGGCTTATCATCCTCAGAAGGATGGTCAGTCGGAAAGGACGGCTCAGATGCTGGACGATATGCTTTGAGCGTGTGTCATCGATTTGGGGGAAGTTGCGATGACCACTTGTCGTTAGCTGAGTTCTCATGTAACAACAGTTATCATGCCAGTATCGGTATGCCTCCTTATGAGATGCTATACGGTAAGAGATGCAGAACACCCGTGTGTTGGGGTGATATCGGCCATAAAGAGTTAGGGAGCGTTGAAGTGGTCGAGGCTACGACTGAGAAACTAGATAGGATCAAATCCTTCATAAAGGCAGCCAAAGATAGACAGAAGTCATATTCTGATAAGCGACGTAGAGCGATTGAGTTCCAGGTGGGTGATAGAGTCATGTTGAAAGTCTCACCTTGGAAGTGTATCATTCGGTTCAGAAAGCGGGGAAAATTGAGCCCAAGATACATAGGGCCTTTTCGAATCATTGCTCGAGTAGGAGAGGTGGCCTATAGATTGGAGTTAAATAGATGAGTTAAGTGGAATCCACCCGACATTCCATGTATCTCATCTGAGAAAATGCTTAGTAGACGAAGATATGGTCGTACCACCGGAGGATATCGAGGTAGATGAACGGCTCATTTATGTGGAGCAACCACTGGCGATCATTGACCGTAAAGAGAAGAGATTGAGGAATAAAGTAGTTCCTCTTGTGCGTGTACAATGGAAGCACAGGAAGAGATCTGAGTCTATGTGGGAGACAAAGGAAGAGATGAGACAGCATTACCCATGATTGTTTGAGGAATAACAGGTTTCGGGGACGAAACCTAAATAAGTGGGTGGACTTGTAACACCCGGTTATTTATAAAAGACAAAGAAAGAAGAATAAAGTGAAGAAAAAGAAAGAAAATATATTTTACCCAAGTTGAAGGGTAAAAAGTGTCCAAAAGGACAAAAAGTTTAAAAGTTGGTGAAAAGGTGGTATGGCCGCCCTTGAGCCTACACATACACACTCAACATTCGGATGTTTTAGAGAGAGAAAGTGCGAAATTCGGATTTTGAAGAAGAGAAAGAGTAGAAGATCGAATTCAAGGTAAGAATTCATGTGTTTAAGATGTTCTTAACTGGTTTCATCCTCGGTTGGGTGCTTATGTATGTTGTGTGTGTTCGCTTGTGTATGTTTGGTGGGTTTTAGGTGTTTGAGCTCAATTTGCAAATGGGTTTGAAGAAGTCTTACCCAAAGAGCTGCAAAGGTGAGTTCTAGAACCTCTCTTTTACATGTTTAACTGATTTTGGGGCTGGAAATGCATGTACGGATATTTTTATAAAGTTGGGTTTTATACCCGTATGTGTGTATGTGTGTATGAATCGGGTGGGGTGTCAATTTGGGCTATGTTTGTATTTTATGATGTTATGGTTGTGTTTCTATGGCTTAGAATGTAAGATTTAAGCTTAGAGCATGATAGGTGAGGTTTAGGGACTGAAATCTGATGTTTAGGTGCGAATGGGGCTGCTTATGCACCCAAATAGGGCTCATGCGCCTAAGTTTTAGAATAACTGCTTAAGTGTTTGAAATGCGGATGACCCTCTGAGTCTAACTCATCCGTATTTGCTAATGCGGATGAGCAAGAGGATATGCAGATGAAAGTTGTGCGACTGGAAGTTAATGCAGATGAACAAGTTAATGCGGATGAACAAGTTAATGCGGATGAACAAGTTAATGCGGATGAACAAGTTCATGCGGATGAACAAGTTAATGCGGATGAACATGCTAATGCGGAAGATCAGAAGTAATGCGGACAAGTTTTGCTTTTACGCATTAGCAAATGAGAAAGAGTGGTATGAACATAA
Organism: Flaveria trinervia; assembly: GCA_025506515.1. Lineage (NCBI taxonomy): Eukaryota > Viridiplantae > Streptophyta > Magnoliopsida > Asterales > Asteraceae > Flaveria > Flaveria trinervia. The sequence goes on along the minus strand of CM046442.1, from coordinate 68,391,755 downwards.
GAAATGAGGATGAACATAAGAAATGCGGATGAACATAAGAAATGCGGACGAACATAAGAAATGCGGACAACATAAGAATGTGGACGAACAAAAGAAATACGGATGAACAATAGAAATGCGGATGAACAAAAGCAATGCGGATGAACAAAAGCAATGCGGATGAACAAAAGAAATGCGGATGAACAAAAGAACTGTGGATGAACAAAAGAAATATGGATGAAGACTTAGTTTATTTTCTGAATTTCAGGGAAAAGTGCATATGTAGGCTTTGACTTGGGAGGTTCCCGGGGGTTCAAGTAAGTTAACTTTTGAGGTCATAGATGATGTGATGGGTATTGTGTGGTGATTATGATGTTATGTATGATGTTATGCATGATAGTATGCGTGATGTATATGCATGCTGATATGCATGATGATTTGCATGATTATGTTAATATTCTTGTTATGTATGTTTATCTTCCCGTGACTTTATGTGGAATGCTAATGAATGAATGAAAAATATTATGTAACGTAAAGTGGAAGATAATGAAAATGAGAACATAATGATAGAGTGCATGCATTAATAAAAAAGAAAGTATAGAAAGGCTTGCAAGCAATATGTAAAGAGGTGCATGACTCTAAAATGTCGTAAGCTCAACTGCGTATGGTTTAGCTAACCCTTAAGGATACACGCAGGGGTTCGAATCTTTGTGACTAACCAATAATTTGGTACATGGTTTATAGTGATTACTCACCTCGGTGCTGGTGTCAGGCTATGTGCCGTATGGAAGTCATTTATGATCTTCGGCCCAGTACCCAAGTTATGCATAATGTTGGGGGTGTAGTATATAGTTGGTTTATAGTGATTACTTACCTCGGTGCTGGTGCTAGGCTATGTGCGGTATGGAAGTCATTTATGATCTTCGGCCTAGTACCCAAATTATGCATAATGTTGGAGGTGTAGTATACAGTTGGGATCTTTGTCGCTTACCCCGGTGCTGGTGCCAGGCTATGTGCGGTATGGAAGTCAATTTTGAACTCCGACCCAGTACCCCATTTGTTTGGGGTATGGCTGATGACACTGATCAGGATAGTGATAAAGAAAGAAATTGATAGAGAAAGAAAGAGTTATAGAAATAAAGTGATGAACAGTAAAGGAAGATAATAATGATATTATCTATGTGTACGTATGATGTGTGACCACATACAAATGTAAAGAACAGTTTTAAATGAAAGTAAAGTATGTTTTATTTTAAAACTATAACTCACTCAGCAACGCTGACTTTTTATGCATTTTCCAGTTGGCAGGTAAAGTTGCTGAGGATGGCACGGGGTGGCTACTTCGCTCTTTTGGATGGCATTCTTTTGTTTAATGTTTTTGCATTGTAAGGCGAACAAATGAAATTGTGTAATGAATGTTGTATATTTTGCAAAAGCATTTTTAATGAAAATGTTGCTTTTAATGTTTCCGCTGCAACGTTTATTTCAAGTTAATGTAATTGTATGTTTTATGAGTGATGATTGGCCAACTATAAGTGTCCTGGGAATAGGGCCTTACACACATCCAATTGATAAACTTTAATCTCCATGTTGGATGCATAGGCTAAGAAAATACGAAATGCTTCCATCCTTGCCACTGGTGCAAACACTTCATTGTAGTCAATGTCTTCTACTTGTCTAAACCCTTGAACGAAAAGTCGAGCCTTGTTTCTGATTATGACTCCTTGGTCATCTCTCTTACACTTAAGAACGCATTTAGTGCCAATCACCTATTGGTCTATCCACAAGAGTACATACTCCTAACTTCTTGAACAGAAGGAGTTATTCTTGCATAACACTAACCCATGCCTCATCGTTTAAGGCTTCACTACATATTTTGGCTCAAATTGAGACATAAAACATCGGTAAGCACCATCGTGAAGATATCCTTTTTCAATGACTGCGGCATAATCAGCTGAGTATAACTGATTTCGTGTCTGAACTCCCGATAGAATATCCCCAATGATATGGTCCAGGAGATGATGCACATTAACTCGAGTTTCGGGAGTGGTGGGAACAACTACCTCATTATCCAGATTTTGAATCCCTGGTTCAGTTTCTGTGGCTATTGGAGTATAAGGTTCAGAAGTGTCAGTGGCATCAAGATCAAATGCTTGTCTACTTTCATTAGTGGGAACCTGTTCCTCCTAGTCTACATTTGCAGTCTCAACTGCTTCATCATCAGAGGAAGAGTCACTTACCTCAAGCTCTCCTCCTAAAGGGCTAGAAGTATCATCTAATGGAGCTGATGATGTCGAGTCTGGTGGAGGAGTGTTCAGACCATCGTACATCATTGTAGCACATAACTCATCATCAGGATCAGAAGGAGGTAGATTGAAGGACTTAGAAAATCCATTATAGTCAAAGAAGAAGGAAGGTCCTTTGCTAGCAGGGGGTGGTGTATCTTTGGTCATCAACATTGCACCACACTTCTACCTGACCTATTGAGTTGTTATAAACTCTCTTGTCTACTATACCATATCCGAGAAAGATACCTTCTTCTTCCTTCTCACAAAACTTCCCGGTCTGAGTTTTCTTTAACAGCATGCACGGGGATCCAAATGGTTCTAGATACTCTAAGTTGGGTTTACGTCGCTAGAGTAATTCATAACATGTTTTTCCATGACATTTGACCACTAAGACTCAATTGAGAGTGTAGCATACATTAGCCACTGCCTCGTTCTAGAATGAATACGGAGTTTAGAGTCGGCTAACATTATCCTGCTGTCTCTATCAAGCTTCGATTCTTTCTTTCAGCAACCCCATTCATCTATGGAATGTAGACAGAAGTAAATTGATGAACAATTCCTTTCTCTCGACAAAATGCCTCCATCCACTGACTCTTGAACTCTGTTACGTTGTCTGATCGAATCTTTCTTACTTTCAGCTTGTGGAGTGATTCCAAAGAAGTTACTAGATGTTTGAATGATTCAAATGTCTCTGAATTGGATTTCAGAAACATCACCCAAGAGAATCTTGAGTAATCATCAGTTACTACAAAGCAATACAGATCTCCAACAATGCTCTTTGTGCTGACTAGGCCAAACAGATCCATGTGTAGAAGCTCGAGAGCAATATCGATAGAATTAACTTTCTTTGCCTTGTGAGACTTCTTGGTCTGTTTCCCTTTCTTACATGCTACGCAAAAATATGGGAGATGGAAATTCTTGACAGTAACTCCATTCACTAAATCATTTTGAACCAGATGATTCATCGTCCTAGGATTAACGTGTCTCATTCTCCTATGCCAGGAGACTGAATCCCTCTCTGTTGCCTTTGACAAGAGGCATTGGACAGTGGACTCATTTGTGGAGGCTTTTGATAGATCCAAGACATATAGATCGTTATATCTTAAAGCTAACATTAGAACTATATCCTCCTTGATAACATAATCCTTCTTCAACATGTAGCACTTCTTGTTGTCAAACACAACTTTGAATCCTTTATTACAGATCTGGGAGACAAAAAGCAAGTTTTTTTGTAGTTGTTTGATCTTGAATAGGATAGACGAATTCCCTGTCATGTGCCTGGATGCCCACTATCAATAATCCAAGTATTAGTGATAGCGTTGTAGCGGACACCCTGCACATTCAAAGAAATTTATTAGTTCAGGTTTGGGACCCAAGCTTTAACTAGTTTGGGTGTCCCAGAGGTATCACACATCATGAACTCAACCCACTATCCTTTAGAGGATGAGGGCACATCATTCTTCATCTTGTTCTCTCTATCAGACATATTAATTGATTTTATCTTCCATAAACCAGTTTTGTGTAAGGCCTGTTTGTGGTAAACAAATGACTGGCTTATGGTTTGAACTTTAGGTTCACTAATACTCTTAGGTTGAGTATTAGATCTGATTTTAGAAAATCTTGTTTTTTCATCAAAGAGTTCAATTTTCTTTTTGGGTGTCTGACAATAAGGATAATTAGGAGAGATATGTCCTCGTTTTCCACAACTGTAGCATGATCTCTTTTCTATAGATTAAGGAAAATTTATATGTCGGGTTGAGTTTGGTAGGGGTTTGAGATGTGTCATGTTGGGTTGTCTCACTTCTCTTTTAGATGTTTCACATTCTTTAACAAAATTAATTGTTTTAACATTTTGAACATCTTTACTTTCATTTTATTTGGACTTTGATGATTAACACATTTATGGTTAATTGGATTAGTCATTTTGGGTTCTAAAATAGACGTTTGTGAACCTGACCCAAAATTAACCTTTTCAGTTTTATCATCCAAATTCTCAACAAACATCTTCTCTTTTGATTTCAAAGTAGAATCCTTCTATTTAGTGACAGATTTCATAGGTTTACCCGTAGAATCGGGATCACTAACCAGAGGAGTTGACACCACATGATCCTTTACTGGATTATTATTGATTGGTCTACATTTAGTGTTCAAAAGGATTTCATGTGGTGGTGGTACTACCTATAACCCAAACCTTCCCCGTTATTTCGTTCTTTCACTAAGTTTTGAACTATGTGAGAAGAACTAGACAAACTATGCAATTTTTGTTTTAATGATTAAACCTCGACTTCCAAAATTGTTTTTTCCTTTTTAGTTTCCTCCAAAGAGTTTAAATAGAACTTGATGTCATTTGATTGATTTAGAGCAACAACCTCGGTTTCCCTTAGTTGTTTCCCCAACAGTTCTATCTTCTCTTTGAAGCTGCACTCATTTTGTTTTAAAACATGATATGCTTCAGTGCAGAGTTGTAAATCATTTACTAGATTATCATTATGTTCTAATAACCTAGCAAATTTCATATCAATGCTTTCTCTAAATTGATCACATTCAGTACATGCATGTTTTTTAAATAATTTGTCTTTAGAACATACCTGTGTAGAACTAGACGAATCAGCCATCAAAGCTGTGTCAGACTCTTCATGACTGGAGATTCTGAATTTGTAGCATTGAGTTCTTCTTCAACCAAATGATCAAAAACACACATAGCTTCTTCGATATCTGACAGTATATTCTCAACTATGATGTCACATTCACTTGCAGACCCATCATCCAATATATCTACTAAAGCAATGATTGATTCGCCCAGAGAAACGAATCGGAAGGAACATTCTTGTCCTTCATCACCTTGAGCAACCAACGCTTTAGACTCTTAAATTGAAGATAAAGCTCCAATCTTATCCTTATCTTGTCAGTTGAATGTAGGAAAAGGATTTCCATTTCCCATCTTCTTTGGCTAAATGCACTCACGTTTGAAATGCCCCTTTTCACCACAATTGAAGCGCATGACTTTGGTTTTGTCGAATCCAAATGCCGTATCTTTAGTAGCAACCAAATTTTGTCCCATCTTTTTCATGAACTTCTTGGCTCTTCTAACAGCACTAGCCAATGCCCACATTATATCCACGCGTTCTAGCTCAGTTTCATCAACTTGCTCGTAGTCCTCATCAGCCCGATGACAATTTCCAATCCTACCAGCAACTAAACCATCCATAAGATTGTACAACAGCCACTAGGTGGTCCATGTGCTCTTTAGCAACTTTCATAGTGACATTTCTGAGATTCTCGATCTTCAACTTTGTAGTATTTGCCTCGGGAACTATGTATTGGGTTCCAGATGACCCTGACGTTTCGGATCCTGATGCACTGCTTTGGGAAGACGCAGAAGAGCTAGACACAAACGTTGTTTGTAACGGTGCTCCTGAAATAGCCGGAGTTAGAACTGAATTGTATAGTGAAGGATTCTAAACATAGGATCCTTTCTTTGACTTGTATTTCATATGTACTTCTTTCTCCCTAAACTTCAAGATGAAATCATTTATGTCTAAAGTACCGAGAATTTCGTTTTGTCTCAGATTTGACACAAATGGATCCCATATATCTGGCATACCATCAGCAAAGCTAGAGACTTTATCTTCCATGGATGTGGTCACATCATGAGTGTGCAACTCACTCATCAGATGATACTTTCGATCAATGATATCATCTAAGCTTTCATACCCAATTGAAGAAAAATTGTCAAACTCATATTTAAGAGCTTTTGCCTTTAGTGTTTTCAGAGTTGCATTTCCTTCATATCTCTTTTCTAATGCCTCCTATAACTTCTTAGCCTGCTTGTTCTCAAAGAACTAATGAAAGATGTCCTTAGGTATGGACTGAGTCAACAAGGTATATATTTTCTTTTCAGCATTAAACAAAATCTTTTGGGTTTCGCTCATTCCTCCCTAGGTAAACTTGACTCCATTAGCGCACTGACTGGTACCGTGTAACCGGTCTTAATGGATGTCCAAAGATTTGGGTCAACTCCATTTAAGTAGATTTCAAACCGTTGTTTCCACTGTGGGTATTCATCCAACGTTAACAGGTTTGGTGGTTTGTTATGGTTTCCAATCCCATTCTCTAGAAGTAGAAGGTTCTGGATGCATGAGTCCTTTCCTGCAGTAAATGCAGCAAATTGGTCTTCCATTGCTTTAAACTTGGTAAACTTAGAATAGGACAGTTTCACTCGTGCGAATGGGCTATGCGAATGGGTCACTCGTGCGAGTGAAGGATGTGAATGAATTCAATCGTGCGATTGGATTCAGTTGTGTGTATGAACAAGGAGATTGGAATCAACCGACCGGAGTTGTTCAGTCATGCAAATGAGAGATTCGACTGAGTTAGTCATGCGAATGGAGTATACGAATGAGTTCAATCGTACTAATGGACCAATCGTGCGACTGAAGGCTACTGTGTTTGTAAAATCGAATATTTTGACACTTTGACACAAAATATGCGTTTTCTAGGAACCCTAATCTATTGTATGAAGAAAAATCAAAACTTTAATGCATGCAAATGTAGAAAACACCTTTTGAAGCAAAGTGGTGACTCTTTTGAATGAAAACGTAGGTTTTAACACCAAAACAAATTGAATCCACGCAAAATCACAAGCCAATGGCTCTGATACCACTTCTTAGGACCTTGTACGTACAGAGTACTAACGGACTCTACATGCAACCAGATCAAATAGTGCGAAATCCTATTTGATTGGTGATCCAATCAGTGAGAACGATAACCTGATCGATCTATAACACCTTGAATTTCTATTTAAATGGAAGGAAAAGAAAAGTAAATAGAAAGAATAGAAATTGTGCACAAGTGGAGGGGGATAAAGTGTACAAAGTACAAACCTTATTATTTTAAGGTTTAAAGGAGGCATGGTTGCCCATTTCTTCTTCATCTTCTTCAATCGGCTGAAAAGAAGAAAGAAGACAGAGAAGCCCTAGTTCTAGAGAGAGAAAGAGGAAGAAGAAGCTGTAAAAGATAAGTCCTCTTGGTGTTTGTTCGGTTTAAACCAAATTCACAACCTCTTGACCGAGATTCTTGATGATTTAGAGTTGTTCTCAAGAACTTGTAGTTTAATCTACTAGTAGAAGTGACTAGCACGAAGACCTGCTTCAAGGTGAGTTTCTAGAACCCCTCTTTAACTGATTTTCAACTAATTTGGGGCTACTATGCATACTAAGTAAACATTTTGAAAGAAACCGTGGGTTTACAGCTTTATGTTTGAAATGATGTATGTATGTATGTATGTTATAGTGATGATTATGGGTTAGTGATGAGGATTAGCATGCTTAGATGGCCTTAGTATGTTAGATCTATGTTTGGGTATGATTAGAATGGTAATTAGGTGATGCTGATAACATAGAAAATATTTCAGAATGTTTTGATGAACATGAACAGTGGTCCATGCCCCCAGAGGTGGTTCATGCGTCTAAACAGTGGCCCATGCGTCCAGCATGAGAGGGCACGCCTAAGTGTGGCCATGCGCCCAACAGTGGGTCATGCGCCTAAACAGTGGCCCATGCGCCCAACATGTTGGCCATGCATCTAAGTGTTGGCCATGCGCCCAAGGGTTAGCCATGCGCCTAAATAGTGGCCCATGCGCCTAAATAGTGGCCCATGCGCCTAAGGTTGGCCATGCGCCCAAGTGTTTGCCATGCGCCTAAATAATGCCCATGCGCCTAAGTGATTGAAACAGCTAAGTGTTGGTGATGCGCCTGAACAGGTGCCATGCGCCTGAACAGGGCAGAAGCGCCCAAATAGTGCCCATGCGCCCAGACTGTTTTACACTTAGAATTTTTATGCCCATGAGCCTAGAAGGTCCCATGCGCCTAATTTGGACTTAAGGTTTTCCAAGTGGTTTTGAGGGGTAATATGGGCAGATAGGCCCGGTTATGATGTGATGGCTTATGTTTGATGTGTGTTATGCATGTATGATGTTGCATGTATGGTGATGGTGTATGTTTATGATTATGTGTATGTTCCTTATGTTGTATGTCTTCCCTTGGCTTTGCGTTGAATGTTAATAAATGTAATGAAAGTATTATGTAACGTAAAGTGAAAGATAATGAAAAGAGGAACTAATGAATGAATGAATGCATTAATATAGAGAAAGTATAAAAAAGGCTTGCAAGCAATATGTACAGAGGTGCACGGCTCTTAAATGCCTTAAGCTCTACCGCGTGAGGTTCAGCAAATCCTAAAGTGTGCACGCAAGGGTTCCAGTCTTTGTGACTAACCTTCAGTGTTGTTACCCATTTCGGTGGGGGTGTTACCCATTTCGGTGGGGGTGTTACCCATTCGGTGGGGGTGTTGTTACCCATTTCGGTGGGGGTGTTACCCATTTCGGTGGGGGTGTTACCCATTTTGGTGGAGGTGTTACCCATTTCGGTGGGGGTGTTACCCATTTCGATGGAGGTGTTGTTACCCATTTCGGTGGGGGTGTTACCCATTTCGATGGGGGTGTTGTTACCCATAATGTTGGGGGTGAAATATACGATGGTTACCCGAGTTACGTATAACTTCGGGGGTGTGGCATAAAGCCAAGCATAGGTATGAGGTGAGCGACTCTGTGTCGCAACAGACTTGGCAGAGGCTTTGTCCATGAGACGAGATAATGAGGTGAGCGACTTTCTGTTGCAACAGACTCGGATAGAGTTCAATCCCTGTGATTGACTCGTATGGGGAATCTTTGTCGCGTATCCTGGTGTTGTGTCAGTCTTCGGACATGAGTCGGGGGTTTGTAAGCAGGCCCCGGCACAGCATCAGCTTTCGAGCATGAGTCGGAGATATTGCATGAGACAAGATTCGAGTAACAAAGAGTAATGAACGAAAGATAATGTATGAAAGAACGAAGAGATGAATGAACGTTAATGAATTATCGTAATAACTTACTGAATAGGATCCTTGTCATTCGACCTCAGTAATCGTGGCTGAGTGCCACGAAGAGGGTAAAGTCTGACCGGATCTAGGAAGAGAAGTGAACGATAATGTAATACGTTGAATGAACAAAGTTAATGAACGTAATGACGAAGATAATAATGATATTATCTGTATGTACGTATGATGCATGATCACGAACGATGTAAAGTATAGTATGATTTGAAATAAGTAAAGAACGGTTTTAACAAAGTAAAGTATGTTTTATTATAAAACTAGAACTCACTTAGCATCGCTGACTTTTGTATGCATGATAGTTGGCAGGTATATGTTGATGCTGGGGTGTTGCAGGCAAGGATGCATAAGCCACTAGCAGCATTTTGAGGCTGGCATCCGTATTTTGACATGTCATTGTATTTTGAGATGAAAACAAACATTGTAAATGATATGTTTTTATTTATAAATGAAAGTTTCAAATTCCGCTGTAAAATAAATGTACGTTTTATAATGTTTTAAGTGCAATGAATGACCAACTGTGAGGTGCTCGGGAACGGGGCCTTACACGATCTAACGATGAAACAAACGTTAAGAATGAGTATAGATTGATCAAGAACGAACTATGAAGTTGGATTGGGTGGTCTGGGACACTCTGAACAGCTAGGGTTTATGTATGTTTGAAGTCTCTCTCCAAGTGTTCTGTTTTTCCACGAATTAAGTGGTATTGATAGGTTTGCAGCTGCTATCCGTACGACTGAACCATTAGCATGGTTCAGTCGTGCGACTAACTCATACGATTGAGTCATATGCATGACTGAAGGTTCAGTCGTGCGATTGAGTCAATCTTATACCTCAATCATACGACTGATCCAGTCTCCTGGTTCAGTCATGCGACTGGTTCATTAGTATGAATCATTCATGCTTATGGTCCATAAGAATGGTTCATTAGCATGAATAATCACCCAACTAAGTTGAATACATTTCCCAATCATTATTGACTTAGAATTGTGTACAACAATCTCAAACCTATATATGAAGTTCATACATATGACTTATACTTAACACAATAATAATATGAAATAATCAAACATAAATGAACATCAAACGCATATCATATTTCATTGAATAATACATTACACAAGTGTAAGAAATGAAAGACTTTTAGATTAAGAACATAACTAGGAACATAATGTATCAATAGTAGTGGAGTATATAAAGAAGCACCCACTCTTAGAAACACTGGCACAAAAAAACAAATTGTCAATTTGAATTACAGAGAAAGTACCAAATAAAAAATGGTGGGTGGATCCTAGTTGTTGTAGACAATTCTAATAATCATGAAACCGATAAACACCTCGAGAGGCATGCATATGCAATGAGGCTCACTGAAAAATATATTTGTATGGTAAAGCGACTTACAAAGCTGTAAGGCCTCGTTCCCGGGATGCTTGCAGCTGGTCATTCATCGCACATAAAACATTATAAAACATACATTCATTTTGAAGCGGAATTTAAAACTTTCATTAATAACGAAAAACATGTCCTTTCATTCATTTACAACATTCGTTTTCATCTCAAAATACAACAACATGTTAAAATACGGATGCCAGCCTCAAAATGCTCCTAGTAGCTTATGCATCCATGCCTGCAACTCCTCAGCAACAACAAAATACCTGTCAACTATCATGCATACAAAAGTCAGCGACACTGAGTGAGTTCTAGTTTTTATATAATAAAATACTTCATTTCTTTTAAAAACTATCTTTACATTCATTCGTGGTCATACAACATACGTACACTTAATCTATGTTCTTTATTCATTTCATTCCTTCATACTTCCATTGTTTCATTACTTTTCATTACTCGAATCTTGTCTCATGCAATATCCTCGACTCATGTTCGAACGCTGATGCTATGCCGGGACCTGTACACAAACCCCTGACTCATGTTCGAAGACTGACACAACACCGGGATACGTGACAAAGATCCCATACAAGTCAATCACAGGGATTGAACTCTATCCGAGTCTGTTGCAACACCAGGTCGCTCACCACATTATCTCGTCTCATGCAATACTCCCGACTCACGTCCGAAGACTGATACTGTGCCGGGGCCTGATAAACAAACTCCCGACTCATGTCCAAAGACTGACACAGTACCGGAGTACGCGACACGGATCTCATTATCCGTTTGTCTCATGCAATACCCCCGAATCATGTCTGATGATTGATATTGTGCCGGGGCCTGATAAACAAACCCCCGACTCATGTCTGAAGACTGACACAGTATCAGGGTACGTGACACGGATCTCATTATCCATCACTTTCATGTTCACCATTTGTTATCTCATGTGTTCATTTCATACTCTATCGTTATCTTTTATTTCGTTACATAATACTTTATGTTCATTAATTTATTCGTTTATACATCACCACGTAAAGCCATACATAATGTATTATAAAACATAATACGTACGTTTTGAAAACTCTTTGACGAAGAAAGATAACACATCACACACACATATCATAATTCATCACATCACCATGCACACATCAAGCATAAGTCATTATATCATAACAAGGCCTATCTCCCTATTTTATCCCCCCAACCACTTAGAAAATCCTAAGTCCAAATTGGGCGCATGGGACATTTTAGGCGCATGAGCATAAAAATTCTAAGTGTAAAATAGTCTTGGCGCATGGGCACTATTTAGGCGTTTCTGCCCTGTTCAGGCGTTTTGCCACTATGCAGGTGCATGGCGCCTGTTCAGGCGCATCAACACTTAGCCTTTTCGACACTTTGGGCGCATGGGCACTATTTAGGCGCATGGCCCACTCTTGGGCGCATGGCCAGCACTTAGGCGTCTGGCCAACATGTTGGGTGCGTGGGCCACTATTTAGGCGCATGACCCACTCTTGGGCACATGGCCAACACTTAGACGCATGGCCAACATGCTGGGCGCATGGGCCACTGTTTAGGCGCATCAGAACATTCTGAAATATTTTCTATGTTACTAACATCACCCGATTAGCATTCTAACAATACCCAAGCACAAATCTAACATACCATGGGCACCTAAACATGCTAGAACATCTACACTAGCCTATAATCAACTCTAATACGCGCATACATACACCGAACATTATCAAACAATAGGCTAAGACCCACAGTTACTTTCAAAACGTTTACTTAGTATGCATAATAGCCCCAAAAGCGTAGATAATAAGTAAAGAGGGGTTCTAGAAACTCACCTTGAGCACCCTTTGAACAACACACTTCAAGTTCAAGACCCACTTTCAATTCAGCTCTTAAATCCCGAACACAAACACTAGACACCAAGAACTTCGGTCAAGAACTTGAAACCCAGTTGCAACCGAGCTCATATAAGAGAAAACTCACATTTGCAACTGCTTCATCCTCTTTCTCTCTCTATAACCGAGGGCTTTCTCTCTCTCTTCCTTCTTCCTTTCAGTCGAATGAAGATAGTGAAATAGGGATGGGTGGCCATGCCCCTTTAAACCTTAAAATAAAAAGGTTTTGTACTTTGTACACTTTATCCCCCTCCACTTATGCTCATTATCTATTCTTTCTATTTACTTTCCTTTTCCTTTCCTTTAATAAAAATTTAGGGTGTTACAAGTCTACCCCCCTTAAAGAGGTTTCGTCCCCGAAACCTGTCGTTTCTCGTACAGTTATGGGTAACACCGTCTCACCTCTTCCTTGATCTTGCACTTAAACTTAGATCCCTTTAGGCTTCTCTGCACCCGCACCTGGTTATACACGGTTGACCAATCTATCTTCTTATAACACTTGGGGTTTGTGTCATAGATTACTGATCAATTCACCTGGAGATGCATGTCTATCCACCTACGTTTGTCTTGAATAGTCTAGCGAGAACAAGCGCTCTCTCTCAATTCTATCACGCAATCCTCTAGGGCATTAGGTAACCTGGTGGACTTACTAATAGCAATTCTTACATCGAATGGCTCATCGATCTTCCTACTCCTAACGTGCAACATCACAAAAGATAGCGGCAACAAAACTACTACTAGCGCCATAATTAAAGTATAGATGCATAAACCTAAATTACCAAAGATGTACCTGACGTTACCTGGGAGTCTAATCTAGCCTCCTCCCGGTCATAGCAAAGGCTCTAGCCTTCACCCTCTGTTCTCCTTCCTCGTACTAGAGCTTCCTGCCCTCAACTTCTTGCAGTCTCTGCTCATATGTCCTGTCTTGCCACAGTCGTAGCATTTAGCCATTTGACAGTCTCTTGCCCTGTGACCCTCTTTTCCATAATTGAAGCAAAAGTTCAGTCCCCACTTGCACTCCCCTTCGTGGCCTCTACCACACTTCTTGCATACCTCGTCCTTCCTTGTTATCCTCTCTCGATCATCGACCCTCATCATCTTACCTTCTGCCACAATTCTGTCATCATTATCTCACCTTTCATTCCCCTTTTTGGCATGGTTCTGTTCTTCCTCTTCGTCCGTTGTCACCATCATCTCTCGCTCGTCGTACAACCTCCCAGCTAAGTCAACCACCGATCTGAATGTACCTGGTCGGGCGGCGATCAAATGTCTACGGATGTCTGTCGGCAGTCCTTGGATGTACCTCTTGATCTTTCGTGACATAGGCATCACCTGATCTGGCACCAGCCTTGCCATCTCGTTGAACTTAGTGATGTACTGCTGGTGTGTCATCGTTCCTGCCTCTAGCTATAAGAACTCTCTCTCAACCTTTTCTAATTCACGGTAAGGACAAAACTCATCAATTACCAGCTTCTTTAGTTCACTCCACCTCATCCTTTCGATCGCCCTGGTACCCTCAACCCGGACATTGTTGTCCCACCAGCATAAGGCCGAGTCCATAAACGAGTGAGTGGTAAATTTCACTTTCTAGTCCTCTCGGCACTCGCTGATCTCAAGGACAGCCTCCTCTCCCTCACCCATCGGTGAGCAGCAACAGCAGTGCCATTACCATCAAAGGTAGGGGGCTTGCACCTTTGGAATGCCCCATAATTACAGTCTCGTTCTGCCTCAGGCACAGGCTCTTCTTCCTCCTCTTCCTCATCAGTAGGGATAACCATCTCGGCCTCCGGTTGCTTTCTCCTTCCCGAGGACCTATTCCTCTCCTTCCTTTCGCCTTCTCTAACTGCTTTAATCACTTCGGTCACTACAGACGGTAGGACTGTCTGCATGACCTGGTGTACTTCGTCAGCAATCGCCTCCCTAACTGAGGCATTCAAACTAGCATTCTCATTCTCTTCGCTCCGGCCATGAACCTCAGGGTTCTCATGGGTCGTCTCAGGAGCCTTAGCTCTACTCCTAGTCACTCGGGGACGGCCTCTGCCTCTAGGAGTCTTAGAAGATTTCTGCCCAGCCATCCGCTAACACACTATAAGATTCAAACACTAACGTGGTCATTCAAGGTAATAACTTAGTTTATGTTAAGTATAGTAAGTCCCTAATTACAGTGGTCAGTTGTGATTAGCCATTTACTTTACTCTTCATACCCCCAAGCATTTCCTATCTTGACTACATCAGTTTCTAAATCTACTAAAGGCACATAAATCACATAACATGCGCACATAACACCGGTTAACCGTTAGCTTGCATAAAATATTTACATAAAACTTTACCTGCAGGCACATAGCTACTATGACTGGCACCCTTTTCCTTTTTGTCCCATTCTCAGTTTAAGTTAGGTTTCTTTTGAAAATATTTACCCATTTCACTTAAACTTTGGCTCTGATACCAACTTGAAGGCCCCGTTCCCGGGACGCTTATAGCTGGTCATTCATCGCACATAAAACATTATAAAACGTACATTCATTTTGCAGCAGAATTTAAAACTTTCATTAATAACTAAAAACATGTCACTTCATTCATTTACAACATTCGTTTTCATCTCAAAATACAATGACATGTCAAAATACGGATGCCAGCCTTAAAATGCTCCAAGTAGCTTATGCATCCATGCCTGTAACTCCCCCGCATCAACAAAATACCTGCCAACTATCATACATAGAAAAGTTGGCGGCGCCGAGTGAGTTCTTGTTTTTATATAATAAAATACTTCATTTTCTTTAAAAACTATCTTTACATTCATTTGTGGTCATACAACATATGTACACTCAATCTATGTTCTTTATTCGTTTTGTTCCTTCATACTTCCATTGTTTCATTACTCTTCATTACTCAAATCTTGTCTCATGCGATATCCCCGACTCATGCTCGAAAGCTCATGCTGTGCCGGGACCTATACACAAAACCCCGACTCATGTCCAAAGACTAACACAGTACCGGGATACGCGAAAAAGATCCCATACGAGTCAATCATAGGGATTGAACTCTATCCGAGTCTGTTGCAACACTAGGTCGCTCACCTCATTATCTCGTCTCATGCAATACTCCCGACTCATGTCGGAAGACTGATACTGTGCTAGGGCCTGATAAACAAACCCCCGACTCATGTCCGAAGACTGACACAGTACCAAAGTACGCGACACGGATCTCATCATCCGTTTGTCTCATGCAATACCCCCGACTCATGCCCGATGACTGATACTGTGCCGGGTCCTGATAAACAAACCCGCGACTCATGTCCGAAGACTAACACAGTACCAGAGTACGCGACACGGATCTCATCATCCGTTTGTCTCATGCAATACCCCCAACTCATGCTCGATGACTGATACTGTGTTGGGGCCTGATAAACAAACCCCCGACTCATGTCCGAAGACTGACACAGTACCAGGGTACGGGACACGGATCTCATTATCCGTCACTTTCATGTTCACCATTTGTTATCTCATGTGTTCATTTCGTACTCTATCTTTATCTTTTATTTTGTTACATAATACTTTACGTTCGTTAATTTATTCGTTTATACATCACACCACGTAAAGCCATACATAATGTATTATAAAACATAATACGTACGTTTTGAAAACTCTTTGACGAAGAAAGATAACACATCACACACACATATCATAATTCATCACATCACCAAGCACACATCAAGCATAAGTCATGACATCATAACAAGGGCTATCTCCCAATTTTACCCCCCTAAAACCACATAGAAAATCCTAAGTCCAAATTGGGCGCATGGGACATTTTAGGCGCATGAGCATAAAAATTCTAAGTGTAAAATAGTCTGGGCGCATGGGCACTAGTTGGGCGTTTCTGCCCTGTTCAGGCGTTTTGCCACTATGCAGGCGCATCAACACTTAGCCGTTTTGACACTTTGGGCGCATGGACACTGTTTAGGCGCATGGCCCACTTTTGGGCGCATGGCCAACAATTAGGCATCTGGCCAACATGTTGGGCGCATGGGCCACTATTTAGGCGCATGACCCACTCTTGGGCGCATGGCCAACACTTAGACGCATGGCCAACATGCTGGGCGCATGGGCCAATGTTTAGGCGCATCAGAACATTCCGAAATATTTTTATGCTACTAACATCACCCGATTATCATTGTAACACTACCCAAGCACAGATCTAACATACCTGGGGCACCTAAACATGCTAAACATCTACACTAGCCTATAACCAACTCTAAAACGTGCATACATACACAGAACATCATTGAACAATAGGCTAAGACCCACAGTCACTTTCAAAACGTTTACTTAGTATGCATAATAGCCTCAAAAGCGTAGATAATCAGTAAAGAGTGGTTCTAGAAACTCACCTTGAGCATCCTTTGAACAACACACTTCAAGTTCGAGATCCACTTTCAATTCAGCTCTTAAATCCTGAAAACAAACACTAGACACCAAGAACTTCGGTCAAGAACTCGAAACCCTGTTGAAACCGAGCTCATATAAGAGAAAACTCACCTTTGCAGCTGCTTCTTCCTCTTTCTCTCTCTAGAACCAAGGGCTTTCTCTCTCTTCCTTCTTCCTTTTAGCCGAATGAAGATAGTGAAGAAGGGATGGGTGGCCATGCCCTTTTAAACCTTAAAATAAAAAGGTTTTGTACTTTGTACACTTTATCCCCCTCCACTTGTGCTCATTATCTATTCTTTCTATTCACGTTCCTTTTCCTTTCCTTTAAATAAAAATTCGGGGTGTTACAAAAGCAAAATATTCAGCCTTGAAACATTTTAGGTACACTGAGGGATCAAAATCCTAAAAACGTGTCAGCCTTAAGAACAGTATATAATGCCCGCACGAAAATAAAAATTCAAGAAGAATTGACGAAACTTCAATACAAGTGTTTTTTACTATACTATAGCAAAATAAATATATTTACACCCCTTATAAAGATAAAGCTACAATTACCATAGACAGGTTTTTTTATACATCCCACATCTCACACTTTATGATGGGCCTATGTGCATGTGTAATGATAGACACAACGTATATAACGAACGTCTACAAAATGTCATTTGTCCAAACGGTTGGTGTGACATCAAGACTGAAATCGTTTTCTATTGCTCATGCATTCATCGATATTGAAAGTCATATTAATTTCAGATGGGTTTTAGAACAATTAAAGGAAACTTTAGAGCAAAAGTGTATAGAACCCCGTGTTATACTTATCAACAAAGACCTTGCTTTGATGAAAGGGTGTGAAGAAGTTTTTCCAAATTCCATGAGACTACTTTGTAGATGGCATATATCGGTAAATATTATTAAACATTGCAATGTGAGTTTTTCAAATGATAAATGGGGTGCTTTTGAGCATTTATGATCGGTATTAGTTAACTTTGTCAAGCCTGACATATTCGATTACAATTTTGACCACCATTATCGAAAATTGGTGCCAAAACATTCATGTAAGTTTTATATTGTTATTGTTATTCTTATAATATTATTTTTTTTGTAATTTAAATAATATAATTTTATTGTAGTTAGAAGTTTTGATTGACCTGAAAAATAACTGGTTGGACCTTTATAAAGAGAGGTTTGTGACCACATGGATTGATAGAGATCGTTACTTCGGTCAACACACAACGAACCGAGTGGAGAGACAACATTCTTTGCTAGAAAGTAACCTAAAAAACTAATAGTACCATAGATAGATTTTTATTCCATTTATCAATAATATTTTAGTTACACAGGAAATCGCTCTCAACGAAAATTTTACCAAAATTAAAATCATGCTTATGGTTCAACATAATAATAAAGTGCTTCAATACTTACGAGGTAAAGTTTCTATTGCGGCTTTTGTTCTTTTGGTTGGCAAGATCAACAGAATTCATCATCTGATGAAATCCAACACATCGTGTGTGTAATCTTTTTACGAGTTTTGGTCTTCGATGTGCGTGTAGATTAATCATTACTTTTAAACAGGTAAATGTTTTGTTATTTAAGTTTCTATTGTTTAACTTTTATTATTTTACCATGAATATTATATGTACATATATATTTGTCATATTTTTACTCATTATTTAGGTCAAAATATACTACTCGATGACATCGATATTTTTTAGAGAAGTGTATATTGTACAGGAGGAGAAAATAAATGTAAATAAAGAAATGGAGATGGTGACAAAACATTTACTTCTTCAACCAAAAAGAATGAAAAGATGTATAGTGGGTATGATAAAATCACTCATAAATCCAGCGAAAACAGATCAAAAAGCTTAGAAACTGCAAATGAATACACGCGGTCATCCCAACAAGGATAAGCAACAAGATGTGATATTAGACCCTCCCAGACATAGTTCATACGGTGCAAGAACGAGAAAATATTCAAGTTCCTTCAAGATATTTAAGTTCCTCCAAGATATTCAAGTTCAGTGGTAAAGACTAAACAATGGTCATTTCAACACAGTCAATCAGTGTCTTCCAAAACAAGAGGCAAAGATATGTCATCCCAACAAACTTCAAAGTTTTCATATACCTTAGGGGACGAAGAAAAAACAACTATTACCGGTTTCATGATTCAATTCCATTTGTGTTCTACCTGTACATTTTGGGTGCGGATGATGTATATGTGGATGGTAATTGTGGTTTTCGGGTTGTAGCAGTTGGATTGTGATATGATGAAAATCTATGGCATTTATTCGTACCGAACTTATAATGGAGTTGGATGAAAATGCACATCGGTACGATGATATGTTTCACGATATTAAGCGTCTAAGAAATTTATTGGACTAGAACAGGATAGGTGCAGCTCCACTTAGATATTGGATGACAGCACCACCCATAGTGATCTCAATTGCTAACAGGTTTGGAGTGGTTTTAATATTAATTACAATCAATAACAGTGCAACTTATTTTCATTCTGGTCATTTCCTCATGATATCGCTAGCCACCAATTGATTGCAGTTGTCTCTTGTTAATGGAAATCATTTTATTAGGCTTCGATTAGCAGGTGACTATCCAATTCTTTTACCAAGTGGATACTTGAAAATTTTTAAAGCACCAAATGCCAATGATTGGATTCTTACATACAAGGCACAAATTCAAAAATTTGATGATCGAGAAAAGACGCGGAGCCTGAACATATTAATTTGTTATAAGTTATATTATTGTAATGGTTTTTGTATTATTGTTGTAATAGTCGGATTTTAATATAATATGCAATTTGTAATTTTATAATTTTTATCTATGTCATTATAAAATGCAAATTGTAACCATCAAACAAAAAGCATTAAAACTTACTATTTTTGCATCAATCATAAACAAAATACAATTTTTACATCAAAACATAAACAAAATCAAAATAACTACACCGGAGGTGACTGATCCATGGCTACCTCGTCAGCTGCCTCATCACCATCTACCGGCCGCCTCTCAAAAGGAACAATCTCCGCGCGAGGCGGAGGAACAATCCCTTGTGATGCAGCCATGTGCTGCTGAACTCCATCTACAACAGATGCATAGTGTGAATCTCATGCAACAAATGGATAGACTCATGCAGCAGCTGCATGGATTCGGCCATATAATCCCCGATAGGTGGAAGGACCCTGCTGTGACACCTGCTGTGAAGGACCCTTCTGACGTGCTTCGGGCGGCTGCTGCTCCTTCGCCTCCTCCTCCTCACCACCCTCAACGGAAGGGTGGAATATCGTCTAATCGCTGTTAGGGGACCAGCGTAGGTTGTGGTCAAAAGTGGTGGCAATACCCATGTCACACCCCAACCTTGACGGCGGAAACATCGAGGTGTGAGGGTTAGATCGTTCACAGCCACATAACGCTATTAATAAGTCAAATATATATTAATCATAAGTTCCAAATGTACCATTGAAATCATAAGTCTCAAAGAAATTAAAAAGCATAACATAAGATGCAACAAGTCATTTTATTTCATTTATTAAACTAGGTCCATTCCTAGATGTGAAAGTACTTCAAAAGTGGCGATCAAACTTGAGTATTTCCTGAAACATGTTAAAAATAAAAAGTCAATATAATGTTGGTGAGATTTCCATAGTTTTCAATACATAAGTATATAAAAGATGACAATTCATGTTGTAAGTTAGAGAACATAGTAAACTAGGGATGTAAGACAGAAATGTACAATCAAACCTCGACAAATTTTTACAAGTCTCAAACGTTTAAAAGTATATACGATTAGCTAAGTGTACTTGGATCAACCAAGCAGGCTTGTTTGGCCCATAGATCTGTGACTTCGCTAGGCTAGCAATAGTTAATGATTGTACATATACTCGACATTACATGATAGCTACAAAGTTCAACTAACCATAACATACAAGTGAAAAGCCATAAGTTTACAAGAGTCAAACGTATTTACAAGTGTAAAGTTTATAATGTAACATGTTTCACCCCAAAAGTGTAAAAATATAAAAAAGGGGTATAGAAATACTCACATGATCAATAAGTATATGTGTGACGACTAATAAGAATAATAAGTAACGTTCCACGTAAACCTTCACGAAATACCTAAGAATATTTATATTTACAAGTTTTAAGTGTAGTTATAATAAGTTTAATGGTTAAACGAGATTTAGGGTTTTAAGTGAATTTGGGGCTTATCAAATAATTACATTTAACAATTGGAATTCATTCATATTTTCTTAAAAATATATATTTATATTTCATACAAAAATGTAAAAAGAAACATTTGTAATAATTTGAAAGATCCTTATATAAAGTTTGGCTAAAGTTTGATAGCTAAAAGAACTAATTACGATTCAAGTAATTTAAATTGAATAGAACGTTTGGGACCAATAATAATTTGTTGATTTTTATGTAATCCATTTAAGAATTTATTAAAAACAAACCTCGTTAAAATGTTTTATTAACAATATGTATATTATTTAACCTTAAAAAATTCCAGAAAATATTTGTTGTCCTTTAAAATATTTGAAGTTTATAATAATAATTTTTATATTTATTAAAAAAAATTCTAAAATTGGCTTTTAGGCTAAAAAGCCTTAAAAAGAAAACATGAGGGTGGCCGGGTTCGAACCCGGGACCTCATGTTAGGGGGAGAGTGCTTTAACCAGTGAACCAGGGCCTTAGCCTTGGTTTAGTTTTGGTTTTCAAATCATAGGAACACAACCCCTATGAACTTCCCCCAAACCTATGAACCCTAGATTCGCTTGAACCAAAATTGACAGCCAAATCGTTGTTGTTAACACTGAAGATCATGGGGCTTTTATTCCCCATGTTTAAACGACCTAAAGATGTGTTTAATTACCCGAATAATGATGACTCGAAGTCGAACACCACGATGAACGAGTTGCGATCAATGTGGAATATGATTGTCGCTCAATGATGATTACAATCCAATTAACTTCGTGTGGAGCTTCTGAGAATGTTCACGACCCTAAGCCCTCTATCAATTTCGGTCTAAGACACCCAGATGATGGTGTTCAAGTGTAGTGTGGTTCGCGACGTTGGATGATGATGAAATTCGATGATTGAGTTGATTTAGGTGCAATTGAGGGTTGAGTTAGATTAGAGGTAGATAGAAGTTCAATCAGATTGAATTAATTGAGTTGTTATTGTTGTTTAAGGCTTGAACGGCTAATGAATTCAAGATGTTTCGGTTATACAATCGAATGGTGTTGTAACCGATGATTAAATGCGATTAAAGTGTGTGTTTAAGCTCGACACAGGTTCACGAAACGTTTTGGGATGGTTTGAGTTCGGAAATCGAAAGGTTTAAGTTGGTTTTAGAGGTGGCCGGAGCTCGGCCGGAACTTGGCCGGAGCTCCCGTCGGAATTACGGGTTTTAGTAAGGTGGGGGATTGGGTTTTAAATAATTACACAAATAGCCCCTACACTTTCTTTCCCTTATTATCTTATGCCCAAACCTTGTTATTAAAGTTTCTATGTTGACAATAAACCCCCTTTTAACTTTATTCATTTCAAGTTTATATATTTCTAAACTTAGTAATTTTTATAAATTACTATTATTATTTTTATAAATTATGCTTAATATTACTATTATTATTATTATTATTATTATTATATTATTATTATTATTATTATTATTATTATATTATTATTAGCATTATTATCGTTACTAATTTTTATTAATCTTCTTTTCATTAAGTTTAATTTAATGAAAGTGTAAATTTACAAATTAAAAGTTAATTGCAAGCATATAAGGCATCCATGAGTTTCATATTAGGCAACAATAATCCTTACAAGATTAAACGACGATAACTTTTAATTAACGTAAAAAAAATACAGGATGTTACATCCCATGGCCACCATAGTCTGGCAGCCTAATATCCGCGGCGGGGCATCACTCGTCTGCCGCGCAAGTAGCGTATTAGTGTATATCCCTAAACAAGAGGCAATGACAGTGATATATGCCTCGTAAACTATAGTGCTATCCATCTATAAACATCAAATAAAAAATAATATATTAATTAATATTCGTAACAATTAATAATTAAGGTAAATGATATATTACCTTCCCTGTAACAACGGAAAGAAGATAAGCCACCATATAGTGAGCAAGATTAAGCCTCCTAGGATTACGAGCCGTGAAATCACTTCACGGCTCGTAACCCCTTAAAGCTTTCAAAGGATTACGAGCCATGAAGTTACTTTACGGCTCGTAATCCCTTTAAACAAAATCGGTTACGGGACGTGTAGTGACTTCATAACCCGTAATCCTTTGATTTTTATCAAAAATTTGAATATAAAATTTAAATTTATACAATAATAAAGCATAAATTAGGTAAAATTAAAAAGGAAATTAGTTACGTACCTGATAATAGAAAAAAAACTAAAACGAGGATGTAAAAGTGAAAATGGGGTGGTCGTATTTGAGAGAGTAATAATCTGAATAATGGGCGTTAATGGACTTACAGGGCGTGAAGCTTATATATTAAAACCTTTATGGCCCGTGAAGTCTCTTACAGCCCGTGAAGATATTATTCACGACCCGTGAAACGTCTCACGATCGTTAGATATTTGGGATTAAGAATACCAAGCGTTAAGGTCTCACGGCTCGTAAGATGCTTCATGGCTAGTGAAGATAAATTTTAAAAATTAACCATTGGTCATAACGGCCCATGAAAGTTGTCAAGGTCGTAAGGCCTAACGGCAAAAAATATATCCGTTGGCCTTAACGGCCCATGAAGCCTCTTTACGGGCCGTTAAGTTTTTTTTTTTAAAAATTGAAAACATATTATTATTCATCTATAAATACCGACATATTTACACACATAAAATGTACTGAAACATCAAAATCCTAATATATTTATAAAAAATATGATTTCAACAAGTTATACATTAAGTTCACCATCCCTTACATCACAACATCAAAATCTTTGGAATGACGAAGAAGAGGTCACTTTAGCAAGATCATGACTAGAAAATTCGGGTACTATTTCCGTGGAGTGTTCAATTTATTGGAACCTTATATCAAAGCGTTTTCATTAAATTCTAGAACGTGATGAATATCGAACAACTCAGGAACTTAGCAGCAAATGGTTGATTTGAGGAGAAAGATATCGATATTTCACTCAATATACGATAGCATTTATGACAACTGAAACACTCTATGGAATAATGCAGAGATTATGGAAAGGGCTCAAGAACAATACCAAAGAAGAATCAAGACATTTTTTTAATCATGTTGCGGCTTGAAACTTCCTTAAAAATCAACAAGATTAAGATTGTATTTCGAGTTATTTTTATGTTATTTGTATTACAATGTTAGAATATATATATATATATATATATATATACTAATTAGCAACTTAGGGTTGCATTGATGGTTGTATTTTAAGCTTTATAAGTTATATATGTCTTTTGTTTTTTTGTTTTTTTTATTTTTTTATTTTTTTATTTTAAACCAAATACTTTTATATTTTTTTCTTATTTTATAAAGTTTTCATTTACATTTCGCTCTAAGTTTTGAGACTTAACACGCCGTAATGTGTGTGTATAGTTCAATATTGTTACGTTTATTATTTTCTGCTTAACGGCTCCGTTGCAACGTCCAGATCCTAGATCGAATTAGCTATTGCTTTGTAATGTTTTACGTTTTACAAGTGTGGTTTAATATTTTTATGTCTATTTCCTCTCGATTTTGTTTTTTTCGTTTTTATTTCTTTTTAATACGATTTTTTCCGGTATTAATGGTCGTTGATCGTGGTGTGACATTAGTGCTATCTACTATGGTTTTACGCCTCGCCACAAAGCGGGGGGCTTGATACTAGTTATAATAGTCAAATAAAAATATTATTTATTAAATAATTACGTTGTTCGTCTTGAATACAGTTCATCTCCCATAAATCGTCACAATCTAAGGCAAGCTTCTTGTAAATTATTTTCATGTCACTCTAAAGATCTATTTTGAACCAATCTACCTTATAACATACAAATAATAATTCCTAAATCTCGACCAATATGACCTACGTTTAAAGGCCACACAGTTTCACCGGTCACTAACACTTCAATTTCTTATTTCCCAAATTGCTGCCAATAATATATACGTTCAAGAAAATAAGAAAATACGATTCAAATTGTACAATAATCGCCCGAACATTACGATGAATGCATCACGAATCATCACATGTATTTGGACGACATTCATAAGGAAAGAATATATTAACTCTATGAATTTTTCTGATATTGTGTTTGTTTGATTACATTGTTTTTATTATTGTCAATTGTGTGATATCAATTACAGATGGATTCATTTGAACCTATCAAAACTTACACACAAAGTATAAACAAGGCTTTGAGTAATTATACAAAACAACATTTTAAGCATCTTTAACAACGGAACAATATCAGGTTAATTTCTTAAATAACTTTGAACTAAACAAAAAAAATTGGTTTTGAGTTTTGTAGTCTAACACCGAGAATGAATTGTTCTAGTGTTATTTTTGAGTAACAGGAAGGAAACGAATGTATTTCTATCCATACCAAAACTCGATTAAACAACTCAGACAACAAGGAATAATTTGGTTCCTGATCATTGATTAACAAGAACACATTAAGACATTTGATTATGTGTTGGGCCAAAATTAACAAACAGATTATATGTCCTTTGAGATAAATAAATGAAGCATTTTAATAATGATATGATAGTATAATATTTGAACCAGTATTATCTCTTTGATTGAAAGAATCAGCGATGTGGTACATTATTGAACAAAAAAAGACAATTCTCGAACTAACTTGCATGATATATATTGAATAGTAACGGGTTATTAGTGTTCCTTAGACATCATTGAAATAGATTTGATAATTTGTAATGCAATCTGATCGAGTAAAAAAACAACCAAGCAATTAGAATTAAAAACCGACTAAGAATTTATTCCTTTTGTACCAAACAATTCAATTCTATGAAGGCCTAACTTGTCTGTGGAATCTAAATTGATAGTAGTTCTTAATTGGCAACTCAATACTTCAAGTAAGAGGATGTTTGGTTCGAAAAATTCGTTTGAATTGAAATTGCAATTTGTATTGTAATGAGAGTTGAAAATGAAATTTGAATTGGAATTTAAAAAATGTCTTTAAAAATCTCAAACATATATGGTTGGTGAATTTATTAGGTAATTGAAATGTAGCTACAGAAGAAAATACAATTTACCCATAGATATTAACATGGGGCCGGATATTGACACACCCTGTTAGGTGTTTTTCGGACGCTCTTTGACTTTTCTTCACGGCCTTAACTTTTCTTCACGGCCTGTGAAGAGTTTTATGGTCGTGAGTGATTTGCTTAAATTTTAAAAATTGAGTTTCCCGGTCACGACCATGAGGGGTTTAACGGGTCGTTACATGTGAACCATGAGAGCATTCATGACCCGTAAATGAAATTATTCACGGCCTGTGAAACTTTTCACCGGCCGTGAAGCTTATCCACGTATTTTTGTTTTTATTAATATTTTATCATTTTTTGTGATTATTCATTTTTTTATAATTATTTGACTTGATGTATTATTCATCATAAAACATGTATTAATTATTTGATTTGATGTAATATTCTATATTTAACGATATATATAGGGATACATGTTAGTTTTTTTATTAAACAATTTCAATCGAGATATATAAATGTCAGATTGGAAAAATAATAGAAGGCATACGAATGAATTTAATTCTAACTCACGTGTAATTGTTGAAAGTATTTTGGAACCAATTGATAACCATAATTGGCAAAATGACAAAATTTGGTCTCGGAATACTATGCAGTTTGTACGAAACAGAGCTTCTTAATTGTGTAGGGTATATTACATGGCTGTTGTGGATCCCCACTTACAATTTTGGCGAGGGCTCCTTGGGAACACAACTTTGTGTTCAGATGTAAGATTCTAAAATTGAAATTGTAAAAAAAAAATATTTGTTTTAATATTATTTTCTTGTTCTTTATAGCATATTCGGGCTTGGATAAATAGACTGATAATCTGGCGATTTGAAGAAATAAGTAAAACTGAAGAGTTTTCGGGTAATGATCGTTGGACGATTCTTCCATTTGAGTGATTTAATTTAATATACATGAGATCTGTTGATGGTATGAATATACAGATGGGAGTAGAGATCTATATCATACGTTATGAGAAGTTGATACAGTAATATTATTTGTGTGTTATAGTTTTGATTTAATTTGTGTAAAAAATATATATAATTGTGATTTTATTTTTTGTAGGTGAACGTAGATCATGATGACGATAAAATTTCTATGAACTTAATCAATGTGGTAAAAATAAATACAGATTTTCAACGCGCTGACCTCTATACAAAGGCATTTGACAAACCACGTTTTTTATATTTGTTACAGGTCAATGGAGTTAAAAAGAAAACTGAACTCATACCTGAAGATGACCATGTATAGTTCGATGCGTCGTGTCTTGTCTCTTTTAAATTATTCAATTTTTAATTTTGTTTTATTTTATCCTTTTGTGTTAGCTTAATTTAATTAGTTTATTTACATTTGCTTTATTTCCTTGCCTATTAAAATCCTAAAATGCATATCCGTGACGGTTTTAGAATTTTACGGGGAGAATAGGTTTGGCGGTAATAATAATAAAATAAAAATAAAATAAAAAAGGGGGGGCGGGGGAAAAGGAGAGGCAAGCTGATAATAAATAAGATAGTATGTGTGATAGCGATTCAATTGTGGAATATGATAGTACACAGGTACAAATCATTTGGGACTTTAGCAACTCAAAATTGAAAAAGATGCAAAGCTCAAGTATAAGTCTGTGTAGTTTGAGCAATATAAAAGAAAATATGATAGCTAAGCTAGATACTACTACGGTAACACAAAGAAAGTAGACCTAGAGGTTGCTAGACCGCAGATGATATGTTGGTAGGTTCAACACAATAGATGACTAGACCTTCTTGGTGATCTCAAGATTAAACTAAAATGTTTGACTAGCTGTGGGTAACACCTTATCCCTAGTTAACACAATCAACAAGATTCCAATAAGGAGTGACGAGCAAAATAAATGCCACAAATGTGTGCGTAAGACCAAAGCATGAGCAAAAGCACATGAAAAATGCAAATACAATCAACTGATGACCTATGTTGTTGGTGAGATCTGTGCTAAAAGAATGAAAATTGCTCAACAAGAAGATAGGTTATGTGCCTCTTTGCTGTGTGGTGGCACTGACCTGAGGATAAGCATAACCTATATATTCTAGAACTCATTGTTGTTTGCCGCCTCTCTACTGTGCGGTGGCACTGACCTGAGGATTGGCTTCTCTTTGAAAGCTCGAAGAATAGTCTCTTCTTGAATACTACCCTGAGACCGCTCAAAAATCTCTTGAGGAATGTTGATTACCACATAAGTGTGGGATCCACAAATGCTTGTTTTTTGAAATAAACAAACCTTATAATTATCACCAAACTTTGTTGAAAGTCTATGTATGGACTTAAGAGGGCAAGTATACTGACAATCATTGTGGCTACAATTCTTGACAGTTCAAATCAGTATGGGGACCTGAGAGTACTAGCATGATTTCCTAGCCTTGCTAACAGACTCCAGATGAAAAACAAGAATAGAGCATCAAAGTCTTCTTAAATAACTTCTCCTGAATAATTTGAATCTCCTGTATGATTCCAGCTTGAATTGGCCCATGTATGGTTTAAAAGATTGAGGCTGCTCTCTCAGAAAAATTATTCCTTAGAATTACTTCTTAGGAATTTACCCTCACAAAAACACAAAAACATGTCCTAGTTTAAGTTCCAGCAGCATTTCTTTTATGTCAGTACAAAGTTAGTCTATTTCAGTTTGTGGAGTATCGGATTATGTCATGGAAGTTGATAAGGAACCTTATCATCTAAAAGGTCACGTCTGAGGTGACCACAAGTGCTTTCAAACAAAAATTAGGTCACGTCTGAGGTGACAAATTGTTTAAAAGGATCACGTTTGAGGTGATCAAAAGTTTTTCAAATTAAAATGATCATGTCTGAGATGATCAAATGTTCATAATGTTAATTCAACAGTTTAAAAGGGTTTAAATGTCAAATGGTCATAAAGTCAGAAAAATTTCAAGAGTATGACCCATTCGCATGACTGGACCATGAGTATGGACCAACTGTACGAATGGATCATACTCATGCCTTTTATAGATGAATGGATATGAGTATGGACCATTCAACCAAATGGCTGATACAAATGAGCCATTCGCCCAAGTGAGAGTAGGCAAATGACCAAGTCGCACGACTCAACTCTAGTCGGACGACTGAAGGTGACCGACTGTGCAAGTCGCACGACTGACCTTCTGTCGCACTAACAACTTGTGCGACTGGGCTCAGTCGCACAACTAAAGGAAACCCTAGTATAAATAGTAGGGTAGTCGGTCGCAGTCACTCACCACCCCCGAAATCGCCCCAAGTCGCATGAACAATCGTTACTCTGCCAAATTTTCATTCGATCATTATATACCACTGATTGTTGTGCACTGACGATTTTCACTGACTTTACAGGTATAATGCGGTTCAATCCAACAATGTTTCATTCAATTTAACCCCTAATCGAAATGTTCGGCCCAAAAAAAGAACCGAAACATGGCTGACTAAATAACCCAATTAATCTAAGCCAACAACTGAAATTAATGTTATTAGGTGTTAAGTATAATGATTGCGAGTCCAATGAACCAAAACACGACGTCAAATGATAAGAATTGGTCAAACTTGAATTTGAATTGAACATCAGACTGTCATACGAATGGACAGGTTGATGAACTTTAGTCGCACGACTGAGTAGTGCGAATGACTAAACCGCACTACTGAATCATGCGTATGAGTTCAGTCGCACGACTGATATACACAAATTAGTTTACATGCGTATGAGCTCAGTCGCATGACAAGTCGTATGTATGAGGTAATTCGCACGACTAGATCTCAGTCGCACTACTCATTCGCACAACTAGATCTCATTCACACAGTCTCATTCGCATGACAGATCAAAAGGAATATTTTCAAGTCCAAGTGATTCATGATATTATTAATCAACGGATACTAATGTCTATATTCATTGTGTAACATATGGCGAGTCGGTGGACTATGAACACTAAGCGCAATATTTGTGCTCATCTGGATCTGTCATCCAGACACGCTCCTGATTTTTCTGGCATCATCACGTTCTCAGGAGATCGAGGATCTTTCATGCCATCTCTACTCCGTGTACACCGTACCATTCCATTCAGCAGGCCTTCTGGGAAGGCGCTGTAGTTGATAAATCCTTAGAGCCTCATCGAATCCGTAGTTTGATATTTGGAGAGGCCATTGAGATCTTCGAGGATGATCTCAGGACAGTGCTGTAGCTTGGGGATGACGTGGTGGTACTCAAGGTGATGGACGATAGCACCTTGGGTAGGATGAAGGTCTACAGGGGGAAGCAGGTTAAGCCCTCTGTGAGGAGATTATTTGTGCATCTGGCCCGGGAGGATTACGTGGCATCGTCTAGGCGTAAATGGCGTCACGTTGACAGTGACTCTGAGGTAGAGCAGCTACAGCTCCCTGATGATGACTCCGATGATGATGATAGTGGTGATGCTGGAGATGAAGGGCCCACTCAACCAAGGGGCCCCACTGCTGATATTACAACTCCAGCATTTGCCCCCACTAGAGATGGAGCGGAGACTGCTGGGTTCCACCGGATTTCATACCTGGGGAGGAAGAGGAGGAGTCGGATGAGGAGCCACTAACCAGGACTGTGGAAAGTAAAGTCGTTCCCACAGAACAAGGGCTCCGGGCGGTTGGTGGACGCCCGCGGGTCGGGAGATACTGACACTGATCCTACATATGGTCCCGATCCGCCAAGCCGTGTTCTAAGGGGAGCATCCTCCTCGACAGGATCAAGGAAGAAGAGGATGGCTTAGCCCCACAGCATGAAGAAGAAGAAGCGAAGACTCACCTTCATCAGTCCCACTACTACTACCACAGCCACCACCACTCTACCTACCACCACAGCCACTATCCCTACCACCATTCCACCCAACACCACCACCACCACCCTTCCATCCACCACCACATCATTCACACCTACACCACCATCACCATCATATATACCACCTCCAATCTTCACCACTGTCACCACTACCACTAGCCATCCTGTAGTACCATTTTCTTTCTCTCCATATCCATCAGGATCACCTTTACCTCCCAGTGGGGTAGAGGAACAGCTCTCAGCATTTAACCGAATGGTGCTGAGGCTGTTAGTTGCAGATGAAGAGAAGACCACTAAGATACGACAGCTGGTAGACCTGACCATTGTCCAATCTTAACATCTTTCTCATCAGGCTCAATTGATCGATGAGCAGGCTCATCAAATGTCTCAGCTCCAGGAGCAACACGCCAAAAATATTGAGGAGTTGGAGGCTGCAAACAAATCTCTGTAGTTAAAGCTCAAAGGGTCCAAAGACGAGCCCTTAAAGATAGGAGAAGGTGATGGAGACGATGATGCTGATGATGATAGTGATGATGATGATGATGGTGATGATCACTATGGTGATACTGATGTTAGTGATGATGATGATGATAACTCTTCAGCTGCGGGTGCCACATCAGCTAGTGAAAGAAGGACCAAACGAACTCAAGATCTGAGTGCCTCCACATCCAACCTGGCAGCAGAAAAGCCGATGATCCAGGACAAGAGTAATGTTTAGATGTTTTATTGTTATTTAAAATCATTTGTATTTGGATCATATAATGACATGAATGTTTATATGTTATGTAAATGGTTATGTCTCACTTATTATGGTTATGTCTTGATTAGTAACTAATGATTGCTGTGTTGATTGTTTAAATCAAGCAGATCCAAACTTTCAAAGGGACGATTACGAAACTGCTCCCCTTCAGCAGGTCAAGACTCAACTAACCATGATTCTTGATCTGCAAGGGATTGTCAGGAGATCAGTGAGTTACACCCCTGAAGAAGGGGAAATGATTCACAATCTCACTGACGAGCAAATTACATAAATGTTCAAGCTCAATCCCGATGAGATTGTCAAGGATGCTCCAACTTTTGTAGAAACCAGTGATGACGAGCTGAACGATATTGATGAAATAGAAATCGAGGACGTCACTACGGAGCACTATCCCGAGTATGCTGACAAAAAGGGAAATGTGGTCCCCAATCTGGGTGATTCCCTGGACAGTGATACATTTGAGATATTGGATAAGATGGAGCAAGAGTCTGAGAAGGTTGAAGACCAAGCCCAAGCCTAAAACACCGATGTAGATATCAGAAAGGCTGAATGGGCTGCATGTTTTGAGGAGATCCGAGCACAACGCTCTACTCCTAAACCGAATGTCTACACCAAGCTCTACAAAGTGAAGAGACATCATAAGGTGTCAGGCAAGATTATCGCATGGGCTCATTTTGATGATCTTAATGTATGCGCGGTAAAGAGAGAGATGGGTATTGAGTACTTTAGATTCCCGCATGATCTAAAGTCCCTAGGAAGATGTCAGGCCGGTTTGAGGCTGCCTTGAAAAAAGAGTACCACACCAGGTGGGTCAACTTCAAACCTCAACAACCGACGAGGTATATTAGATGTTCTGAAGTTGATCCCATAACTGGAAAGCCCAAGATAGTGTTGAAGTGGAGTCCCCCAAGAACAATGTCTAGAATCCCTCTTAGGGAAATGCCAAAGGACTTCACTCCACACTTAGTGGTGGTACTATGATTGGAGAACAGGAGAGGCGGTCATAGTTTTGAACAAAGCAGGCAGAATGGATACTATCAGGGTATTTGACCCGATGTGGCTTACAAACCTGTCAGCTGAAGATGTCTACACACTATACAAATGGCCACTGTTTTATGACACGCAAGATATTATACAAGCCCTCCAATTCCAAAATGTGATACGACTCTACTTTGCATTTGAAATACATGCAGGAGTCACAAGAGAGGAAAAGTACAAGAACTACGAGGAGGTTATGAAGAAGGTAAGACAATAGATGAATCTAGGTCCAAGGGGGAGTTTGTTGATACATGTGTACCTTGATTCTGATCTTAATGTAATATGTCTTTGTTGTCTTACGCTTATGTGATAGTTGGGTACTTAATGAAATGCAAATGGTTGGTTGTGTTTATCATGTTAACTATTTCATTAATGAGCTGTTTAACGCATATTGACTTGATTATATAGGTTTGTGGTTGATTGAACTAATATAAATAACATTACTATGTTTAATATATTCAAACTTAATAACATGAAGGTATCATACGGATGGCATATGCTAATGAACCATACGCATGAACACCTTCATACGAATGACTCAGTTGCACGACTGAACCAGGAGACTGGATCAGTTATATGACTATAACATGAGATTGGCTCAGTCGCACGACTGAACACTCAGTAGTGCGAATGGATCAACCGCATGTCTCAATCGCACCGAATGAACCATGCTTATGGTTCAGTCGCTCGAATGAGCAACCTAACCTATAAATACCACCTAATTCGTGGAAAAACGTAAGCATTGAATCCACTTCGACTCCAGACGTACCCTAGCCACCCAAAAGCCTCTAAGTGTGTACTCCAAGTTCATAGAACGCTTTAGATCGATTCCTAATCGATTCTTGACGTTAGTTTCAATACATTATTGTTTCTATGTGCGTTCTCACTGATTGGATCGCCAATCAAATAGGATTCCGCACTATGTGGTTTGGTTTAACACGTTAATGAGTTGGTATTTCATTCAAATACCAGATCCTAACAAGCATTAACTCTCTTGATAAGAAAACCATAAAAAATTTCATCATACTTCCATGCGATTATTTTCACTTCTTTTGATTTATCAGGCACAATCATTGCGTTCAACAATTTAGAGTTTGATTGTCGTGTTTGTAATACATTTCTTACAAGATCTCCTGCAGATCTAGCCTTATTCCACAGTTGTTTTTGATCTAGAGATACTTTATAACCTTGATGTTCAACACTTGGAAACATATTCATAAGATCTTTTCTATGCTCATGTGTTTTTCTCACTAACTCTATTGATTTTATTTCTTGAGGTTTGAGCATTTTTGTTCTTTTGGTTATTTCTAGATACTAGGGGCTATCCATATCCAAAATAATCATCTTGTTATGCATCCTCTCAGTCTCTTGAAAACTTCTCACCAATCTTCTTAAGATTCACCTTGCAGCTTATTTAGTCTATTTCTCGGATAGTTCCTTGATTGCAACCACATTCTGCCGGTATGCTCATGTCTTCTGGGTTTGGGTAGTGCAATTCAGCCACAGGAATATCATCTATATTTATACTTTCATTCAGTTGAGCCCATTCACCATGTTCAAGACTTATCTCATTCGGATCTGCTGGTGCTGATGATTCTACTATCACACATTTTTCATATTCTTCATTTATTTGTTTACACTCAGCCCATCGAGAAAAAATCTATTATACTTTCTCTTGATCAAATAATTAAATTTTTCTTCAAAATCTATTAGAATTTCATCTTGAACATTCTTAGTTGGTGATTCAACAATATCAAACACATCTTCATCTTCAAGGACTTCATCATACCATTCATCTAGTAGATCTGAATCTATATCGTCAAGAGCTTCAATTGTCTTTTGTACTTCTACTTCTTCTTCAATTACATCTATATCAACTAACTTTTGAACTTTAGCAGGACTACTAGATGTTTCATCTTCATTCATCTTCGTTTGCCTTTTTCAACTTCAGAAAACTTTACAACTGGTGTTTCTTCATGCTCTTTAGTAGGTTCTTTCTCAACAACCACCGCTTCACTTTCTTTTGAAGGTTCTTGAAGAGATACTTTCACTTTTTCAATTTCTTCAAACATAGTCTTTAATTTTTCTTCCAGATTTATCATCATGACATTCTTCAATTCATCATTTGCTTTTAACATTTCATTTATTTCTTTAGTCTTTCAGTTTCTTCATTTTGAGAAACAATCCTTAACTTCAACTCTTCAAGTTCATCAGCATCATCATTCTAATCAGT
Organism: Flaveria trinervia; assembly: GCA_025506515.1. Lineage (NCBI taxonomy): Eukaryota > Viridiplantae > Streptophyta > Magnoliopsida > Asterales > Asteraceae > Flaveria > Flaveria trinervia. The sequence continues at coordinate 68,356,744 of CM046442.1, read as the reverse complement.
TTGAACACAAACATCTGAAATTTGTTTTGTCACTTGTTCTTTTTCAATAATTTCAACTTCAGGACTCTTAGCTTGATTAACAGACATAACATTTTCTGTTAGTGGCTCATCCCATAAAGAATTAAAATCAAATGATTGATTGAAGTCAACATTTTCAACATCTTTAGTTTCAATTTGATCAATGTCTTGTTGATCATTCCTTTCAGTATTAACTTTTTCATCTTCATTTCTTTCATATTCAACTCTTTGATCAGAAATAGTTTGCTCACTATCCATTTCTTGAATAGGTTCTTCTATTATTTGCTCAGCTTCAATTCCTTCCATTCCATCTCCTTGATTACCACCTTGATTATCATCATCATCATTATTTTCATCATTGTCATCATTATTACCTTCATCATCATCATTCTCCTCATCATCATCATTCTCCTCATCATCATCATTCTCTTCATCAAATTCTTCAACTATCTCATCCATCACATCTTCTATTAAATCATTAGGATTAACCCGTTATCTTGAGATAAATGAAAATGTTGTTGATTAATGTTAACATTATCATAAGCTACATTCCTTATGTACTCAAATAAAGGTACATTTTCAGCTCCAGTAATCACATTTAACTTCTTGTATACCATCTCAGACATATGCTCTAATTCAAATTTATCTCCTTGAACTCCATATGCATCTATGTTCGGATATTCTTCATTAATAATCAACTGAAGAAATCTTGGATACATCAAATACTTGTTTCTTTTTCCTTTCTCCATATTGAAAATAAAATTGTTCATTATCCACTTTGCCATATTAAATCTCCTATTTGTGACTAGAGTAACAATTGGAGATGTTATATCAACTGGGAAAGAATTCCATCCTGCCCTTCTTTTAGACATACACTGTTGGAATATATAACATAAAAGCTTCCAGTGATTATAGACTCTTGCTCTGAAAAATTGCTTCTTTGAAAATTATCAGGATGACCCATTTGCATGAATGTCTCTCTACATTCATTAAATGTGAATTTAGACACATCCTGGTCTTCATTCTCCCCTAATCTCAAAGCAGTTCTGTATAGAGTCTTCAGAAACTTCTATCATTCTGTCATTTGAAATAAATCCTCTTAGAACTTTTCTTCTATTATCATCAAATTCTATTTCAGCAGATCTCCAGAATCTCTTGATTAATCTTCCATATATAACTGGTCTGGTACACAATGCATAAACATACTTGGTCCTTAGAAGAAATCTGATCATTTCTTCATAACATGCAGCTTCTCTCACTTCTTCATTTAGAAATGCAGCAACGTTATGCTTTGGCTCAACCTTTAACTGATTCATCTGTCAATCACAAGAACATGAATTAGTATGAAGTTTTTCAGATTTTATCAAGTAAACAAATTAATAAGTCCTTCACTAATTTTTAAGTTTTCTTAATACAATTTTATATTTTAAAATTTGATTAATTTTAATAAAATTTAGTGATTTGAACTTGTTATTTAAAGATTTAATCAAATTTTAATATATATAATCAATTAAAAATTTTGCCTCTAGATGATTTTATGTTCATACTTGAATCTTAGATGACTTTATCAGTTTAAATTTATTTTAATATTTTATCGATTCAATTTTCTGTTTTTTTATTTTATTACTATTTTGAAATTGAAATACTTTGAATCATCAGAAAATTTTTTATGATGAAGATCATGTTTTGATGATTACAACATGTTCACAATGCATAATCATTAATGATTTCATGTTTAATTTGTTACAAACAAACATCAGTATTTGACAATTTTATATTCATTCAAGTCATTAGGGTTCTAACGCCCGTATAGGGTTCAAACGCCCGATTGAATGTGATGTAATAATCCACTCACTTGATGATGAATGCTCATAATATGAATTGCAATCTCTGATATTACCTTATGCGATCATATATTCTTGCAATCACTGAGTAATAAGATGAATTTTGAGTTCGTTGGAACATAGACAATATGGACAACAGAGTAGAAGATGAAAAGTTTGAATAAAATGAAAGTCTATGATAAGTGCTGAATTTATACAAGTGTGGAAAACCCTTAGACGCATTACAATTGTTTAGGCGTATGACCACTATTTGGACGCATGAGGTCTAGGCGCATTAGCACTGTTTAGGCGTTTTACCCCTGTTCAAGCGTAAAGCCTCAGATGCATGAGTTACACTTGGTCAATTTCATTTAAAAGATTTTTAGGGGCATGTTCACTATACAGATGCATGAGCACTGTTTAGGCGTATGATAACTATTTAGGTGTATGAGTACTGTTCAGGCACATGACATATTTAGAAACGCCTAACACTTTGGAATTATTTTGAGATATCTGGTACTGTTTAGGCGTATGAGATTTTGTAAGACGCCCAACACTTAACCAAGAATTTCAGACTTATGACTACTGTTTAGGTGTATGAGGATTACTCGAAACATCTAAAACTTAGTCTAAAACTGAAATTTCATCATACGTCTAAACAGGACTTATGAGAACAGTTAGGCACATGAGATATCCATACGTCTAACACATGTATTATTTTTCACCAAAATCATTCAAATCACATTTTTGATAAAATTCATTGATCATCAAACAAATTTCCAAAATTTGACCAACACATTGACTTTTTGACGGATCTTTGACTTTTGATCAAAAACTTTGACTTTGACCAAAAACTTTGACTTTTTGACCAACAAAAATTTAATTTGTTTCCTGTCATTTCAGTCTTAAAAATTTTATAAAATGACAAACATTCTCAATTCTTTACAAGAAGCTTTTCATATTTTTAAAACTTTTTAGGTTCATTTTTTAAACATCTCAAACACACACAACTTTGAATATTTTTGCATCATCCTTTTTCATCCAAACATTTATTTTGATAAACTCTTTATCATCTTTACTCCCCCTAAACTTTTAAGTTTTCAAACTTAGAAGTTTATAAAAGGTGATATATGAAGGAAAACCATTCATTATTAACATGCTTGCACACAAAAAATCATGCAAAAATCAAAATAAAGCAGAATAAATTCTACACAATGAATTATATTGCCTGTAGTGAGATCATATCAGATAATAATCAGCATATTGAAGTAAAAATTGTGAATAGTCATAGACAATGATTAAATCTTGATCAATTGTGTTCCACCACCTTAGTGTTTCCACAGCAAAGGAGACACAAGATCTAAGGACAGACAATGACTACTCTGGCAGAAGAATCAGTACACTTACTTTTTCAATTCTTGGATGTATTAAGGTTGAATTAGATATGACATTATGTAATCCACACTTAGACTTAGAGACTTCAACCCTCATCAAGATATACAAGAAATCACTTTTACTCAACTTAAAAACCTGTCATATATGTATACCAGATCTCATGTTTAGGTCAATGAGAGAATCATCATGGTTAAACCAGTTGATAATCTCTGAGAAAACCACCATGGACAAGCCATTAGGTAATCCCTGAATCTGTTTCATAAAGAAATAGATAGAGATGATTCATAGGAATCATAGGGCATCCATTTTGGACTTTATAAAGGATTGTGCACATTGGCATCTTTTGCATCAGGTGAGAATATCCAGGTCTGTAATGACTTATAACAGAGGATATCTTGTCACTTCAGGTCTATGATGACTTATAACAAAGATGTGAACAGATGCAGTAAACAAATCTCATGGTACCACATATTAAGTCAGGTGTGAGATTGTAACTTTACAAGTAATCAATCTGAAAAGTCAAGACATCTCTTTAGAACTAAGATGGACACACACAAATGCATAGATGATTTAGTTTAATCACAAGAATCTACTTTTTCAGTATAATTACATGATCTTACCTGCAAATCATACCTGATCATGTCAGACTTTGTTAGCGAGTGAAGTATGCAACTGATTAAACTGATGTACTATCATTTCCCATAAATTGCAAAGGCAGATATAATCCTAACATTTATAACTACTAAACTATTATTTTTGTATTTTCACTTTATAATTTTCTCTTTGTTTTTGCATTTTCTGATGTTGTATTTTCTTTTTCATTTAACACACACATACAATATACATAATCAAGCAGTTCATAATGACAGTTTAACTTTGATTTATTTAAGAAAACCAAGGGAGGGTTATTATCATTTTGAAAGAGAAAAATTAGTTTCCAATATGATTAATTAGACAATTGACTCAACTAAGTACTCAAACCATCCTGGTAGGAAAGATTTGGTAAACAAGTTAGCCAGTTGTTTTTCTGTTAAAATCTGAATCAAAATGATTAAACCTTTTTTAGAGTTGTCTCTGAGAAAATGATATCGATCTTGATATGTTTTGTTTTAGAATGTTGGATAGGATTAGCAGTAATAAACATTGCAGCACTGTTGTCGATATAAATGGGAGTTTTAAGAAAATTGAACCCATAATCCAGTAGTTGACTTTGCAATCAGAGGATTTGAAAACATCCTGCTAAGGCAGTGATGTACTCAGCTTCTGTAGTTAAGACTGAGACGTTTGTCTGTTTCTTAAATTGCCACGAGACTAATCGAGGTCCTAAAAATTGATAACCACCCATGGTAGATTTTCTATCTTGACAACATCCCCCATAATCACTATCAGTATATCCATATAACTCGAAGTTTCCTTCATAAGGATACCATAACCCTAGGGATGGTTTTCCTTTGAGATATCTAAATATGTGTTTGACAGTAATAAGGTGAGATTCCTTCGGGTCTGATTGATACCTGGCATAGACACAAACATCATACATTATGTCAGGTCTAGATGTAGTTAAGTACATTAAAGATCCAATCATAGATCTGTATAAAGTTTGGTCAATTGATTTTCCTTTAGGATCATGATCAATCTTGGTGTTTATGTCAGTTGGAGTTCTAATAGATTGACAATCTTGCAACTTGAATTTCTTCAGCAGTTTATCAACAAATTTTGCTTGATTAATAAAAATGCCGTTATCGTCCACATACACTTGTACACACAGAAGATCAGATGCATCCTTTTTAATGAATAAGGTAGGATCAATCTTCCCTTGTGTATATCCATGTTGGAGCAAGTGTTGAGACAATGTTTCATACCAGATTCTTGGGGCTTGATATAGACCATATAGTGCTTTGCTGAGCTTGTACACACGATGAGGAAATTCAGCATCTTCAAAACCTTGAGGTTGCTTAACATACATATCATCGGTGATTGGTCCATACAAGAATGCACCCTTAACATCCATTTGATGCACTTTGAATTTCATATAAGAAGCATATGCCAGGAAGACCCGAATTGCTTCTAGTCTTGCAACTGGAGCAAATACTTCATCATTATCTATTCCTTCCTCCTGAGTGTATCCTTGAGCTACTAATCGAGCTTTGTTTCGAATGATAATTCCTCTGTCATCTGATTTGTTTCTGAATAACCATTTTGTTCCAATGGCATTTTCTCCTTCAGGTAAATCCACTAGATTCCACACTTCTTGTTTTCTGAATTGTAATAATTCCTCTTGCATTGCTTCAATCCAACTGTTCTCCTTCAAAGCCTCTGTAATGTTTTTAAGGACCATTTGAGAAAAAAAACATGAGTACAAACAAACATTTGCTTGTTTAGAGTGATGTCTCATTTTTCTTTCATTTAAAGGACCAATAATCTGAGAGATAGGATGTCTCTTGTAAATGCGAGTAGTTGGAATCTCTTCTTGTTGAACACTCACATCCAGATTAGATTGGTTTAGTTCAAAGATCTGTTGCAATAGTGTTGAGGAATGTGGAATACTATTTGGAACTTGAGTTGGAGAATTGACAAAGTAATCAAACTTGTATTCACATCTTTATCTCCGAATACAGATGAAGTTCCATACTCAGGATGGTGAATTTCTGGACCATCATTAGGAATAGGTTGAGAATTATCAGAATCTTCAGGAACTTGTTGATGCTCAAGATTTTGTTTCTCAAGATTCTCTATAGAGAATAAAGGATCTCGTGCAAAAGAGAAAATGAATAATCCGGACTTGAATCATCCATATCATCTAAATCAGAATCTTCACTAAAAGTTCCCAGATCTCCTACTTGTTTCCTCTTAGCACATGAAGATTCAAATAGATTAGAATTAAATGAGTTTCTTAATGAATCTAAATCAAATAACAACTTTGGACCATTTGCAACTGATGGAAAAGAGTTTTCAAGGAATTTAACATTGAACGTTTCAATGATAACATTCGTCATAGAGTTATAAACTCTATATGCTTTTGAAGTGGACAAATATCCAAGAAAGAATCCATCATCAGATTTTAAATCAAACTTGCCAAGATGATCATTTGAATTTAAAATCAATACAGGACATCCAAAAGATTTAAGAAAATCAATATTTGGTTTCCTGCCAAACATTAGCTCATAAGGAGTTTTTTGTTTGTCCTTAACCAACAAAGTGTGATTTTGAATAAAATAGGCAGTTGATATTGCTTCATTCCAGAATGTGATAGGAATCATTGCATCAGCTAACATTGCTTGAGCAGCTTCAATCAAAGTTCTGTTCTTCCTTTCTGCAACTTTGTTTTGTTGTGGAGTTCGAGGAGCACTGAACTGATGAGCTATTTGTTTTTCTACACAAAATCTATCAATATTAGCATTTTTAAATTCGGTTCCATTATCACTTCTGATTATTTTAACTTTTATCTAACTGATTTTCCACTTTAATGATAATTCATTTAAAAGATCAGGTGTTTTAGATTTTGAATGAAGAAAGAAAACCTAAGTAAATCGTGTATAATCATCAATGATGATGTGACATCCGGTAATTTTCCGTTACCAAACTCCGTTAGTTTCGTTGAGTATTGGATACACGTGTCGTAAGCACACACTAGTTGTCGTTTAACGTTGGTGACCTAATAATAATTAACAATGTTAAGTTAATGATAATCTAACTCATTATGTGATTATGGTATTAAGTTTATGTGTTTGCATGTTTTAAATGTTCTTTGTGAAAATTAATCACGTAACGTGAAAACGTGTGTATTAATCTGTATGTGTTGTGTTTTTTAAAAATAAATATATATTGTTATCATTAGTTTATATGTTTATATTATTAAGTTAAAAACACTTTGCAAAGAGTTTAAAGTCTAATTTTATAAAATACAAAACACAAGGTTTTAAATGGTAAATATGAAAAATTAAATTAAATAAACATCCCAAACCCTAATTCCCACCCATTCGGCCGCGATCACCATCTAAAACCCCCTCCACTTTTGAAATCAACCTAGAACAAGCAATTTGCTGCGATTTTGGCTCTGTTTCAAGGATTACAACAAGTTAGAATCATCAAATACAAGCCATTACACGTTTAAAGGTTTGAACTTTACAAGTTTTTGAGGGTTTCTTGTTTTGGCTGAACCCTATTTGTGAATGAGTGGTCATGGTGTCGAAGTTGTGATTGTTGATGATGTTAGTATGTTAGTTAGATAGTATACATGTTGTTTAACATTGATTATGCAAGAATGATACATGTTTGATGAATTGATCACGAACTTTAATCCAAGACAAACCCTAATTCGAAATTGATGTGATTATGTGAGATTGATGATAGTTTGATGAATGTATGATGGTTAGTAGGTTGTATGAATGCTAGATTACATTGATCTTGCAAGAAATTGATGAATTGAAGGTTGTGTTCATAGGTTACTAATAATAGTAACTTTATTTCATGATATGATGAGTTGATGATGGATCGATGTTGTTGATGTGTTTAGGATGATGTTAAGGTGTTAGATTGTTGATATGAATGCTAGAAACCTTGGAATGGAAGTTGTAGTTCATGGTTTGCCAAAAGTAGAAACTTTTGATATTGAATGATTGATGGATTAGATGATTGGGTATTGTTGATCATGCTTAGATGTTGATATGAATTTGAATTGGTGTATTATTAGTGAATTCATGAATACATTGGGTGTTCGATAGTACTTTCCCAAAAGGGAAACATTAATTGGCACAAAATTTGAAAGATGATAGTTTGAGCACGTTTGGGATATAAGGAACATGTTAGTATGTTCATGGATGATTTCTAATGTGATAGAACATGTTAATTTAGTCGTATGGGATGCTTGGATAATCATGGGTGATGTATGGACTTTGATGATCATGTATGATGTTCCGTTTGTTAGTAGTTAAGACATCATGTTTGGGACTGGAAATGATTATTGTGGTGTATGTTGAATGCAATGAACATGGTTAATGAATATGATTGTGATCATCATACACGCGTGCGAATCTGAGGCCCCTACTTAGTAGGATTGGCAGGGTTTAGGATGTGAAGTCGTGAGTGGCTTCACATGGCATGTAGTGTGTGATTTGATCTTTGTGTGGCATGTTAGTTATGCTATAACTGATGGACATGTTAATGTTTTAGATTCGCATGCCTTGTATGATACTTGGCAGTATGATGATCTAAGTAATACATCTGGATAATGTAGCATACATGTGTTCCATTTGAATGTTAACCCTGTATGATGTATGAGTATGCTTGCTTAAATGGTTTACAATGCATAATGTCACCAACGGGTCAAATGGGTCAACTAAGTCAAACGTGTCTGTTTTCTGAAACCTTAAGTCCTTGGTTGTAGTGTACTTAGGGTTTCCCATGTTCTCTGTTTGTACGTACTCATGTACTTATATGATCTAGGTAACCTCTGAAGGTTGTCTGTCCACTCTTTCTTTCAAGTAAACTCTAAGTATTCTTTTCGCATATCAGATGAGTTCATGCCCCACTCTTTACTTAATCTCTTTTGGGGGAGATAACATACTGGTAATTTACAAACGCTTTATATATTTAAGTTGTGTATAATATTAATATAGTGTTTTTTATCATGGAAAAGTCCTCACACTTTTGAATTGTTAATATTGAATAGCGGGGAAACTTGGGTATTACTACTGGGTTTGACGAGCCCCACCTGTGTGACTCGAGGTCAACCGGGTGCAATTTTTCCTATTGAACATTGTCACGACCTGTTAAGTCGTGATAGGAGGCAACAACGTAACATAGTCAACTTCAATTGCAAAATCACTATGAGTTAATATTTATTGTTAATAGACTAGCTATCTGTTACAATGCCCTACTTTTATATCTCAATTATTAACTGTTTATGTTTAAACATCAACTCTAGACTCACCAACCGTTGTGTTGACATTTTTAGTATGCTATTCTCAGGTCATTAACTTTGCTTGCCATTAGGAGCATTGCACGGGTTCATCATGTATATTAAGACTCCGTTTAAAAAAGACGTCTTTGTTGGTTTCTAAGTATAATGCTTTCTCATTTGGTTGTGGCACGTGTTTTCCTATATTATACATTTATACACTTTGGTTTTCTTTACTTACAAAACGCTTCCGCATGGTTTTAAAGTTTGAACTTTGGTTGATTTTATATTATATGTGGCATATAGAGTCGTTCTGAGTAACTATTGACTGTGATCCTGGTTTGTTCACACACCTCACGTAAAACTCCGCACGTGGATTTTAAGGGTGTTACAGATTGGTATCAGAGCCATTGGTTATTGGGAACTAGGTTGCATACACTAGACTATAACCGCACATAGTTAGTTAGTTACCTGTGCCTTATTTTCATCTACTGTATACTCATTGACATACACGTCACACTCTCTGCAGCATGGCATCGTCATCGGGAGCTCCGGGTAAGCGACCTGTATCACGTTCATGATCTGAATCCCTACCTCCCGCACCTGTACCCAACAATGGACCCGACTGGCCCCGACTAACTTATCCTCAAGGGGAGATTGATTGGGATCAACCTTTTCCACTGATGGAGCATGACCCCCCATGAGACTGGAGTTTCTACCCCACGTTCGTTGATCATATAATGTATACGGAGCGCGTACCTGTCCCGAGGCCCAGGACTAGGAGCAACGCCGATCAACCAATGCCTTCACTTCCACGGACATGTGCAGTCAATGAGCAACTGATTGCTGCACTAGTGGCTGCACTGGATACTGAGCAACAACGAGTCAGGCAACTCACGAGTGATGTTTGTACATTGCAGCATGAGGTGTACAAACTAAGACATCAAATGGATGAACTTGAGGAGCAACACGGGAAGACCCCAAATGGGTGTCACCACATTGAAGATGGTCTTATAGCACTTAGAGGACACATTACTACTCATGAACAGCGGGACGCAGTAGCCGATAATAGAATTGCTATCTTAGAAGCCCAATTGGCAGTGCTTCAGATTGCTATAGCTCTTGCTCCTGTAGCGGACTCGGAGGATGGGGATCCCAAGGAGGAACCCGAGGAGGAGGAACCGGTGGAGATGGAAGATGACAGCGATGGGTTGGATGTTGTCGATTGATTTCCTTCATATGACTTGGACTATGTAGTGTTTCTCTCTTTTGAAACCTATGTGGGAAGGGTTATTTCCCCACCCGAACGACAAACTTAAATTTTGACATTGATGAATACATTGTGACTCATTTACAATTTATTTATCTTGGTTATCATTTTTGTTATGAACATTGTGGTTGTGATGATTCATTATTCCTTACTGTTTACTGTACTTTAATGGGATAAATGTGTTTGATGTTACTCATTATTGTATTTGTGAATGTAAAGTGAAAAATGGACACCCGTGGACGTGGACATGGACGTGGCGGTGGGCGCGGATGTGGACGTGGCACTGGAGACCATGGCGGTGGCGCTATAAACATGACCCCCGCAGAATAGCCGCCCTAATAAATGAGCATGTTCAGGCAGCGGTGGCTGCTGCCCAGACGGGACAGCCAGCAGGTAACGATGATAGAAAGTTGAATCAAATATCTTGAATAACCATATATGATATCTAATCAATGTTTATTACGTTGAAACAGGACCACCGGTGTGTACTTACAAGTCCTTTATGGACTGTAAACCACACACCTACAGCGGTACTGAAGGGGTCTAGGACGGGTGCGATGGTTCGAGAAGACAGAGTCTGTCTTCTCCAATGCAACTACGCTGATCAGGTGAAATATGCCGCCGGAACTCTGGAAGGTGCCGCTCTGTCCTGGTGGAATGCGTAGGTCCATATGCTAGGACAATCTATGGCAAATAGACTTCCTTGGGCTGAATTCAAAGAAATGATGACTGAGGAGTATTGTCCTCGTAATGAAGTGCAAAAGCTGGAGATGGAGTTCTGGCAACTAAAGATGCAGGGCTCGGAAATCGAGGCCTACACCACCAGAACCCATGAACTAGCAACCCTATGCCCGGGAATGGTGAATGAAGTGCATAAGAGGGTTGAGCATTACATACAGGGATTAGTACCCGAAATTCAAAGTATGGTGACTGCTTCCAACCTAACCACGATTCAACAAGCCATCCAGTTAGCCATAGGCTAACTGACCAAGTAGTGAGCAAGGACGTTTACCCAAGCGGGGTGCCGTGGCGAGCGTGCCCGACAACAAGAGAAAGTGGGAGTGCCAACAACAACAAATCATCATCATCCAGCGGTCAACCTCAACCTCAACAGCAACAACAGCCAGTTCAGCAACAACGGAGGTTCGACAATAACCGTAACTTTAACCAAACGGTTTCAAATAATCAAGGACCCAGTGGTTATGGTGGTAGACATCTGAAGTGCACTCGATGTAATTACCATCATGTTGGAAGGTGCGATAACTTCAAGTGTCAACGCTGTGGTAAGATTGGACACGCTGCTAAGGATTGTCGTGGTGAACTGTAAAGGAGGCCATAACAACCTCAAGAAACTCCCAAAGGTTGTTTTGAATGTGGGAAGGAAGGGCATTACAGGCAAAACTGCCTACAACTACGGAGGAATGGTAATGGCAACAACGGTAATGGCCACAACAACAACAACCATGGTAACAACAATAATGGTGGCAATGGTACTGGTAATGGCGGCAACAAAGATGTAGCCAAAGGGAGAGCCTTCGTCATTGGCTCAGGTGAGGCTCTAAATGACCCCACAACTGTTACTGGTAGGCTCTTTGTTAATGGTTGTTTTACTATAGTACTATTCGATACTGGAGCCCATAGGAGTTTCGTGTCCTTAAAGTTCTGTAGTCTTTTAAGTGATATACCCTCTTCCTTAGAATCTAAATACACCGTAGAAATGGCCGACGGTAAGCAGATCCATGTAACGCATATCCTTAAAGATTGTAAGATAGAGCTTGTCGGTCATACTTTCGCTATAGATCTTATGCATGTTACGCTGGGGAGTTTTGATATAGTGATAGGCATGGATGGCTCTCTAGTAAGCAAGCGGAAGTCATATGTCATGAGAAGATCATACGAATTCTTGTTGGTGATGAGATCCTTACAGTCAGAGGTGATAGGAGTGGTGCTATGATAGGCATCATCTCATACATGAAAGCCCAAAAGTATTGCGAAAGGTCGTTTGGCTATTCTAGCACTCGTAACCGATAAGCAAGTAGAAGAAAGGAGAATAGAGGACATTCCCATAGTGCATGACTTTCCAGAGGTGTTTCCAGAGGATCTTCCTGGATTACCACCTCACCGCCAAGTGGAATTCCAAATTGAGTTGACTCCTGGCGCAGCCCTGATTGCTAGGGCACCTTATCGATTAGCACCGAACGAACTACAAGAGTTGTCATCACAACTTCAGGAGCTTTTAGATAAGGGCTTTATTCGACCTAGCACATCACCGTGGGGAGCCCCTGTTCTTTTTTCTAAGAAGAAGGATGGCACATTCCGGATGTGCATCGATTATAGGGAGTTAAACAAAGTAACAGTCAAGAACCGATACCCTTTACCTCGTATCGACGACATTTGATCAGCTTCAGGGATCAAGCTATTATTCGAAGATTGACTTGAGATCCGGTTATCATCAACTTAGAGTCCGAGAAGAAGACATTCCCAAGACTGCGTTTCATACTCGTTATGGTCATTATGAGTTTTTGGACATGCCTTTTGGGTTGACTAATACACCTGCTGTGTTCATGGACCTCATGAACCGCGTGTGCAAACCCTATCTCGATCAGTTCATCATTGTGTTTATCGATGATATACTGATATATTCTAGGACCAAGGAGGATCATGAATAGCACTTACGAATGATCTTAGAACTATTGAAGAATGAGCAATTGTATGCCAAATTCTCTAAGTGTGACTTTTGGATACGAGAAGTGCAATTTCTAGGTCATATTGTTAATGAGAAAGGAACACATGTTGATCCTGCCAAGATTGAGGCGATAAAGAATTGGACTACACCCAAAACACCAAGTGAGATAAGACAATTTCTAGGATTAGCAGGATATTACCGACGATTCATAGAAGGATTTCCTAAAATTGCACAACCTCTCACGTCTTGACTCGTAAAGGAACGATATACAAATGGAGTCAGAGCCAAGAATCGGCTTTTCAACTGTTAAAACAAAAACTCTGTAGTGCCCCAATATTAGCACTACCAGAGGGAACGAATGATTTTGTGGTGTATTGTGATGCATCCATTCAAGGATTGGGTTGTGTCTTGATGCAACGGGAAAAGGTGATAGCCTACGCCTCGAGACAACTAAAGGTTCACGAGAAGAACTATACCACCCATGACCTAGAGTTAGGGGCAATGGCTTTTGCCCTAAAGATTTGGATACATTACTTGTACGGTACGAAGTGCACAATCTACACTGATCACAAGAGTCTTCAACATATCTTCAAGCAAAAGGAGTTGAATATGAGGCAACGACGTTGGGTGGAGCTACTAACGACTATGATTGCGCTATCAAGTATCATCAGGAAAGGCGAATGTGGTTGTTGATGCCTTAAGCCGCAGGAAACAGCTAAACCCAGACAGGTGCGAGCGTTACAACTTACTATCAGCACCCAACTGCCGAACAAGTTAAGGAGGCACAGATAGAAGCCTTAAAAGCGTAAAATGTTGGTTCTGACGTTAAGGGGAATGGATAAACAACTGGTGGTGAAGGAGGATGGAATTCGGTATTTCATGGATAGACTTTGGGTGCCTGTCTATGGAAATCTAAGGGATTTAGTTATGAGTGAGGCGCACAAATCCAAGTATTCTATACATCCTGGATCCGACAAGATTACTTATGATCAATCAATAAGATTCCATGTAGTAAAGTTTGAGTTGCGGGTTACTCTAATATTTGTATCCCACAAATATCTATGAACCTTGGTAGCAACCCATTGCTATATATTCATCCTTATGAATATCAACCAATCCAAGTTCATAATAATCTTACCTTCACACTTGTTCCCACAAGTCTGAACGACTACGGACATTTAGAGTAAGCAATTTACTCATGGATTAAACATGCTAAATTGGAATATTAATTAAAACATTATAACCAAATAATTTTATTCAAATAATAAAGAGTTCCACATATCCAAATACAAAATTTACAGATCAAATCCAATCACTAGAATATCAAAGTCCATGGCACAAGTATGACCTTCATGCTTTGCCTTTTCAAGGAGCTTCGTGAGAGGATCCGCAATGTTCTGATCTATGTGAACTTTGCGAATACATATCTTTCCCTTTTCAACTTCATCTCGTATGTAGTTGAATCTCCGCTCAATGTGCCTAGTCTTTTGATGAGCACGAGGTTCCTTGATTTGAGCAATCGCACCCTCGTTATCACAAAAGATCTCTAGGGAGTCCTGAATGGAAGGGACAACCCCCAGATCGGCAAAGAATTTCTTCAACCATGCAGCTTCTTGAGCTGCCAATGAGGCGGCGACGTATTCTGATTCTGTAGTTGATAGAGCCACCACATCCTGTTTGGAGCTCTTCCAAGAGACCGCTCCTCCATTCAGAATGAAAATATATCCCGACTGTGATCATGAATCATCACGATCTGTTTGGAAACTGGCATCCGTGTAACCTTTTACAACAAGTTCCTCATCACTAGATCCATAGATTAGGAACATATCTTTTGTCCTCCTTAGGTACTTAGTATGTTCTTAACAGCCATCCAATGACTGTTTCCAGGATTTTACTAGTATCGGCTTCTCATGCTTAAGGCACCTGACACATCCGGTCGAGTTCATATCATTGCATACATGATGGATCCAATAGCAGATGCGTATGGAATTGCCTTCATTTTATCTTGCTCATCCTTTGAGCTAGGACATTGAGTAGTACTCATATCGTTCCTCTTTGAATAGGTACCGTACCTTTCTTAGAGTTCTCCATCTTGAACCTTTTCAAGATTTATCAATGTATGCACTTTGATTTAACCAATCAACCGCCTTGATCTATCCCTATAGATCTTTATTCCCAGAATATAGGCGGCCTCACCAAGATCCTTGATGGAAAAACAACTTCCAAGCCAGGTTTTTACACCTTCGAAGGTTGGAATGTTGTTTCCAAATAGTAGTATGTCATCAACATACAATACTAGGAAAGTGATGATGCTCCCACTAGCTTTCTTATATATACAAGCTTCGTCAACGTTCTTGATGAATCCGAATTTAATTATTTCTTCATCAAAACGGTGATTCCAACTTCTCGATGCTTGTTTCAATCCATAGATTGATTTCTTTAACTTGCATACTTTATCAGGATGTTTTGGA
Source organism: Flaveria trinervia (assembly GCA_025506515.1). NCBI lineage: Eukaryota > Viridiplantae > Streptophyta > Magnoliopsida > Asterales > Asteraceae > Flaveria > Flaveria trinervia. The sequence goes on along the minus strand of CM046442.1, from coordinate 68,341,182 downwards.
TCGACAAAACCTTCAGGTTGAACCATATAGACATCTTCCTCAAGATATCCATTTAGGAAAGCGGTTTTGACATCCATTTCCCAAATCTCATAATCATAATGAGCAGCTATGGAAAACAATATCCTTATAGACTTTAGCATCGCAACCGGTGAGAAGGTTTCATCATAATCAACCCCTTGAGTTTGAGTGAAACCCTTTGCTACAAGTCTAGCCTTATAAGTATCCAAGTTTCCATGCATATCGGTTTTCTTCTTGAAAACCCACTTGCTTCCAACTACTTTGGAGTTAAGAGGTGGTACAACCAAGTCCCATACTTGATTGTCATGCATGGATTGCATCTCAACGCTCATGGCATCGATCCATTTGTCACAATCCGAATTGGACACTGCATCATGGTATGTGGTTGGTTCATCTGAATCTACCACATAGCATCCATCCATGAAAAATCCGTACCTTTCAAGTGGATTACTAGTTCTACCACTTCTGCGAACGTTTTGTGTGTATTGATCAACCATTTGATCATCTTCAACATCCTCATGTTGAGTGCTAGTTTCAACCAAACGTGCATCGGGTTGTGGTTCTTGATCCTCCTCAAGATCCACTATTCTACTGCTAGTTCCTTCTATAAGGAACTTTGCTTCTAAGAACTCACCCTTTCTGGCAACAAACACCTTTTGTTCCAGTGGATCATAGAAATAATATCCCATAGAATCTCTAGGGTATCCAACAAAGATACACTTGGTGGACCGGACTTCCAATTTGTTTGGGGTGGGAGTCTTAACATAAGCCTCACAACCCCAGACCCTTAAGTATGATAGGGATGGAACTCTTCCATGCCATATCTCAAAAGGTGTCCTTTCCACCTTTTTGGTTGGGGCCATATTTAAAATACGGGCCGCGGAGAGCAAAGCGAAACCCCAAAATGATAGAGGTAATGTGCTTCTAGCCATCATAGATCGGACCATATCCAATAAGGTTCGATTCCTCCTCTCAGACACACCATTATGTTGTGGTGTTCTAGGTGGAGTGAGTTGTGAGACAATCCCACAACTCCTACGATGATCTTGAAAAGCATCATTTAGGTATTCACCTCCTCTATTGGTGCGGAGAACTTTAATCGACTTGTTGAGTTGATTTTGTACTTCATTTTGAAAGATCTTGAACATTTCAAAACCTTCATCTTTGTGTCTTAACAGGTACACATACCCATAGCAACTATAATCGTCGGTAAAGGTAATGAAGTATCTTTCACCATTCCTAGTCATTGGCTTAAAAGGACCACATACATCCGAATGTATGATTCCTAATAAATCTTTTGCCCTTTCGTTAGTTCCACTAAAGGGTGCCTTAGTCATTTTACCTTGTAAACAAGATTCACACACATCAAATGAATCACATTCACTTGTTTTTAAAAGACCATTCTTTTGTAGTGTTTGAATTCTTTTTTGTTTATATGACCAAGACGACAATGCCAAAGATAGGTATCACTCAAATCCAACTTGAGTTTCTTGGTGCTAGTTTGGTACAATGAACTATTTAAAGTACTTTCATGAACCAATTCATAAATACCATTAATGGGAATAGCTTTAAAGTAGAACATATCATTAAAAGAACATGAATATCTTTTTCAACAAATGATAATACATATCCAAATTGTTTTAACAGGGCTACAGAGATAATATTCCTAGTCAAACTAGGAGCATACAAAACATTGTTTAAAATTACTTCCAACCATTTGGAAGTTTCAAGATGTAGTCACCACAGCCTTCAACTTGAACTTTAGCCCCATTGCCCATGTAGAGGCTAACATCCCCTTTCTTGAAGTCACTACTTCTTCTGAACCCCTGCAACAAATTGCAAATGTGAGTTCCACATCCGGTATCTAATACCCATGTGTTAGAGGATATCATGTTTAAATCAATATGGATCATGTATATTGTACCTGAGGTTTGCCCAGCATCCCTCTTTGCTTTCAACTCTTGAGATGGACGGAACAATTTCTTGCCCAATGTCCAATCTCCCCACACTTAAAGCATGGGTCATTAGTAGCAACCTTTTGCTTCTTCACCTGTGGTTTGGGTGGCACCCTTACCACCCCTTTCCCTTTTCCCCATATGGGTCCCTTGCCCTTGGAAACCTTTGCCTTGGGTGTGGGATGAGGCCTTTTCTTGTTCCCACCTTCATTGATGGTGAGAAGGGGTAAAACCCTTTTACCCATGGCCACCTTGGCCGTTTTGAGCATTGTGTGAAGTTCACCAATGCTTTTGTCCCAAGCATTCATGTTGTAATTCAACACGAATGTCTCAAACTTCTTAGTAAGGCCATTGAGGATCAAATCCGTGGCCAATTCCTTCGAGACGGGACAATTAAGCCTTTCGAGGCGGTCAATGTGGCTTTTCATCTTAAGTACATAAGATGAAAACGATTGGTTGTCGTCCATACGACATGCATGGAGTGCTCGAACCGTTCGAAGCGCCAACCCTTGCTTGCTGTTGGAACGTTTCCTTCAGCTGGGTTATCATGTCATAAGCTCCATGATGTTCATACTCTTTTGGAGATCTGGAGTCATGCTCGCTAGCATGAGACAAGACACTTGGATGGAGTCCTCAATGTACTTTAGCCAATCGTTATAGGCCTCCTTGTCATCCTCAGAAGGTTGATCGGGGATAGGGTCGTCTAAAATATATGATCGTCTTTCTTGCTTGAGAACGATTCTCAAGTTTCGATACCAATCAATGAAATTATTATGATTTAGACGTTCCTTTTGGAGAATCGCTCGCAATGATTGGGCGGACGCGGATGAATTATCATGATTATCATTATTGGTGGCCATCTACAAAATATAACAAAGATCTATTTTAGTATTTTTGATATTGCTATTTAAAATAATTAATACCTTTTAAGGTCATTTTTATATTAAAATCTAGAATCCAATATTACATTTAAATTGTGGTTAGGTGACCTTTATCCCACGATTAAATTAATAAGGTGGTCAACGATTGACGGTTGCAACCATTTGCAACTTCTAGAGGTATGGGATTGACTTTAAACATCATATGTAAAGTCGGCATGTTAATCCCATCAACACCATTTGGAAACCATATTGTAGGTGATCCATTTAACATGGTTTGCAAATCAAGTCACCCTACTTGCACACACATGTGAGTTTACCAACATAAGTCATTAGGTGACCTTTATCCCACAAATGTGGTATCACCACCTTAAGTCACAAGTTCCCTCTAAATGGTTAGGTGACCTTTATCCACTAAGAGTTTCCAAATGACTCAAGTGTTGTGCAAAAGGATGGTGTTAAACTTGTTGGAAATATTGTTGGAAAATATTTAGAGATTCATAATCTTAGTTTAGAAACTCTATGTACTTGTACTTGCATGCTTTCAAATACAAGATACCCTATGGTCCTTTGATTAAAACCCATTTTAATTATTAAATCATTAAATCATTTTAATAACCTTTTATTTCCTTTTTAATGATTAAGAACCATTTAATTAGATTGTTAAGTTCATAGAAGGTTTGTTAAAGCAAATATCATATACATGCTATCAACCACAATAATATAAACAAAACAACATAGCAAATGTGCATAACCATAGCATCTAAAGAGGTCCACACTTGTTTGCCATCACAAGTGTGGTCCAAAGGCATTCCTAAGGGTCACAAACAAACACATAGAAAGCTTCCAAAAGCCTCCCACTTGAAACCGCATCCAAATGCTCCATGTTTCTCCTTTGTGCTTCCAATCCATACATATTCACATTACAAGATACAGAGTCCTAATACAAGATATCTAGTAAAATGAAAATGCACCTAATCTATTAATTACAACCAATAATAAATAAAATACATTTTAAACAAAGCACAAATGAATAAATATATACAACCCCATTGAATAAACAAATACAACCATTGCAATCATCCAACAACATAAGGCCAAAGGCTAGGTTATGCACTAATATAAACATTCATCATATCATCCAAAATATAACCATGAATCCTCTCAAAACCCACGAATTTTCAGCCAACATAAACTGAAAATTTCAGGTTTAAATATTGTCCAAACAACACAACATATCAACATACATATCTTTCAAGGTTTAATCACAAGCATGTGCAATATAACCTTGAAAGTTGGGGATTCAACAAAACAGAAATATAGCAGCCCTTAAAAGGGTTAAAAAGTCCCATAAAACAATTATAAAGGACAAGAACAAGCAAGCTATCCACATACCGGCTCTTGATGCCATTGTAGGGTTTGTTGGAAGATAAAACCGAGTTTAACCTTTTAGGTTTCAGAAAACGCAGCGGATATATAATATATATATACATATATATATATATATATAATATATATATTAATATATATATATATATATATAGAGTATATATATATATATAATATATATATATATATATATTATATATATATATATTCTAAAAACATGATTTTAAAGCTGAAAATCCATGTTTTATGGTGACATATATATCAAAGAAACAAACCCAAAACAAAAGGATCATTTATGTGAATAAACAAGCTATGATCAATATGAAAGTGTACATAAAATCACAGCTACATAAAGCTGTGATTAACTACCTTTCTCCAGCTAAAATGTCGACCAAGGAAGAGTGATTAGATGTTAAAGATTTGGCCAAGGCTCCAAGGAAGGACCCCTCAAGCTTGTATACCCCAATCTTGTGTGCAAACACTCTTCTTGTTAGGGAGATGAACACCAAAACCAAAAAAACTCCCAAAATTCTGCTGCTATTGCCGTGGGGCTTGAGAGAGAAAAGAGAGTGTTTTGGTTGAAGATTGCATGTAATGAGAGTGGTCTATGAGTTGAAGTGAATGACATGCTTTATGTGTATCTATTCAAGAGAGGAAAAAGGGCCAATCCCCTTTGAAGGGGCGGCCGAAAATATTTAAAGGAAAAAGGATTTTCCCTCTCAAACACACACACATAAAAATAAAACTAGTCATCTAATAATTTATACAATTAACTATTTAATTGTATAAGTTATAAACCCCTTTTATTATTTGATGTTATCTAATTAATTTAAATAATATTACAAATAATAATCATGAACAAAATATCCTAATAAGTTGTTCCATCTCATATGCAACTTATTTAGAAAACCTATTTTCTAAATTTGGTGTTATTATTTAATTGCATGATCATATCATCAATTGAATAATTGTTTGTGTTTGCAAAGCTTGTTATTGGGTATAACCCGACTTGGATCATGACATACTAACCGCATCAATGTTCTATGTGTCTTGGGCATACAGAATCCAACATGAACATCAACTCTTGAACTCACCAACCGTTGTGTTGATATTTTTAGTATACTATTCTCAGGTCGTTAACTTCGCTTGCCATTAGGAGCACTACACGGGTTCATCATGTATATTAAGACTTTGTTTAAAAGACATCTTTGTTGGTTTCTAAGTATTAATGTTTTCTCATTTGGTTTGGCGCGTGTTTTTCCATATTATACATTTATACACTTTGGCTTTCTTTACTTACAAAACGCTTCTGCATGGTTTTAAAGTTTGAACTTTGGTTAATTTTATTTTAAATGTGGCATATAGAGTCGTTCTCAGTAACTATTGACTGTGATCCTGGTGTTCACACGCCTCGCGGTAAATCTCCGCACGTGGATTTTGAGGGTGTGACAGATGACTAAACAGTACGATTTCTTTCCGATACTCTATATGTTTACAGGACAAAAAGATCCATATGTAACATTTGTAATGGTTTTGAATTTGAGTTTATTTGTTTGGTCTTATAAGAAGCTCTATGTTGTTTTCCTTTCAAGCATGCTTTGTAGAGATCAGAAGTTGAAAACTTCTTTGAAGGAAAACCAATAACATGGTTTCTTGCTACAAGCTTATTCATGTTCTTGAAGTTTGAGTGACCGAGTCGTCTATGCGAAAGCTGACTTTCATCATTAAATGCTCTAGCAATGAGGCATGTTGTTTCTGTAGAGGGATCAACTTGTGACATGTCTAGTTTGTAAACATCTCTGTCACGCACAGCTTTGACAACAACCCATTATTTGCTAATCTAAAACCCTGGCTTTAAAATATAACAAAAAGAATCATCAAATAAAATAGAGTAAGATTTATCGCATATTTGTGAGACACTCAAAAGATTGAATTTAATTGTTCACAAAAGTTGACTTTGTTAAAACTTATTATTTCGTTAGATACCGTTCCTTCACCGGTTATCTTTCCTCTTGAATCTCCACCAAATGCAACATGAATGCCATCTTTTTGTTTAAAATCTTACAACAAGGCTTGCTTGCCTGTCATGTGCCGGCTACACCCACTATCAACATACCATGTGTTTACTGGTCTCCGTGGGCGTACCTGCATGCAAGAAATTTAAGAAGAGTTAGTAACCCAAGCCAAGATGGTCTTGGGCTTTCCAAATTTATCAATAATAGTAAACTGTTTCAAATGCAGTTTGTTTACGTCAGGTTTATTTTGAACTTTATGATTTTCAAATCCTCTTTTGAAAACAGTTTGATTATATTTTCTTTGTTTTGTTTTCAAAATATTAAATTTGTTTTCAATCTCATCATCAAGAAATTTTGAACTGTTGTTTGAAACATTATAAGATGTTTTCTTGTTATATGTTTCTTTTTTTATTCTCACTAAGCGTGGAATAAATTTTCTTTGATCATACTGTGGTGATCTAACATTATACAGATTGTCATAGTCTGAATTGATTCTTCTAGATGATCTCAAACCCAGAGAAGGTGATTTTATTAGATTTTGATATCCATTATAGTGATTTCTTTGAAACTTTGGATTAGGATATCCTTGATTGTCATAAACCTTTCTAGGTGAGTTTTTCTTGAAGAAACAATCATCTGTATTGTGATTTCTTTCATCACATAAAGCACAGTACTGTTGAAAGAATAGTCAACTGTGTTGTGATTTGTCATATCACATTTGTGACAATATTTGTTGAAATAACACTCAGAAGTGTTATGATTATACATGTCACATATATCATAGTATTTTTGAGGTTTTTGAAAATCATTTGCTTAATCATTGACATAAATGCTACGTCTGATCCTTGTTTGATTTTAGGAATGGACTGATTAAGCTTTTGTGTTGTCTCTGTAAGTTTGGTCTTTTGATATTTTGGATTTGTCTTTTTAACATATTCACCATTCTTTAACTCCGTAGATACAAATCTATTTTGTACAATGGAAATCTTTGGACCTGAACCTATTTTCAGAACAGAGTTAGATTTCATCTTAGGTTTTATTATTGTTTCAGATATGGTGTGTAACGCCCGAATATTTATTATTTTGATGCCGGTGAAGAAAGAAAAGAAAATAAAGTTCAAAGTTGAGGGACCAAACTCGCCAACGAAGAAAAGTTGGGAAATGTGGTGATATTAGTAGGGAGAGGGCAGCCCACTCTCCCCACACACCCCACATTTCAGACTTCATAAAGAGAAGAAGAGAGAAAGAAGAGAAGAAGAGGAAAAGTGTCGGTTCGGGTTGGTTCGGGTCGCCAAAATCGTCGTGTAGCAAGCCAAATCGAAGCCCTTGTCGTTGTGCTCATTTGTGTGAGTTTTAAGACCCCTCTTTTACTTGTTTTCTAATGATTTTGGGGCTGGAACACATCTGAAATCGGTTTTTTTGAGTGTGTGTATGTTGACCCGTTTGTGTATGTGTATGTGTATGTATGATGCGTTTGTGGCTTGAATGTGAGCTTGTGTGTGCTTGAATGGTGTTGTGGTATGCATTCCTAAGGTTTAGGATGGTCAATTTAGGCTTAAAATGGGTTTAGATGAGTTTGGAGGCCGAAAACCCTCGGTTGCAGTCGGGATGAACTGCATTCTGCATCAGCTAGGGCTAGGCGACCGACTGGAGGCCGAATGGAGGCCATACGGCCGATTGGGGTCCATTCGCACGATTGGGGTCCATTCGCACGATTGAAGGTCCATTTTCACGATTGAAAGGCCTGTCGCATGTGGGTCATGCGATTGAAGGCCCAGTCGCATAAGTGCTCATCTGCATTAGTCTCATTCGTACCAGGTCCATCCGCATAGTCCATTCGCACGATTGGGTACTCATTCGCATGATGTTCAGTCGCATGGAGGCCATGCGACTGAAGGGTGTCCATACACCTGAATAGGGCTGTTGCACTGTGGGAAGCGTAGTTTGACTTCTGACTTTCGGGGAAAAGGGCAGATGTAAGTTTTGACGTAAAGGTTTTCATAAGAGCATGTAAGATGACGATTGAGGCCTTAGAGAACATGCTGGGCATGATGATGATGATGTTGCATGTTTAGGCTTCTTACGTATGTATGATGTTGCCCTGTATGATGATGATGATTGCGTATGATATGTCCTTATTATGATGTATGTTTATCCTTCTGGTGGCTTTACGTGTCATGTTAATGAATGAATGAAGTATTATGTAACGTAAAGTGAAAGATAATGAAAGGGGAACATAAAGTAAGAAGCATGCATTATTGAATGATGAATGAATGAAGGAAAGGCTTGCAAGCACATAAATGAGGTGAGCAACCTGTTGTTGCAACAGACTTGGATGGTATGCAATCCTTGAGATTGCTATGAGGTGAGCACCCCTATGGTTGCAACAGACTCGGACAGGGCGTTATCGTGAAGTTGCCATGAGGTGAGCAACCCTATGGTTGCAAGAGACTCGGAAAGCATGCTATCGTTGAAATTGGCATTGGGGTGAGCAACTATATGGTTGCAACAGACTCGGATAGCGCGAAGTCGTTGGATTGTTAATGAGGTGAGCGACCCTGTTGTTGCAACAGAATCGAAGGGACGAAAGTATAAATGAACAAAAGATTATGTATGAGAGAACGAAGTATGAATGAATGTAAATGAATTATCGGAATAATGTACAGAACAGGGTCTTGGTCATTCGACCTCAGTAATCGTGGCTGAGTGCCACGAAGAGGGTAAAGCCTGACCGGATCTAGATAGAGAAGTGATCGATAATGTAACACGTTGAATGAGCAAACTTAATGAACGGAATGATGAAGATAATACTGATATTATCTGTATGTACGTATAATGTATGATCGCGAATGAATGTAAAGTAAAGTATGTTTTATTTATAAAACTAGAACTCACTCAGCAATGCTGACTTCGATGTGTTTCCAGTTGGCAGGTAATGATTGCTGAGGATGGTACGGGCGACTACTCAGCTCTTTTGGATGGCATTCTTTTGATTAATGTTTTTGCATTGTAATGCGAACAAGCTATTTTGTAATGAATGTTGTATTAATTTGCAAAAGCATTTACATGGAAATGAAAGATGTTTTAGTTTTCCGCTGCGATTTTATGAAATACAAATGTAATTATATGTTTTATGTGCGATGAGAACCCAACTGTAAACGTCCTGGGAACGGGGCCTTACATGGTGTTCATGTCAAAAGTTTCTACTGACACAAACTTTACAGGTTTAATTTGGCTTGTTTTGTTTAGTGGATCAGACTTTTTAGGAGTTGATTTTCTTCTTCTTTGATTTGTTGATGATTTCTTAGAAATTTGTGTCTTAATTGGATCTTGAGAAGACTCATTTTCATACTTTTTGATTTGAGTTAAAACATTTGAGCTTGAATAATCATCACATGAAGTGTCTGATTGTTCTTGACATTTGCCTTTCAATTTAAGCTTGATCTCATTTGCTTTTTCAATTTCTTGTTCAGTTTGGCACTTCTTAATGACACATTCACTTTTTGGAACGAATAGCTTTTTGTTCTTTATACGAGGTTCATATGATTTTATTTTAATTGGATGACCATTTTTAATCTTTTCTGTGTTATTCTCCTCAAATACTTGAACATTTACTTTTTCAATTTCACTTTGAGTATTTTCTTGATCATTCTTCTTTTTCTCTTGAAATTCTTTAAGTTTGGCCTTGTTTTCTGGTGAATGATCATCAATGTTGAAATTTTCTTGTAAAGTTTTAGAAATTGATTCAGGCATAGGTTCATGTGTGAAATCTAATCTTGATTTATCTTTATCTTTTCTTCCATTTGCCAGTTGCTCAACAATGGTCTTTGAGCTTTTTACTTTTGCCAAATCACTTGAGTTGCAGCATGTGCAAATTTTTCTTGTTCAAGTGACTTTGTCATTTCTTCAAGTTGTTTATTAACTATTTCAAGTTCTTTTAGAGTTTTATTCCAACTAGCTTGAAGTGACATTATCTTTTCATCAGCAACTTTGTGATCATCTTTCAGTTTTCTGTGCATTGACTTTTTGTGTTTTAATTTATCACATATTTTGAATGAATAATTTCTATAGTGTTCAACCTGTTCGAAACATTCTTTTGTACACAGTTTTTCTCTTACTTCAGTTGGAATTCAGGATATGAATTTAAGGACTCAGTGTCAGAAGCAGATTTTACAACCTTTGGTTGTTCAGACTTTGCCATGAGTGCAACTTCTTCCTCCTTTAGATTTGACTTGTCACTCCAGTCATAGTCAATCTCATTTTTAGATTCATTAGTTTTTAGATCCTTGTCTTCAGACCATTCTTCATTTATTTCTAAAATCAATGCTGAACCTGAAACAAGATCGGAAGTAAATTGTTCAGCATATGCACTCTAGTCATAACCATCTTTTATTTATTCGGTTCTTTAGCTAATTTTTGTTCATCTTTTAATTCAGGCATAGGCAGACTCTTATATGGTTTCTAGAAAGTCTTTTGAGTCTAGTGCTGATTTCTCTAATTATTTGAACTGCTTTGACCATTTCCACTTTGAGTTCTTGGAGCTTTACATTCTCTTCAGAAATGACCATAGCTATTGCAGTTGAAACACCTTGATTTTGACTTGTCAAAACCAACTATTTTGTTGTCACTAGGCTTGTAGTTCCTGTTGACATATGAATGCTTTTGTGATCTGTAAGCAATCATCACCATTTGCCAATTCAAGTCCATCTCTTCTACATCATCAGGATCCATCTCAAATAAATCCTGCAAAACCAAATCAATTTGAGTTAGATGACTACCCAGGTAGGCTTGAAAGCTTGCCATAAAAGCTGTAAAGGCAGTTTTCGCCTTTTCATCCTATAGTAGGATATTTATAACATCTTTAACTTTGCTAGCATTAGCAGAGTTAGAAGATGGAGTCTCATTGTGAGGTTTAGACACAATAGATTTTGGAGAAGACTGTTGTTGTTGTGGCTGAGCTGAATAGATTAGGGTACTTGTAAAAATCTAGCCTCCACGAATAGATCACCCTCATCTTCAAGAGTGGTATCATTCTTGGCAAGAAAGGCATTTTCAACTGTGTTTGCTGGAGAAACAACATACTTATACTGTGAGGTTGAAGCATATTTGTCATTATTTCTTGAACTTTCATCAATTTCAACAGATTCAATCTTTGCTATAAGAAGATCAAGATCCATAGGAAATCTTTCAGTGTGTTTCAGCAGTGTTACAGTTTGTTTCCATGAAGATGGAAGTGCATTCAGGAGTCTGTCATTTAAATCTTTAAGATCATTTTTGATTCCTAAAGTTGACATTTCAGATGTGAGTTGAACATATCTATTCATAATCTGATTTATAGTTTCTCCTGATATGTGCTCAAAGAGTTTAAGTTGTCTCTTCAACTTTTGTCTTTTGAGACCTTGGATTTCTTTGCCTCCTTCACAGATGACTTTCAAAGCTTTACACATTGTATAGCCTGTTTGATAGTTCTCCAATATTGAAAGTACTTCCAGTGGTAACCCTTTACACATAAGAGAGTAAGCTTTGACATCATTCTTCACCTTCTTTAAATCATCACCAATTAATCCATCTTCAGGATATGGTTCTTGAGAATCTTTAGTATAAACTATTCCTCTATCAGGACCATCTGAGGTGATTGGAATGTGAGGTCCTTTTTCAATTGACTTCCACAAGTTAGTGTCAATTGAGTTCAAGTGATGTTTTAATCTGAGAGTCCAATTTTTAAAATCAACTCGATTCTTTAGCTTTGGTACTCTGTTTTCTAAATCCTCAGAGTTGCCCATTGATTAAGTTTTTGATTCAAGAAAATATACTATTTTTTATGTTTTAGTTTTGAAAAGAAATAAAGAATTGAAAATATTTTTGGATTTTTTGAAAAAATTTCTAAGTATAGAGTGATGCGTCTGAGTTAGATGCGCCTGAACAGTGGTGATACGCCTGCACAGTAATGAAACGTCTAAACAGTAGAGAAACTTTCCAACTTGACGTAGAAACGCCTAAGGGATTGCCTTAGAGAATTTCTGAACTTTGCAAGTGTAGAAACGCCTGGAACAGTTGTCAAACGTCTAAATAGTTGTCAAACGCCCAAACAGTTTTGAAGTGCCTGAATAGTGTCAAAACGCCTGAATAGTTCCAAAACGCCTGGAACTTTGACTTCTCTGAAATGTCTGAATCAGTGCAAAAACATCCACACAGTGTCAAAACGACTACTCTGAAAAGGCCTAAATAGTGTTAAAGCGTTTGAACAGTGTTTATACGCCTAACAGTTAGGTAATTTTAAGATGATTTCAACACCTCAAATGCCTAATTCATAACAACCTGATCTTAACCAATTTTCCAAAAACTTGATAATTATCAATCCTTTAACTTCATATCTTTCGATTAACAATTGAGTCTTAATTTTGCAAAAATCAGTGTGCGAATATAAAGAACTGTTCGAATACTAAATTGACAAAACTCAGATTTGTTGATGTAAATTCACTCAATTGAGATTCAAATCACGTTTCTAGTGATGAAACACAACTAAATCATCAATTAGTTGCACAATTGCGATCAAATCACAGATTCAGTGATCAAAAATGTTCAAAATGTCGTTTTTGAATTTCAATCACTGAACCGAAATCTCTGATACCATTTGATAGGTTCAAATGGATCGATCTGTGATTGATATCACACAATTGACAATAATAAGAACAATGTAATCAAACAAACACAATATCAGAAAAATATATAGAGTTTTCATTGATTCAGATGGATTACAAAGTGCAAATTGAGAGAAAATATCTAAAGTTTTTTTTGCACATACATAACAATCCTATTTATATTAATAATCAAGAAAATAAAAAGGAACATATATTTACACAATAAGTCCATAATCTATAACAAAACTTATCTAAAAACTAAAATGCTAATCTTTCAAGGTTTCTAACAAGTTTTATTCTTGAGTGGTAACAATGTCGGAAACACTCAAAGGAACAAATACAAAAATTCTGACTTATATAGAGTCAGGTACATGTGTCTCGAATTTTTAATTTCCCATGTTAAAATCTATAAATTATATAACTTGACAATTCGAATGAAGATCATGCTAGATGCAAATGATATTTGAGAATTGATAGAACCAACGCTGAAATAGCAGCACATATTAAGGAACATAAATGTGCAATAAATTACATAACCCAAACTCCGTTTGAAGATTTGATATTGTAAATAAAGACATTGTATTAGTATTGGGGACCTCAGTCATCTACATCAAGATATTGTTACTTGTATTTAGTTAGGATGTTTCAATCAAGGATTGAAACTACGTGTTGCATAAGGGATGACTGCTAATTAGTGTTGACTGTTTCTAATTATAAGGATTCCTACCTATCTTATTTCTATAAAAAGGTTATGCTCCATGATATTTGCCTGCATTGGTTTATATTTGTCAATCTACTCTTACTTTGTGCAACTCTAATTTATACAAGAGGAAATATAATAATTGAAATAAATATAATGAACACATTTAAGGATGATACGTAAGTCAATTTTACTGATGTAAATGATGAATATGCGTTCATTAAAGAAAGTAAAAAATCATATTTTTTATACTAGCAAAACACCCGCGCGATTTGACGGGATAGACAACTTACAAGTTGCTTCTTTGAAGGTGCAGTTTTCATTCATGAGGAATTTATTTATAACAATAGCATCCCTTTAACAACATGAAGATGTGAAAAACAAAAGCATTCGTTTGAACCAAACATTAGCATCGAACACATTTAGTTGGTTCTTGGAATATTATTTGAACATTTAAGTAAAATTTAAACAAAATGTAGACATCATCACTATTTATTTGAGTAATTAATAAATCAGCAAGATTTACTTTTCTGACCCTTCCATTCATATTAATTTCTTTACTTTTTTATCTTTTATCTCTAAACCTGCCTACTTGTAGCCATATACACATGCATATATTCACAAAAGTGTCAAACTCAAACCATTGCAACTAAGATGTGAAAAGAAAAACATCCATTTGACCCATATCCATTTAAAAACACAACAGTAACATCTAATTGGACTCATACACGAAGTAGCAATCATGCATCCGGGTTATATATGGAATGGATTTCGAGCTTTTAAGCAGCAACTTTTGCATGCCTGGTGTGAAAAAATTGTTTTAAGCTAAACTATAGATAAAACCCACATTGGACACATATGTCGTTATTGAATAACGAGACTGAAAAAAGAGAAGGAAGATATGTAGTAGGAAATTAGGAATGAGTATAGCGTAACTGGTTGAAATGCATTTGTCATCGTTCTTTAGACCAGAAAGGTTACTGAATGCATATTCAGGGTATCAAATAATAGATATTGGTTATAACTATGATATTTCCCTGATCAAACCTGTGTCTCTGCACACAAACATTAAGCATCACTTTATATCTAATATAATTGACCACAAGCAATGAATCAATCATTATGGCGAAATGGCCTAGCGTACGTAATTACAAATCATACCTGTTTACTTTAGCAACTGATGAAACCAATCAGCTATAATGCTGCATCATTATCAAGCAACCCAACCTGGTCATTTTGCCATTTCTAATAGAATATTGAGTCGCATGTACATCCCACTCAATTTTCTTACATTAGATCCATTCAATCAAGTGGTACTTACCTTATACTCTTATCGTGTTCGTGGTTGAAAAATACTCACTTTATAGCGATCTTTCTTCCATCCGGATAAACACCTTGTGGAAAAAGTTTATTCCAAATTTGCATCATAACATAACAAAATAAAGAATGCAAAGCAAACCTTCAATTGTAGATCTTTGACAATCTGAACGAAAAAGTGCAAGCATTTTGCTTTTCTAATATGTAGATACCTGCATCTCAATATCGCATTTCAATTTGAAGGTCTCTCCTATCTGGTACACAGAAAATCAAATTCAAATATTTATTAAATTCGTTCACTTCATCCTAATTACTATGAGTGTGTCTGCAGGTGTATATATATGAAACAAAGAATTCCAGTCCAATGCTATTAAATAAAAGGCAATCCAATTCCATCTACATTTCTCTTAACCCTAAAGCAACATTAATGTGTACTCTTTTAAAACATAGACAAATATAAAAGCGAGAAAACTATATACATGCAAAAACAAATCAGTAAGAAAAGATAAGTAAAGAACAATAGTAAGACATATGTATACCGTGCTTCAATAAATCTTGGAGAAAGGGATAGGGGATCACTCTACTCTACGTAAGGCTCTTGTGGAGTACTTCACGATAGCTCACAAGGTGTTTTTACTCTTTAGCTACTTAATACTAACTTTATTTAGTTCTTTTTTTCTTTATTTTATTTGTTTCACGTACCATATTATTAAACCAAATGTATGAATACAGCTCTGCTGTAGATGAAGTTTAACATTTGTCAAGTGCACTTCTTCTACGAATGATCAATACAAAAGATGGAACCAAGATTGGGATTCTCTGCATCAAGCATGGCAATGCTTAGTTTTGATGTTAATTTAACACGATCATTAAATCATTTCTAAGTTATTAGTATTCTTCTTCTTATTTAATTTTTCGCACACTCCTTGCAACCTCTGCAAATGCAACTTATTGCCCAAATGTGTTGTTAAGTAAATCATGATCACAAAATGTTGGATCTTTATGTAAACAAACACAAAGGCATAAAATACGCTTAATAGTTTATTGGTTCTATGTTACCCTCTTGTAGTTTTATGTTTTAGCAATCAACACTTAAGGTCCATATATGAAAGTCATGATCAAACACAAACAGTGCAGAACAAGTCATTCTACATGAACTCATGATTCCAAGAAATTCTAGTAGTATCAAATTAATAACCGAAACACTATAGCAACACTTCACACTAACTACATTTACAATATATGCAATGCAAGTTAATTTTTATATAAATATAACTTGTTCAACTGTTATATAGATTATAAAAATGAAATTACTGGTTTGAACTTTAAAGTCAAACTGTTTCCTCTTTTTTTATTTCACAGGAAAACTAAAGATTCTTTAAGGATAAAAAATTATAAAAAAATATACAAGACTATACGCAAAAGAAAGATATTAAAAGGAAAGGGAAATTTTGAATTCACATAATTATAATGTAAGGATTCGCTACATTAGTTTGTTCTCGAAATAAACAAGGGTTAAGAAATGTAATTTGCCTTATATATAGTTATTCGCATTCAATACGTAAATATTTCACTCTTGTTTTCATATTTATGAATTTACTATTCAGCGAGATTTCTTCTCAAGTTACGGTTTGTGAAAAGTTGTATTAAATGGTAACCAATATTTTGAATTCACATAATTATAATACGAACCATTTATGCTTCTCGATCACTTTAAGTTATAAATATTTTACAGTATTGAAACTCTGTATTTAAAGTGATTTAGGTGAAATAATATTGAAAGTTGTTAATATCAGATCAATTATTACTCAGATCAGTTATAAACATTTTCGTATAATTCAGAGATTGAAATAGTATGTTCTTAAACCAAAAGTACTATTATTCTTGATTTTAATTTCATCTGGAATGATTTATGACGACATATTGATATCAACTCAATATGACATATTAATTTGCTTAAGGTGATATAGGATGTACCTTATTACAATTTGTCAAATTAAATTAATCAGCTACAAAAATAAGGGAAACATTTCAAGTTTTAAAAATATTATAATTTGATCACTCATATATATATATATATATATATATATATATATATATATATATATATTAAATTGAACTACTAAACCATCAAATCGAGTTATCATCGAATTTTTTTATTTTAAGAAAAATAATATATGAGAAGATGTGGGGGTTAATATTTTAAAATATGGGTATCTAAAATTCTCATCACAATTCCACGGTATCAAAAAGTAAAATTGAAACAAAAGATAAACATGTTAAAAACATATTAAGACTTATAATTTAAATAAAATATAAAATATAAGTGACCTAATTAAATTATATTTTAATCTTGAGTTAGTTAACCTAAACACTTTTAAAAATAAAAAAACTATCTAACAAAGTTACCCTGTAGCCGCAAAGTGTAATATTTTAATTACATACATTATACTAAATTAAAATACTTAAAGATTTATACAACCATCAAAGGCGTAGTCAAAATGTAAAAGGATGGTCAATCATGTAGTCAACCAAAGTAACCAAAGTTGGACTGTTAAACATAATTAATTAATTAAAGTTTTCAATCATAATGTTTTCATAATAAATCGAACAATGAGAACCGTGTTAAATTATAAGGAATATATATATAAAATAATGCTGAAAAGTTTAAATATATACAAAACTGGTCCAAACGATTGATTCGATTCCCGGTCCAACTAGTCCAACCAGTCCAACTACCGGTTCAACACCAAACCGATTTTAAACACCGAACCGGACCGGATTTAGATTTGATTCTCATTCCGACCGGTCCGATCCAGTTTTCAAACAATGATTGATCATATGCGAACATTCATAATATCATCTATATATATTAATGAAACACTAATTTGGATGTCACATACCCTCTCCCTAATGTATCCACCTTAATTAGGTCACAATATCAACATTTATTTTAACATTTTATTTTTTATTTAACTCATAATACGGGTACTACCCTAAAACTTATAATCAAATGATTACATATGTTATCACATGTTATTGTGAGGTTTCATGTCTAGAAAATTTTGCCGCCTAAGTTTCCTCTAACAAACATTCTATCAATGATGCTATTTTTCTTATTTTGAATATTTTATTTTCTTAACGATCTCAACATCATCAAAAATCTAGAAATTTTGTATCTCTGATATTAATCATCTCAAATTTTATTTAACCTCTTAAACCCTATGATACTCATCTCACAGATCCTTTACGCTATAAATTTGAATTAAAAACAGTCAAACATATTATCAAATAATCAGATATTTATATTCACACTTAATGAAACATAACCATACTTAGCTGGATATAGTTATACTTAGTCATTCATAGCTTTATTTTAAGGATCTGTCTTGTGTGGCTAGCACACGTAGTAAATGCACAAGCATCTTGGGTCATGGTCCGCTCTTTATCCTGGATAAGTTGTAAATAATAGGTATAGTTAGGGCCGTTAAAAATGTTTTTGTGAAACACAGTCGGTCAAATATTTTTTTATTTTGTCAAACGTAAATAAAAGTTATCTATCATGGTTAAACATAGTAATAATTAATTAAACATATTTATCAAAAGTGTATATGTTTTTCTTAAATACTAACGTGGGATGAGAAGTTGCAAATTTGTTAGAAAATTGGTTTTCGGAAATTTTATCAGAGGAGCCGAAATTAAACGGCTCAAAATATAATCAACCGAAGTTTTGACTCCGTTACCCAGGTTTTTGAAACTATAATGAGTTCCCCAAATTTAATGTTGTAAATGAATTATTTAAAACTTTTTCATAAATTCTAACTTTGCTCTAAAAAATATCTAACATAAATTTTAAACGAGATCAAAGAATTTATTATCGTATCTTGAAGATTTAAAATGGCATTGTTTTAAATATAATGGTGAATACCAATGTATATGGTCAAAAGTATAAAGTACTTTCTTAAGAAATCGAAATACAAACATCTTTAATCCCACAAAACAGACTTTATTTCCTCTATATATATGTACAACACTATAGGGTTGGTCAACAATTACCCAAGAAATGTCGTCTGTTATATCTTATAGGTTCTTACTTCACTTATATAAAACAATTTTTATATTATTTCAAATTGCTTGCAACACTTCTGGTGCGTCTAACGATTTCTCAACATTACATAATCCTAAGTACGTCCAAAATGATAATGGAGTAGTATCATTTGATGCTATTAGTTCATCAATCTCATATCCAACAGGTAAACTCATATTAGTATGTATGATATTTGACAAAATTTTTTTAATAAGATGGTGAACTCATGTTAAAAAACAAAATACTTTTTAAGGGATCATTATTTTAATCATCCAAAGAGCATTCACAATCCATCCCCATCTCCATCCTTATAAGTACACTAAAAAATCATAATTTTTTATTTCTTTTTTTCAATTAAATAATTTCTTTTCATAGTTTTATAATTATTTTTTTTCTCATTCACTCAGAAACACTTTTTAAAAAATACTAAAAAAGTTATGAGGTTTGTACCGTGTTTTCAAAATACGAGGAAACATAATACAACCCCATACATTTTTCATTTTTTTTACTAACCACCTACAACCATCCCTTATAATATAAGTCACCCACTCACATAAAAAAAGAGAAATGAATGCTCTAAGTACGTCCAAAATGATGTTATAATATAAGTCACACAGTCACATAAAAAAAGAGAAGTGAATGCTCTAAGTACGTCCAAAATGATAATGGAGTAGTATCATTTGACGTCTTACTCCCATCACTCATATCCAGTAGGTAAATTCATACTAGTTATGTATGATATTTTTCAAAATTTCTTTGATGTTAATTTTATATTTTTTTTGATAAGATGGTGTATTCATGTGAAAACATAAGATGATTTATAAGGATATTTAATAAAAAAATACATTATTAAAATTGATATTGGTATGTGTTTAGTAGTTACACACCTAATTTTCTAGCGTGGAAAACAAACTTTAAACATAGATAATAACATTACTATGCATGTCATGTCTAATAATTTGAACACTAACATGAGATTTATTATTGTAGTGTTATGTTTAATGCATCAAATAGATTAATTAGTAGAACCATTATCTGCATTTTACAATGTTCTGATTACCAATGCATGATAAATCGACATATTATTATTTTGATAGTATTACGACATGCGATGTTGAAATACTATTGTGGAAGAAATATAATTGCTATATACTATTGCGCATTTATTTTAGAACATTATATTTGTCAATTATAATTACGTACGTTTGTGCACAGGTGGAGGCTTTGGAAATGGGGCAATTGATCTTGGAGGATTAGAAGTGTATGAAGCTTTTTATTTCAAGAAAATTTGGAGTACACACAACCATGGTTCAAAGAGTGTAAGTGCAACATTTTATGAGCCAACGAACATCCCAAGTGGGTTCAATCTAATTGGTCACTATTGTAAACCCAACTCTAAGGCCATTTTTACAGCAGTTCTTACAGCTAAAGACACCACAGGTGATCCATCACAGGGTGCTTTAAAGAGTCCCACAGACTATACTCTTATTTGGAGCAGTAAAGGTCTAAATGTAAGCCAAGTAGAAGATGGATACATCTGGCTCCCGATCCCCCCGGCTGGTTATAAAGCTGTCGGTCACGTTGTCACGACATCACCTGAAAAACCCTCACTTGGCAAGGTTAAGTGTGTCCGATCTGACTTCACCGATTTAACCAAGGTGGACAAATGGCTATGGGGACATAAGATGCGGGGGAGTTGGAGTGGGGTCAATTTGTATACTACAAAGCCGAAAACTAAGGCAGTACTAAGTGTTCCAGCAGGCACATTTATGGCAAAGAATGGCTCGAGCGCACATGAACTAGCATGCTTAAAGATGGTCAGGAATGATGGTCATTCTGCTATGCCTGATACCTCACAAATCACGGCAATGATCCATGCTTATGCTCCATGGGTCTACTTTCATCCGGACGAGCAATACTTCCCGTCATCGGTTTTGTGGTTTTTCCAAAATGGGGTTGAGCTATATCAAACCGGCCAAGCTCCAGAACCGGTGATCAATGATGGGGATAACCTTCCAAAGTACGGTGGAGCAGATGACGCATTTCTAGACCTCCCATCAGATGAACCTAACAAAGAAAGGGTAAAGAAAGGGTCTTTGTCGGACGCAGTTGCCTACATACATGTGAAACCGGCTCTAGGTGGAACATGCACTGATCTTGCCATATGGTTGTATTACCCTTTCAATGGAGGAGGGAGGTTTCAACTAGGGCCTTTCACAATCAACTTGGGTGTGGTTGGGGAGCATGTTAGCGATTGGGAGCACATCACGTTAAGGGTCGATAACTTCCGTGGGGTTCTAAAGGCGGTCTACCTATCTCGACACGCAAATGGAAAATGGTTGATGCCGGAAGAATTTGAAGTCATAAACGGAACTAGACTGGTGGTGTATGCATCTTTGCATGGTCATGCCCATTATGCTACAGAATCTTCTCATATACATTTGGCTGGAAACCTCAGTTCAAGCGACATTCGAATGTTAAATGACGAATATCAGAAGATGAACCATTCAAGTAGGCCAACCGAGGCAAACAAGCTCGGGTTTGGAGTCAGGGACGATACCGCCAAAAGCAACAATGTGATGGATATTGCATCAACTTATAATGTCATTTGTGTTGATTACAAGGATTTTCCAATGGAACCATGGGTGAATTATACAGGAAGATGGGGTCCAAAGATTACCTATGGATTCGTAGAAGTGATCATGAAGATAACAAAGGGATTGCCGTTTTTTGTGAGAAAACTTGCCATTAAAATTTTAAAAAAGCTACCTGCTGAGTTACTTGGACAAGAAGCGCCTCAAGGCCCTAAGATGAAATATAGTTGGTCTGGAGATGAGAGCGTTTCATAATTTAGTGCTCATATATCAAGTTTGATATGTTCCATCGATTAATACATTATGATCTTTCGTTACTTTAATTTGCTTCATTAGTAAAAAGAATACATATATATATAATAATAAACAAATTATTATCTCGTATCATTAACTTGATTCAAAATACATTAAATATATAGCTTGACAAATTTTTGGAAATTCAATTAAGCGCTTCAATAATTCTTAAGAACCATAAAGACGAGACACGTACCATTACCATTACCTCACGTAACATCTTTCTATACAAATAAAGTAAGAAATTATACTATATGTATTATCAGTGTAATAAGTCATCATCTAAATTTACTTGATGTGACATTATCATTAAAAGTTAATTTATAAAGGGTGGTTTAATTTGGACACCTCAAAATTTTAAATTAACACCCGTTGACCCTATACGTCGTGTATGGGTTCATACGTCGCGTATAGGGTCGACTGACACGAGATAAAACATACCCTATACGCCGCGTATGGACCCATACCCTGACAAGACCCGTGTCAAACTCGTGTCCGGGTGGCTATACGCCTCGTATGGGTCCATACGCGGCATATAATTTTCCCAAATTTTTTCTGCAAAGTTTCGATGTATGGTGAAGAACCTATACGCCGCGTATGGACCTATAATTTTAAATCTTAGTTAACAAATAAAACATATAAAACAAAACAAACATTAAATGATAATATAAATAAATAACGAAGTTTTAATACATAACAAAATAAAAGTACAACTAATAATATAAAAAACTATGGTGAATCTGGGTAATGTCAAGATGGTGGCAAGTCTGGAGGATCAATACCAGCAGCACGGATAAGATCCTCAACTCGATCGAGGAGACGACCCTGATCCCATAATCTCGTAGTAATCTCCTGCATAAATGTCTTCATACGTGCAGGCACCCTTACATCTCTATAAATATGTTGAGGAAATTGTGGCTGAGGAGGCGGCTGGTCGTGTGGCGGCTGATCATGCGGAATATGCTCCTGCTGCTGGTGTGGATGGTCATCGCCGACCTGCTTAACAGGTGCCGTATGCCAGATCTCACCGGGTCGAAGAGAGAACCGTATGCCACCCGGAAACTAGCGTATAATACGCATGCCAAATAACATACGACGATCTAATCTCACCGGCTCGATCTGAAGAGATACGTCAGCAGCATGGCGAGGAAGATAACCAAGACAACGTGCAATCATCGTAATGTACGCGCCGCCATAAACCGCTCCTCGCTCCTGGCAATGATAATATGAAGCGTAATACTCTGCCAAACATCTTGCCAGGTTGCACCTGGTCCCCGTAAGCAAACAATATAAGTAAAATAAGTCGGGAACGGTACACCACAGCAGACTCTTGCCACGTCCCGTGATAGATGTGGCGATCATGCGATGCAAGTAACGAATGAGAGGATCTCTAATGCCAGTGACCCTGCCCTTAGTCCTCTGAAACGGACCTCCGTCAATCTAAGGCCACCAATCTCTCAATCGGGTCTCCTCAATCTCAGTAATTCTCTCTATAAATAAAGGGGTAATAGTCTCCGCCTCATAATAAAGTCCCGAGAAAATGGCAAACTGCTCAATCGACATCTGATGACATCGTCCACATAGCATAAGTTAAATCTCAGATTGCTCATCGTCCTCCACCATCTCATCAGGACGAATATAAATAAAGGTGGACATAAGATGCGGGGGAGTTGGAGTGTGGTCAATTTGTATACTACAAAGCTGATAACAACAACAACAACAACAACAACAACAACAACAACGACAACAACAACGACAACAACAAAAACAACAACAATGAAAACAACAACAACGACAACAACAACAACAACAACAACGACAACAACAACAACGACAACAACAACAACGACAACAACAACAACAACGACAACAACAACAACGACAACAACAACAACAACAACAACAACGGCGACGATGACGGCGATAACAACAACAACAACAACAACAACAGCAACAACAACAACAACAACAACAACAAATTCAAACAACAACAACAACAACAACAACAAAAAATTCAAACAACAACAATAACAACAACAACAACAACAACGACAACAACGACAACAACGATAACAACGACAACAACGACAACAAGGAGAACAAGGAGAACAACGAGAACAACGAGAACAACGAGAACAACGAGAACAACGACAACAACGACAACAACGACAAGGACAACGACAAGGACAACGACGACAACGACAACAGCAACAGCAACATCAACATCAACAGCAACAGCAACAGCAACAGCAACAACAGCAACAGCAACAGCAACAGCAACAGCAACAGCAACAGCAACAGCAACAGCAACAGCAACAGCAACAGCAACAGCAACAGCAACAGCAACAGCAACAGCAACAGCAACAGCAACAGCAACAGCAACAGCAACAGCAACAGCAAAGCAACAGCAACAGCAACCAGCAACAGCAACAGCAACAGCAACAGCACAGCAACACAACAGCAACAGCAACAGCAACAGCAACAGCAACAGCAACAGCAACAGCAACAGCAACAGCAACAGCAACAGCAACAGCAACAGCAACAGCAACAGCAACAGCAACAGCAACAGCAACAGCAACCGCAACCGCAACCGCAACAGCAACAGCAACAGCAACAGCAACAGCAACAGCAACAGCAACAGCAACAGCAACAGCAACAGCAACAGCAACAGCAACAGCAACAGCAACAGCAACAGCAACAGCAACAGCAACAGCAACAGCAACAGCAACAGCAACAGCAACAGCAACAGCAACAGCAACAGCAACAGCAACAGCAACAGCAACAGCAACAGCAACAGCAACAGCACAACAGCAACAGCAACAAGCAACAGCAACAGCAACAGCAACAGAACAGCAACAGCAACAGCAACAGAACAGCAACAGCAACAGCAACAGCACAGCAACAGCAACAGCAACAGCAACAGCAACAGCAACAGCAACAGCAAGAACAAGAACGACAAGAACAAGAACGACAGGAACAACGACGACAGGAACAACGACGACAGGAACAACGACGACGACGACGACGACGACAACGACGACGACAACAACGACGACGACAACAACGACCACGACGACAACAACGACGACGACAACAACGACGACGACAACGACAACAACGACGACGACAACAACGACGACGACAACAACGACGACGACAAAAACGACGACGACAACAACGACGACGACAACAACGACGACGACAACAATGACGCCGACAACAACAAAGAGGACAACAACGACGATGACAACAACGAAGAGGACAACAACGACGACGACAACAACGAAGAGGACAACAACGACGACGACAACAACGAAGAGGACAACAACGACAACGACAACAATGACGACGACAACAATGACGAGGACAACAACGACGAGGACAACAATGACGAGGAAAACAACGACGATGAAAACAACGACGACGACAACAACGACGATGAAAACAACGACGACGACAACAACGATGACGACAACAATGATGACGAAAACGACGACGATGACAATGACGACAGCGATGACGACAACGACGACGATGACGACGACGACGATGACAACAACAACAACAACAACAACGACAACGACAACAACGACAACGACAACAACGACAACGACAAAAACGACAACGACAAAAACGACAACGACAAAAACGACAACGACAAAAACGACAACGAAAACAACAACAACGATAACGACAACGACAACAACAACAACGACAACAACGACAACGAAAACAACGACAACAACAACAACGACAACAACAACAACGACAACAACAACAACGACAACAACAACAGCGACAACGACAACAACGACAACAACAACAACGACAACAACAACAATGACAACAATAACAACGACAACAACAACAACGACAACGAAAACAACGACAACAAGAACAACGACAACGAGAACGACGACAACAACAACGACGACAACAACAACCACGACTATTAGGATCTTGTATTTAAACGAAATACAAACTGATTAACGTGTAAACCAAACCAAATAGTGCGGAATCATATTTGATTGGCGATCCAATCAGTGAGAATGCACGTAGAAACAATAAGGAATTGAATCTAACGTTAAGAATCGATTAGGAATCGATCTGCAGCATTCTATGAACTTGGAGTACGAACTTCGAGGCTTCTCGACGACTAGGGTACGTCTGGAGTCGAATAGGAATCAGTGCTTTTGTTTTTCCACGAATTAGGTGGTATTTATAGGTTAGTATTGCTCAATCGGGCGACTGAACCATTAGCATGGTTCATTCGTGCGATTGAGCCATGCATTTGATCCATTCGCACGACTGAGTGGTCAGTCGTGCGCCTGAGTCAGTCGCATGAAGTTGTTCAGGCGTATGGACTATTTAGGCGCATGGACACTTAGTCGCATGGCCATTCGGACGCATGACCACTGTTGTGGCGCATGGTCCAGTCGGACGCATGAGAACTTCACTTCACCAAATTTGAGTGTATTCAATATTCTAACATTATACATAACACTTCAAACAATCACAAACCTATATAATTACATCAATATGTGTTAATCAGCTCATTAATGAAATATTAAACATTATAAACACAACCAAACATTCTGTATTTCATTAAGTACCCAATAGTTACATAAGTGTAAGACATATTACATTCAGATCAGGATCTAGGTACATATATGTATCAACAAACTCCCCCTTGGACCTAGATCTATCTAATGTCTTACCTTCTGCATCACCTCTTCATACTTTTTGTACTTTTCCTCTCTTGTGACTCCTGCATGTATCTCGAACGCAAAGCAGAGTCTTATGACAATTGAAATTGGAGGGCTTGTACAATATCTTGCGGGTCATAGAATAGTGGCCACTTGTATAATGTGTAGACATCATTATCAGACAAGTTAGTGACCATATTTGGTCAAACACCTTGATGGTATCCATTTGTCCCTCTTTATTTGGAACTATGACCGCCTCCCCTGTTCTCCAATCATAGTACGACCACTTAAAGTGTGGAATGAAGTCCTGTGGCATTTCCCTGAGAGGGATTCTAGACATTGTTTTTGGGGGACTCCACTTCAGCACTATCTTGGGCTTACTAGTGATGGAGTCAACTTCAGATCGTCTGATATACCTCGTAGGTTGTTGAGGTTTGAAGTTGACCCACCTGGTGTGGTACTCTTTCTTTAGGGCAGCCTCAAACCAGCCTGACATCTTCCTTGGGTCAGCATATAATAACTTCAATTTAGCCAGCTGGTTGAGCTCAAAACCAGGTAGAGTCTTTAGATCATGTGGAAATCTAAAGTACTCTATGCCCTTTTCCCTCTTTATTGCATAAACATTTAGATCCTCGAAATGTGCCCACGCAATAATCCTGCCTGACACCTTATGATGTTTCTTCACTCTGTAGAGTTTGGTGTAGACATTTTGTTTAGGAGCTGCACGTTGGGCTCGGATTTCTTCAAAACAAGCAGCCCATTCTGCCTTTCTGATATCAACATCGTCGTTTGAGGCTTGGGCTTTTCCTTCAATCTTCTCAGACTCCTGCTCCATCTGATCCAATACCTCAAATGTATCACTGACTAGGGATTCACCCAGATTGGGAACCACATTTCCCTCGTTGTCAGCATACTGAGGATAATGCTCTGTTGTGATGTCTTCTATCTCTATCTCATCAATGTCATTTAGCTCTTCTTCACTGGTAGACTCAAAAGTTGGAGCATCCTTAATGATCTCATCTGGGTTCAGCTTGAACATTTCAGCCAGTTGCTCATTTGAAAGATCATGAATTATTTCCCCTTCTTCAGGGGTATAACTCACAGATCTCCTGACGATCCCTTGCAGATCAAGAATCATAGTCAATTGAGTCTTGATCTGTTGAAGGGGAGCAACTTCAAATTCTTCCTTTTGAAACTTTGGATCTGCTTATTGTAAACATGTAACACATCAAACATTAGTTAATAATCAAGACAGAAATACATTAATCTTAATATAAACATCAAAAACATAAGTTTAATACATGATTCAAGTACAAAAGCTATTAAATACATAATCATCTAATCATTACTTTTATCTTGAATCGCTGGATCATCACTTGGTGCGGCAGAAGAGGAAGCTCATTGGTCTTGATTTCTCTTTGATCTTCTTTCTTGACCCTGAGCTGAGGCAGATGCAGGTGCATCTCCTCCTTCATCATCATCATCCTTCTGCATGTCCTCTGTCTTTTTTCCTCATCCTCTTCATCATCATCACTCTCTTCATCTTCATCCTCATCATCATCCTCACCCTCATCACCATCTCCTTCCTTTATCTTCAGAGGCCCATCTTTAGCTCCTTTGAGCTTGAGGATAATAGACTTTTTAGCATCCTCTAACTCCTCAATATTCTTTGCTGATATGACTCTATGCTCTTGGAGTTGGGCAATCTCTTTGCTCTGAGCAGCCATTTGCTGTGCCTGCTGCTCAATCAGCTGAGCCTGCTAAGAGATCTGCTGGGACTGTGCAGCTGTGAGATCTGCCAGCTGACGAATCTGCGCAGTCTTCTCGTCATTGGCTGCTAACAGGTGCATCACCATACGGTTCAGCGCTGATAGCTGTTCCTCTACCTAATGGGAGGTAGAGGTGATCTATATAGGGGGTGGGATGTGAAGATGGTCCGGCTTGGTGGCTAGTGATAGTAGTGGTGGCAGTGGAGAAGATTGGGTTAGGTCTAGATGATAGTGGTGGTGATGTAGGTGTGAATGATATGGTGGTGGATGGGATATATGTAGTGGTGGGTGGCGTGGCTGTAGAGGTGGTTATGGTAGTGGCTGAGGTGGTGATGTAGGTGTGTCTGCGCTTCTTTTTCTTCATGCCGTGGGGCTGAGCCATCCTTTTCTTCCTCGATCCTGTCGAGGAGGATGCTCCCCCTAGAACATGGCTGGACGGCTCTGGAGTATAGGTCGAGTCAGCGGCAGTCTCTCCGATCCACTGGGGCATTCACCAACCGCCGGAGTCCATGTTCTGTGGGAACGACTTTGCTTCCCACAGTCCTAGTCAGTGGCTCCTCATCTGACTCCTCAACATCCTCACCAGGTATAAAATCCTGGTGAAACCCAGCCGACTATGCTATATCTCCAGTGGGGGCAGATACTTGAGGTGTACTATTAGTTGTTGTGCCCCTCGGTGGAATGGGCTTGGTATCTCCAGCATCCCCGATGTCATCATCATCAGAGTCATCAGAGGGTAGAGCAATCTGCTCAACATCAGAATCACTATCATCGTGACACCACTTCCTCCGAGCTGGCACCACATAGTCCTCACGGGCCAGATGCCCGAACAGTCTCCTAACAGAGGGTTTCACCTGCTTCCCCCTGTACACCTTCATCCGGCCTAAGGTGGTATCATCCATCACCTCAAGCACTACTGCATCTTCCTTCTCCTTCGGCAGGGAAGGGAGCTTCTGGTCTATAATCATCTGCATGAATCGGGGGTACATGCAGAAGCCCTCCTTCCCTTTCCCCTCAATGTTCTCTACTATGTAGGAGAAAATCATCCTGGAGAAGCTGAACGGATGGTTCAGCACCAACGCTACATAGGCGTTCTGGATTTGATCGGATAACTTATCAAATCCTCCCTTCCTAGACGCTATGCACTTCAACCATACGTGAGCAAGGTACTTGAACTGGGGACACAGATTGCTCTTGTTGAGCACCCCTGCATTAATGTCCCAGAGTACTTAGCTCGAAGAAAAATCCTCTGACAGTAAGGGGGTGTAGTCTAGTAGGACAGTCAGCATCTTCCCCCAACTACAGCATGATCCTGAGATCTTCCTCTGTGATCTCAATCGCCTTTCCAAAGATAGTACTCCTGATATAGTGAGGCTCAGAAGATCGGTCAACTACTGCACCTTCCCAGAAGGCCTGCTGTATAGAACGATATGGAGTACATGGAGCAGATATAGCATGTGCAGTTCTCAATCTCCTTAGAAAGGTGATAATGCCAGAAAAGTCTAAAGCATTTCTGGATGTCAGATCTAGATGAGCACATATGTTGTGCTTCGTACTCATTGTCAATTGACTTGCCATCTGTTACACAATGAAAGTAAACATTAGTATCCATTGGCTAAGAATGTCTTGAATCACTTGGACTTGAAAACCTTCTTTTCTGTCATGCGAATGAGGTTGTGCGACTGAGATCAAGTCGTGCACATTAGCAGTGCAACTGAACTCCAATCGTGCGAATGAACCCATACGTACGACTGAGTGTGCTACTAGACTCATGTGTATGTAAACTCATGCGGTTACACCCGTCGTGCAACTGAACTCATACACATGGTTCAGTCGTGTGGTTTAGCTAGTCGCACACATCAGTCGTGCGACTGAGGTTCATCAACCTGTCCATTCGCATGTTGTTCTGACTGTTCATTTCAAATTCAATTTTTTACCATTTTTGAATTTTAGACTTCATGCTTTGGTTCATTAGACTCGCAATCCATTAGTTTAGCACCTAACTTCTTTAATTTCATATGTTTACGTCGTTTAGTTAGGTTATTTGAACACAATTGTTACGGTTTTTCTAAGGGGTCCGATTGTCCAAATTCTGTAGCAATTTGAGTGATACAACAATGGTTCTGCACCACAAATTACCTGTAAAGTCAATAGAAATCATCAGTACACAACAAACAATAGTCTTGAAGGCTCAAATGGTGATCAAATGAAATTTGGGCAGAGTAACGTTAGTCGTGTGAATTAGGGCAATTTTGGGAGTGGTGAGTCTCTACGACCGATTCACCCTCTATTTATACTTAGCCTAAATTCAATCGCATGATTGGGCTAATATGCACATTTCATTCGGGCGAATGGGCCTCAGTCGTGCGATTGGTTCAGTTGGCCCCCTTCAGTCATCCGACTGGAGTACAGTCGTGCGACTTACTCATTCGTTCCCTCTTAAACATCTGACTGGGTCATTCGTATGGGTCATTTGGTTAATTGGTCCATACTCATGGTCCATTCGTACGGATAGCTCCCATTCGCATGATAAGTCCATACTCATGGTCCATTCATGCGAATGGGTCATACTTATGAAATTTTCTGCATTTCTTACCATTTGCCATTTAAACCCCTTTTTCTTATTTTTATTTAAGCTTTAGAATCAACATTATACACATTTGATCGTCTCAGACATGATCCTTTTATCTTTTGAAAACACATGTGGTCATCTCAGACATGACCCTTTTAGGTGAATTAATCCCTTACTGAATTCCAAGATGTAGTCCGATAACAAATAAACTGAAATGACTAAATAAATAGAAAATTAAACTAAAGTACAAAATTAAAATTGTTTTTAACTTTTTGTGAGAGGTAAATCCTAAGATAGAAATCTACTCGATTTGTTTCTGGAATAGGCAGCTTCTATTTAATTTGACCATACCTGGACCAAATCAATTTTGGAATCATACAGGCAAGTCAAATCATTTGGGACTTGTTATCAAAACCATTTGATGCTCACTTCTCGATTTTCATTCAGAGTCGTTAGCAAATTTAGGAAATCATACTGGTACTATTAGATTGCCACATTGATTTGGACTTTCAAGAATTTGTATCCACGATGATTGTCAGTATATTTGTCCTCTTAAATCCATACACAGACTTTTGACACAGATTGGTGATAGTTTAAGGTTTATTATTTTAACCAACAGTTGTGGATCCCACGCTTATATGATAATCAACATTCCTCAGGAGCTTTTGAGAGGTCTACGGGCATTTTGACAAGAAGAGACTACTCTTAGAGCTTTTAAAGAGAAGCCAATCCTTAGGTCAGTGCCATCGCACAGTAGAGAGGCAGAAAACAACAATGAATTCTAGAATATCTAGGTTATGCTTATCCTTAGGTCAGTGCCATCGCACAACAGAGAGGCACACTACTATCTTCTTGTTAGAGCATCGTTAATCTTTAGCACATAATGCACCAACAACATAAGTTGTTAGCTTGATAGCATTTGTTTTTTTCGTGCTTTGCTCTATTTATGGTCATCCGCACACATTTGTGGCGTTTACATGCTCGTTACCCCTTATTGGAATATTGTTGATTGTGTAACCAGTGATAAGATGGGAGTCCACATCAGTTGAACAACTTAATTTGATCTGAGATCACCAGTCAGGTCTAATCATCTATTATGTTGAATCTACCGACATATCATCTGTGGTCTAGCAACCTCTAGGTCTACTTTCATTGTGTTACCTTAGTAGATACCAGTTTTTCTATCATATTTCCTTTTATATTGCCCAGACTACACAGACTTAGACTTTGAATTTTACACCTTTTCTAAATTAAATATTAAAGTCCCTCTTGATTTGTTCCTGTGTACTATCATTTTCCAAAGTATTTGAATCGGTATCATAGATACGATCTACCTTCTGTCAGCTAGCCTCTCCTTCTCCTCTCTTTTTTTTAATGTTACTGGCTGACCTATTCCCCCTAAAATTCTAAAATCATAACCGATTTACATATTTTAGGATTTTAATAGACAGCTAAATAACATGAATTTAAATTAAAACAAAATAGAATAAATAAACAAAATAAAAAAGAAAAATAGACTAAACTGTATCGGACTATACATGATCATCATCAGGAATAACATCACTTTTCTTTTTAACGCCGTTGACCTCTAATAGATATAGAAAACGTGGTTTGTCAAAAGCTTTTGTATAGAGGTCAGCGCGTGAAAATCCGTATTTATTTTTACCACATCGATTAAATTCTTTTCAAAGCAGTCCCATATAAAATGATACTTTATACCGATGTGTTTGGTCTTAGGATGTTGTACTGGATTTTTAGTTACTGCAATTGCAGCCGAGTTATCAACATAAATAGGAGTAGAAGAGAAATTTAAATCGTAGTCCCGTATTTGCTGTTGAATCCAAATTATTTGAGACAACAACTTGCAGCTGCAACATATTCAGCTTCACAGGTTGATAGTGCAACCAAGGTCTGCTTTACACTGCCAGGTCACTAATCTACTCCCAAATAATTGACACCTGCTGATGTAGACTTGTAATTCATCTTGCAGCCCCCGTAATCCGAGTCACTATATGCCATGAGCTCAAAGTCATCATCATGAGGATACCACAACCCAAGTGTGGGTGTGCCCTTCAGATAACGAAATATCCACTTGACCCCGATCAGATGGTTAACCTTTGGCTTAGCCTGATATCTAGAACATAGACATGTAGCATACATGATATCAGGTCTAGAGGCAGTAAGGTACATGAGAGATCCAATCATTCCTTGGTACATTGTTGCATCTACCAGATCTCCATTTTTATCAGGTGCTATATCATGGTTTGTGGCAAGTGGAGTTCCAGCTGCAGAAGCATTCTCATGTCAAACTGACTGAGAATGTCTCCCACATACTTGGTTTGATGTAGAAAAATCCCTTTGGGTGTCTGATCCACCTATAACCCGAGAAAGAATTTCATTTCCCCCATGGCACTCATCTCAAACTCCGCCTTCATTACTGCTTCAAATTCTTTGCATAACTCTTCGTTCTTTGAACCGAAGATTATGTCATCGACATAGATCTGTACTAGCAGTAAGTCTCCATCCTTTTCTTTGATAAGCAGTGTGCAGTCAATGACTCCCCTGCGAAATCCGTGTTTGAGAAGATGAGTCGAGAGTTTCTCATACCAGGCCCTTAGAGCTTGATGAAGCCCGTATACGGCCTTGTCAAGTTTGTAAACTCTGTCCCGATGATAAGGATCTTCAAATCCCTCGGGTTGACTGACATAAACTGTCTCTCGAATTCACCATGAAGGAATGCAGTCTTCACATCTAATTGATAGACTTTGATCTTCATATACGATGCATAGGCAAGGAAGATGCGGATGGCTTCTATCTTGCCACGGGTGCAAACACTTCATTATAATCAATCCCCTGACTTGTCGAAATCCCTGAACTACCAGTCGAGCTTTGTTCCTGATAATGACACCTTGGTCATCCTTTTTGCATTTCAAGACCATTTGGTGCCAATGACCTTAGCACCTTTAGGTCTATCTACCAGTGTCCATACACCTAACTTCTTGAATTGAAGAAGTTCCTCTTGCATGGCACTCACCCATGCCTCATCATTCAGTGCTTCACTAACGTATTTTGGCTCAACCTGCGAGACAAAACACTGATAAGCACCATCGTGAATGTATCCTTTTTCCATTACCGAGGCATAATCAGCTGAGTACAGCTGATTTCTGGTCTGCACTCCTGATCTGACATCTCCAATGACATTGTCTAGGGGATGATAGACATTTAGACGTGATCCTGGGGTGGTAGGAACAACTACCTCAGAGCCAAGATTATGAACATTTGGTTCTGCATCTGACGTAGAAGAGTTTGAGGTTCCGAAGTCGAAGAGGCATCATTGTTAGATGTTTGTGGACTTGCAGGAATTGGAACCTGTCTCTCCTGATTGTTCTGGTCATTCGCTTTAGCTTCATCTTCTGAGGAGGAGTCACTGTCTTCTAGTGCTCCCCCTGAGTGATGAGATGATTCTCCCTGTGAGCTCGATGATGTTGGATCAAGATATGGTGCATTCAAGATATCATACATCATTCATGTAGCTGACTCGTCATTAGAAGGAGAGATAAGGATGTTGAAGGACTTGAAGAATCCATCATAGTCGAAGAAGCAAGCGGGTCCTTTTCCAGTGGGTGGTGTGGTATATCTCTGAACATCAACATTACACCACACTTCTACTAAACCCGTTGAGTTTTTGTAAACTCTCTTGTTCGGTATGTTGTATCCTAGGAAGATCCCTTCCTCAGCCTTCTCGCTGAATTTTCCTTCTTGAATCTTCTTCAGAAGTGTGCACGGTGCGCCAAATGGTTCGAGATACTCCAGATTAGGTTTACGTTGTTGTAGTAACTCGTAACATGTCTTGCCATGGCACTTGACTACCAGAACTTGATTTAATGTATAACATGCATTTGCCACTGCCTCATTCTAGAATTGGATAGGCAGTTTAGAGTCTGCTAGCATTGTCAGTGCTGTCTCTATCAAACTTCTATTCTTCCTCTCAGCAACACCATTCATCTGAGGTGTGTAGGGAGAAGTGAACTGATGCACAATTCCTTTTTCCTTGCAGTAAGCCTCCATCCACTGATTCTTGAATTCAGTCCCGTTGTCTGAGCGTACCTGTCTCACCTTCAGCTTTTAGAGAGATTCCAGTGTGATTACTAATTCCTTGAATGACTCAAATTTTTCTGACTTGGACTTCAGAAACATTATCCAAGAGAATCTTGAGTAGTCATGAGTAACCACATAACAGTACAAGTCACCTGCAATGCTCTTTGTACTGACTGGACCAAATAGATCCATGTGAAGAAGTTCAAGAGAAATGTTGATAGAATGAACTTTCTTTTCCTTATGAGACTTCTTCGTCTGTTTGCCTTCTTGCATGCTACACAGAAATCCAGAAGTTGGAAATTTCTGACATTAACACCGCTCACTAGATCCTTCTGAATCAAGTGATTCATCTTCCGTTGATTAATGTGTCCCATTCTCCTATGCCAGGAAATGGAGTCCTTCTTAGTAGCTTTTGATAGGAAGCACTAAACTTCATGAACCGTTGTAGAAGCCGTTGAGAGATCCAAAATATAAAGGTCTTTATATCTTGAAGCTGTCATTAGAAATTGGTCCTCCGGAATCACATAGTGTTTCTTTAGGACGTAACACTTCTTGTTGTCGAATATGACTTTAAATCTTTGTCACATATTTGAGAAACAAAAAGTAAGTTGTTTTGAAGTTGTTGAACGTAGTTCACTTTATCAAACTTAACTTTCTTATTTCCAACCTCTCCTTGAGCTGTGATATAACCTCCTTTGTTACCAGCAAACGAAACATGCCCGCCTTTTATTAGTTTGACATTTGATAAAAGAGCCCTATTTCCTGTCATGTGCCTGGATGCTCCGCTATCTACAATCCATGTGTTGGTTTCAGCACTATAGCGAACACCCTGCACATACAATTTAAAGCATTAGTTTAGGTTAGGAACCCAAGCCTTTACTGGCTTGGGTTTTCCAGAGGCATCACACATCATGAATTCAACCCATTGACCCTTAGAAGGTGAGGGTAGCTCAGGTGCCTTCTCGTCATCATTATCAGACACAGAAGATGACTTTTTTTCCATAAGCCAGATTTGTGTAAGGCCTGTTTGTGATAAACAGACGACTGGCTAAGGGGTTGAACTTTGGGTTCACTAGTTCTTCTAGGTGGAGTTAAAGAACTCCTCTTAGAAGACCTAGGTTTTGAGTTCTGAAGTTCAATTTTCTTCCTAGGTGTCTGAAAGTAATGACAAAAAGAAGCAATGTGTCCACACTCTCCACAGTTGTAGCATGACCTGCTATCAACTTTATGATTACACTTTCGTTGTGGAGATGTGTGTGACATCCTAGTGACATCATTCTGTTTGGGTTTTGATCTTACTTCTTTTGATGTATGCTCTTGTTTAACAAACTTAACTGTTTTGACATTCTTAACACCTTTTCCATTTTGGTTAACTGGACTTTGACATGAGACTTGTGAAAGGTTAACAGTAACAGTTTTTTTTGGTTCAGATTTGACTTTCTTTAACCCTGACTTTATATTAGCCTTTTCAAATTCTTTTTCCAGATTAACACAAGGCATTTTACCCTTTGCCTTTGAAGTTGCCTCCTTTTGTTTTGTTCCAGATTCAATTGAAGAACATGAGGAATTTGGATCAATTACGAGAGGAGTAGACACCACATGATCCTTGATGGGATTGGTATTTATTGGTTTACACTTAGTGTTCATCAAGGTCTCAGGTGGTGGTGGAACCACTTTATAACCTAAACCCTCCCCATTGTTACGCTCTCTCACTAAGTGTTGGACAATATGAGATGAACTTGTCCAACTGTGCAGTTTTTGCTTTAAAGAGTTGACTTCTACTTCTAAAACTGCTTTTTGTTTCTTAGTGTCTTCTAGGGAGTTAAGATAGTACCTAATGTCATTAGCTTGGTTAAATGCTACTACTTCAGTTTCCCTAAGCTGATTATTTAAAAGGTCTATCTTTTCTTTGTAACTATGCTCATTTTGTTTTAAAACTCTCTTTGCCTCAATGCACAGTTGCAAATCCTTTACTAAGCTATCATTATGATCTAATAACCTAGCAAATTTCTGATCTATGCTTTCTCTAAATTTATTACAATCAGAACAAGCATGATTTTTGAAAAGTTGATCAGTAGTACTTACCTGAGGAGGTTCTGATGAATTAGTCATCAACGCAGTATCAGATGTCTCTGGTTCTGGTGATTCTGTCTTTGTTGTGGACGTCTCTTCTTCAGGCTTGTAGCTGACCTCTGTTGCAGTCTCTTCACTATTTGACATCGCTATCTCAACTGCTATATCTCTTTCACTCGCAGAATCATCATCTTAGTCATCCACGCTCGCAATATTTGATTCTCCCGAAGAGACAAACCTAAAGCTCCAGTCCTGTCCTTCATCATCATGGGCAGTCAAGGCTTTTGGATCCTTGCTTGATGAAGTAGAACTGCTAGCTTGCTTGTCTTGACGAGTGAAAGACGAGAATGGATTCCCATTTCCAGTCTTCTTTGGCTTCACACATTCTCTTTTGAAGTGCCCCTTTTCTCCACAGTTGAAGCAGATCACCTTGCTCTTGTCAAAGCCAAACGTAGTGTCCTTAGTAGCAACCAAGTTTTGTCCGGTCTTCTTCACGAACTTCTTTGCCCTCCGGACAACACTTGCTAAGGCCCACATAATATCCATCCTCTCTAGTTCAGTCTCATCAACCTGCTCGTAGTCCTCATCTGCCAGATGGCAGTTTCCAATTTTCCCAGCAACAAGTCCATCATAGGAGTGGGCCACTGCTGCCAAGAGATCCATGTGCTCTCGAGCTACTTCTACTGTCATGTTTCCGAGATTCTCAGTCTTCAGTCGTGTAGCATTTGCTTCAGATCCAATATATTGGGTACTAGAAGACCCTGACGTTTTTGATCCTGGAGGAGAGACTTGTGAAGGACCAGATGAGCTTGACACAAAGGCAGTCTGAAGAGGTGCTCAAGACGTCTTAACCTGAGGAGTGGCATTGTACAAAGCTGGATTCTGAGTGTACGAAGACTTCTGAGCTCGATACTTCATCCTTAGTGCTTCTTCTCGCAGCTTTAGTATGAAATCATTAATGTCCAACTTTGATAGCAATCTATTCTGTCTCAGATTTGAAACAAAAGAAGCCCAACTTTCTGGCAACCCGTCTGCAAAATTTGACACTTTATCTTCCATGGTAGTTGTGACACCATGTGTGTGCAGCTCGCTCATCAAATGGTAGAATCTATCAATGACATCGTCTAAACTCTCATATCCCATCGATGAAAAGTTGTCAAATTCTTTCTTCAACTCCTTAGCTTTAATGGCCTTTAACGAAGCATTCCCGTCATATCTTTTCTCCAGCTCATCCCATAACTTCTTGGCTTGCTTATTCTTTGAGAATTAGTGAATAATATCCTTAGGGATACACTGTGTTAGCAATGCATATACTCTCTTTTCAGCATTATATTTAACTTTCTGTGCATCAGTCATTCCTTCTAGAGTAAATTTCACCCCATCGGCTCCCACCGGCATACTATATCCCGTCTCAATAGCTTCCCACATATTTGGATCCACTCCATTAAGGTAGATCTCAAAAAGTTGTTTCCAGTGGGGAAACTCATCTAATGTTATAAGCTTTGGGGGTTTATTATGATTCCCCACCTCACTCTCCAGTAGCAGTAAGTTTTGAATCCGTGAGTCCTTCCCGGCTGTAAACGCTGACAACTGATCCTCTATCTCGATTAACTTTAAGTCTCTTAAACAATCTGTTAACTGGTGCGAATGGAGCGATGCGAATGGGCTACCCGTGCGAATGAAACTATGCGACTGGTTCAATCGTGCAAGTGAAACTGATGCGTATGAACAATGCGACCGGTAAACTTAGTCGTACGAATGAAGATGCGACTGATTCCAATCGTACGTCTGGGGATGCGAATAAAGTCCACTCGTACGATTGGGTCAAGCGTGCGACTGAAGCTGTTGTTTTTCGAAAATTTCTAGGTTTCACGTGTTTTGGCCGTAAAAACCCGAATTTTCACCAATCCTAATTGCCTTATGCCGTAGAAACCAAAACTCGATGAGCAGGGGACGCCCAAGACAACTTTTGACACAAAAAGTTTACGCTTTTAGTGAAAAACACACCCTTTGTATCAAAATTGATTGAATCACACGTAATCAAGAGCCAAAGCTCTGATACCACTTGTTAGGATCTTGTATTTAAATGAAATACAAACCGATTAACGTGTAAACCAAACCAAA
Source organism: Flaveria trinervia (assembly GCA_025506515.1). Classification (NCBI taxonomy): domain Eukaryota; kingdom Viridiplantae; phylum Streptophyta; class Magnoliopsida; order Asterales; family Asteraceae; genus Flaveria; species Flaveria trinervia. The sequence goes on along the minus strand of CM046442.1, from coordinate 68,301,952 downwards.
TAGTGCGGAATCTTATTTGATTGGCGATCCAATCAGTGAGAATGCATGTAGAAACAATAAGGAATTGATCTAACGTTAAGAATCGATTAGGAATTGATCTGCAGCGTTCTATGAACTTGGAGTACGAACTTCGAGGCTTCTCGATGACTAGGGTACGTCTGGAGTCGAATAGGAATCAATGCTTTTGTTTTTCCACGAATTAGGTGGTATTTATAGGTTAGTGTTGCTCAATCAGGCGACTAAATCATTAGCATGGTTCATTCGTGTGATTGAGTCATGCGTTTGATCCATTCGCCCGACTGAGTGTTCAGTCGTGCGCCTGAGTCAGTCGCATGAAGTTTTTCAGGCGTATGGACTATTTAGGCGCATGGACACTTAGTCGCATGGCCATTCGGACGCATGACCACTGTTGGGGCGCACGGTCCAGTCGGACGTATGAGAACTTCACTTCACCAAATTTGAGTGTATTCATTATTCTAACATTATGCATAACACTTCAAACAATCACAAACCTATTAATTACGTCTATATGCGTTAATCAACTCATTAATGAAATATTAAACATTATAAACACAACCAAACATTCTGTATTCATTAAGTACCCAATAGTTACATAAGTGTAAGACATATTACATTCAGATCAGGATCTAGGTACATATATGCATCAACAACGACAGCAACAACGACGAGAACAACAACGACAACAACAACAACGACAACAACAACGACAATAACAACAACGACAACAAAAACAACAACAACAACAAAAACAACAATGAAAACAACAATGACAACAACGACAACGACAACAACGACGACAACGATGAAAACGACAACAACGACAACGACGACAACAATGACAGCAGCAACAGCAACAACAGTAGCAGCAACAGCAAAAACAGCAACAACAAAAACAAAAACGACAACAACAACAACAACAACAACAACAACAACAACACCACCACCAACAACAACAACAACAACAAAAACAACAACAACAACAACAAAAACAACAACAACAACAACAACAATAACAGCAACAACAACAACAATAGCAACAACAACAACAACAATAACAACAACAACAACAAAAGCATCAACAACATCAACATCAACAACAACAATAACAACTACAACAACAAACCTAATAACAATAGTAGCAACAACATCAATAGTAGTAGTAGCAACAATAACAAGAACAACAACACTAGTACTAACAACAATAACAACCATAACACCAACACCACCACACCACCACCACCAATAAGAACAACAACAATGATAGAAACATTAATAGCAACAACATTAACAATAACAACGATGAAGACAACAACAACAGTAGCAACAATAACAACAACAACAATAGAAGTAACAACAATAACAACAACAATAATAACACCAACAACTATAGCAACAACAACAATAACGACAACAATAACAGCAACAGTAGTAAATGCAACAACGACATTAGCGGTAGTAGTAACAACAACAATAATAATAGTAGCAACAGTATCAATAACAAAAACAACAATAACAATAACAACAACAATAACAACAACAACAAGAGGACTAAGAACAACAACAAAAACAACAATGATATTAACAACAATTGCACAACCACCACCTCCAACGATAGTAACAACGATAGTAACAACAATTGCACAACCACCATGGCTAGGATACATACATATTCTTTGCTAGTACCTACTTGAGATGATAATGGTATTGCCTAAGTTTACATCTTGTGTTATGTAATAATAATAATACGAACAACACCAATAATAGTAGTACCAACGCCTCCGCCGCCGCCCACAATAACAAAAACAACAATAATAACAACAACAAGAACAACAACAAGAACAAAAACAAGAACAACAACAAGAACAAAAACAAGAACAAAAACAAGACCAACAACAAGAAAAACAACAAGAACAACAACAACAACAGTAACAGCAATGGCAGCAGCAAGAGTAGCAAGAGTAGCAACGACAACAACAACAACTACAACAAAGCTACAACAACAACAACTACAACAACAACAACAACAACACAATAGCAACAACAACACCACCACCCCCACCACCATGAACAACAACAACAACAACAACACAACAACAACAAAAACACAAGAACAACAACATTAACACAACAACAACAACAATAGCAACAACAACAACAACAACAACAATAACAATAACAACAATAAAAGCAACAACAACATCAACATCAACAACAACAATAAAAACTACAACAACAAAACCAATAATGGTAGTAGCAATAACACCAATAGTAGTACTAGCAACAGTAACAAGAACAACAACACTAGTTAACAACAATAACACCAACACCACCACCACCACCCCCACCAATAACAACAACAACAATGATAGCAACATTAATAGCAAAAACAATAACAATAACGACGATAAAGACAACAACAACAGTAGAAACAATAACAAGAACAACAATAGAAGCAACAACAATAACAACAACAATAATAACACAACAACTGTAGCAACAACAACAATAACGACAACAATAACAACAATAGTAGTAAATGCAACAACGACATTAGCGGTAGTAGTAACAACAACAATAATAATAGTAGCAACAATATCAACAACAACAACAATAATAACAATAACAACAACAACAAGAGGACCAAGAACAACAACAAAAACAACAACGATAGTAACAACAATTGCACCACCACCACCAATAACAACAACAACAACAATTGTAACAACAACAAACGCAGATTTAAGAAGCTTGTAGTTTGTAATTCTTGCAAATTTCTAAGTCATACGAGACATTTCAAGAAGAAATGTCCAAAGTTGAAAAAAGTTGGTAGATTCGTGTGAAGTCAGATACTGGAAAGAAATACATACTAATTTGTTTTGAATACTTGTGAGGTAGCATAAGTGTCGAACATAGTGATCGGTATGTTTGTTATCAATAATATCTATGCAAGAATATTATTTGATTGTACTGCAAATTATAGTTACATAGATTACAAGTTTAATAGTCTATTAGATGTGTCTCTAGCTAAGTTAGAAAATGATTTTAAGATAGAAACTATGAATGAAGAAGTAATCAATGTTTTTGAAATTCTAAATAAATGTCAGATTATACGAACATATCATACCTGTGCAATTGTAGCCAGTGCTATTAGCATGATTTGATGTTATCCTAGGTATGTGTTGGTTAGTATCTAACAAGCCCATATATTTTGTGACAAGTAATAATAGAACTTCATACATCAATTAGAGAGAAGAATATCCTTCGTAGTGATAAAGTAGATCAGTAGATTGGAATAAAAATTGTAGTAAAAGCTATAATTATGTAAATAAGAGTGTAGAGATTATATGAAGAGGCTGAAGCAACCAAGCACCCAAAGTCTTTCTGCATGCATACTGCACAAGTACACTGAAGAAGAATGCTTTGGAAGTTCCACACATGCAACAAAACTATTCTAAGTGTGAAATCTTCCGAAACCAAAGACCAATATCTTCTGAAGCCAAAGATGAAGTCTTTCGAAGCTTCAGAGATAAAGTCTTCCGATCTTGAAGACACATTTCTTCCGAAGACTTTTTAAACATGGTTTATTAGATGTACTTTTCCATAAAGCTGGACCCCTTTCCGTTATAACTCTGTAAAGTCACCAACTTACATGGGTTGGTGAAAAGGTCCATGCTCTTGGTAACTGTACATTGAGGTCATCAGTCTTTAAACTTTCTACATCATGTACTTTATCCTTTTTGTAATAGATAAGGATGTGAGCTATGGCATGTCATAGTCACAAGTCAGAAGGCAATCTGCGTTTTGACTGAAGAATTGATTTTGTGTTGTGTCTAGTCAATTGTATTCAGTTAGCCTTCAAAGTATGGCCGGCTGTAGGATGTAGTATAAGTATCTCATGTTCTTGTAACTTTCTTTTATGCTTTGTAACACTTGTAATAGAACATTGAGAAAGCAATATACTGCAATCTTGAAAACCATCTCCTTCTGTATCTTGCTCTTTTGTTCTGTCTCTTAATTACTTGTGTTCTTAGTGTCTTTACTTGTGGTTAATCTAGTTCACTGTTTGATTAATTTAAGTTACTCTCCTCTTTGTGTTTTTGTGTTGTAATTGACCACCCTTCACCAGTCCTGCGAAGAGATTTATAAAACATTTAGTTTTAGTGTACAATGCTGAAAAAGGGATGAAAGTTAAAGATGTACCAATGTAGTAAATTTTGATGACATATTTTATGACATCCATCACCAAAATGAGTGCTTTGACTTTGACATTAACCATGGAACGTTAAGATTGAGTAGAAAATGATCAGATGCGAACTATGAAGTTGGAATATGCATTCTAGATGCTCTGGATGGCCAGGTTATGAGGGTATATGATACGTGTCAAAAGTCTCGTTTTTCCACGAATTAAGTGGTATTTATAGGTTTGCCGTCTTCATTCGTGCGACTGAACCATTAGCATGGTTCAGTCGGGCGATTGACCTATACAACTGATTTATACGCATGACTGAAGGTTCAATCGTGCGACTGAGTCATTCTCATGTTTCAATCGTACGACTGATCCAGTCTCCTGGTTCAGTGGTGCGATTGGTTCATTAGCATGTTGTCTTCATGCGTATGGTCCATAAGTATGGTCCATTAGCATGAATAATCATACAACAACTTCAAACCTATATAATAAGTTCATGTATATGAATTAAAGATACATTAACATCAAAGCACTAATCACATATCATTACATCGTTTCATTACACATATGTAAGCCATGACAAACTTTTACATTAAGCACACAAAGTAGGGACTTATGTATCACCAAACTCCCCCTTGGACCTAGTTTACTCTATTGTCTGACATCCTTTATATGTTCTTCAAACTTCTTGTACTTCTCCTCTCTTGTGACTCCTACGTGTATTTCAAACACAAAGTAGAGCCGTATCACATTTTGGAATTGGAGGGCTTGTACAATATCATGCGATTCATAGAATAGTGGCCACTTGTATAGAGAGTAGACATCTTCAACTAACAAGTTAGTAAGCCACATTGGGTCAAATACCCTGATAGTTTCCATTTTGCCCTCTCTGTTTAGAACTATGACCGCTTCACCCGTCCTCTAGTCATAATACCATCATTTGAAATGTGGAGTGAAGTCCTGAGGCATTTCCCGTAAGGGAATCTTTGACATCGTGCATGGAGGACTCCACTTCAGCATTACTTTCGGCTTCCCAGATATAGGGTCCACTTCAGATCTACGGATGTACCTCTTCAGTTGTTGATGTCTGAAGTTTACCCACCTGGTGTGGTATTCTTTCTTCAACGTAGCTTCAAACCAACCTGACATCTTCCTTGTTAGCATACAGCAGATCTAAGCACGCCAGTCGGTTGAGCTCAAAACCAGGAAGAGTCTTCAGATCATGTGGATATCTGAAGTACTCAATCCCTTTTTCTCTCTTTAAAACATATACATTTAAGTCTTCAAAATAGGCCCACGCAATGATTTTTCCAGATACCTTCTGATGTTTCTTGACTTTGTATAGTTTGGTGTAGGCATTTTGCTTTGGAGTCGTGCGCTGGGCTCTTATTTTAGCAAAACAAGCTGCCCATTCAGCCTTCTTGATATCAACATTTGCATCCGAGGCTTGGCTTGGTTTTCATCCTTTTCTTTTTCCTTCTTGTTTCATCCAACTTCTCAAATGTAGCACTATCGAAAGTATCACCCAAGTTGGGTATCACATTTCCCTCGCCGTCAGTGTACTCTGGATAATGTTCTTCTGTAACATCCTCAATCTCAATCTCATCAACATCCTGCAGCTCCTCATCACTTAAAACATCAAATTTTGGAGCATCTTTTACAATTTCGTCCAGATTGAGTCTCAGCTAGTTGCTCATCGGTCAGATCATGTATAATTCTCCTTCTTTGGGAGTGTAGCTCATTGACCTTCTGACAATCCCTTACAAATCAAGAATCATGGTGAATTGAGACTTGATTTGCTGAAGGGAGCAACATCGTATTCATCCTACTGTGGAGTTTTATCTGCTTGAGTAGACATTCAGCACAACACACATAAGTCATCATATAAAGCATTTAAACATAAACAAACCTAGATGATACTTAATTACATTAATATTATATAATTCAAATACAAAAGTTTCTAAATAAAAATACATCTAACTATTACTTTTGTCTTGAATAGTAGGTTTTTCAGTAGGAGGAGCGGAGGATGAGGCTCCTTGATTGACTCCGTTTGGTCCGCCTCTCTTGAGCTCGAGGAGAGGTTGATGCAGCAGCATCACCTTCCTGGTCATCCTCGTCCTCTCTATCGTTCTTGCTAGGTCCACCTTCAATATCTTCTTCACTATCATCATCATCCTCCTCATCATCATCATCATCTTCATCATCACCATCACCATCTTTGATCTTGAGAGGCTCACTCTTTGACCCCTTTAGCTTTAGCATAATCCTCTTATTTTTCTTCTCAAGCTCTTCAATCCTCTTTATCAAAGCCAGCACCAGCTCATTCTGACTTGTAAGTGCATGGTGGGCTCGGCTTAGAGCTTGCTCATATAGGTCACTCTTCTCACTGAGCTCTCTGATCTTCTTAGATTGAGAAGCATTAACTTCCATCATCTTGTGTAACTGAGAGGCCCTGAGCTCATCAGTGTTAGCAATCTAATCATAGTGCTGTTTAGGTTAGCCAACTATTCCTCTAACCCTATGTGGGGTAGAGTAGGTCCAGCTGGAAATGGAGTATGTGTGGATGGACCTGTGTGGTGAGTGGTGGTGGTAGATGAGGTGAATATGGGAGGTGGAATGGGTGTCGGATGTGGTGGAATAGCTATGGTAGTGGTGGTAGGATGAGAGGTAGTGGTAGTGGTGGGAGAAGTGGTGGTGGTAGTAGCTGTGGGGGATGATGAGGAGATGTGGTAGTGGTGGTAGCTATGGGGTGACAGTGGTGGTGGAAGTGGTAGTGGTGGTAGCAGTGGGTGTGACAGTGGTGGTGGAAGTGGTAGTGGTGGTAGCAATGGGTGTGACACTGGTGGTGGTGTCTGAAGAAGTGATCAAAGTGAATCTCGGCCTCTTGCTCTTCGTCCTTTAAGGTTAGGCCATCCTCTTCTTCCTGGAGCCCGTTGCCATAGGCACTCCCCCTTGGCTGCTAGGTGGGTCAGGGGTGTAAGAAGGATCTATGCCATCAGTAGCATCACCCCTTGACTCAGCCTGGCGTCCACCAACCGTCCTGATCCCTCTCTCAGTGGCCACGACCCGACTCCCAACCATCCGTACTAGAGGCTCTTCATCTGACTCCTCATCCTGATCAACCAGGAAGCTTTGGTGGAAGGAAGCCCCTTCAGTTTCACTAGGAGCATCACCGCCTTGACCTTAGTCATCGCCAACTTCGCCATCAGATGTGGTAGTCATGAGGGGCTCAGTATGTGAATCACTGTCATCATGATGCCATTTCTTGCGAGCAGGCGTCACGTAATCCTCTCTGGCCAAATACCCAAGCAATCTCTTGATAGGGGGCTTCACCTACTTCGCCCTATAAACTTTCATCCTACCCAAGGTGGTATCATCCATCACCTCAAGCACCACTGCATCATCTCTCTCCTTTGGCAGCGAAAGAAGCTTCTCGTCAATAATCAGCTATAAGAAACGTGGATATACAAAAGCCTTCCTTGCCTTTAGCCTCAAGGTTCTCGATCAGACTGGAGAAGATCATGCGGGAGAAACTGAATGGATGGTTCAGTACTAGTGCAATGTATGCATTCTGGATTTGGTCGGGCAGGTCGTCAAATCCTCCACACTTGGCGCTATGCACTTCAGGATCATATGTGCCAAATACTTGAACTGAGGGCACATGTTGCTCTTGTTCAGTACGCTGGCATTTATGTCACCGGCATACTAGATCCTCATGAAGCATCCCCAGCTAGTCAGGGGAAGTAGCTTAGTTGGGTAGGTTCTGTCCTCACCCAGACATCAGACCCATCTCAAGTCATCCTCAGTAATCTCTATCTCTTGACCAAAAATGGAGCTCCATATACAATGTGGCTCAACTGATCTGTCAACCCTGGCATTTTCCCAGAATGCCTACTGGATGGATCTATAAGGTGTGCATGGAGTCGATATTGCCTTGAATATCCACAATAATCCCTGAGAACTCAGCATCATTCCTGGATGTAGAATCAAGGTGAGCACAGATGTTGTGCTTGGTGTTGATAGTCCACCTATCAGCCATGTTGCTGTAACACAAGACACATAAACATTAGATTTGTACATAAGAGATGGCAGTTGAAAATAATTTTTTTGAGCAATCTAGTTCAATCGTGCGATTGAACCATACGACTAAGTTCAGTCATGCGATTGAGCTTGCGGCTGAGTTTAGTCATGCGATTAAGCTTGCGACTGAACTTAGTGTGTGTTAAGCCATGCAATTGAGTCAGTCGTGCGACTGAGTTACCAAATGAATCATTTGTGTGATTGAATTGCACGTCTGGCTCAATCGTGCGATTGAAGTTCATTCGGAGTGTCTATTTGCATACAACTCTGTACGGCACTCCGACTACGAATCTTGGTCAAAACTTAAAGTTAGACGTTGTGTTTAGACTCATTTGACTCGCAAACACTCTAAATAGCACCTAATGTCCTTTACATCAACTATTTTGTTCATTTAAGTGGTCTATTTGAGTGGATTTACTAATTTCTTGATTTTAACCATTAGGTCAGTAGGGTTTGATTTCACAGTGCATTTTGTATGATTTCAGTCACAAAGTACCTGTAGATGATTAGCAAAACCATAGAAAACAATATCATTGAGTAATCAAGGCAAATGAATTTTCAGCAGAGTGTCTGCGTATGAGGTGTGTTTGAACAATTGGAGGGGTGGTTAGAAATGCGACCGACTCACCCCTCCTTTTATACTGTCTTAACATTCAGTCATATGACTGGGCCCATTTGCATGCTTCAGTCATGAGATTGGGTTTCAGTCGTACGACTGACTCATACTCCTTGATCCATTCGCGTGATGGTTCATACTGGTGATCCAATCGCATGGATTGCTCCATGCTTATGATCCAATCGTGCGACTGGTCCATACTCATGGTTCAATCGTACGATTGGCTCATACTCCTCATTCAATCATGCGATTGGCCCATACTTATGGTTCAATCGTACGATTGGCCCATACTTATGATCTAATAGTGCGAATGGTTCATACTTATGAGTTTGAATTCGTACACTTTCAAACATACATGTTTAACTATTATAAGATGTTATGACCGATGATCATCTCAGACATGATCCTTTTAATTCAAAACTTATTTCCAAAAACCTGATTGGTCACCTCAGACGTGACCAATTTTAGTGAGTGATTCACAGATTGAATCCAGATGTATAGTCCAACTTTTACCTAACAAATTACTAAAAATTAAATAAAACAACTTCCAATTAAAACAAAAAAAGATATATTTTTGTATTTTTCCTTGGAGATGGATTGAAATCTTTAGAAGAGCGTCTAACCGATTTATCTTCTGGACAGCACAACTTCAAGTTAATTTGATCATTTCTAGAGAGATTCATTATGGAATCATATAGGTTTATCAAAATCATTTGGGACACTTAACAAAACATTTCGATGCTCGATTCTTGTTTTGATCGAGAGTCAACAACAAGTTTAGGAAATCATACTAGAGCTATAAGATGCACACACTGATTTTGACTATCAAGAGTTGCAGCCACAATGATTGTCAGTATAATTGTCCTCTTATATTCATACACAGATTTTTTACACAAATTGGTGATACATGAGGTTTGATTATTTTAACAAGCATTTGTGGATCCCACACTTATATGGTAAAAAGACATTCCTCAAGAGATTTTGAGCGATGTACGGTATTTGACAAGAAGAAGAAACTATTCTAAGGGCTTTCAAAGTGATGCCAAGCCTCAGGTCAGTGCCACTACACAACAGAGAGGCGCAAACAACAATGAATTCTAGAATATTTAGGTTATGCCTATCCTTGGTCAGTGCCACCGCACAGCAAAAAGGCACACAGCCTATCTTCTTGTTAGAGCATTTATTTTTATTTTTGCACATAACGCACCAAAAACATTTGTCATTAGCTTGATTGCGCTTAACATTTTTCCGTGCTTTGCCCTTTTTATGGTCATCAACATACATTTGTGGCGTTTATTTACTCATCACCCCTTATTGGAAATACGTTGATTATGTTAACCAGGGATAAGATGGGAACCCACAGCAACTTGAACAACTTAGTTTGAATTTAAATCACCAATGAGGTCTCCTAAGCTATTGTGTTGAATCTACTGGCACATCATATAATGGTCTAGCAACCTCTAGGTCTACTTTCTCTGTGTTACCTCAGTAGCATAATAGTTTTACTATCATTTTTCTTTTTATTTTGCTTAGACTTCTTAGACGTATACTTTGAATTTTGCATCTTAATTATTTAAATTCTTTTGAAGTCCCAAACAATTTGTTCCCTGTGTACTATCATTTTCCATAATCGTTGAATTGGAATCACATATTTGATCTCATAATAAGCTAGGCTGCCCTCCCCCCTCGTTTTTTTAAAGTTAAATAATGCAACTAATAACAAAACTAATTTAATACTAAACTAACCTATTATCCCCCTAAAATTCTAAAACCGAAAATTATTTTTGAGTTTTAGGATTTTAATAGATAGAAAAATAAAATAAAATGAAAGAAAATAAAAGAAAAATTAAACTAGTCAGACTACAAACTTTCATCTTCTGGAATCACATCACTTTTTTTTTTCACGCCATTAACCTCTAAAAGATATAAAAACCTTGGTCACGTATTAATTTTAACCACATCGACTAATTGCTTTTTAAAACAGTCACGTATAAAGTGATATTTAATACTGATGTGTTTAGCTTTAGGATGTTGGAATGGATTTTTGGTGACAGCAATAGTAGCAGAGTTATCAACAAAAATAGGAGTGTTAGAGAATTGCAAACCGTAGTCGCGCATTTGCTGTTGAATCCAAATGATTTGAGAATAGCAACTTGTAGCAGCAACGTATTCAGCTTCACAAGTTGACAGGGCAACTGATGTCGGCTTCTTACATTGCCAGGTGACTAACCGTCTACCAAAAAACTGACATCTTGCAGATCTTGACTGTGTAGTTCATCTTTCAACCACCATAGTCTGAGTCACTATACGCTGTAAGCTCAAAACCATCATCATGAGGATACCACAAACTGAGTGTTGGAGTACCTTTCAGATAACGAAAAATCCATTTCACACCAATGAGATGATTTACTTTTGGTTTTGCCTGATATCTTAAACAAAGACACGTGGCATACATGATATCAGGACGAGACGCTGTGAGATACATAAGGGATCCGATCATTCCTTTATACATTGTAGCATCAAACAGATCACCATTTTCGTCGGGTACCACATCATGGTTTGTGGCAAGTGGAGTTCCAGCAGCTAAAGCATTCTCTATGTCGAATCGACTGTGGATATCCCCTACATATTTAGTCTGATGCAAAAAGATTCCTTTTGGTGTCTGATCTACCTGTAATCCTAGGAAGAAATTCATCTCCCCCATTGTACTCATCTCAAACTCTGCTTTCATTACAGATTCAAATTCTTTACATAATTATTCAATCTTGGAACCGAAGATTATGTCGTCCACATATATACCAGCAGTAAATCACCGTCTTTTTCTTTGATGAATAACGTACAATCAATCACTCCTCTGCGAAAACAAGACAAGATGAGTTGAGAGTTTCTCATACCGGGCTCTAGGGGCTTGATAGAGCCCGTAGAGAGCCTTGTCCAGTTTGTAAACTCTGTCTTGATGATAAGGATCCTCAAATACTTTGGGTTGACTGACGTAGACTGTCTCATGGATTTCACCATGAAGAAATGCACTTTTTACATCTAGTTGATAAATTTTAAACTTCATGTAAGATGTATAGGCTAGGAAGATACGGATTGCTTCCATTCTAGCCATAAGTGCAAATACCTAATTGTAGTCTATGCCTTCAACTTGTCTAAAACCTTGTTCCACTAGTCGAGCCTTGCAACTGAATATGATCCCTTGGTCATCTTTCTTGCACTACAAGACCCATTTAGTGCCAATCACCTTAGCACCTTTTGGTCTGTCCACCAGTGTCCATACTCCTAGCTTTTTGAACTGTAGGAGTTCTTCTTGCATGGCACTCACCCATGCCTCAACGTTTAAGGCTTCACTTACATATTTTGGCTCAAATTGAGACACAAAACATTGATAAGCACCATCGTGAAAATAGCCTTTTTCCATTACAGAGGCATAATCAGCTGAGTATAGCTGATTTCGTGTCTGTACTCCCGATAGTACATCCCCTATGACATTATCTAGTGGATGATAAACAGTTATTCGAGATCCGGGAGTGTTGGGAACAACTACTTCCTGATCCAGATTTTGAATTCCAGGTTCAGTATCTGTAGCTGTTAGAGTACGAGGTTCAGAAGTGTTAGAGGCATCAACATCTGATGCTTGTGTACTTTCAGTAGCAGGAACCTATTCCTCCTGGTCCACCTGTTCAGTCTCCACTTCTTCATCATCAGAGGAGGAATCACTTACACCAAGCCCCCTAAAGGATTTGAAGATTCACCTTGTGGAGTTGATGCTGTTGAGTCTAGTGGCGGTGTGTCTAGGACATCGGACATCATTCTGGTCGTTAACTCATCATCAGGAGGGAGGGGGGGGGTATGTTGAAGGACTTAAAGAATCCATCATAGTCAAAGAAGAATGAAGGTTCCTTTCCAGCAGGGGGTGGTGTTTCTCTGAACATCAACGTTGAACCACACTTTGTAGATACTTGTGTCCCTAGTTTCTGATCTTAATGTAATATCTTTGTATTGTCTTACACATATGTAATTGTATGGGTACTTAATGAAATACAATATGTGATTGTGCTTAATGTTGAATATTTCATTGATTGGTATGTAATAACGCTTATTGACTTGATTATATAGGTTGTGGTTATTTGAATACTATCTAAATCATATAATGACTATGAAACATATTCAAACTTAATCATGTGAAGTTCTCATGCGATTGGCCCATTGCAATGGACCATACCCATGAACAACTTCATGCTAATGAACCAATCATACGAATGAACCAGAAGACTGGATCAGTCGCATGATTGAAACATGAGATTGACTCAGTCGCACGACCGAACACTCAGTCATGCGAATGGATCAACCGCATGACCCAATCGCACGGCTGAACCATGCAAATGGTCCAGTCGCACGATTGAGAAACCTTAACCTATAAATACCACTTGAATCGAGGAAAAATGAGGCACTTCGAATATCTTAATATCTAGACGTACCCTAGCCGTCTAGAGACCTCTAGTACCTGCTCCAACTTCAATATCACAATAGATCGATTGCTAATCTTTCTTAAAGTTTAGTTTCAATCTTTAATTTATTCTACGTGCGTTCTCACTGATTGGATCGCCAATCAAATAGGATTCCGCACTATTTGATTCGGTACACGCGTAAATCTGTTAGTATTCGTCGAGTACACGATCCCTAACACACTTCTACCTGACTCGTTGAGTTATTATTGTTGAGTCGGTTTCTTGGATCAATAAACATCGGAGCGTATTCTTGACGGAAGGATAAACACAACACAAACCAAAAGTCAAACAGTAATACGAACTATAATTGAATGGTTTCATTGATAAAACCTAACGATTACAAGCTCGTTACAACATAAGAATCAAGACTCTTGGCAAGGGGAAGATCGAGCATGATCTCCCCTCTCATCCGGCAGCCCTAGGCTCCCGGGCACACTGTTTCTAAAACCCTTAGAAATCCTTCCATACTCTACACATTGAAACTGGTATATATAGGCCTCGGCCCATATTAGATGCGACTGGGCCCATTCGTGCGATTGGACCATGCGTATGGTTCAATCGTACGACTGGACCATTCGTATGGTTCAATCGTACGACTGGACCATACTTATGGTTCAGTCTTACGAATGTCCCAATCGCATCTCTCAGTCGCATGGCTGGTCCATTAGCATGGCTCAGTTGTACGACTGAGTCTCATTTGCATATGCTCCTCCGAATGACCCAGTTTCATGTGTTTACAACATATTAGGTGTATAACATTAAGCCTAGACTATTCGACAAGCGACAGACACACTATATATGACTATATATGCTCCAACAAATTCCCCCTTGGACGTTGCTTGCGAATAGTAGATAACACCTCTTACAATCTTCAGTCAATCTTTCCTCTGGTTGCCAATAGAATGAAACGAAAACCATATTAGCCAACGTTGCCAATCCATCAGGTTACACACATCCCTGAAAATGAATTTAGGCACAACAACTTTCATTTACTTTGCAGAACACCATCATCGTAGCAAGATTCCCATATGACTGATTTTTCCAGATAATGACACGAACAGTTTTTGTTGGGACCGGGTAATTGAACGAAATATCGAATGATTAACGTGTAAACCAAACCAAATAGTGCGGAATCCTATTTAATTGGCGATCCAATCAGTGAAAACACACGTAGAATCAATAAAGTATTGAATCAAACGTTAAGAATCGATTAGGAATCGATCTACAGTGTTCTATGAACTTGGAGTATCAACTTGGAGGCTTCTGGATGGCTAGGGTACGTCTGGAGTCGAAATAGAATGAATGCCCTCGTTTTTCCACGAATTGGGTTGTATTTATAGGTTAGTATTGTTCATTCGTGCGACTGAACCATTAGTATGGTTTAGTCGTGCGATTGAACCATGCGGTTGATTCATCCGCACGACTGAGTGTTCAGTCGTGCGACTGAGCCAATCTTATGTTACAATCATACGACTGATCTAGTCTCCTGGTTTAGTCGTGCGACTGAGTCATTCCTATGAAGTTATTCATGCGTATGGTCCATTCGCATGGGCCATTCGCATGAGAACTTCATTTTGTTAAGTTTGAATGTATTAATTATATAATATTATGTGTAACAATTCAAATAGCCACAAACCTAATTAACCAATTCAACATCGACTCATTAATGAAATATCAAACATTATAAATAACAAACAACCAATATCATTTCATTAATCATTCCAAACATTACATTAGAATCAGACAAACAAGATCTATTACATTCATATCATGATCTAGGGACAAACATGTATCAACAAACTCCTCCTTGGACCTAGATCTCTCTAATGTCTTGTTTTCTTCATTACCTCCTCATACTTCTTGTACTTATCCTCTTTTGTGACTCCTGCATGAATCTCAAATGCAAAACATAGTCTTATGACATTCTGGAACTGGAGGGCTTGTACTATATCCTGCGTATCATAGAACAGTGGCCACTTGTATAGAGTGTAGACATCAGTAGCTGACAAGTTGGTAAGCCACATTGAGTCAAATACCCTAATAGTATCCATTGGCCCTCTTTGTTTAGGACTATGACCGCTTCTCCTATCCTCCAATCATAGTACCACCACTTAAAGTGTGGAGTGAAGTCCTGTGGCATTTCCTTGAGTGGGATTCTTGACATCGTGCGCGAAGGACTCCACTTCAACACTATCTTTGGCTTTCCAGTAATGGAATCAACTTTAGACCTTCTAATGTACCTTGTAGGCTGTTGGGTTCTGAAGTTAATCCACCTGGTATGGTACTCCTTCCTTAGGGCAGCCTCAAACCAGCCTGACATCTTTCTCGGGTCAGCATACAACAGCTTTAGTTTGGCCAGCTGGTTGAGCTCAAAACCTGGTAGAGTCTTTAGATCATGTGGAAATCTAAAGTACTCTATACCCTTCTCCCTCTTAACTGCATAGACATTAAGGTCCACAAAATATGCCCGTGCTATAATCCTGCCCGACACCTTATGATTTTTCTTGACTCTGTAGAGTTTGGTGTAGGCGTCCTGTTTAGGTGCAGCGCGTGGGCTCTAACTTCTTCAAAACAGGCAGCCCACTCAGCCTTTCGGATATCAACATCATCATTTGAGGCTTGGGCCGTTCCCTCTGTCTTCTCTGACTCCTGCTCCATTTTGTCTAACACCTCAAACGTATCACCGACAAGGGATTCACCCAGATTGGGGACCGCATTTCCCTCATTGTCAGCATACTGAGGGTAGTGCTCTGCAGTGACATCTTCTATCTCTATTTCATCAACGTCATTGAGCTCTTCGTCACTTGTCGAGTCGCACGTTGGAGCATCCTTCACAATCTCATCGGGATTTAACTTGAAGATCTCAGCTAATTGCTCATTTGATAGATCATGAATTATTTCCCCTTCTTCAGGGGTATAACTCACCGACCTTCTAACGATCCCTTGTAGATCAAGAATCATAGTTAGCTGAGTTTTGATCTACTGAAGGGAAGAAACATCAAACTCATCCCTCTGATAGTTTGGATTTTTCTCTTGGATCACTGGATCATCGCTTGGTGGAGTAGAGGAGGAAGCTTGTTGGTCTTGTTTCTTCTTGGATCTCCTATCCTGACCTTGAGTAGAGGCAGATGTAGTTGCATCCCCTCCTTCTTCATCATCATCCTCATTCCTCTCCTTTGTCCTCTCGTCCTCAATCCCCTCATCATCCTCAGTCTCATCATCATCATCCTCATCATCTGCGTCTCCCTCTTTAATCTTTAGTGGCTCGTCTTTAGATCCCTTAAGCTTTAGCATGATGGTCTTCTTAGCCTCCTCCAACTCCTCAATCCTCTTAGTAGATGTGACACTGTGCTCTTGGAGTTGGGCGATCGCGTGGCTCTGAGCAGCTATTTGTTGGGCCTGCTCATCTAGCAACCGAGCCTCTCCAAGATCTGCTGAGACTACACTGCAGTAAGATTTGTCAGATGACGGATCTGCGCTGTCTTCTCCTCATCAACAGCTAATAAACGCATTATCATCCGGTTCAACGCAGAAAGCTGTTCCTCTACCCCAATTGGAGGTAGAGGAGATCTATATATATGTGCGGGATGGGATGAGGGTCCTGCTTGGTGGCTAGTGGTGGTGGTGGTGGCTGTGGTGAAGATGGGGTTGGGTCTGTGAGATAGTGGAGGTGATGTAGAAGTGAAAGATATGGTGGTGGTTGGCATATGTATAGTGGTGGGAGGTGTGGTGGTGGTAGTGGTAGTGGTGGTGGTAGATGTAGTGGCTGTGGTGGTGATGAAGGTGAGTCTTCTCTTCTTCTTCTTCTGGCCATGAGGCTGAGTCATCCTTTTCTTCCTCGATCCAGTCGAGGTGGATGCTCCCCCTAGAACACGGCTAGCTGACTCAGGGGCATAGCTAGGATCTGCAGTCGTCTCTCCTGAATCCCTGGGCGTTCACCAACCGCCCGGAGTCCATACTCTGTGGGAACAGCCTTGCTTCCCATAGTCCTCGTCAAGGGCTCCTCATCCGACTCTTCTTCCTCCTCACCAGGTATGAAGTCCTGGTGGAAACCCGCTGACTCAGCTATGTCGCCTGTTGGGGCAGATACTGGGGGTATAACATCTGAAGCTATGCCCCTCGGTGGAATAGGCATATCATCCCCAACATCCCCACTATCATCATTGTCTGAATCATGCTCTGGGAGCAATAGCCTCTCATCGTCTGAATCGCTCTTATCATGACGCCACTTGCGTCTACATGGCGCCACATATCATTCATTGGCCAGATGGCCGATCAACCTCTTTACCGGGGGCTTTACCTGCTTGCCCCGATACACTCTCATGCGACCCAAAGTCGTGTCATCCATAGTCTCTAGGGCAACCGCATCATGGCTCTCCTTGGGAAGTAATGGCAGCTTCTCGTTGAGGATCAGCTGCGGAAATCTGGGGTACATACAAAAAGCCTCCTTCCCCTTGGCCTCCAAATTCTCCACCAGATATGAGAAGATCATGCTCGAGAAGCTGAAGGGGTGGTTTAGCACCAGTGCCACATAGGCATTCTGAATCTGGTCTCATAGGTCATCAAACCCACCCCTCCGAGAAGCAATACACTTCAGGATCACATGTGCCAAGTACTTATACTGGGGACACAGGTTGCTCTTGTTGAGCACACCTGAGTTGATGTCCCCAGCGTACTTGATCCTGAGAAAACAACCTCTGACTGTAAATGGATGTAGTCTGGTGGGGTGATCAGTATCGTTCCCAAAATCAAGTACTCTCTGGATGTCAGCTGATGTAATCTCAATATCATGACTGTGAATGGAGCTTCGTATGCTCTAAGGCTCACATGAACGATCTACGGAGGCATTCTCCCAGAAAGCCTGATGTAACGACTTGTAAGGAGTACACGGTGTGGATATGGCTTTATGTATCCGAGAACGTCGAAGGAACGCAATGATCTCTGTAAAGTCGGCCCCATTCCGAGTCGTATGGTCCAAGTGAGCACATATATTGTGCTTTGGATTGATGGACCATCTATCAGGCATTGACCTAAAACACAAGACACAGAACCATTAGAAAGTCATACATTCAAAATTCAGTTCAAGGTGTATAGTTTAAATTCATTCTGATTCATTCGTGCAAATGAATCACGCGATGAAGTGAAGTTAGGTGGTTGTCCTTTCATGTGACTGAGCTCATTGGGTGAATGAGACATGCGACTTAGTTCAATCTGTTGGCTGAGTCTGCGATTGGTTCAGTCAGCCGACTGAGTTCATTCGCATGGTGCATTCGGCGATAGACCCAATCGCAAGATTCAATCGTGCGATTGGAGTTATCCGGTCGATCAGTCGCTTGTCCCACTGTTCAGTGATACCTTTTGTTAGGATCAGTGATCTAAGTTTGATTAATTAGAGTAGATTGCAGCGAAATTTGAACAATGAATTAGACATTCGCAAGAACACAATTGATATTCAATGAAAAGTAAACGGTTATAGAGAGAGAATTCTGCAAAAGGAATATTTCATTCATATGCTTTCGTGGTGGCTGAATGTCACACGTTACAACTAGGTCAACATTCCTTATATAGGGAATGTGACGTCTGCTGATGTCACTTGATTGTGACATCTAACAGAATTATACAAACTACTGAAACTATGCAAACTACTGAGAATGTTCTCAACTACTGATTACATCTCAGAGAATGCTAAGTACAAAAACATAAAACTACTGAACCAAACTACTGAAACTATAACTACTGAAATGTAAATTACAAGTACCGAAAAGGAAAACCATCACAACTACTGAAGTTAATAACTTCAGCTGTTGTGACAACTACTGATCACTCTGGTCTTTAGCTTTGTCTTCAGTCTTTGTACTTCAGACTTTTACTCTCAGACTTTGTCTTCAGCTGATAGCTTCAGACTTTGTCTTCAGTACTTTACTTTCAGACTTTGTCTTTAGTATAAGTCTTCAGATCTTGTCTTCAGACTTTGTCTTCAGTACTTTACTTTCAGATTTTGTCTTCAGTAGAAATCTTCAGATCTTGTCTTCAGACTTTGTCTTCAGACCTTGTAATCAGCTGATGTCTTCAGCTGTTGTGATCTTCTTCAGCAGTTGCAATGTTTGTGGGACTTAGAGGTTTTTCTGATTAGGCTCATTGGTTCTTTTGGTCCAACAAACTCCCCCTAAACCAATGCAGCCAAAACCTCTAAACTTATTGATGATCCCACTTATTCTTGGCAGAAACACCCTCTTGATCAGGTTCAGAGGTAATAAGTTAAGCACAGGCCGGGAGAAGGATTCTAATCTTTTGATTGGCTAAGTACGGAAGGGAACTCTGTCTTGGGGAAACTGGACACAGAGTCTTATCCCAACCATGAAACCTAATTCCCATTAATGAGTCTGTAAGACTCACTAGCATAGTCCTCAAGGAGAACAACTTGTTCCTCCTTGGTGAGTTCTTCTGCTTCTCCCTCAAAGAAGAACTCTGGGCCATAATACTCAGACAGATTTCTCACTGTCTTCCAATCTTTAACTCGACAGTTGTGATCTCTCTGTATGCAAATTCATCAGGGTGAGAGCCTTCTAACAACAACTGGAGTTCACTCTTCTGAAGATCTTCAAGTCTTTTGTATAACAACCCCTTCTTGATCATTTTGTTCTCAAGAATAGATTGAGGGGTTGTCTTGGAGTTGTGAGCTCTCTTGAATTCTTCAATTATCTCCCAGGGTGAGACTACCATGGCCAACATAATTGCAACATTCAAAGTCTTTTTCACTTGGCCATGATATCTACTAGGTATGTTCTTCTTATGAATTCTAGAACTTACCCTGGGGTCTGGCCAAATCCGCACTCTTTCTCTTTGATGTTGAAAAGTATGTCTAAGAGTGTACAGCCTCAGAGCTTGTTTCTTCATTTCTTGAATGGATGAGGACTGAGGGAAGTCCTTGTCAACCATCTTGAGAAATTGCTCATCATGCTGCTTCTGTTGTTCTGCTTCTTCAATCTTTACTTTCACCATCTGCATTTGCAAGTCAGGTGTAATCACTTGTTGACTTCTGTGCTCAGGTGATTTAAGTTTGAGAACAACAGAGATTGGTAGACTATCTTAATCATCATCCTCTTCTTCATCTTCTTCTACCCTCAACACCCTTCTCCTCCTTCTGGGTGTATCACTGGGGAAGGTTTGAGGTGGTTTTTGGGGTAAAGGGATTGATTTTGTGGGTTGAGTTGTGGGTGGTTTTGGTTTAGGGATAGATTTAGGAGATTTTAGAGATGAGGGTTGTTTTTGAGTTGGAGTATGAGAAGACTGATCTAGCATTTTGGTGGTGAGTTTGGCTTTGGAGAGCTTTGCCATTTCAGTTCTCTTCCCAGCACCTGCTTCATCCAGTGCTTCGATGATCAACCCTTTATTGTAGCCTCCAGCAGAGCAGATTTTCTTGGTTATCTCCAAGATACTGTCTCTGGACCAAGACTTTATCTCTATCAACGATCTTCCAAGGTATTTGGCAATAAATCTTATCATTATCTCCAATCTTTCCCTTTCCAACACACTATAACCAGCCCATCTTGCTTGAATCTCTTCTATTTCTAGCCTTCTGATCTCAGTATCTAATGTGGCTGTCATGACCTTGTCTAAAGAGCTGATCTATAATTTTATCCATGGATCTGCTGTGAGCTTCATCAGCATCTTTGACAAGATCTTCTAAGTATTTTTCTTCATCAGATTTTGACTCAACACTTTTCTTCCTTTTATATGTGATCAGCTGATCTTTCTTCTCTTTATTTGTGCTCAGCTCTTGCATTGTGATCAGCTGTTTTGAGATCAGTTCTTTCTCCAACTCCTTCTCTTTTTCAGGGTCATTCTTATCATCAACTCTTTTCCTTTTCTTTTCTTTCACTGCCTTAGACTTAGTAGTCTCCCCCTTTTTGGTTGCATTGGGATCAGGGGCTTGGAAGGCAGAAAGAGACTTGTGAACAACATCATCAATGAGGGTTTGTAGATTTGAGGAGATCCTCTCATCAATGGCTTTATGTACAATCTCAGTAATGATGGGAGTGATGAGAGGTAAGGAGTGTTGAAAGGTAGCAACCATCTGCTCAGAGGGGTTCTGTCCCTGAGAGGTGGTGCCAAAATCAGTGGCTGGTGGCTCAGTTAAGTGTGTAGGCGAAGTGTTTGGTGAACCTTCAAATGAAGGTGCCATCTGTGGGGTTATTGGGGTAGATGGACTTTGATCCTGAGACATTTTGGCTAGCAGCTCTTTGAGTATGCTTACCTCATTCTCAAGGATGGTATTATGTGCTAAGACATCATAGAAAAAGCCAGGTCATCATCAGTCTTTGCTGAATCATCTGACCTCCCGATTGAATCAGGATGGACATGCCCTGAGTGTAGATCAGTATAAACATGTGCCCCTTGTTCTTGGTACTGGGGACTTCCTGCCTCAGGACTATGTCCTTCATTGGTAGTTGTCTCTGGTGAGGTCTTAGATATGTTACCAACTTCATCCTGATCATTTGTTGAATCAGTAGAAGTGGCAGCCTGACCAGATGTTCTAATCTCCTCTTCTACACTTGGAGATTGAACATTGTAACCCCTGTGCTGTGGGTTATTAGAAGCATTTTGGTCCTCCCCCTCAATGGTTGAGGTATTCCCAGTGTTGATTGGTTTCCGGGGAGGGGGTGAGGAATGCAACTGACTCAGCACTTTAGCAACTATAAGTGTTGGGCTTTGAGGGGTGGTTGCATGTGGAGATTGGTCAGAAGCAGACTGCACCCGGGGTGAGAGGTGCTCTTCAATGGTAACCTTCTCAACTGAGATAGGTTCCAGTAATGTGGGATCCCCTAATTTGGTTGCAACAGGATCCTGTTGAGAGGAATCCTGTGCGGCTTCAGCAGGTTGAGTCTCTAACATAACTGGGGGGTTAGAACCAGTATGTGTTTCTTGTATTTGTGGTATAGGGGCATCCTCAGGGGACTCATCTCCCTGAGTAGCCTTTTTGGATTTTTTGGATTTGGGTTTGGTGGGGACTTTGGATCTGGAGGTGAGGCTGTGGGTTCCCGCTGCTTGGGTTTTAGCATCCGGGCAGCCCCTTTAGAGTAGGGTCTGAGTTATGTCTGGAGTATACCTCAGCTAAAACAGCTGGAGCAGGGACTCCAAGACCAACAAGGCTATCAGATTTTAATTGATTCAAAATTATGGCCATTAGAAACCTGGGATAAAGTAGCCATCTATTTGCCACAGGTTTCTGAGCCAGATCCTTAAGTTCCATGAACACTATCTCAGAAAAATTTAGATTTTGGCGTTCAAAGATAGAGTACAATACCTGTTGCCATCGTGAAGACATCTGATCCCAAGAAGATGTCTTTGAAGCAAGGCAGACATTCACCATGTGAAGATAAGTCGTTCAGCATCATGGAAGTGCTTTTTAAGAATGGTTGTAGCACTTAAGTCGCCTTCATACCCATTGTTGATGAAAGACATATCAGTGGTGCCTTTCGGGTATTCTTTAGTATAGGTGCCATCATGCAAATTTAGGGTTTTACGAATGATGTCAGGGGTGATTAGCACCTGTTTCTGGTTGCCCAACGACTGGAGAGTGATTTGGCTATCATTCTCACCAGTTGTTACAGAGACGTTGGTCTAGAATTGGGTTAAGGAATCAGGGTATATGGTAGGATTCAGAAGAAAGGCTATTCGGTATTGGGAATCCACCATAAGATCGATGGCATTATCAAACTTGTTCCAGAAGGCCGATTTCGAAAGGTAGGCAACACAGTTGTGTCGGGGTTTGAGTTTCATGGTCGCCATTGTTGAGAGAGAAAAGGATTGAAAACGGCTAATGAAACGTTTGGCTATAAGTGCAGGTATTTATAGGTTAAGAAAAGGCTGAAAAGAAAACGACTGAAAGTGTTGGTGTTGTCATCAGTTGTTATGAAAACAACTGAAGACTTGGTTTTAACTATCAAACGTTTGAAAACAATTGAAGACTTGGTTTTAGTCATCAGTAGTTGTGAAAGTATTGAAAACCTTGGTTTTGTCTTCAGGTGTTGTAAACAACTGAGAACTTGGTGTTAGTCATCAGTAGTTGTGAAACTACTGAAGACATTGTTTTGTCATTTTGTTTGTAAAACTGAGAACTTGGTGTTAGTCCTCAGTAGTTGTGAAACTACTGAAGACTTGTTTTGTCATCAGCTATTTAAGGTGAAACAGCTATTTGTGGAAACGACTGAAGAGAAACTTCTCATCAGTAGTTTTCGTCAATTCTTAGCTTTTCAGCTGTTTCATACTGTCCTCAACACTTACTCATCAGACTTTTTAGCTGTTTTCACTTGTTTCATAGGACATCAATACATAGCTATTTTTACTGACATCAGTAGTTATAACTACATCAGTAGTTGTAACTACATCAGTTTCTTTTAACAGAATTAGTACATATTTGTGACATGTTTACTAATGATCATCAATACTTGTTTACTGAGATCATCAGTAGTTGTCACTTATTCTAGCTGCAACATACCAAGCCTTAACACAAGGTTTTGGAAAGTTGAACCATCCAAATGCTTAGTAAATATATCTACAAGCTCATCAGCACTTGGCACAAACTTTGGATCAATCAGACCTTTTTCAAAACAAGCCCTAATAAAATGGTGTCTGATCTCTATATGTTTGGTCCTAGAATGCTGGACTGGATTCTTGACAATGCACAGAGCTGAAGCACTATCCATTAATAATGGAGTCTTAGTCTCTGTAATGCCATAATCCAATAATTGGTTCTGAAGCCAGAGTACCTGAGATGTACAACTTGCAGCAGCAATGTACTCTGCTTCAGCAGTGGATGTAGCAACAGATGTTTGTTTCTTACTCTGCCAAGAAATCAAATAGTTGCCTGGGAATTGACATCCACCAGAAGTTGACTTTCTGGTTAACTTACACCCTGCATAGTCACTATCAGAAAAAGCAAGTAATTTGCAAGAGTGTCCAGTGGAATACCAAAGACCTAGAGATTGTGTACCTTGCAGATATCTAAAGATCCTCTTGACTGCAATCAAATGAGACTCTTTAGGAGCAGCCTAAAATCTAGCACAAACACAAGTTGCAAACATGATATCTGGTCTAGAAGCTATTAAGTACATCAAGGACCCAATCATACATCTGTAAAGTGTTTCATCAACAGCTTTACCTTTCTGATCTACATCCAGTTGTGGGTGTTGCACATGGGAGTAGAACAGGCTTACAGTTTTGTAAATCAAACTTATTCAAAAGATCTTTTGTATATTTTGACTGATAAATGAAGGTTCCATCAGCCTTTTGTTTGATTTGCAAGCCTAGAAAGAACTGTAATTCTCCCATTGCACTCATTTCAAACTTTGTTTCATTAAACTTGTAAAATCATCACACAACTAGGGATCAGAGGATGCAAAAATTATATCATCAACATAAATTTGAACAAGTAGCTTATGCTGATCCACTTTCTTAATAAACAAAGTTTTATCTATGGAGCCTCTAGTGAAATTATTTTTAAGAAGAAAATTTGAAAGTGTTCATACCAGGCTCTAGGAGCTTGCTTCAACCCATAAAGAGCCTTATCAAGTTTATACACCCAATCAGGATGTTTATTGTCCAAAAACCTGGTGGTTGACACACATAAACTCTCTATTTTATTTTTCCATATAAAAAAGCACTTTTGACATCCATTTGGAAAACTTTAAGATTGTGGAGTGCAGCATAGGCTAAGAACAATCTAATTGCCTCTAGTCTGGCCACAGGGGCAAAGGTTTCATCATAATCAATACCTTCTTCTTGTGAAAACCCTTGTACAACCAGTCTAGCCTTTTTCTTGACAATAAGCCCATTTTCATCATTTTATTCCTAAACACCCATTTAGTGCCTATTGCACACTTACCTGGGGGTAGAGGAACCAGTTCCCACACTTGCTGCTTTTTGAACTGAAGTAGCTCAAGCTGCATGGCTTCAACCCATCCATTGTCTCTTAAGGCAACATGATAGTTCTTTGGCTCTAGCTGACTGATGAAGAGAGCATAGAAGCAGAAGTTGGACAATTGACTTCTGGTTGAGACACCAGTATTGATATCACCAATGATTTGAGACATGGGGTGATTCTTCAGCTCTTGGTACACTATAAGATCAGTGCAAGTGTTTGTAGCAGGTTCAGCAGCAACAGATGATGATCCAGATTCTTGAAACCAAGTATGAGATGGCAATTCAAATCATGTAGAGGAATCAGAAATCTCATCAGCATTTGTTGTGGATGGAGCTGCTGAGGCTACAGGAACATCAAGTTTAGTGGACTCAGGCAGTTGATCACTAAACTTGAAAAGGTGAGTCCTTATATCATCATCATCATCTTCAGTACCACCAGGTGGAAGACTTACTGCAGAAGATGATTTATTCACATGATCTGCAACAGCTGGAGGGTGATAAGGAACATATTGTAGTATGTCCAGATCAAACAACTCCACAGGGGTTTGTGGAATTTTATCCTTAGGAGATTCATTGAATTTCACATGCAAGGTTTCTTCAACTATCTTTGTTCTGCAGTTGAAGACTCTGTAAGCCTTGCATGTGGATGAATAACCTATAAAATACCCTGCATCCACCTTAGGATCAAATTTGTGGAGTTGATCCTTTGTGTTGAGAATGAAACAAGGACACCCAAAGGCTTTGAAAAATGAAATTAGAGGAGCCAAATGATGTAGAACTTCATATGGAGTCTTTGTCAACCTCTGATTTACTAACGCTCTATTCTGCACATAGCAAGCTGTGTTGACAGCTTCAGCCCAAAAGGTCAATGGCAAACCAAAGTCAGCCAACATGGACCTGGTAGCTTCAATTAGGGTCCTGTTCTTTCTCTCCACTACTCTATTTTGTTCTGGAGTCCTTGGATGCTAAACTGCCTCTTGATTCCCTTTAAGAGATAAAAATCATCAAGTGTATGGTTTCTGAATTCTGTTCCATTATCACTCCTTATACACTTGACTGATAGGGAATACTGCTTCTCAACATACAACACAAAGTTTATAATCGTCTGAGCAACCTCATCCTTTGAATGCAAGAAGAAAGTCCATACAAATCTAGAGTAATCATCCACAATTACCTGACAATATTTCTTCTTTGCCATGCTCATCACTCTCACAGGACCAAATAGATCCATATGCAGTAACTGCAAGCAGGCCGTGGACTTAGGTTCTTCAATAGGAGGGAATGAGACTTTGTGCTATTTTCCTTTCAAACAAGCAGTGCAGGTTTCATCACAGTGGAACTCCTTTATTAGTAGACCTCTCACTAAACTATTGTGGATCAGCTGATTCATGTTTTTGAGATTAACATCACCCAGCCTTCTGTGCCACAGTTTAGATTCCTGAGGAGAGGCTTTGGAGAACAGGCAAGGATGACCCTTCAAATCAATCTTCTTTGACAAATCCATGGCATATACTCTTCCAATCCTGTTGGCCTTCAGGAGAGTATGTCCGTCCAATACCTTTTCAATCAGCCTTAGAACTTGGGAAGAGAGAATCCTATAGTTCTGGCTTGTGAAAAGTGCAACATGCCCTTTATCACACATTGACTGACACTCAGTAGATTATACTTAGATTCTCCACATGGTTAACATCATCAAATCTGATTTGTCCATTAGACACATATCCTTTCCCGATGATGTAACCCTTGGCATCATTTCCAAATGAAACAAATCCCTTCTTTCCTTGAGAGTAGTCATTAAGAAAGAACTGCTCCCAGTCATATGCATAATCCTCCACTCTCTACATACCAGATGCTCCTTTGGCATGTTGAAGAACCCTGCATTCATCATAAAGAACTAGTTAGGTTTTGAGACCCAAACCTTTTTGGTTTTGGGTCTGTTTTCATCACCAGATTTAACCATAACTTGTTTCTCATGATTAACAGCTGATGAAGATGGAGATGGTGCTTAAATGGATTCCTTGGATTTGGGCTTGGAATGCCTTTTCAGTGATTTGATCACAGGTGCATCTAGTTGGTTAAATCTCCCCAAGAAATGATGAACCATCATAACAAGTTGTGTCTGATTTGTAGCTAAAGCTTTAAGCTCTTGTGACATATCAGTACTTGTTTTTGATGAGTTCCTATGCCCCCACCATTTCCTACTTGAAATTCACAGACTTAGTCTGATGTTTATCATGAGAAGCACTATCAGCTGTTTTATGATAACCCTATCCTTCTTTTTGGATTTGGATGAAGTCTTGGGTTTATCACAATAGGATGACTATGGTACAAACTTAGTCTCAAACTCATTTTTCATTCATCCATCTGGATTTTAATGAGCATATCTCTGTTGAGTTTGGAACCGTTCTTGTACCAACAATCATCAGAAAGATGATTGAATTTACCACATATTTCACATGGCTTATTCTTTATCTTGGATTGATCAACTGCTGATGTGGAAACTACTGAAGGTGTAATCTTCAGTACTTTCCTCCTTTCAGTACTTTGTGTAGTACTGAAGGATCTGTAACAACTGAAGACTTGTTCTTCAGCTATTCTCTATCCGTCCTGAAAGACCGGATGATAGATTCATTAGCAGTTGTTAATCCTTTTATTTCAGCTGATTTGAAATGCTTTTCAGATATTGTGACTTGCCCTTCAGTACTTGAGGTATTTGAGGGACAATATCTGAAGTACTCAGCTTCATGTGCTTATCAGTAGTTAACCCATCAGGCAATTGATTTGCTGAGGTATTAACACTGATTTCATCTTCTGATCTTGGGAGATCACTTGAGGATGATACACATGATGATGTGGTTTGGAAATTACTTTCACCTTCAGGTTTTACCATTGATTTTGGAGTAAAATCTGTAGGTGGTGCAATGTGATTGTAACCTATTCCAAACTTCACATTCGAAGCAGAATGCTTGCTGAGCAGCATTTCAAATCCCTTGCAGGATGATACCCAGCGGTCACACTCAACTTGGGTAGCTGCAAGATTTTCTTTGAGTTCTTTGTGGTTCTCAAGAATGACCTCTAGCTTAGCCTTTTCATCATTTAATTGGCATTTAAGCTTACAAATCTCATCATCTTTATCTTTAAGACAGACTCATACTCAGCTTTTCTTTTGGAAAGGTTTGCTCAAGCTCAAGATTTTGATTTATTAAAGCTACATTTGCCTCTCTAATAGAGATAAATGCAGCTATGCAAGATTCAGAACATAGCTTGGCCTTAGCCTCAGAGGATACCTGGGTTACCTGTGAAGAAGATGCATTGGAGCATGAACTCTAGTAGATTCCAGGGCCATGAGAGCAAGATTCCTAAAAGGATGTTCACCACCATGTTGACCATCACCAGCAAATAATTGCTCATTACCAGAGAGATCATCTGGTAAACTACTCCGGTCAACAACACCAGGGGTGAAGAAGCTGTGATAAGGTTGTGATTGAGATGATTGAGATGGTAGAGGCTCAGGTAAGGCATGAGGTTGTTGTACGATAGGAACTTGAACTTGATTTGGTTGTGGCATGTAATAGCAGGGATATGGATATGGCATTGGACCCTGAGGGACAAAATATGCAGGAGATATAGGTTATGAGTGATGACCAGAACTAGCAGGATGTTGCCCTCTGTTTTGTGGACTATTGCTTGGAAAAGTCACAAAGGGTGCAGAGGAGTTAGATCCGGATGATCTACACTCTCTTGCAAAGTGTCCAAGCCTGTGGCATTTGTGACACCTCAACTTACTCTTGTCAAAACCAACTTTGGTTTTGCCAGAGAGTCGTGGAAATTTCCTACCAGTTCTCTTGTAGAACTTTTGAGATCTGATATTAATCAAGGCCATTTGTCTTAGAATATCCATCTCTTCTAAGTCATCATCAGCAATACCTTTCTAATCATCCATAATGAAGCACAAATTCTATTACAGCCTGACTGACTATCAACACTAACAAATGCATGATCAGAACTGTTTGAAGAGAAATCTATATGCTCATCATAATTGCTTTCTAATGCAGCATATTCTAACTCATGACCAACCAAGGCAGTGTTCCCTGGTACAAAGCCATCAGTGAGCTTTCCTGATGATGCCAGTTTCCTTTTCTGCTCTATCTCTCTTTCAAATGTAAGCAGTTTCCCATGGAGTTGGGTGAGAGATAGGCTATCCAGATTTGCACTAGAGCGTAGGACAATGGTATATGTGTCCCATCTCTCAGGAAAATATGCTAATTCAATCAAACTTAGATATCAAAATAGCAGTTTCAATGATCAATTGTTAGATCGATCAATGATTAACCCGCTCTGATACATTTGTAGGATCAGTGATCTAAGTTTGATTAATTAGAGTAGATTGCAGCGGAATTTGAACAATGAATTAGACAATTCGCAAGAACACAATTGATATTCAATGAAAAGTAAACGGTTATAGAGAGAGAATTCTGCAAAAGGAATATTTCATTCATATGCTTTCGTGGTGGCTGAATGTCACACGTTACAACTAGGTCAACATTCCTTATATAGGGAATGTGACGTCTGCTGATGTCACTTGATAGTGACATCTAACAGAATTATACAAACTACTGAGAATGTTCTCCACTACTGATTACATCTCAGAGAATGCTAAGTACAAAAACAATAAACTACTGAACTAAAACTACTAAAACTATAAACTATTGAAATGTAAATTACAAGTACTGAAAAGGAAAACCATCACAACTACTGAAGTCTTCAGATCTTGTCTTCAGACTTGTCTTCAGTACTTTACTTTCAGATTTTATCTTCAGTAGAAATCTTCAGATCTTGTCTTCAGACTTTGTTTTCAAACCGTCAACCCACGTCAGAAGATCAATAAAGATGTAAAAACAAGGTCTAGTGGAATTTCGGCAGAGTAACGGTACTTGGTGCGATTTAGGAGCGATTGAGGGTGATGAGTGGAATGAGATCGACTATGGCCCTTTAAATACTGAAGTTGAGTTCAATTGGCCGACTGGCCTCACTCGCTAAGTTCATTAGGGCGACTGAGGCTCAGTCGTGCGATTGGCCCAGTCAGTCACATTCAGTTGGACGACTGAGTCTCAGTCGGTCGACTGACTCATTCGTGCCCTTTCATTCGCACCCTTAGTTAACCGACTGAGTCTCAGTCAGTCGACTGACTCATTCGCACCCTTTCATTCGGTCGAATGGATCATTCTGATAAGCCATTCGGGTGAATGGCTCAATCTCATGTCCAGTCGTGCGAATGGGTTACACTTATGAACATTTAGCACTTAAACCCTTTTTACATGTTGAAATTAACATTATGAGCATTTGATCATCTCAGACATGATCATTTTAACTTGAAAACTTTTTGATCACCTCAGACGTGATCCTTTTAAACAATTTAGTCACCTCAGACGTGACCCTTTTAAACTTTGAAAACACATGTGGCCATCTTAGACATGATCCTTTTAGGTGAATTAATCCCATACTGATTTTCATGATATAGTTTGACGAACAAACAAACTAAAATGACTAACTAACTAGAAACTTAAACTAATACAAAAATAAAACTGTTTTTTGACTTTTGTGGGAGATAAATCCTAAGATAGACATCTACTGGATTTGGTTTCCAGAATAGGCAGCTTCAATTTAGTTTGACCACACCTGGACCAATTCAATTTGGAATCATACAGGCAAGTCAAATCATTTGGGACTTGTTATCAAAACCTTTTGATGCTCAATTCTTGGTTTTCATCCATAGTCGTTAGCAAATTTAGGAAATCACACTGGTACTATTAGATTCCCACATTGATTTGAACATTCAAGAATTGCAGTCACAATGATTGTCAGTATATTTGTCCTCTTGAATCCATACACAGACTTTAGACACAAACTGGTGATAGTTCTAGGTTTAATTATTTCAACTAACATTTTTGAATCCCGCACTTATACGGTAATCAACATTCCTCAGGAGCTTTTGAGCGGTCTACGGGTATTTTTACTAGAAGAGACTATTCTTAGAGCTTTCAAAGAGAAGCCAATCCTCAGGTCAGTGCCATCGCACAGCAGAGAGGCGGCAAACAACAATGAATTCTAGAATATCTAGGTTATGCTTATCCTCAGGTCAGTGCCACGCACAGCAGAGAGGCACACAACCTATCTTCTTGTTAGAGCAGCTAATTTTTCTTTTGCACAGAATGCACCAACAACATATGTCATTAGCTTGATAGCATTTGTCTTTCATTTTTTTCGTGCTTTGCTCTATTTATGGTCATCCGCACACATTTGTGGCGTTTACATGCTCATTACCCCTTATTGGTGTAGCATTCTGTCTGCCCAAGACACTTAGGATATTGATGTGGTTAGTACGTATGATCCAAGTCGGGTTATACCCAATAACAAGTTAGCAGACACCAATTAAATATTTAGTTCATGATATGATCATGCAATTAAATATTAACACCAATTTAGAAAATGGGTTTTCTAAATAAGTTGCGTGTGAGAGGGAACAACTTATTAGGATATTTTGTTCAATAATATTATTTGAAGTGTTATTTAAATTAGTTAGATGACACCAAATAATAATGAGGATTTACAACTTATAAATTAAATGGTTAATTGTATAAGTATTGATATTATATATATATATATAATATATAATATATATATATATATATAATATATATATATATATATAACTTGTACATACAATTTATTTAGTGGTTGTATGTCTAGTTAACAAGACAACTTAATGTGTGAAAAATTTTTGAGAGGGAAAGGGTTTTAAAACCCCATTTTCGGTCGCCCCCTCCTAAGACCTTTTGACCAATCTTGCTTTGGAACAAGATACATTAACTTGTCTTGAACTCTCCACTCTCTCAACCCTCTCATAACATGCAATAGAAAGAAAAGTACTTCTTCTCTCTCTCTTCTCTTCCATTCGGCCAGGCAGCAAAGAAAGGGGAGTTTTAGAAGTGTTTTGGGTGTGTTCTACCTAACAAGAAAGGTGTTTAGCAAAGAGCTTGGGGTATACAAGCTGAGGGTTTCTTCCTTGGAGCCTTGGCCAAGATTTGAAGCATCAAAAGCCCATTTTGGTCGATTATATTGCTGCTGAAAGGTAGTTATCACAACTCTATGTAGCTGTGATTTTATGTTGTTTTACATTTGCTTATAGCTTGTTCATTCACATATTAAAGATCCTATTGTTTTGGGTTTTGTTTTCATCTTAAAACAACATTTAGAACACGAAATTTACAGATTATAAACATGTTATAATCCTCAACATCCGCTGCGTTTTCTGAAAGTTTAAAAGGTTAAACTATGTTTTTTGTGTTTTAATAAACCCTCAATGGCATCAAGAGCCGGTTATGTGGATGACTTGCTTGTTTTATCCTTTTAAATTGGTTTTAAAGGATGGTTTTAGGCTTGTTATATGCTGTTTTGGGCTGCTATATTATGTTTTGTTGAATCCCCAACTTTCAAGGTTACATTACACATGCTTGTGATTAAACCTTGAAAGATATGTATGTTGATATGTTGATTGTTTGGACAATATTTAAAACCAAAAATTTCAGTTTATGTTGGCTGAAATTTGAAGGTTTTAAGTGGGGTTTCATTATATTTTTTGATGATTTGATCATTGGATGTTTTAGTGCATAACCTAGCCATTGACCTTGTGTTTGTTTGGATGTTTGTGATGGTTGTATTGATTCATTCAATTGGGTTGTATCTTTTGTTCTTTGTGCTTTGTTTCATATGTAATTTATTTATTATTGGGTTGTAATAAATAGATTAGGTGTATTTTCATTTTACTAGATATCTTGTATTAGGACTTTATATCTTGTAATATGAAGACATACACTTTGGAAGCACAAAGGAAGGTCATAAGAGAAACATGGAGCATTTTGATGCGGTTTCAAGTGGGAGACTTTTGGAAGTCTTCAATATGCTTTGTTTGTGACCCTTAGGAATGTCCTATGGACCACACTTGTGATGGCAAGCAAGTGTGGACCACTTTAGATGCTATGGTTATGCACATACGCACATATAGTTGTTTATGTTTGGTTGATATTTGAATATTC
This sequence comes from Flaveria trinervia, assembly GCA_025506515.1. NCBI lineage: Eukaryota > Viridiplantae > Streptophyta > Magnoliopsida > Asterales > Asteraceae > Flaveria > Flaveria trinervia. Next base: position 68,268,514 of record CM046442.1, on the reverse strand, counting down.
ATAACAAACTTAACAAGCTGAAACATTGATGGTTCTTAAAGGTTAATAAAAGGTTATTAAAATGATTTAATATTTTAAAGATTAAAATAGGTTTTATCAAAGAACCATAGGGTACCTTGTATTTGAAAGCATGCAAATACAAGTACATAGAGTTTTCTACTCGTTATGGAACCTCTAAGCTTTTTTTCAAACAAGTTTAACACCGTCCTTTTGCACAACACTTAAGTCATTTGGAAACTCTTAATGGGATAAAGGTCACCTAACCATTTTGAGGGAACTTGTGACTTAAGGTGGGAATACCACATTGGTGGGATAAAGGTCACCTAACCACTTATGTTGGTAAACTCACATGTGTGTGCAAGTAGGGTAACTTGATTTGCAAACCATGTTAAATGGATCACCTACAATATGTTTCCAATGGTGTTGATGGGATTTACATGCCGACTTTACATATGATGTTTCAAGTCGATCCCATATTTCTAGAAGTTGCAAGTGGTTGCAATCGTCAAACGTTGACCACCTTATTAATTTAAAATGTATAAAGGTCACCTAACCACAATTTAAATGTAATGTTGGGTTCTAGATTTTAATATAAAAGAACTTAAAAGTCATTTATTATTAAAATTACAATATCGAAAATACTAAAACAAAACTTTGTTAAAATTTGTAGATGGCCTCAAATAATGATAATTCCGATAACTCATCCGCGTCCAACCATCTCTACGAGCGATCCTCCAAAAGGAACGTCTAAATCATAAGACTTCATCGATTGGTATCGAAACTTGAGAATCGTTCTCAAGCAAGAAAGAAGATCATATTTTAGACGACCCTATCCCCGATCAACCTAGCGAGGATGATGAGGAGGCCTATAACGATTGGCTAAAATACACTGAGGACTCCGTCCAAGTGTTGTCTCATGCTAGCGAGCATGACTCCGGATCTCCAGAAGGAGTATGAACATCACGGAGCTTACGACATGATTGCCCAGCTGAAGGAAACGTTCCAACAGCAAGCTAGGGTTGAGCGCTTCGAAACGTTTCGAGCACTCCATGCATGTCGTATGGACGACAACCAATCTGTTTCATCTTATGTACTTAAGATGAAAAGTCACATTGACCGCCTCGAAAGGCTTAATTGTCCCGTCTCGAAAGAATTGGCCACGGATTTGATCCTAAATGGCCTTACCAAGAGGTTCGAGACATTCGTGGAACTACACATGAATGCTTGGGACAAAAGCATTGGTGAGCTTCACTCAATGCTCAAAAGGCCGAGGCGGCCATGGGTAAAAGGGTTTTACCCGTTCTCACCATCAATGAAGGTGGGAACAATAAAAGGCCTCGTCCCGCACCCAAGGCAAAGGTTGCCAAGGGTAAGGGACCCCTTGGGGAAAAGGGAAAGGGTGGCAAGGTGCCACCCAAACCACAAGAGAAAAGGAAAAAGGTTGCTACTAATGACCCATGCTTCAAGTGTGGGGAGATTGGACATTGGGCAAGGAATTGTCCCGTCCATCTCCAAGAGTTGAAAGCGAAGAGGGATGCCGGGCAAACCTCAGGTACAATATACATGATTCATATTGATCTTAATGTAACATCTTCTAACACATGGGTATTGGATACCGGATGTGGAACTCATATTTGCAATTTGTTGCAGGGGTTCACAAGAAGTAGGGACTTCAATCAAGGGGATGTTAGCCTCTTCATGGGCAATGGAACTAAAGTCTTAGTTGAAGCTCGTGGGGATTACATCCTAAAACTTCCAAATGGCTTGGATGTTATTTTGAAGAATGTTTTGTATGCTCCTAGTTTGACTAGGAACATTATTTCTGTATCCCAATTAAGACATAATGATTATGTACTATCCTTTATTGAAAATGATATTCATGTTTCTTTAATGGTATGTTCTATTTTAAAGCTATTCCCATTAATGGTATTTATGATTGGTTCATGAAAATACTTTAAATAGTTCACTGTACCAAACTAACACCAAGAAGCTCAAGTTGGACTTGAGTGATACCTATCTTTGGCATTGTCGTCTGGGTCATATAAACAAGAAACGTTTACAAACACTTCAAAAGAATGGTCTTTTAAAAACAAATGAATGTGATTCATTTGATGTTTGTGAATCTTGTTACAAGGAAGATGACTAAGGCACCCTTTAGTGGTACTAATGAAAGGGCAAATGATTTATTAGGAATCATACATTCGGATGTATGTGGTCCTTTTAAGCCAATGACTAGGAATGGTGAAAGATACTTCATTACCTTTACCGACGATTATAGTCGCTATGGGTATGTGTACTTATTAAGGCACAAAGATGAAGCTTTTGAAATGTTCAAAATCTTCAAGATGAAGTAGAAAATCAACTCAACAAGTCGATTAAAATTCTCCGTACCGATAGAGGAGGTGAATACCTTAGTGATGCTTTTCAAGATCATCTTAAGTTGTGGGATTGTCTCACAACTCACTCCACCTGGAACACCACAACACAATGGTGTGTCTGAGAGGAGGAATCGAACCTTATTAGATATGGTCCGATCTATGATGGCTAGAAGCTCATTACCTATCATTTTGGGGTTTCGCTCTGCTCTCCGCGGCCCGCATTCTAAATATGGCCCCAACCAAAAAGGTGGAAAGGACACCTTTTGAGATATGGCATGGAAGGGTTCCATCCCTATCATACTTAAGGGTTTGGGGTTGTGAGGCTTATGTTAAGACCCCACCCCAAACAAATTGGAAGTCCGATCCACCAAGTGTATCTTTGTTGGATATCCTAGAGATTCTATGGGATATTATTTCTATGATCCACTGGAAAAAAGGTGTTTGTTGCCAGAAAGGGTGAGTTCTTAGAAGCAAAGTTCCTTATGGAAGGAGCTGGCACTAGAACAGTGGATCTTGAAGAGGATCAAGAACCACAACCCAATGCACGGTTGGTTGAAACTAGCACTCAACATGAGTATGTTGAGTATGATCAAGGGTTGATCAATACACACAAGATGTTCGCAGAAGTGGTAGAACTAGTAATCCACCTGAAAGATACGGATTTTTCGTGGATGGGTGCTATGTGGTAGATTCAGACGAACCAACCACATACATAATGCAGTGTCCAATTCGGATTGTGACATGGCTTGAAGCCATGAACGCTGAGATGCAATCCATGTATGACAATCAAGTTTGGGAACTTGTTGAACCACCTCTTAACTCCAAGATAGTGGAAGCAAGTGGGTTTTCAAGAAGAAAACCGATATGCATGGAAACTTGGATACTTATAAAGCTAGACTTGTAGCAAAGGGTTTCACTCAAACTCAAGGGGTTTTATGATGAAACTTTCTCACCTGTTGCGATGCTAAAGTCTATAAGGATATTGTTTGCCATAGCTGCTCATTATGATTATGAGATTTGGCAAATGGATGTCAAAACGGCTTTCCTAAATGGATATCTTGAGGAAGATGTCTATATGGTTCAGCCTGAAGGTTTTGTCGATCCAAAACATCCTAATAAAGCATGCAAGTTAAAGAAATCAATCTATGGATTGAAACAAGCATCGAGAAGCTGGAATCACCGTTTTGATGAGGAAGTAAAGAAATTGGCTTCATAAAACGCTGATGAGGCCTGTGTGTATAAGAAGGCTAGTGGGAGCACAATAACTTTCCTAGTATTATATGTTGATGACATACTACTATTGGAAATGACATTCCAGCCTTGGAAGGTGTAAAAAAACCTGGCTTGGAAGTTGTTTTTCCATTAAGGATCTTGGTGAAGCCGCCTATATTCTGGGAATAAAGATCTATAGGGATAGATCAAGGCGGTTGATTGGTTTGAATCAAAGTGCATACATTGATAAAATCTTGAAAAGGTTCAAGATGGAAAACTCTAAGAAAGGTACCGTACCTATTCAAAGAGGAACGATATTGAGTACGACTCAATGTCCAAGCTCAAGGATGAGCAAGATAAAATGAAGGCAATCCCATTGCATCTGCTATTGGATCCATCATGTATGCAATGATATGCACTCGACCGGACGTGTCATGCGCCTTGAGCATGACAAGCCGTTACCAGCAGAATCCTGGAAACAGTCATTGGATGGCTGTCAAGAACATACTTAAATACCTAAGGAGGACAAGAGATATGTTCCTGATCTATGATCTGGTGACGAGGAGCTCGTTGTAAAAGGTTACACGGATGCGAGTTTCCAAACCGATCGTGACGATTCACGGTCACAATCGGGATACATTTTCATTCTGAATGGAGGAGCTGTCTCTTGGAAGAGCTCCAAGCAGGATGTGGTGGCTCTATCAACTACAGAATCAGAATACGTCGCCGCCTCATTGGCAGCTCAAGAAGCTGCATGGTTGAAGAATTCATTGCCGATCTAGGGGTTGTTCCTTCCATTCAGGAACCCCTAGAGATCTTTTGTGACAACGAGGGTGCGATTGCTCAAATCAAGGAACCCCGTGCTCATCAAAAGACTAGGCACATTGAGCGGAGATTCAACTACATACGAGATGAAGTTGAAAAGGGAAAGATATGTATTCGCAAAGTTCACACGGATCAAAACATTGCAGATCCTCTCACGAAGCTCCTTGAAAAGGCAAAGCATGAAGGTCATACTTCGCCATGGGACTTCGATATTCTAGTGATTGGACTTGATCTGTAAATTTTGTATTTGGATATGTGGAACTCTTTATTATTTGAATAATTATTTGGTTATAATGTTCCAAATTAGCAGTTTAATATCCATGAGTAAATTGTTTACTCTAAATGTCCGTAGTCAATCAGACTTGTGGAACAAGCATTGAGGATAAGGCTATTTTGAACTTGGATTGGTTGATATTCATAAGGATGAATATGGAGCAATGGGTTGCTACCAAGGTTCACAGATATTTGTGGGATACAAATATTGGACTAACCCGCATCTCAAATTTTACAACATGGAATCTAATGATTGATCATAAGTAAATTTGAGTAAAGGCGAATATCATTTGGTATCCTCCGACCTGAGATACATTTGTTTTTGATATTCACCAAGTGTCATACCTTGAGCTAATTCTTCACTGTCCTGAAATAGTGGGCAGTACATAAGGATAGGTTCAGGTATAACACGAGGTGTTTGTGAGAAACGTATGTAGTCAAGATGGAATTTGCTCCTCTTATTCGTTGAGAGTTAGATGTCTAAGGCTGATTAAGTTAAATCAACAAGGAATAATCATTCTATGTTCTTGGATTTAACATGACATCTGTAACAAAAGGATAGATGATTGATTCACCTAAATCATTTCAAGTAGGGTACTTGAAAGGATGATGTTATTGAATGGCTATAAGTCATGCGTATTAAGGGTAGTAAACTGTTGTTAGGCGGTATTTACTGCTTGCATCAATCTTCTATGAATCTTGGGCAAGTGGGAGGTTGTAGGATCTGTGTGCCCAAGACACTTAGGATATTGATGTGGTTAGTATGTTATGATCCAAGTCGGGTTATACCCAATAACAAGCTTAGCAGACACCAATTAAATATTTAGTTCATGATATGATCATGCAATTGAATATTAACACCAATTTAGAAAATGGGTTTTCTAAATAAGTTGCGTGTGAGAGGGAACAACCTATTAGGATATTTTGTTCAATAATATTATTTGAAGTGTTATTTAAATTAGTTAGATGACACCAAATAATAATGAGGATTTACAACTTATAAATAAATGGTTAATTTATAAGTTGTTATATATATATAATATATATATATATATATATATACTATATATATATATATAATAACTTGTACATACAATTTATTTAGTGGTTGTATGTCTAGTTAACAAGACAACTTAATGTGTGAAAAAATTTTGAGAGGGAAAGGGTTTTAAAACCCCATTTTCGGCCGCCCCTCCTAAGACCTTTTGACCAATCTTGCTTGGAACAGAGACATTAACTTGTCTTGAACTCTCCACTCTCTCAACCTCTCACATAACATGCAATAGAAAGAAAAGTACTTCTTCTTCTTCTCTCTTCCATTCGGCCAGGCAGCAAAGAAAGGGGTTTTAGAAGTGATTGGGTGTGTTCTACCTAACAAGAAAGGTGTTTAGCAAAGAGCTTGGGGTATACAAGCTTGAGGGTTTCTTCCTTGGAGCCTTGGCCAAGATTTGAAGCATCAAAAGCCCAATTTTGGTCGATTATATTGCTGCTGAAAGGTAGTTTCACAGCTCTATGTAGCTGTGATTTTATGTTGTTTTACATTTGCTTATTGCTTGTTCATTCACATATTAAAGATCCTATTGTTTTGGGTTTTGTTTTCATCTTAAAACAACATTTAGAACACGAAATTTACAGATTATAAACATGTTATAATCCTAAACATCCGCTGCGTTTTCTGAAAGTTTAAAAGGTTAAACTATGTTTTTTGTGTTTTAATAAACCCATCAATTGGAATATTGTTGATTGTGTTAACCAGTGATAAGATGACAGTCCACAGTCAGTTGAACAACTTAGTTTGATCTTGAGATCACCAGTCAGGTCTAATGATCTATTGTGTTGAATCTACCGACATATCATTTGTGGTCTAGCAACCTCTAGGTCTACTTTCTTTGTGTTACTTAGTAGTTACCAGTTTTTCTATCATCTTCACTTTTATATGCTTAGACTACACAGACTCATACTTTGAATTTTGCATCTTTTCTAAATTAAATATTTAAAGTCCCTTTTGATTTGTTCCTGTGTACTATCATTTTCCAAGGTTTGAATCGGTATCACAGATATGATCTACCTTATATCAGCTATCCACTCCTTCTTCCTCGTTTTTTTAATATTACTAGCTGACCTACTCCCCCTAAAATTCTAAAATCATACTGGATTTTTTATTTTAGGATTTTAACAGACAGCTAAATAACATGAATTTAATTTAAACAGAATAAAATAAATATGGAAAAAAATATATAACTACAATGCATCGGACTACACTGATCATCATTAGGAATAACAGATATAGAAAACATGGTTTATCAAAGGCATTTGTATAGAGGTCAGCGCGTTGAAAGTCAGTATTAATTTTTACCACATTGATTAAGTTCTTTTCAAAACAGTCTCTTATAAAATGGTATTTCATACTGATGTGTTTGGTCTTTGGATGTTGTACTGGATTTTTAGTTACTGCAATTGCAGCAGAGTTATCAACAAAGATAGGAGTAGAAGAAAACTTTAAACCGTAATCCCGCATTTGCTGTTGAATCCAGATGATTTGTGAACAGCAACTTGCAGCAGCAACGTATTTGGCTTCACAGGTTGACAATGCAACCGAGGTCTACTTCTTACATTGCCAGGTAACTAATCTCCTCCCAAAGAATTGACACCCTGCTGATGTAGACTTGTAGTTCATCTTGCAGCCCCCGTAATCCGAGTCACTATACGCCGTGAGCTCAAAGTCATCATCATGAGGATACCACAACCTAAGTGTGGGTGTACCCTTCAGATAACAAAATATCCTTTTGACCCCGATCAGATGGTAACCTTAGGCTTAGCCTGATATCTAGAATATAAACATGTAGCATACATGATATCAGGTCTTGAGGCAGTGAGATACATGAGGGGTCCAATCATTCCTCGGTACATTATGGCATCTACCAGATCTCCATTTTCGTCAGGTGCTATATCATGATTTGTAGCAAGTGGAGTCCCAGTAGCAGAAGCATTCTCATGTCAAACCGGCTGAGAATGTCTCCCACATACTTGGTCTAATGTAGAAAGATCCCATTTGGTGTCTGATCCACCTGTAACCCGAGAAAGAATTTCATCTCCCCCATAGCACTCATCTCAAACTCTTTCTTCATAACTGCTTCAAACTCTTTGCATAATTCTTCGTTCTTTGAACCAACGATTATGTCATCGACATAGATTTGTACTAGCAGTAGGTCTCCATCTTTTTCTTTGATGAACAGTGTGCAGTCAATGACTCCCTTGCGAAAGCCGTGTTTCACAAGATGAGTTGAGAGTTTCCCATACCAGGCCCTTGGAGCTTGATGAAGCCCGTATAAGGCCTTGTCGAGATTGTAAACTCTGTCCCGATGATAAGGATCTTCAAATCCCTTGGGTTGACTGCCATACACTGTCTCTCGAATTTCCCCATGAAGGAATGCACTTTTCACATCTAATTGATAGACTTTAATCTTCATATACGATGCATAGGCAAGGAAGATACGGATGCCTTCCATCCTTGCCACGGGTTCAAACACTTCATTGTAGTCAATCCCCTCGACTTGGCGAAATCCCTGAACAACCAGTCGAGCCTTATTCCTGATAATGACCCCTTGGTCATCCTTCTTGTGATTCAAGACCCATTTGGTGCCAATGACCTTAGCACCTTTAGGTCTATCTACCAGAGTCCATACTCCTAACTTCTTGAACTGAAGAAGTTCTTCTTGCATGGCACTCACCCATGCCTCATCTTTTAGTGCATCACTCGCGTATTTTGGCTCAAACTACGAGACAAAACACCGATAAGCACCATCATGAATGTATCCCTTTTCCATAACAGAGGCATAATCATCTGAGTACAACTGATTTCGGGTTTGTACTCCTGATCTGACATCCCCAATGACATTGTCTAAGGGATGATAGACGTTTAGACATGATCCTGGAGTAGTAAGAATAGCTACCTTAGAGCCAAGATTATGAACATTTAGTCTGCATCTGAGGTAGAAGGAGTTTGAAGTTCCGAAGTCGAAGGTGCATCACCGTTAGATGCTTGTGGACTTTCAGGAACTGGAACCTGTTGCTCCTGACTGTTCTAGTCATCTTCTTCAGCCTCATCTTTAGAGGAGGAGTCACTATCATCGACTACTCCCCTGACTGAGTAGATGATTCTCCCTGTGAACTCGATGATGTTGAATCAAGAGATGGTGTATTCAAGATATCATACGCCATTCGAGTAGCTAACTCATCATCAAAAGGAGAGATAGGGATAATGAAGGACTTAAAGAATCCATCATAGTCGAAAAAGTGGGTGGGTCCTTTGCCAGTAGGTGGTGTGGTATATCTCTGAATATCAACATTACACCACACTTCTACTAGACCCGTTGAGTTGTTGTAAACTCTCTTATTCGGTATGTTGTATCCTAGGAAGATTCCTTCATCAGTCTTCTCGCTAAATTTTCCTTCTTGAGTCTTCTTCAGAAGTGTACACGGCGCGCCAAATGGTTCAAGATACTCCAGATTCGGTTTACGTCGTTGTAGTAGCTCGTAACATGTCTTTCTGTGGCGCTTGACTATCAGAACTCGATTCAGTGTATAACACGCATTAGCCACTGCCTCATTCCAGAATTGGATAGGTAGTTTCGAGTCTGCCAGCATTGTCCGTGCTGTCTCTATCAAGCTTCTGTTCTTTCTCTCAACAACACCATTCATCTGAGGCGTGTAGGTAGAAGTGAATTGATGCACAATTCCCTTTTACTTGCAGTAAGCCTCCATCCACTGATTCTTGAATTCAGTCCTGTTGTCTGAGCGTACTTGTCTCACCTTCAGCTTGTAGAGAGATTCTAGTGTGGTTACTAACTCCTTGAATGACTCAAATGTTTCTAACTTGGACTTCAAAAACATTACCCAAGAGAATCTTGAGTAGTCATCAGTAACCACATAACAATACAGGTCACCTGTAATGCTCTTTGTACTGACTGGACCAAACGGATCCATGTGAAGTAGTTCAAGAGGAAGCTCGATAGAATGAACTTGCTTTTCCTTATGTGTCTTCTTCGTCTGTTTCCTTTCTTGCATGCTACACAGAAATCAGGAAGTTGGAAATTCTTGACATTAACTCCTCTCACAAGATCCTTCTGGATCAAGTGATTCATCTTCCGTTGATTGATGTGTCCCATTCTCCTATGCCAGGAGATGGAGTCCTTTGTGGCTTTTGATAGAAAGCACTGAACTTCATGATCCATTGTAGAAGCTGTTGAGAGATCCAAAACATAAAGGTCTTTATATCTTGAAGCTATCATCAGAACTTCGTCCTCCGGAATCATGTAGTCTTTCTTTAGGACGTAATACTTCTTGTTGTCGAATATGACTTTAAAACCTTTATCACAGATTTGGGAAACAGAAAGTAAGTTGTTTTGAAGTTGTTGAACGTAGTTCACCTTATCAAACTTAACTTTCTGATTTCCAACTTCTCCCTAAGCTATGATATAGCCTCCCTTGTTTCCAGCAAACGAAACATGCCCTCCTTTTAATTGCTTAACGTTTGATAAAAGAGCCCTGTTTCATGTCATGTGCCTGGATGCTCCGCTGTCTACAATCCACGTCTTGGTTTCAGCATTGTAGCGAACACCCTCCACATACAATGTAAAGCATTAGTTTAGGTTAGGAACCCAAGCCTTTACTGGCTCGGGTTTCCCAGAGGCATCACACATCATGAATTCAACCCATTGACCCTTAGAGGGTGAGGGTAGCTCAGGTTCATTCTTGTCATCATTATCAGACACAAAGGATGACTTCTCTTTCCATAATCCAGATTTGTGCAATGTCAGTTTCTAATAAACAGTCGACTGGCTAATGGGTTGAAAGTTAGGTTCACTAGTTCTTCTAGGTGGAGTTAAAGAACTCCTTTTAGACGACCTAGGTTTTGAATCCTGAAGTTCAATCTTCTTCCTAGGTGTCTAATAGTAAGGACAAAAGGAAGCAATGTGTCCACACTCTCCACAGTTGTAGCATGACCTGCTATCAACTTTATGATTAAACTTTCTTTGTGGAGATGTGTGTGACACCCTAGTAACATCACTCAGTTTGGGTTTTGACTCTGTTTCTTTTGATGTTTTCTTTTGTTTAACAAAATCAATTGTTTTAACATTTTTAACATCTTTTTCCTTTTGCTTAACTGGTTTTTGACATGAAGCTTATGAAAGATTAACATTAGCAGTCCTTTTAGATTCAGATTTGACTTTGTTTGTCCCGGAATTTATATTAACCTTTTCAAATTCTTTTTCCAGATTAACACAAGGGATTTTACCCTTTGCCTTTGAAGTGGCCTCCTTTTGTTTTGTTCCAGATTCAATTGATGAACATGCGGAATCTAGATCACTAACAAGAGGAGTAGACACCACAATCCTTGATGGGGTTGTTATTTATTGGTCTACTCTTAGTGTTCATCAAGGTCTCAGGTGGTGGTGGAACCACTTTATAACCCAAACCCTCCCCGTTGTTTCTTTCTCTCACTAAGTGTTGGATAATATGTGATGAACTTGTCCAACTATGCAGTTTTTGCTTTAATGAGTTTACTTCTACTTCTAAGACTGCCTTTTGCTTCTTAGTGTCTTCTAGGGAGTTAAGATAATACCTAATGTCATTAGGTTGGTTAAAAGCAACTACTTCAGTTTCCCTAAGCTGTTTGGTCAAAAGGTCCATCTTTTCTTTGTAACTATGCTCATTTTGTTTTAAAACTCTATTAGCCTCAGTGCATAGTTGCAAATCCTTTACTAAGTTATCATTATGATCTAATAACCTAGCAAATTTCTCATCTATGCTATCTCTAAAAGTATCACAATCAGAACAAGCATGATTTCTTAACAGTTGGTCAGTGGTACTTACCTGAGGAGGTTCAGAAGAGTTAGCCATCAATGCAACATCAGATGTCTCTGGTTCTGGTGATTTTGTCTTTGCTGTTGAAATCCCTTCTTCAGGCTTGTAGCTGACCTCAGTTGCAGTTGTCTCTTCAATATTTGACATCGCTATCTCAACTGCAATATCTCCCTCACTCGCGGAATCATCATCTAAATCTTCTACACTGGCAATATTAGATTCCCCTGGAGAGACAAACCGAAAGCTCCAGTCCCGTCCTTCATCATCATGAGCAGTCAAGGCTTTTGGATCCTTGCTTGATGAAGTAGAACTGCTAGCTTGCTTGTCTTGACGAGTGAAGGACGAGAATGGGTTCCCGTTCCCAGTCTTCTTTGGCTTCACACATTCTCTCTTGAAGTGCCCCTTTTCTCCATAGTTAAAGCAGGTCACTTTACTCTTGTCAAAGCCAAATGTGGTATCCTTAGTAGCAACCAAGTTCTGTCCAGTCTTTTTCACAAACTTCTTCACCCTCCGAACAGCACTAGCTAAGGCCCACATAATGTTCATTCTCTCCAGCTCCATTTCAACCACCTGCTCGTAGTCCTCATCAGCCAGATGGCATTTTCCAATCTTCCCAGCAACAAGTCCATCATAAGAATGAACCACTACTGCCAAAAGATCCATGTGCTCTCGAGCTACTTCCACAGTCACATTACCGAGGTTCTCGGTCTTTAATCTAGTAGCATTCGCTTCAGTTCCAATGTAATGGGTACAAGAAGACCCTGACGTTTCTGAACCTGAAGGAGAAGCTTGTGAAGGACCCGATGAGCTAGACACAAATGCAGTCTGAAGAGGTGCTCCAGATGTCTTAGCTTGAGGCGTGGCATTATACAAAGCTAGATTCTGAGTGTGCGAAGACTTCTGAGCTCTGTACTTCATCCTAAGTGCTTCTTCTCGCAGCTTTAGAATGAAGTCATTGATATCCAACTTTGCCAACGTCTCATTCTGTCTCAGATTTGACACAAATGAAGCCCACTTTTCCGGCAATCCGTTTGCGAAATTTGACACCTTTTCTTCCATGGTAGTCACAACACCATGTGTATGCATTTCACTCATCAGATTGTAGAATCTGTCAATAACATCGTCCAAACTCTCGTTTCCCATCGATGAGAAGTTGTCAAATTCTTTCTTCAGTTCATTAGCTTTAATTGCCTTCAGCGAAGCATTCCCGTTGTATCTCTTTTCCAGCTCATCCCACAATTTCTTGGCCTGCTTATCTCCGAGTACTGGTGGAAAATATCTTTAGGAATAGACTGTGTAATCAATGCATAAACTCTCTTCTCTGCATTATACTTAACTTTCTAAGCATCAGTCATCCCTCCTAAAGTAAGCTTTACCCCATCTGCTCCCACCAGCATACTATACCCAATCTCGATAGCTTCCACAAATTTGGATCCACTCCATTGAGGTAGATCTCAAAACGTTGTTTCCAGTGGGGAAACTCATCTAACGTTAAGAGTTTTGGTGGTTTATTATGATTCCCTACCTCACTCTCAAGCAACAGTAGGTTCTGGATCCTTGAGTCATTGCCAGTAGTAAATGCTGACATTTGATCTTCCATCACGATTAACTTTTAAGTGTACTAAACAAACTGTCAAACTGGTGCGACTGGGTGATGCGAATGGGCTATCCGAGCGAATGAACTATGCGATTGGTTCAATCGTGCGGCTGAACAAAGCGATTGGTTCAGTCGTGCAAATGAAGCTGATGCGTATGAACACTGCGAACGGATGGTTCAGTCGTACGAATGGAGATGCGACTCAGTCCAATCGTGCGTCTGAAGGTATGCGAATGAAGTCCAGTCATGCGAATGGCTCACTTGTGCGACTGAAGCTGCTGTTTTGCGAAAATTTCTAGGTTAAACGTGTTTTAGCCGTAAAAATTCGAAATTTCGCAAACCCTAATCGCCTAAGGTCGTTGAAACCGAAACTTGATGAGCAGGGAACGTCCAAGACAACTTTTGACACAAAAGATTGCGTGTTTTAGTGTAAAAACACAAACTTATTATCAATCTTGATTGAATCACACGTAATCAAGAGCCAATAGCTCTGATACCACTTGTTGGGACCGGGTAATTGAACGAAATACCGAATGATTAACGTGTAAACCAAACCAAATAGTGCGGAATCCTATTTGATTGGCGATCCAATTAGTGAGAATGCACGTAGAATCAATAAAGTATTGAATCAAACGTTAAGAATTGATTAGGAATCGATCTATAGCGTTCTATGAACTTGGAGTATCAACTTGGAGGCTTCTGGACGGCTAGGGTATGTCTGGAGTCGAAATAGAATGAATGCCCTCGTTTTTCCACGAATTCGGTTGTATTTATAGGTTAGTATTGTTCATTCGTGCGACTGAACCATTAGTATGGTTCAGTCGTGCGATTGAACCATGCGGTTGATTCATCTGCACGACTGAGTGTTCAGTCGTGCGACTGAGCCAATCTTATGTTACAATCATACGACTGATCCAGTCTCCTGGTTCAGTCGTGCGACTGAGTCATTCGTATGAAGTTATTCATGCGTATGGTCCATTCGCATGAGAACTTCATTTTGTTAAGTTTGAATGTATTAATTAATATAACATTATGTGTAACAATTCAAACAACCACAAACCTAATTAACCAATTCAACATCGACTCATTAATGAAATATCAAACATTATAAATAACAAACAACCAATATCATTTCATTAATCATTCCAAACATTACATCAGAATCAGACAAACAAGATCTATTACATTCATATCATGATCTAGGGACAAACATGTATCAACAGTTTTCCATTGCTTCAATCTTCACACAGGCTAACCTGATTAACATCACCACCTGTAGAAATTCCCCCTCACATTCAGCATATCCCAATATATAGACATTTTGAAGATGGGTCTTTGTTCTGAGAAACGACATCAGCAACCGTAACCGTAGGTATATGAGGACCTAAAATAATCGATTCCCATTGATTATGATCTGTGTACAAAAAGAAAGCTTTGAGACATCTCTTCCAATCTTCTAAATTCGCAGGAAACAAGCTTGAACTTTCATTCAAAAATAGATTCGGCAGCAATTTCGCTTGATGATTGGTCAAAAACACTAATGAATTTTCGTTCAAGGGAATACTTTCGCTGAAACTCTAGAAAACAACTTCTGATCCAAAATAACTCATAATTTCGCTGAATGAAGATGACAGTTTCGCTGTAAGAACAGTAATTTCGCTGGTCGATCTCAAAACCCTTTTTCACCTCAAAATCAATCTGAAATCATCCAAATCTCAATGAATTTGAGATCTGATGATTGTAGAATCTTCCTCAATCAGGAACGAGCATAATTCAATCAATTTCCATGCCAAAAACAGCTGATAATCCAATGAAAATTGATTGAAACTAGATATTGACCAAAACCACAAAAACTCAACAAATCAAGAGCACTAAGGCTCTGATACCATATTGTTGGTCCATGTGATCGATGAACAGTACAATTGATAGGATAATTTGATCAATATCAAACACACAATCCAAATAACAACAATTGAGAAGTGAATATGATGAATCAAGACATAATTGGTACTCAAATGAACAAACTCACTCAATAACAATAAGCACAATTGTATTTCAATGAAGTAACTGCTTAGAAATGGTAGCTTGCAACAGAATTCCACGATTAGGGTTTTGCAAGCTTACCGTACAAAGTGAAATGACAATAGTATAATAGCAGTCATAGATTCGCTGACAGTTTCGCTACCAGCGAAACTGTCATGCCGAAACTATAGTTTCGCCCGGCAGAACACAAGTTCGCCGGGTAAACTAAAACAGCAAACTGTGAGCGAATGTATAGATTCGCTCACAGTTTCGTTGGACTGCCAAAACTGCTAATTACAAACAAAATACAAAATGAAACTAACAAAAGTCCTATTACAATGTAAAGTAAACATCTATACTAAAGTGAGTCCAACCTAACATGATCTTCACCAACAATACTTCAGGTATGTTGAGATTGTGGATACCCTAGTGGATGGAGGAGTACCTCTTGAGAACGGGACATTGTAAGGAAGTTCATGTCCTCACTTCCTAGGCAATGGACACACTATTGTGTGGTGATCAGAGGACTGAGAACCTTAAAACTCTTACTCTGACAGAGTTGTATGGGATTCTCAGTGGATACCAGATGGAATGAACATGCAAGGTCCATCTGGAAACTCCAACAATCAAATGGGTTCAGCCCTTCATGTAGTTGAAAGGGACAGCATAGAACCCCAACATCATCTCATATGCTACCCTGACAACTCACATAAGGGTCCTTTCATCACCTTCCCGGAGACACCAAGAGAGAACTTTACTCAAGGAAGTCCATTCCAAGAGACAAGTTCTTCTCAAGCCTTTGTGTCTACTGATGAAAGCTATGGAAATTATCTCTTCACTCTTGAAGACCTGGACTGTATTCATCCAGATGACCTGGAATACATGGAGATAGTTCAGCAGATGGCTCTCCTCACTCATAGAGCCAAGAAGTTCTACAAGAGAACAGGAAGAAGATTTCCAAGCAATGCTATCAGTGGAAAATTTGGCCTGGATAAAAGCAAAGTTAAGTGTTACAACTGCAATCTTATGGGTCACTTTGCTAGGGAGTGTAAGGCACCTAAAGAAAATGGGGGCCGAACACAACCCAGACCAAACTACACTGACAAAGCTCCTCAGTCTGAGAAGACTAAGCAACATGTTGCTGTCGCTGTTGAAGAAGGAGGTTTTGACTGGAGTTTTTAGGTGGAAGATGCTTCTCCAAACCAAACACTGATGGCTGATCATGATGAAGCCAAGGTATTGGAACATCTCTTTACTCCTGAATGCATTGCTAAAGTAAATAGATACAGGTCCTACAACTTGGAGATAAGATCTGATCTTGAGTCCTTAAACATTTTAAAATTTGATTTTAGAAAGTCTGAAAATGATTATAAACTAAAAATAGAGGACTTAGAGAAAACTATTTCAACTCTAAAACATGAACACACAGACTTTAGAACTCAAATTCAAGATCTCATAACCAACCTAACTGAGTGCCAGGCTGAGCTTGTGATCAACAAAGCCAGGGCAGAAAAGAGTGTTCTTGAAGAAGAGACCTTCAAGAACATGATATCCTCATCCCTGCACAACAAAGTGTGCTATCAAAACAGACAGGGACTGGGATCAAATGAGATAGCTCCTCCACACACAATCTTGTCTGTAAGATCTCCTAGACGTGGAACTTGTGAAGATGAGCTTCCTCTCATAGATCCTATAAGTGAGGATGATGAAAAAGTGATAGTGAAGAATTCCACTGAGAAGAGTGAAGATGAGGATTCTTCCAAGGGCCACTATCCTTCTGAGGAGAAGAAATCAACTGTGATGACCAAGTCTAAGAGAAAGAACTTGATCAGGAAGAGCAAAAGGAAAGCAAAGAAGGCTCAAGAAATCAAGGCTACTTTTGATGCTAAGTAGAAACAAGTTTTTATCTCTGCAGGTTTCAAAGTAGTAAAGACTAAAGACATCAACCAAGACTCCTCAGCTAACAATACTGGTTCATGTTCAAATCATCACAGTGCAAAGAAGAAGACTGAGCTGCTGTGTACCACTGCTACACAGCCTGGACCATCAAACTCCAAGAACAGTTCACAGCCCAAAAGAACTGTCTCAGCATCTACCAAGATGAAGGTGGAGAAGGAATGTGACCAAAGCCAGTCTTGCTCTCAAAAGGAGACTCCTTTGAAGAAGAAAATGTTATGTGTCATGTGTGAAAGTACTTCTCACATTGCCAAGGATTGCCCATACAATCCTAAAAGTACCATCCACATGACCAATTCAAAGACTTCAAAGAATCTCAAGAAGTCTCAAGCTTCGGAAGGAAAGTCTATTCCTTGGAAGCTCCAATCAAAGAAGAAGGTAAATGGAAAATTACCTTCGGAAGTAAAATCGGTCTCGGAAAAAAGGAGTTCTTTCAAAGCACTAAAGTCTGCTGCAGTGACTGTAGAATCTTCCGAAGGTTCAGTCATCAAAATGTGTGAAGTTCCAAAAGCTTCTAGGTTTTGAAGGTCAAGTCCAAGACTCCAAAGGTGGTGTGGAAGTCTAAGAAAGACCAAATGACTGAAATTTCTCCATCAACAACAGCTGAAGATCCCCATAGTACAACCATAGGATCTATTACTGTTGCATTACCTTCTATTACACTTACTGAGCCCAAGACAAGTAAGGCTTGGGTTTCCAAATGTAACTAATCATTTTCTTTCTGCAGGAACAACTCAAGACAAACAGGAATGTCTGGATAATTGACAGTGGCTGTTCCAGGCACATGACAGGCAATAGGTCTCTACTCCATAATTTTGAGAAAATTGATGGAGGACCAGTTGCTTTGGGAGGACATGAACGTGGTTACATTTCTGGAAAGGGCAAGGTCACAAATGGTAAGCTCAGCATCGAGAAGGTAAACTTTGTTAAGGAGCTTGGGTACAATCTTCTGAGTGTATCCCAATTTTGTGATCAGAGTCATAACATGCTCTTTACTGAGCATGAGTGCATTGTTCTCAAGCCAGGTGTGGTCATTCCTTATGAGCATATCCTGCTCAGAGCCCCCAGGAAAGGGAACATGTACAAGATGGATTTGCAAGAAACATCTCCTTCTGGAGAGGTTTCATGCTTTCTATCTAAAGCAAATAGTGATGAGTCTTTCCTATGGCATAAAAGAATGTGCCATGTAAACTTTAAGAACATAAATAAATTGATTAAACATGATTGGTAACTGGAATGCCAAATAAAGAGTTTACAAGTGATGATCTTTGTGTTGCATGCCTGAAGGGGAAGCAACACAAGGTATCTCACGAGCCTAAGGAAAAGAACTCCATCACTACTCCCCTACACTTGTTACATATGGATCTCTTTGGCCCCACCAGTGTAATGAGTTTAGGAAGGACCTATTACTGTTTGGTGATCATAGATGACTTTACAAGATTCACTTGGGTCTTTTTCCTTAGAACTAAGGATGAAACCCCTGAGATTCTGAAGAATTTCATCTTAAAAATTGAGAATCAATGTGATCATAAGGTCAAAACCATAAGATGTGATCAAGGAACTGTATTCAAGAACCAAATCCTTGATACATTTTGTGATGAAAAAGGTATTACAAGACAATATAGTGCTCCCAGGACTCCTCAACAAAACGGAGTTGCTGAGAGGAGAAACAGGACACTTATTGAAGCTGCAAGAACTATGTTGTCTGACTCTAAACTGCCTATCACCTTCTGGGCAAAGGCAGTTAATACTGCTTGCTATGTGCAGAACACAGTTTTAGTAGTTAAGACACATGGTAAGACCCCTTATGAACTTTGGCACAAGAGGAAACCTTTCATTGGTTTTCTCAGGTCATTTGGATGTCCCTGCACCATCTTGAATACCAAAGATCAAATCGCCAAGTTTGCTGAGAAATCAGACGATGGACACTTCATGGATACTCCTCTCAAGCCAAAGCTTATAGAGTATACAATCTCAGAACTAGAATAGTTAAGGAGTCAGCCAATGTGACTTTCAATGAACACACACCATGTGTGTTGGTTCTGGTCCGGATTGGCTATTTGATCTTGATTTAGTTACCAACTGTTTTAACAAATCTTGTGAGCATGTTTCAGGATCTGCAGAAAATTTAAATACAGGTGATCCTGACCCAAGATTTGAGCTAGGAAGATCTTCAAGTCATACATCTTCAGCTCCAGTTGAAACTACTTCAACAAATGAAGTTTCTATCAGCACACCAATGACAAATTCAGCTGATAATCTGGTATGCCTTCAAATTTCAGCTCAGAGGCTTCTCAACCAGATAAAGACACCTTAAGTGTAGAAAACAACAATGGTGATGGTGATAGTGATCAGGAATTTCTTGATGCTAATAACCATACCATAGATGACAACATCAATGATGTCACACACTCATTGGATCAAGTTAATCTTCATAAGTGTGATAATGTGGAGGGTAAATCTTTAAGCCCAGATCTAAATTTCTCAAATTTGGATCTCTCTCAGCAACTTGGTGATCCCTCAGCGAAGGATCCACAGGTCTCACCCCACCACAAACATCATTGGAGATGTTGACACAGGGGTAAGAACAAGAGGACAAACTCATAAAGCAAATATTTGTTTTCACTCGTGTTTCTTATCTCAGATAGAGCCAAAAAGAAATGATGAAGCTCTAAAGGATGGAAGTTGGGTTGAAGCTATGCAACAAGAGCTGCTTCAATTCAAAAGGCAGAAAGTTTGGAACCTTTGTCCACTTCCTCATGGGAAGAGTACCATTGGAACCAAATGGGTTTTTAGGAATAAGAAGGATGATAGAGAAATCATCATCAAGAACAAGGCAAGACTAGTTGTTCAAGGATACACACAAGAAGAAGGGATTGACTACACTGATGTCTTTGCTCCTGTAGCGAGACTAGAAGCTGTTAGGATATTCTTGGCATTTGCTGCGTCCAAGAACTTCAAAGTCTATCAACTTGATGTAAAGTGTGCTTTCTTATATGGAGTGATTGATGAGGAGGTTTATGTCAAACAACCACCTGGTTTTGTAGACCCTGATCATCCTGATTATGTCTGTAAGCTTGACAAAGCTCTTTATGGGCTGCATCAGGCACCCAAGAAGTGGTATGAGACACTTTTTGAGTATCTCTGTAAACATGGTTATAGGAGAGGTGCTATAGTGGAACTCTCTTCATTAAAGGATAGGGAAATGACTTAGTGCTGGTTCAAGTGTATGTAGATGACATCATCTTTGGTTCAACCAATCCAAAGCTCTGTAAAGCTTTGAGAAGCTGATGAAGACAGATTTGAAATGAGTTCAATGGGAGAACTCATTTCTTTCTGGGAATTCAAGTGAAGCAGGTTGAGGATGGCATCTTCATAAGTCAGTCAAAGTATGTTCAAGACATACTCAAGAGGTTCAACATGACTGATTGTAAGATTGCTAAGACAGCCATAGCCAGAAACCACTCCCTTGGTCCAGATCTTGAGGGGCAGTGTGTAGATGAACACTTATACAGGGCTATGATTGGTTCTCTTATGTATCTTACAGCTAGCAGGCCTGGTATCATGTTTGCTACATGTATTTGTGCAAGATATCAAGCCAACCCTAAGATGTCTCACTTAATCACTGTGAAAAGAATTTTAAGATACCTCAAAGGTGCTTCAACACTTGGTCTATGGTATCCAAAGAATCCTAATTTCAATCTGTATGCCTATACAGACAGTGATTATGGTGGTTGCAACATGACAGCAAAGTCTACATCTGGGGGATGTCAATTCCTTGGTGGAAGGATTGTCTCATGGCAATGCAAGAAACAATCCTGTGTGTCTGTATCAACTGTTGAGGCTGAATACATTGCTGCTGCAAGTTGCTGTGCTCAAGTGCTTTGGATTCAAAATCAGATGCTGGACTATGGATTTAAATTCAAAGAGACTGCTATCCACATAGACAACAATAGTGCTATCTCTATTACTGAGAACCCTGTGCAGCACTCAAGGACCAAACACATCAACATCAGGTATCATTTAATAAGAGATAATTATGAAAAGGGATTAATTAAACTTGTCAAGGTTCACACAGATGACTAATATGCTGATTTGTTTACAAAGGCTTTTGATGAACAAAGATTTAAATATCTAATATCAGCTATTGGGATGATCAACCTTGAGTAAATTTTTCTTAAAACTAATTCTTATTATTTCTTAAAAATGTGTGTTCTAAGTTGTCTAGTCAATCATCTTCATATGCTCATGTTTTTTTTGGATTGGAAGATTTTCTTTAGATTAATTGATCATTTTATACTTTGAAGTTATTCATTTTAACTTCGGAAGAAAATCACATCTTCAAAATTTTAACTATCTAAGAAATTTCTTCGGAAGAAATTTCAATTTTATCTTCCTAAGCTTAAATAGTTATCTTAGATACTTACTTATTTTCAAGGACCATTTCCTTCCGAAGCAATAATTAACTCTCGGAAGCTATATTGATCCCTATACAAAGCTTTCAAGTAAATTTTTCTTCCGAAGCAAAATCATCAAATACTCTCAGGAAATTCTTCCAAAGTCATTTTACCTTCGGAAGCTTTTTCATTAAAACTTCCGAAGATAATTTACCTTCGGAAGCTTTTCGAATTCCAAGAAAACTACTTTTTGAGCAAAAAAAAAAACTACTTTTTCAGAGGTGGGACTGACGTTCGGATTTCAAAGTTTATCCTCTTTCATTAAACTTTATCTGAAATC
The DNA here is from genome assembly GCA_025506515.1 of Flaveria trinervia. Taxonomy (NCBI): domain Eukaryota; kingdom Viridiplantae; phylum Streptophyta; class Magnoliopsida; order Asterales; family Asteraceae; genus Flaveria; species Flaveria trinervia. The sequence goes on along the minus strand of CM046442.1, from coordinate 68,246,647 downwards.
CCTCTCTCATATAACCCAACGGTTTCCCCTCTTCTCTCATCTGCTTTTCATCCAAACCTAAAACCCAAATTTTCTCTCTGAAATTTATTCTTCATCTCTAAGCTACCTCACAATGGCTAACCTTGCTCACAAAAATGATTCCAACTTTACCATGCAGCTACACAGACAACATAATCAAGTTGCTCTGTTATGCTCTGAGAAAGATCCTCATTTCTCAGAGGTTTGCCGTTTCTTGTCTCTGTCTCACTACTTCACCTCCTTAACCATTGATCCTCCACTCTATGAGGATCAGTTGCTTGAATTCTGGAAGACCTGCCAGAGGTCATTATGGACGGGGAGAAGGCACTGTCTGCCACAGTGCAAGGGAGAACAATCTTCATCACTCCGGCCATCATCAACCGACATCTTCAGCTGGATGATGAAGAAGGTGAGTGTTCTTCCCAAAGGAAGCTGTAAATCATTCCTTTGAGCAGATGGGCTACGAAGGATATTTCTCTGTAAAGACCTTCAGGAAAGGGAAGGTCTCATCCCAGTGGAAATACCTGCTCCACGTGGTTATCCACAGCTTATCAAACAAGCATGGTGGTTGGGACCAGATTCCTAAGGATCTCTCCTTTAGTTCATGGAATGGTTCAGGGGGTCAAGTTCAGGTATTCACAATTTGTTTATACTAATCTACTTGCAAACTTAGACTCCTTAGAGTATTACATGTTTCCTAGATATGTTCAACACATTCTCAACTGTGAACTGGGCTCACAGTTGAGGGAAACAAGTAATATTCTTAAATTGGGACAGATGAAGCCCGTCATCTTTAAAATAATGAAGAAGCCCACTATAGGCTTCTCAGGGGTAGAAACAGCCCTAGTCCCAAAAATGTTAGAGCTCATTGCTCAAGGTGACAACCTAGCAGCACAAGCTAGTGTTGAACCCACACCTGCTGCTTTCCAACCACCTACACAGCCCCAAATATCCATCACCTACCAAAGAAAATACAAACGAACCCCTGCTCAGACTATTCAGTCTGAGGAGGCACCCATACACTCACTCATATAGGAAGAAGTGGATATTGGAGCTCCCACTTCTCCTGAGGAGCAGACCACTCCCATTTTTCAAAGAATCAGTGCTGAGGTTCCTCATGCTCAGCCTGATGAGCTCACTAGCCCAACAGCCTTAAGCCTTCACTCTGAGTCTCAACACTCAAGTGAACAACCTTCAGGGGACAGCTACCATCCCCAGCCTTTGGATCTCAACCAACCAATTCCTAACCTATCCTTCTATACTGATGAAGACTTAGGATTCAGTGAGTACCATGAGTCTCTCTTCCCATCACCTACTCAAAGAGAGATGAGTACCTCTGACTCTCCTCAGTCTATCCCATATCAGTCACCTATCACCGAGGTGGACACTTCTGAACTTGTTCAGGATGTCCATATGGAAGAGGCTCTCACTTTTGATAGTGATTACATCATTAAGACCTCCACCATGGCAACTCAGCTCCCTGGCATCTCAACTGAGGCTGCCAGTGAGCAGAGGAAAACTAGCAGCCAAGAAACTCAAGCTGGTGGTGAGCGAGAGGACTTGGTCCAATCATCTCATCCCCCACTGATTCTTCTGATGAAGATGAGGGGAATTTGAGACTAAAGGTGCAGCAATTGTCAAAAACATGCACCTATTTAGTCTCTAAGGTTAGTCACTTGGAATCTCAGGTGACTACCTTACAAAACTAGGTCAATGATCAGCAACTTTAGATTTCATATCTGCAGGAACAACTAGCTGAGAGACCTTTAAGGACAACTCAACCAGGAACACAAGAACCTGTGGAAGTAATTGACTTATCCTCCAGCTCACCTATGCAAGTGGGTGCTGCTACCAAAAAGGGGGAGAAAGTTGTTACAACCACAGAACCTGGGAGTTCTTCAAAGAGAATGGACATAGAGGACTCAGCATCCTCATTGCTGTTGTGCATTCTTAGCAACTTCCTCAAGTTCACATTAATGTGGACTCTATAGACTCAATCATCAGGAGTCTCTTTGAGGAAGGTATACCAAGGGCTGTCTCATCTCCACCACAAAGAACTGGCAACTACATCATAAGGTGGAGGTATGATGAGGATAGAAGAGCCCTTATACTTCACAGAGTTCAAGGCCAACAAGAAGTTTTTCAGTTCCAAAGCTTGAGCTTCTATGAAAGACTGGATTTAGTCAACATGCCACTTGTCAATCCAAGCAATTCAAGACAAGCTGACAGGCTGGCTCAAAGAATCCAAGAAAAGATCCTTGTAGAGTTACTCTAAGAAGGAGACATAGGCAATCAGGCAATGTCATCGGTCAACTGGATGTTGAGGTGGACCCTAAGATTAGTTTCATAGGGGAAACCTTGACTGAAGGCCCAGTGGCAGAACCTGAGACCCCTGTCTCATCATCAACAACTGCTGCAGAGGTCCAAACTCCATCTGAAACACCTGCTGGTGAAGGTGTTTCTCAGCCTCTCTCTGGCCAGAGCATGGAAGCTACACCAAGCAATGAAGGCCAAGCCTCAATCCACCCTGAGTCACAAAGGTCTGTTGGTGACAAAGGGAAAGGAAAATGACTCCTGAGGAAATTGAGGAGGAAGAGAGAGAGAGGAAAAGGAGGCTAAGGGGAGAAAGTTCTTCTGGGTCATCTACCTTCATGCAAGCTGCAATCAGGGCTGCCCCCAGACCAAATACTCAAGATGATGAGTTAAGGGCAGTCAGGATTACCTATTTACAAACCAGGAACTATAATATTGATGAAATCATCTCCCTCCCCTTAGAAGAGTTAAATGAACTGGCTGACACGGAAGTGTCAAGAGAGATGAAGGAGAAAGAGGATGCAAGGTTACTTCTCCAATTCAAAGAGGGAAAAGACAGAAAAGGCTTTACAAGCATGCTCCCACTCTCTCTCCAGTTCAAGAAAGTCCTGCACAGGAAGATGTGGCTCCACAAGAACCTCAGGTAGATAAAGAAGAAGATAGGATCAAGATGATCAACTACTTGAGTGCCACAGGCTCTATCAGGCAAATGCACTTCTTCCCCTGTCCTATGACTTCATTGAGTTCGAGTACCTAAAGCAACTTGAGCTTGAGCTAGTCAAAGAAAGAAAAACAACCAAAAGGAAGCTAAGGGAAGAAGCTGCAAAGTCAAGAGCCATCATTCAAGAGAATGCAAAGAAGTCTGCTCACAGACAAAGAATGATGAGCTTCTTGAAGCTATATGGATTCTCCAGAAGGAGACTTGGCCCCATATCTCTATCTACAATGGATGAGCATATAAGGGTGATCAAGCAGAAGATTAAAAGTGGAGAACTGATTGACTTGCACTCTCTTCCAAGTCAAGTCCCACCTGAAGTGGAGGTCAAGTTTGAACAACCTGAGACACCTCAACCAGAACCTCCAGCTAAGCCTCAGCAAACTTCATCTTCTGATCCAAGACAAGGTCAAACTCCCTCTCCTTCTGAACCTGTGAGGGAGGAGCACCCAACTGAGAAAGACACTGATGATCAACATGGTGCTGCAGACTAGTCTTCTCAGTTAAAGACATTAAGAGGAAGAAGAAAATGGCTTCTAAACCAAAGACTAAGAAGAAGAAGCCAAAGTCATCTACCTCTACACCTCAGGCTGAATCAGATCAACCTGAGGAAGTGCATGATGAGGTAGCCCAATCAACTCCTATGCAAGTGGCTCCTCTAACAACTGAGACACCCATCTTGTCCTGGACTTATTCTACCAATCCAGAAAGATGGCATGTTATCAGAGATCAAGGTGTTGAGAATGTCTACTCCTGGCAAGACATAATCAACTTACCTCTGCATGATCTCTTTGAGATGAGAAGATACTATGATAATCTTGATGATCCTGACCATCTAATGAAGAAAGGAATGGTCTTGATTGTACTGAAGACCACCAACATCTGAAGATCTTCTAAGTGTTTTGGTAGCATCAGCCTAGGGGGAGTTTGTAAGGATTCCTTAAGTCTGATGCAACCCAAAACATCCAAAGTGTCTCAGCAACATGCACTAAGTACTGAAGTGAAGAATTTTCGGAAGTTTTACACAATGCATTAGAAAATACTCTAAGTGTAAAAACTTCCGAAGCCAAGACCAATATCTTCCGAAGCCAAAGATGAAGTCTTCTGAAGCCTCAGAGACAAAGTCTTCCGAAGCTTCAAGTTATGAAGACAGATTTCTTCCGAAGACTTTTAAGACATGCTTTTTCTGATGTACTTTTCTGTAAAGCTGGACACCTTTCCGCTGTGCCTCTGCAAGTCACCAACTTACATGAGTTGGTGAAAAGGTCCATGCTTTTGGTAACTGTACATTGAGGTCTTGAGTCTGTATACTTTATACTTTATGTACTTTATCCTTTTGTAATAGATAAGGATGTGAGCTATGGCATGTCATAGTCACAAGTCAAAAGGCAATCTGCCTTTTGACTCTACAATTGATTTTGTTTGTGTGTCTAGTCAATTGTATCCAGCTGGCTTTCAAAGTATAGCCAGCTGTAGGATGTAGTATAAGTATCTCATGTTCTTGTATCTTTTATCTTATGCTTTGAAACAATTGTAATAGAACATAGAGAAAGCAATATACTGCATTCTTGAAAACCATACTCTCTTGTTCTGTCTCTTACTTTACTTGTGCTCTTTGTATCACTTTGGTTAACCCAGTTCACTGTTTGATTAAAGTTTAGTTAATCTCCTCTCTTTGTGTCATTGTGTTGTAATTGTGTTAAAGCCCTTAAACGGTCCTGCACTTTCCTTTTGATTCCACAGTAGACTCCTTCTATTTAGTGATAGAGTTCACCAGTTTACCCGTGGAATCAGGATCACTAACCAAAGGAGTGGACACCATATGATCCTTACTGGGTTGTTATTTATAGGTCTACATTTGTATTTAAAAGGATCTCATGTGGTGGTGGAACTACTTTGTGACCAACCCTTCCGATTATTTCGTCTTTCACTAAGTGTGAACTATGTGAGAAGAACTGGTCCAACTATGCATTTTTTGTTTTAAAAAATTAACTTCGACTTCTAAAGCTGCTTTTCTTTCTTTGTTTCTTCCAAAGAATTTAATAAAACTTTATATCATTTTTTGATTTAAAGCAACAACCTTGGTTTCCCTTAGTTGTTTACCGAAAAGTTTTTTTTTGTAACTGCACTCTTTGTTTTAAAATACGATAGCTTCGGTGCACAATTATAGATCATTTACTAAGTTATCATTGTGGTCTAATAACCTAGCAAATTTCAAATCAATGGTTTATCTAAATTTGTCACATTCATCACAAGCATGTTTTTCAAATAGTTGGTCTTTAGTACTTACCTGTGAGCAATCGGTTGAATCAACCATCAATGTAGAGTTAGACTCTTCAGATGCTGGAGATTCTGAACTTGTTGCCATGAGCTCTTCCTCAACTAAGTGATGTACTACGTTCACAGCTTCTTCAGTATCTAACATTACTTGCTCAACTGTGATCTCATCTTCACTCGCATAACCATATCCAGTCCCTCAACACAGGCAATGTTTGATTCACCCGGAGACACTAGCGGAAGGTCCAATCTTTCCTTTCATCACCTTGAGTAGTCAAGGCCTTTGTCTCTTTGCTTGAAGAGGTAGCTCCACTCATGGGTTTGTCTTGACGGTTGAAGGTGGAAAATGGATTACCATTTCCTGTTTTCTTGGGCTTTACACATTCACCTTTAATATGCCCTGTTCCTCACAATTAAAGCAAGTGACTTTGGTTTTGTCAAAGACAAACGTTGTGTCCTTTGTGGCTATAAGATTATGTCCCGTCTTCTTAAGAAACTTTTTAGCTCTTCTAACTACACTTGTTAGGGCTCACATGATATCCATCCTCTCTAGCTCGTTCTCATCAACTTGCTTGTAATCTTCATTTGCAAGATGGAAATTTCCAATCTTCCCGGCAACTAATCCATCGTAGGATTGGACAAGAGCTGCAAGAAGATCCATGTGCTCCTTCGCAACCTCCACTATGACATTACTAAGATTCTTAGTCTTCAACTTTGTAGTGTTGGTTTCAAGAACTGTATATTGGGTTCCAGATGACCCTGATGTTTCTGATCCTGAAGCAGGTGGTTTGAGAAGGAGCTGCGAAACTAGACATGAATGTTGTTTTCAGTGGTGCTCTTGAACTGGTTGGAGTGGGAAATGAGTTGTAAAGTGAAGGATTCTGATCGTAGGATCCTTTTTGTGACGTGTACTTCATTCTCAGTTCTTCCTCTCTTAACTTCCTTATGAAATCATTTATATCCAACTTTGCAAGAACATCATTCTATCTAAGAATAGACACAAACAAATCCCATTTATCCGGCAAACCGTCTGCAAATCTTGACACTTTATCTTCCAAAGACGTTGTTACATCATGAGTGTGTAGCTCACTCATAAGATGGTAGAACCTGTCAATAATGTCATCCAAGCTCTCATTCCTATCGAAGAGAAGTTATCAAACTCCTTCTTAACAGCCTTAGCCTTCAGAGCCTTTAATGTTGCGTTCCCATCATATCTCTTTTCCAATGCTTCCCATAAAATTTTCACCTGCTTGTTCTCAAAGAATCGATGAAAGATGTCTTTCGGTATCGACTGAGTCAACAGGCATAAACTTTCTTTTCTGCATTGTACATAACCTTCTGGCTATCATTCGTTCCTCCCAAAGTTAGATTAACTCCACAAGCACCGGCTGGCATAGTGTAACCTACCTCAATGGACGCCCAAAGTTTGGGATCAACTCCATTTAGATAGATCTCAACCTCTGTTTCCATTGTGGATAATCATCTAACGTTATAAACTTTGTGGTTTATTATGATTCCCAATTTCATTTTCCAGAAGTAGAAGGTTCTGGATGCGAGAGTCCCTTCCGGAAATAAAGGCATTGAATTGATCTTCCATTCCTATAAACTATGAACTTTAGAACAAGACTGGTTCACTCGTGCGAATGGACAATGTGGACGAGTCAATCGTGCGGATAGAAAAATGTGGATGTCAATCGTGCGGATGGACAAATGCGGATGAGTCAATCATGCGAATGGACAAATGCGGATGAGTCAATCGTGCAAATGCAAATGACTCAATCGTGCGGATGGACAATGCGGATGGCTCAAACGTGCGAATGGACAATGCTGATGACTCAATCGTACGAATGGACAATACGGATGACTCAATCGTGCGAATGAGCTATTCGTGCGACTGAAGGCTGCTGTGTTTGAAAAATTTTGAATTTTGACACTTTGACACAAAACACGATTTTCCAGAAACCCTAATTTGCCGTATGACGAAAAACTTGAACTTTTATACCTGGAAACGTTGAAAAACACCTGTGGACTCAAAAAGATGATCTTTTTTGAATGACAAACATGATTTTAACACCAAAACTAATCGAATCACACGCAAAATCAAGAGCCAAAGCTCGATACCACTTGTTAGGGACCGTGTACGTACGGAGTACTAACTGATTATGCGTGAAACCGAATCAAATAGTGCATAATCCTATTTCATTGGCGATCCAATAAGTGAGAACGCAAACAAGATCGATCTAACGATTAAAGAAACATTAAGATTGAGTAGAAAACGATCTGATGCAAACTATGAAGTTGGAATATGTGTTCGGGATGCTCTGGACGGCTAGGTTATGTTGGTATATGATATAAGTATCAAAAGTCTCGTTTTTCCATGAACTAATTGGTATTTATAGGTTTGCAGTCTTTATTCGTGCGACTGAACCATTAGAATGGTTCAGTTGTGCGACTGACCCATGCGACTGATTCATACGCACGACTGAAGGTTTAATCGTGCGACTGAGTCATTCTCATGTTTCAATCGTACGACTGATCCAGTCTCCTGGTTTAGTCATGGGATTGGTTCATTAGAATGATGTCTTCATGCATATGGTCCATAAGTATGGACCATTAGCATGAATAATCATACAATACCTTCAAACCTGTATAATAAGTTCATATATATGAATTAAAGATACATTAACATCAAAGCACAAATCATATATCATTACATCGTTTCATTACACATATGTAAGCCATGACATACTTTTACATTAAGCACATAAATTAGGGACATATGTATCACATGTTTGTTCAATCTCTAGATTTCGACATGTTATAGCAAGTAAAACACTTTATTTTGATAACTTTGACATTTGTTTGTTCAAATTTTTGATGTTATTTATCATCATTCATTGAAATCATCATCTAATATTCATATATTCTAGATCTTATGCTTTGGAACATGAAGATTACATGTTGCGGGGCTTGGATCATCACATGCCGGTAAATCCCTAGTTGTACACTTTCCATTCTAATGGTATTAATTTGATTATAATCCATATATCTCTTGTCCTTGTGGATAGTTTAGGAAAAAAATTTCTTAAAATTATCAATGGAATTATAATGAAATGTTAAAACTTTGATTAACGTGTGTATGAATTGGATGTTTAGTTATGATCGACAAAAAACTCAAACAAGAAGTATAAAATATAAACAAAAAAATTGGACAGGTCGAGAGCTTATGTTGGTTTGAGTCATGACAATAGTTCTAGATTCCCTTCATGAATATTTTTGTTTATTAACAGGTTGGCACCTCACCCATGTTATCGGTATGCTAGCTAAGAGTGATATGGCCTGAGTGCGCCATGGGGTGAACATAATCCAGTCATTCGGAGTGATCACAAGCTTATGTTGGTTTCTATGACTTTTATGTTTTTATACACACACATATTTTGGACATGAATTACATGACAACATATTTTGAACTTATAAGCCTATGAACTCACTAACTATAAGGTTATACTTAAAAGGCTGATGCAACCAAAGCAACCAAAGCAACCAAAGCAACCAAAGAGTTCCAACATGCATGCATGATGTACATAGTAGAAGTTACTTCAGAAATTTTACACTCCTTATTTCCTAAGCCAAAGACCAAATCTTTTGAAACCAAAGATGAAGTCTTATGAAGCTTCAAGGACAAATTCTTCTGAAGCCAAAGACTAAAGACTGATTTCTCCAAAGATAGAGAAGACATGCTTTCTCTGATCAACTTTTTCATAAAGCTGACAAAGTTTCCGCTGCGACTTTGAAGAATCACCAACTTATAAAAGTTGGTGAAAAGGTCCATGCTTTAGTATACTATAGATTATGGTTTGGAGTCTGTAACTTTCTACTTTGTACCTTTTATCCTTTTTGTAATATATCAGGATGTGCGCTATGGCATGTTATAGTAACAAGTTAAAAGACAATCTGCCTTTTGACTGTACATTGATCTTGTTGTCTAGATTAGTGTTTCTAGCTGGCTTTCAAAGTATAGCCGGATATAAGATGTAGTATTTGTAGGACCGTTGAAGGGTATTCACTTACAACACAACAACACAATGAGGAGAGTTACTAAGAACACTTAACAAATCAAATAGGGAACTAGTTAACCTTTTAGTAAAGATGCTAGGAACACAAGTAAATAAGAGACACACAAGATAGCAAAACAAACAAGTAATTGGTTTTCAAAACTGTTGTATATTGCTTCTCAAGTTCTATTACAAATGTTACAAAAGCATATAAGAAATCTACAAGTACTTGAGATACATATACTACATCCTACAGCCGGCCATACTTTGAACGCCGGCCGGATACAATTGCTAGACAAGTACAAAATCAATGTAGAGTCAAAAGGTAGATTGTCTTTTGACTAGTGACTATGACATGCCAAAGCTCACATCCTAATATATTACAAAAAGGATAAAGTACATAAATTAGGAAGTTACAGACAGAAGACCTCAATGTACAGTTACCAAAAGCATGGACCTTTCATCAACTTATGTAAAGTTGGTGTCTTATCAGAGTTGTAGCAGAAAGGGGTCCAGCTTTATGTAAAAGGTACATCAGATAAGCATGTATTCAAAAACTCTTAGAAGAAATCTGTCTTCTAGTGTTGGCTTCAAAAGACATTGTCTCTAAAGCTTCGGAAGACCTCATCTTTGGCTTTGGAAGAAATTGTTCTTGGCTTCGAAAGATTTCACACTTAAAATATTTTCTGATGCCGGTGTGAAACTTCCGAAGCATTCTACTTCAGTACACTTGTGCATGCATGCAGGAGAGACTTTGCGTGTTTGGATTGCATCAGCCTTATGTTAAACCTTACAAACTCCCCCTAGGATGATGCTAACAAAACACTTTGAAGACTTTAGATATTTATAGTCCTCATTATGATAATAACCATCCCTTTCTTCATGAGATGATCAAGATAACTTAGACTCTCAAAGTGTCTTCTCATGTCAAAGAGATCATGTAGAGGCAGATTGAACATGTCTTGCCATGTGTAGACATTCTCAATACCTTGATCTATGATGACATGCCATCTTTCTGGATTTGTAGTGTATGTCCAGGACAAGATGGGTCTTCCTGATACTAGAGGAGCTATTTGATATGAGATGATGGAGTATCCTCTAGTTGCACATCCTCGGGTTGTTCTGACTCATCCTGAGGTTTGGAGAAGGATGCTTCTTTCTTCTTCTTCTTTGGCTTTGGTCTGGAAGCCATCCTTTTCTCTTTGATCCTTTTAACTGAGAAGACTGGCCTACAACACCTAATTGATCTTCTTTGTCTTTCTCAGTGGGTCTTCCTCCCTCACAGGTTCAGAAGGAAAGGGAGTTTGACCCTGCTATGAAGCAGAAGATGAAAGTTCCTGAGGCTCAGTAGGAGGTTAAGGTTATGTTGTCTCAAGTTGTTCAACCTTAACCTCCACTTCAAGTGGAACTTGACTTGGAGGGGAGTGTAAGTCCATTAGCTCTCCACTCCTGATCTTCTACTTGATTACCCTGATATGCTCATCCATAGTGGACAGAGACATAGGGCCAAGTCTCCTTCTGAAGAATCCATACAGCTTCAAGAAGCTCATCATCCTCTGCCTATCAACAAACTTCTTCATGCTTTTCTGGATGATGGCTCTTGACTTTGCAGCCTCTTCCCTTAACTTCCTTTTGGTGATCTTTCTTTTTTTGACTATCTCAAGTTCAAGTTGTTTCAGGTACTCAAACTCAATGTAGTCATAAGGTAAGGGAAGAAGTGCAGTAGCCTGATAGGGGCCTGTGGCACTTAGGTAGTTGATCATGTTGGTCCTATTGTTTTCTTTGTCTACCTGAGGTTCTTATGGAACCACATCCTCTTGTACATGACTTTCTTGAACTGGGGAGAGATTAGGCACATGCTTGTACAGTCTTTTCTTTATTCTTTCTACTTTGATTAGAAGAAGTAGCTTTGCATCCTCTGCCTCCTTTCTCTCCCTTAACAATTGCATCTCAACCAGTTCATTTAATTCATCTAAGGGGAGGGAGATGATATTATCAATGTCATAGTTCTTGGTCTACAAGTAGTTGATCCTGACTGCCCTCAACTCATCATGCTGAGTGTTTGGCCTGGGGGCAGCCTGATAGCAACTTCTATGAGTCTTGCAGACCTAGTAGAGGAACTTTCTCCCCTCAGCTCCCTTTTCCTCTCTCTCTCTCTCTCTCTCTCTCTCTCTCTCTCTCTTTCCTTCTCCTCAATCTCCTCAGAAGTCATTTTTCTTTTCTCTTTGTCACTCACAAACCTTTGTGACTCAAGGTGGAGAGAGCTTTGGCCTTCATTGCTTGGTGTAGCTTCTATGCTTTGGCCAGAGAGAGGTTGAGATGCACCTTCACCAGCAAGTGTCTCATCGAGGGAAGAAACCTCTACAATAGATAATGGTGAGTCAGGGCTCTCAGGTTCTACCACTGGGCTTCAGTCAAGGTTTCCCCTATGAAGCTAATCTTAGGGTCTGCCTCAACATCTAGTTGACCAATGATATTGCCTGATTGCCTTAGTCTTCTTCTGAAGCTGAAATCTGTAGTGATTCTGTCTTAATTCTTTGAGCCAGCTTGTCAGCTTGTCTGCATTGGCTTTGGTTGACAAGTGACATGCTGACAAGATCAAGACTTTTATAGAAGTTCAAGGTCTGAAAGTTGAAGACTTCTTGCCACCCATGAACTCTTTGAATGATAAGTGCTCTTCTGTTTTCATCATACGTCCACCCAATAATGTGATCTGAAGTTGGTGGAGATGACATTGCCCTTGGTATACCTTCCTAAAAAAGACTCAGAATGTAGGAGTCTATGGAGTCCTTATCAATGTGAACTTGAGAAAGTTGCTGAGTATACATAGTTGTAGTGAGGGTGGTAAGTCCTCAATGTCCATACTCCCTGAAGAACTCCCAGTTTCTGTAACTATAATGACTTTCTCCCCCTTTTTGGTAGCATCACCCTCTTGCATAGGTGAGCTAGGAGTTAGGTCAATCACACTCATAGGTTCTTGTGTTCCTAGTTGAGCTCTTCTTAAAGGTCTCCTAGCTAGTTTTTCCCTGAGATAAGACATCTCAAGTTGCTGATCATTGACCTTGTTTTGCAAGGTAGTCACCAGAGATTCAAGATAATGACCTTGGAGACTAAATAGGTGCATGTTTGTGACAATTTTTGCACCTTTAGCCTCAGATTCCCCTCATATTCATCAGAATAATCATTGGGGGATGAGATGATTGGACCAAAGTCCTTTCTCTCACCACCAGCTTCAGGTTCTTGGCTGTTGGATTTCCTCTGCTCACTAACAGCCTCAGGTGATGTGTCAATGGGCTGAGTTGCCATGGTTGAGGTTTGAATGATGTAATGAATTCTAGAAGTGAGAGCCTCTTGCATATGGATATCCTGAACAGGTTCAGAAGTATCCACCTTAGTTATGGGTGACTGATGTGGGCTAGACGTAAGAGACTCAGGAGCACTCATCTCTCTTTGAGAAGTGGAAAAGAAGAGAGAGTCATGGTACTCATTGAAACCTCAGTCTTCATTAGTATAGAAGTCAAGGTTAGGAATGGGTTGTTTAAGCCTAAAGGCTGGGGATGGTAGCTGTACCGTGAAGGTCGTTCATTTGAGTGTTAAGACTCAGAGTGAAGGCTTAAGGCAGTTGGGCTTGTGAGCTCATCAGGCTGAGCATGAGAAATCTCAACACTAATATTTGAAGTAATAAGAGAGGTTTTCTCCTCAGAAGAAGTGGGAGCTCTAGTATTCACTTCCTCCTGTATGGGTTGGTATATGAGGGCCTGTATAGACTCAATAGTTTGAGCAGGGATTCATTTGGATTTTCTTTTGTAGGTGAGGGTGATTTGTGGCTGTTGTGGTGGTTGAGATGTAGAAGGCATGGGTTCAACACTAGCTTGTGCTGCTAGATTGTCAACTTGAGCAATGAGCTCTAACATTTTTGAGACAAGGACTGTTTCTACCCCTGAGAAGCCAACAGTTAGCTTCCTTAAGATTTTAAAGATGTCAGGCTTCATCTATCCCAATTTAAGAATATTACCTGTTTCCCTCAACTGTGAGCCGAGTTCACAGTTAAGAATGTATTTAACGTATCTAGGAAACCTGTAGTATTCTAAGGAATCCAAGTTTGCAAGCAGATTTGTATAAAGAAACTGAGAGTACCTGAACATGACTCCTTAAACCATCCTATGCATTATGAAGGAGAGATCTTCAGGAATCTGGTCCCACCCTCCATGCTTTTTAGACAAGTTGTGGATAACCACATGAAGCAGGTATTTCTACTTGGATGAGACCATCCCTTTCCTGAAGGTCTTTACAGAGAAATCTCCCTCATAGTCCATCTGCTCAAAGGAGTGGTTAATAGCTTCTTTTGGGAAGAACACCTCACCTTCTTCATCATCTAGCTAAAGATGATTGTTGATGATAGCCGGAGTGATGAGGATTGTTCTCCCCTGCACTATGGCAGACAGTGCCTTCTCCCCATTCATAACAACCTCTTGGTAGGCCTTCCAAAATTCAAGCAGATGATTCTCATATAGAGTAGGATCAATGCTAAGGTAGGTGAAGTAGTTAGATAAAGCCAAGAAACGGAAAAACTCTGAGAAATGTGGATCTTTCTCAGAGTTTAACCGAGCAACTTGACTCTATTGTTTGTGTAACTACATGGAGAAATCTGGGTCATTTCATCGGTTAAGGTTGTCCATTGTGAGAAAGCTTAAAGGTGAAGGAAATATGAATGAAGGTGGTTTGAGAGAGAAAGTTGGGAATTTAGGTTTGGAGGAAAGATGAAGATGATAGAAAGAGGGGGAACCGCTGGGTTTATATTTGAAAAGGATTTAAGATAAAGTTAATGAAAGAGGATAAACTTTGAAATCCGTATGACGGTCCCACCTCTGAAAAGGTAGATTAATTTTTGCTCAAAAGTAGTTTTCTTGAAAGTCAAAAAGCTTCCGAAGGTAAATTGTCTTCGGAAGTTTTAATGAAAAAGCTTCCGAAGCCAAAATGACTTCAGAAGAATTTCCTAAGAGTTTTGAAAAAAATTGCTTCAGAAGAGAACTAAGACTTGGATGTTTTTCAATAGAAAAAAGCTTCTAAGAGTTAATTTGCTTCGAAAGGAAATTGTCCTTGAAAACATATAAGTGCCTAAGAGAGGTTTTAAGCTTCACAAGATATTTCAAAAATTTCTTTTGAAGGAAAATACTTAGGCAGTTATCTGTTTTGAAGGCATAAGTTTCTTTTGAAGATAAAAGCATATCTTCTGAAGGATCAAGATTTTTCATAATTCTTAGGAAAGTCTTCAAAAGGTTTTTATCTAGAGAAAACAAGAGCTTATGAAGGTGATAAACTAGACAACTTAGGACACACATATTTTAAGAAATAATATGAATTAGTTTTAAGAAAAACTTACTCAAAGTTAATTATCCCCATAACTGATGTAAGATACTTAAATCTCTATTCATCAAAGGCTTTTCTAAACAGATCAACATATTATTCATTTGTGTTAACTTTGACTAGTTAAGTAATCCCTTTTCAAAGTTATCTCTAATTAAATGATATGTTAGGATCACGGTATCTAGTTTGATCAATTAGATTGGATTTGCAGCGGAATGAGCACACAAATTAACAAATTTAAACAAGAACACATGAAATTTATCAATGAAACAATGTTTGTTATAGAGAGAGAAAATCTGCCAAAAGGAATATATTCATTCAATCCACGCTTTGGCTCGGCTTATCGTCCGGTTACAATTAGGTCATCTTTCCTATATAAGGAAAGCTGACGTTAGCTGATGTCACTTGACAGTGACATCTAACTGTTATTTAACTACTGAAAGTTAACACAACTACTGAAGATGTCAAACAGCTGACATCTTCTAACAAAAATACCAAGTGTTAACTATCACTACAACTACTGAAAAGAAACTACTGAAACAACAACGACTGAAGAACATGCTCTTCAGTCATTTTACAAGTACTGAAATAGAAAATAAAACTACTGAAAGGAAACCATCACAACAACTGAAGAATGCTTCTTCACCTGTTGTGACAAACTCTGAAAGCTTCCGTACTTGGACTTCTTGAACCTTAGTTGTTGTCATCAGCTGATGTCTTCAGTCTTTGTACTTTAGCTGTTGATCTTCAGTTATTTAGTCTTCAGCTGTTGATCTTCAGACTTTGGTCTTCAGCAGTTGAAGTCTTCAGTACTTTAGTCTTCAGCTGTTGATCTTCAGACTTTGTCAAACAGCTGATCAAGTCTTCAGTAGTTGTTGTGATGTCTTGTGGGACTTAAAGGTTTTTTTGATCTAGCTTATTGGTTCTTTTGGTCCAACATGATAACTGATATTGATGTGTTTTGTCCTTGAGTGCTACAAAAGATTCTCTATGATAGAGATAGCACTATTGTTGTCTATGTGAATAGGAGTCTCTTTGAAATTTAATCCATAGTCAAGCATTTGATTTTGAATCCAAAGCACTTGAGCATAGCAGCTTGCAACAGTAATGTATTCAGCTTCAGCAGTTGATGCTGAGACACATGATTGTTTCTTGCATTACCCTGAGACAATCCTTCCGCCAAGAAACTAACATCCCCTAGATGTAGACTTTGCAGTCATGTTGCAACCACCATAATCACTATCTGTATATGCATACAGATTGAAGGCAGAATTCTTAAGTTACCATAGACCAAGTGTTGAGGCACCTTTGAGGTATCTTAGAATCCTTTTGATAGTGATGAGGTGAGACATCATAGGGTTGGCTTGATATCTTGCTCAAATACATGTGGCAAACATGATATCAGGCCAGCTAGCTGTGATATACATAAGAGACCAAATCATAGCCCTGTAAAGGTGTTCATCCATACATTTCCCCTCAAGATCAGGTCCAAGGGAGTGGTTTCTAGCTATGGGTGTCTTAGAAATCTTACAATCAGTCATGTTGAATCTTTTGAGTATGTCTTCAACATACTTTGACTGACTAATGAAGGCGCCATCTTCAAATTGCTTCACTTGAATTCCCAGAAAGAAATTGAGTTCCCCATGGCACTCATTTGAAATCTGTCCTTCATTAGCTTCTCAAAGTCTTTGCAGAGCTTTGGATTAGTTGAACCAAAGATGATGTCATCTACATACAATTGAACTAGCATTAAGTCATTTCCCTATCCTTTGATGAAGAGAGTTCCATCTGTAGTACCCCTTCTATATCCATGCTTCCAGAGATACTAAGATAGAGTCTCATACCATTTCCTTGGTGCTTGGTGCAGCCTATAAAGAGATTTGTCAAGCTTGAAACATAATCAGGATGATCAGGATCTGCAAAACCAGGTGATTGTTTGACATAGACCTCTTCATCAATCACCCCATATAGAAAAGCACACTTGACATCAAGTTGATAGACCTTGAAGTTCTTGGATGCAGCAAATGCCAAGAATATCCTAACAGCTTCTAGTCTTGCTACAGGAGCAAAAACATCAGTATAGTCAATTCCTTCTCTTGTGTGTACCCTTGAACAACTAGTCTAGATTTGTTTTTTATGACAATGCCTCTATAATCTTTGTTATTCCTAAACACCCATTTGGTTCCTATAGTAGTCTTCCCATAAGGAAGAGGACAAAGGTTCCAAACTTTCTACCTTTTGAATTGAAGTAACTCCTCTTGCATAGCTTCAACCCAATTTCCATCCTTCAAAGCCTCATCAATTTTCTTTGGCTCTATCTAGGACAAGAAACAAGAGTTAAGACAAACATTTGCTTTATGGGTTTTTCCTCTTGTTCTTACCCCGGTGTCAACTTCTCTAATGATGTTTGTGGTGGGGTGAGACTTGTGGATCCTTAGTTGAGGGATCACAAAAAGTTGCTGAGAGAGATCTAAATTAGAAAAATTTTGATCTGGCATTGATGCTTCTCCCACCACATCAGCACACTTATCAAGAGAAACTTGATCCAATGAGTGTGTGACATCATTGATGTTTTCATCTATGGAGTGGTTATCAGCATCAAGAATTCTTGATCACTATCACCACCTCCATTGTCTTTTGCATTTGAAGCTTCTTTATCTAGTTGTTGAGCCTCTGAGCTGGAACTTGAAGGCATCTAAGATGTATCAGCTAAATTTGTCATTGTTGTGTTGATAGAAACCTCATTTGCAGAAGTAGTTACAACTGGACTTGAAGATGTGTAGCTTGAAGATCTTCCAAGTTCAAATCTTGGATCAAGGTCTCCTGGGGATAAAATATTTGTTGATCCTGAAACATTCTCACAAGATTTGTTAAAATAGTTGGTAACTAAATCAAGATCAAATAGCCAATGAGGACCAGAACCAGCCACACAGGGTGTGTGTTCATTGAAAGTCACATTGGCTGACTCATCAACAATTCTAGTTTTGAGATTGTATACTCTATAAGCCTTCACATGAGAAGAGTATCCAATGAAGTGTCCATCATCTGATTTCTCAGCAAATTTTGGCAATTTGATCTTTGGTATTCAAGATGGTGCAAGGACATCCAAATGACCTAAGAAAACCAATGAAAGGTTTCATCTTGTGCCAAAGTTCATAAGGAGTCTTGCCATGAGTCTTAACCACTAAAATTTTGTTTTGCACATAGCAGGTAGTGTTGACTACCTCTGCCCAGAAGGTGATAGGAAGCTTAGAGTCAGACAATATGGTTCTTGCAGCTTTAATCAGTGTCTTATTTCTCCTCTCAGCAACTCCATTTTGCTGAGGAGTCCTGGGAGCAATGTATTGTCTTGTAATACTCTTTTCATCACAAAATGTATCAAGGATTTGGGTTTTGAATTTAGTTTCCTGATCACATCTTATGTTTTTGACCTTGTGATCACATTGATTCTAAGTCTTTAAGAACAAATTCTTTTGAATCTCAAGGGTCTTATCCTTAGTTTTAAGGAAAAAGATCTGAGTGAATCTTGTAAAGTCATCTGTGATCACCAAACAATAAGAGGTCCTTCCTAGACTCATTACACTGGTGGGGCCAAAGAGATCCATATGTAACAAATGTAGGGGTGTAGTGATTGAGTTTTTTTTCTTAGGCTTATGAGATACCTTATCTTGCTTCCCTTTCAGGCATGCAACACAATGAGCATCACTTGTAAACTCTTTCTTTGGCATTACAGGTACGAAATCATTCTTAATCAGCTTATTCATGTTCTTAAAGTTTACATGGCACATTCTTGTATGCCATAGGAAAGACTCATAACTATTAGCTTTAGATAGAATGCATGAGACTTCTCCAGAAGGAGATGTCTCTTGCAAATCCATTTTGTACATGTTCCCTTTCCTGGGGGCTCTGAGCAAGATATGCTCACGAGGAATGACCACCCTAGGCTTGAGAACAATGCACTCATGCTCAGTAAAGAGCATGTTATTACTCTGATCACAAAATTAGGATACCTTGAGAAGATTGTACCCAAGCTCCTTGACAAAGTTTACCTTCTCAATGCTGAGCATACCATTTGTGACCTTGCCCCTTCTAGAAATGTAACCACCTTCATCTCCTCCAAAAGCAAATAGCCCTCCATCAATTCTTTCAAAGTTCTGGAGTAGTAACCTATTGCCTGTCATGTGCCTGGAACAACCACTATCAATGATCCAGACATTCTTGTTTGTCTTGAGCTGTTCCTGCACAAAGAAGATGATTAGTTACATTTGGAAACCCAGGTCTTATTGGTCTTGGACTTATCAAATGAAGTAAAAGATAATGTAACAGTAATAGATCCTATAGTTGTGCTTTGAGGATCTTGTACTATTGTTGATGGAGAATTTTCAGTCACTTGGTCTTTATTTGACTTCCACACCACCTTTGGAAGTTTGGAATTGACCTTCAACACTTCGGAAGCTTTTGAGACATTGGAAATTTTGATGACTGGACCTTTGGAAGATCCTGCAAACATTGCAGCAAACTTTAGTGCTTCGGAAGAATTCCTTTCTCCCGAGACCAAGTTTTCTTCCAAAGGCAATTTTCCACTTGCTTTCTTCTTTATTTTGGAGCTTTCGAAGGAAACAAATTTTCATTTTGAAGCTGAAATCTTCTTGGAGCTCTTGAAAGTCTCTTTCTTGGACATATGAAGAGTACCTCTTGGATTGTATAGACAATCCTTAGCAAGATAAGAGGTACTTTCACAAATAACACATTCCACCTTTTTCTTCCTAAGAGCCTTCTTTTGAGAACAAGGCTGACTTTGATCATATCCATTCTCCACTTTCATCTTTGCAATGCTAAGACAATCATTTTAGGCTGAGAACTATTCTTGGAGTTGGATGGTCTAGGCTGTGTAACAGTGGTACACAATAGATCAACCATCTTCTTTGTGCTGAGATGATTTGAACATGAACCAGAACTCTTGGTAGAGGAGTTTAGGTTGATGTTTTCAGTCTTTACCATTTCAAACCCTGTAGAGATAAAACTTGTTTCTGCTTAGAGTCAAAAGTGGCCTTGATCTCTTGAGCCTTCCTAGATTTTCTCTTGTTCTTTCTAATCAAGTTCTTTCTCAGAGACTTTGTCATCACAGTCTTTCTATCCTCCTTAAAAGGATAGTGACCTTTCTTAGAATCCTCCTCTTCACTCTTCTCAGAGGAATTCTCCACTATCACTGCTTCATCCTCTTCACTCAAGGGGTCTATGAGAGAAGCTCATTTTCACAAGTTCCACACCTAGGTGATCTTACAGATAAGATTGTGTGTGAAGGAGCTATCTCACTAGATCCCAGTCCTTGCTTATTTTGATTACACACCTTGGCATGCAGGGATGAGGATATCATGTTTTTGAATGTCTCTTCTTCAAGAATACATTTTTCTGTCCTGGCTTTACTGATCACAAGCTCAGTCTGTCATTCAGTCAACTTAGTTATGAGATCATTGATCTGAGTCCTATAGTTGGTGTGCTCATGTTTTAGAACTAAAATGGTTTTCTCTAAGTCCTCTATCGTTAGTTTATAGTCATTTTCAGCCTTTCCAAAATAACTTTTAAGATTTTAAGGACTCAAGATCAGACCTCATTTCTAAGTTGTAGGACCTATATCTATTGAGTTTAGCAATACATTCAGGAGTATAGAGATGTTCCAATATCTTGGCTTCATCATGGTCAGCCATCAGTGCTTGGTTTGGAGATGCATCTTTCACCTAAAAGCTCTAGTCAAAGCGTCCTCCTTCAACGGCAACTACAGCTTGCTGCTTTGGCTTCTCATTCTGGGTAGCTTTATTAGTGTAGTTTGGTCTGGACTGTGCTTGGCCACCATTTGTTCTTGGTGCCTTGCACTCCCTAGAAAAATGGCCCATCAAGTTATAGTTGTAACACTTGACTTTGCTTTTATCCAGCCCAAACTTTCCACTGGCTGTATTGCTGGGAAACTTCCTTCCTGTCCACTTGTAGAACTTCTTGGCTCTCTGAGTGAGAAGATCCATTTGCTGGACTATCTCCATATACTCCAGATCATCTGGATGGATACAGTCCAGGTCTTCAATGGTGAAAAGAAAGCTGCCACAACTTTCATCAAAAGACACAAAGGCTTGAGAAGAGCTTGTCTCTTGGATGGGCGTCCTTGAGTATAGTTCTCCCTTGGTGTCTCAGGGAAGGTGATAAAGGACCTTTTTATGAGTTTTTAGGGTAGCATATGAGATGATGTTGGGGTTTTATGCTATCCCTTTCAATCACATGAAGGGCTGAACCCATTTGACTCCTGGAGTTTCCAGATGAACCTTGCATGTTCATCTCCATCTGGTATCAACTGAGAATCCCATACAACTCTGTCAAGGTGAGAGTCTTTAGGTTCTTAGTTCTCTTGATAACAACATAGTAGTGTGTCCATTGCCTAGGAAGAGAGGACATGAACTTCCTTACAATATCTCTGTTCTTAAGAGCTACTCCACCATCCACTAGGGTATCCACAATCTCAACATATCTGAAGTATTGTTCAGTCATGGTCTCACATATTTTAAAGGCAAAATTTTCAAAGTGCTACTTCAGGAGATCCTTCTTGTTCTCCTTATCTTCAGAGGAACCCTTATACATCAGGTTTCAATACATCCCACAACTGCTTAGTTGTTTTGCATTTCTTGAAACCTATGTATACATAGTTTGGAATAGTAGTCTGAAGGGCTATCATGGCCTTTTGATCAATCTCTACTCTCTTTCTATCTTCATCTGACTAGTGACTATGACATGCCATAGCTCACATCCTAATATATTACAAAAGGTTAAAGTACGTAAAGTAGAAAGTTACAAACTCAAGACCTCAATGTACAGTTACCAAAAGCATGGACCTTTCACCAACTTATGTATAGTTGGTGTCTGATCAGAGTTGCAGCGAAAAGGGATCCAGCTTTATGTAAAAGGTACATCAGTTAAAGCATGTATTCAAAAAGTGTTTGGAAGAAATCTATCTTCTAGTGTTGGCTTCGAAAGACTTTGTGTCTAAATCTTTGGAAGAATTCATCTTTGGCTTCAGAAGATATTGGTCTTGGCTTTAGAAGATTTCACACTTAGAATATTTTCTGATGCTAGTGTGAAACTTCTGAAGCATTCTACTTCAGTACACTTATGCATGCATGTAGGAGAGACTTTGGGTGTTTGGGTTGCATCAGCCTTATGTTAAACCTTACAGTATTAGCATCTTAGATTCTTGTATTTATCTTATGCTTTGTAACACTTGTAATAGAACTTTAGAGCAACATACAAGATTCTTGAAAACATATTTATCTTGTTCTTGTTCATTTCTTATGTCTCATTACTTACCTGTGTTCTTAGTATCTCTTATAAAAAACCGGTTCCGTATTGATCTGTTAAGTGTTCTAACACTATCCTTATTATGAGACTGGTTGTATTGACCACTCTTAACCGGTCCTGCATCAATGTGTGCTGACTTTTTAGAGTGTGTCATTTCAGGTAACAATGAATAAGTACTTGTATAGAAGACTTTAGATGATGCCACTCTTGTTATAGAAATATACATTGGAAAATTTGGACTTTTGGTTTTAGATTATGTTTACCTGTTGTATTGTATGTTGGTTTGGAATTGTATATTGTTTGGATTCATGATGGTACTTGATCTTTCTAGTTGGAGCTCTTGGATCATTTGTCCATTATGGAATAATGTATATGATTAATTGTTCTTCACTGATGTATATCTCATTTAATATGTTCCTGATTCGACTCTGGGTACATCTTGTTGATACCATTATCATTATGATATTTATATGTGTATTAGTATCTTGATAATGTGTGACATATTATTGGATCTATTACTTTTGTTTGTATATATTCATTTTATTATAAATCTAGAATATCTTACTTGACGTTCTACTTTAGGGGCAAAGATATCGCTAATGTTACTAAGAAAGCAAATAGTTAGCATGAAGGTTCAAAACTTACCCAAATGTTAGCGAGGTCTTTGAGTTAGCAAAGTGTTATAGTAGGATCGAAGCCTTACTAAGAAGGGCTATAATGCTAAGCTAAGGACTCTCCACCTTATCTACAGAAGTAGTCAATTGACTTCTGAATGAATTCGCTCCTTGGTTTCCTAATGGCTTAATCTACAGATAGAAAGCCCTATGATGGGAAACTACCACGTTAGGTTTGGAGTACATTCGATTAGAAATCTATTGGTAAAAGTTACATTTGATACGCTTACGATTTTTATACTTTAATTTTGCTATCTCTATCATCCTTTGTAATAACTGCTATTGTTCTCTTTGTTAATAACCATATTATGCTTAGGCTTGTTTTTTTATGTGTTGTTTTCTTTGTTGCATGATAGGTACGGAGAGAAGAAAAGTCTAAGTTTTTTCAACCAAATTAGTCTTTGTGGGTGAACAAAGACAAATGCAGATGAACATTTGTCTACTCGCAAGGTTATTTAGAGAAAATGCTAAGTTTTGTTCAACCAGATTAGTTTTGTTCACGAAATTTGAGTGATTTAAAGTTCACAAAAGCTTACAAGTTTCTTACTAAAGGTTATTTAGTAGTAAATGACTTTGTTTTAGAGGAAGATGACTTTATATCAACCTCAAATAACCCAAGATATACAAAATTTGTGTCATCCCTTCAGAGCAAGATAAAGAAGCCATCACCCCTTATTGCTCAATCTGCAAATCAGACATTTACATCATGCAATCACACAAATGATGACCAAAAGCAACTTACAATGCTTTTGTGTCAAGTTTCGAAGCCTATCTTGGTGGAGGACTCATAATTTGACATGTGATTCAGGATGATTTGTAAGAAATGGATCCTTAATGTTGAAGAGATGGATCTCTAATGGCAAATGACCATGATCACTCTAATAGCTAAGAAATTTTTCAAGAAAGGAAAGAAGATGAGCTTGAATGAAAACACTAAACTTGGAATTGACAAAACCAAGGTAAATTGATAGAATTATGGTGTAAATAGGCACTTCTTAAGAGAATACAATGCACCAAAAAGCAATCACAACAAATTTCAAAGAGCTTCTTATCCATCATCAAGTCAAAGCTCTCATTCATATCATGAAAATCAAGGATCACATCATAATCATCTCACCATCAAGCATGACATAATATTGCATATCATCAACAAACCTCTTCTTCATCTCAACCTGCCTCTAATGCACTTGTCATCAAACAACATGGAGTATGTGACTAGAGTATGTATGCTGAAGAGGTGAAGCCCAACTATCAAATTATGCTCTCATGGCTCATATCAATAAAACTTCATCACCAATGCCTGCTCAGGTAAAAGCCAATATATGTTGTAGAAAATGCATTATTGAGGTGCAAGGCTACAAAGAAGACAATCTCAAAATGGATGCATTGGTACAAGAGAAGAATGTTAAATCTAAAATGTTAAAACAAGAAACAAGAGGTTTGGAAACTAAAATCAAATATCTTCTTGCATATATTAAAAAGCTTCATGGAGAGAAGTACATACTTGAAGCTGAAGTTGAGAATTTGACTAAACTTTTAACAAAGTCAAAAGCTAATCACTCAGCTACTAAAGTCAGACCAGAGAATTCCAGTTCTTATCAACTAAGCTTCAAGAGTTACTTGATGAATAAAAAGATCCAACTGATATCATTGGAATAGGCTACAATACACATGGCATCCACCATAAAATGACAATTACACTATCATGTCTGAGCCTTTCACAAAACCAGATGCCATAGACATCAAAGTTGTTAAAACTAAATCAGTCACATATTTTTAGCTAATCCATAAAATAAGCCTTAAGTTTATATGAAAAATGATCTTGAAAAGATAAAATATGGTCACCCAGTCAAGATCAAAGAATGCCTAGACAAGTCAGTGTATATTGCGAAGCCCAAAAGTCTAGTGAAAGCAATCATACCCATTATGAAATTTACTGCTGCAAGCATCTTGTTTGATACGAATGCTAAATTTATGATGAAATCATCTACTGAAAGCAAATATGATAATGAGGCATACCTCATAACATTTATGATTCATCTACTGGTAAAGCATGAGCATCTTCATTAGTCAAAGGAAAAACAAAAGCTGAAACATCGCAAAAATCAAATCCATAATGAAAATCACCTGTTCTAAAAGAAAAACAAGTGGTATCTAATATTTTCTCAAAGATTGATGTTAACAAGTTTGAGCAGGAATGTAATAAGTTAACAAGAAAGCAAAGAAACTCATCTAAACATCAAATAGTAGGGTTATCAAACAATCTACTAAGGTTAAAAAGAATGACAATGCTTTCTCATAAAAAAACAATCAAAGAAGCAAAGTATAATAAAAGCTTCAACATATCAACCCAAGAACACTCAAAAGTTCTATGACATCTGTCACATGATAAATCACACTATATCTGAATGCTACTTCATTGAGTATTGTTCAATTGTAATATGCATAATCATTCAATAGAAAATTATTATTTTAACAAATACCATTCATTGTGTGAAATGAACAATCATAATACTTCTAACTACTTTTTAAGAATGAAAAGGTTAAGATCCCTATAATAGTAACTAGTTTCTCCCATCTCACCTAAGTTTGCAAATCATACAAGTCCATCATTTAGAAATCCAGGAAAGATTTCGAAAAGTAAAGATGAACATCATGATACTTGGCATTTTAGGGTTGTTAGAGTACAACAAAAGAAAACATTTGATTTCAAAAGGAATTTGAATCCTATTACTAGGACTCAACACAAACAATAATTTTATAATTACCATCGTGCTAGATTTCTATACAACAATTGAGATCAACATTTTGATTATACATCTAATAGTTCCTCTGATGAAGAGATAGTGACACACAAATAGAAATCTTCAAGTTTCATTAAACCATATATGGTGAATTCCTTTTGGTAATGAACTTCAAGCTAGGTTTTCTAAACCTAAGTTTGATGAATCTATTGATTCAATAGTAAGAGGATCATATTAGAAAGTCATAGTTGTAGATAGAAATAGGAAACCCAAAACCATCTTGGCTTGGGTTCTGCATTCTAACTGATTTGTTTGGGCATACAGGGTCATCCCAAAAGGTCCAACAACATCTAGTATGTGGATAGTGGATGTTCTAGGTACATAAAATGATATAGTTCCTTTTTTATGATTTCAAGAACATACAAGGAACAACCGTGGCATTCGAAGGATATTCTCAAGGTGAAAGAATTTTTGGTGAATGTATAGTGACAAATGGCCAGTTGAGCTTTGACAAAGTCAAATACTATGAACAACTAAAGTTCAATTTGCTGAGTGTGTCAAAAATCTATGACAAGAAATCTTCTACCTATTACATTGACATTCATTGCTACATTCTGAAACCTAGGTTCAAAATCCCTGAAGAATAGATTGTCTTGAAAACATGAAGGAAGAATAACACATATGTCCTTAACATTAATTTTGTCTAACCTAAAGAAGAAACGTGTCTACTTTCAAAAGCATCTTTTGATGAGTATCAGCTATGGCACAAAAGTTTAGGACACAAAAATTTTTAAAAACATGAACAAACTGGTCAAAGAAAATCATGTCATTAGTTTACCTATGAAAGAAGAAGTTGGTTCATTATATACATACAAAGGTATTGCTCATCAATTCAATGCAGCTAGAACTTAATAACAAAATGATGTAGCTGAAAGGAGGAACATAACAGTGACTGAAACAGGAAGAACCATTCTAGTTGATGCTAAATTGACAACCATCTTTTGGGCGGATGCATTTAACACAACTTGCTATGTACAAAATAGAACTTTAATAGTCAAAAAATAAAAGAACATCGTATGAGCTGCTTTTTCACCATAAACCAGTCAATGGTTTCTCCAAATCCTTTGGTAGTCATGTCTTAATATTGAACACTAGAGACCATTTAGGGAAAATATATCTTAAACTTGATGAGGGTTTCTTTGTTGGATATTCATCTACCTCTAAAGCATTTAGAGTGCTTAATCCCAAATTCAGCATCATTGATGAATCAACAAAACTTGAATTCAATGAGCATCTATTTCCTAAGTCCTCTAATGGTCTTACCTAATTGTTTGAAGCAACCTCTCATATCTCAAATCTTAGGAACATTAAGGAGGGCTACATCCTCGATATCATTCTCCAGAGACACTCCTATGTAGTGTTTCAAATTGTCCATTCACTTTCCATGACTACCAAATCGTATTAAATTTCAATTACATCATATGGAAACACTTCTTTCACTTTAAATTGTCCTCTGCACCTAGCCTTAAGTTTTCCCGGGTATAGTTTCAATCTTGAATTATATAATATCACTCTATCCTCACACTTGAACTCTTTCACCTCTTTCATTTTCCTATCATGCAACGACTTCGTTCTCTCCTTATAACTCCTGAGCTATCATATGCCTTATCTCTAAGTTTTTCTAACTCATTAAAATAAAAATATTGGTTCTTACCTGCCTTAGCCAAGTCAAGCATAATTGTCTTAAGTGCATAAAATGCTCTATTCTCTAAATCAACCAGTAAATGACACGTCTTACCATAAACTATCCAAAAAGTTGTAGTCCTTATAGGCGTTTTGAACACTGTTTAAAGGCCCATAGTGCATCATCTAGCAATTCCTCCTAATACCTAAGATTTGTTCCAATCTTTTTTGTAAAATGCTCTTTATCCTCCTATTTACATTTTCTACTTGACCACTAGTTTGCGGATGATAGGTGGATGTGTAACTCCATAATTTGCTAACACCTTCTCTAGTTGGGCACTACCAAAACATGTTCCTCTATCGTTATTCAATGCCCTAGGAGTACCAACCTACTAAACAACTTCCTGAAAAACAATAGGACCACTCTCGTATTGTTATTGGGTAATGCTTGAGCCTCAACCCACTAGGACACAGAGTCTATAGCCACAAGAATGTATCTATTTCCTTTAGACACAGGAAACAGACCCATAAAATATATAACCCAAACATTAAAAACCTCTACTACTTGAATCGGGTTTTGGGAGATCTCATTATGCTTGGAAATGTTACCAGACCATTCACACACATCACAACTCTTCATTAACTCACTCTAATCCTTAAACACTATTGACTAATTAAACTCATAATCTAGCACCTTCTTTGTTATGTATGATGGCCCATGGTGATCTACTGTCAAACCTTTATGACAATGCTTAAGGATCTCCAATCCTTCTTCTCAACTCACACACCTCCTCAATAACATATCATCACTCACATGAAATAAGTAAGACACGTCCCATATGTAGTGCTTAGCATCTAAAAGAACTTCTTTCTCTGCTAAGATGTCATTCCTTCGATCATCTTACCATTGGTTAAGTAGTTATGCCAAATCAGAAAACCATTGCATACCTTCCTCCTCTGCTCTCTCATGTACCTCAAGTCCTCATGGGGGAATATGTCCCTGATGGCCTCCTCTGCTATATCCTCTTTATTCTGATTCTCTAATCGCGAGAGATGATCCGCTGTTACATTCTGAGCTCCCTTCTTCTCCTTAATCTCAATGTCAAACTCAGATAGAAGCAAGATCCATCGTATTAGTCAAGGCTTAACATCATTCTTTGTGAAAAGATAGCGCAAAGATGTATGGTTAGTGTACAAAATGGTCATAGAAAGCACGATATAGGATCAAAACTTGTCAAACAAGAAGACAACTGCTAGAATCTCCTTCTCAGTAGTCATGTAATTTTCCTAAGCTTCGTTTAGTGTCTTACTTGCATAATAGATAGGATGAAAGTGTTTGTCCTTCCTCTTTCCTAGGATGACCCCGACTGCTTAGTCACTAGCATCACATTAATGCTAGTACCAAGATCAGCTAATGTGTGGTTCATAATAGAACTACCAAAAAACATGACATAGTGAAAATACCCCGGAAATTTCTCTAGTACTTTATTATGCACCACCGTAGAGCAAGGCTTACTCAAGGTAACATTCAAAAGGTCTTCTAGCTTCATCTTGTTAGAAAGAAGATCCTTAAGGAACTTTTCATATTTAGGCATATGTTGGAATGCATCTACAAGTGGAAGACTGATTTGGAGTTGTTTAAACAACTCCAGAAAATGTCTATAATCCTTAGCGATATTCTGCGTTACAGACGAGCATGATATGGAACTCGGCTCAAATCTATCTCGGGAGTTGTCTTCGTCACTTCAACCTTCTTCTTCTCTACTACTTCCTCTTGTGGAGACTCCCTACTCGACGCAGTAATTGTTGGGCTACCCTCTGTTTCGGCCCTCCAGGAGTCTCCATCTCAATTTCCTCATCCACTTTCTCCTCTTCTCGTGTGACATGCTTCTCTTGTTCTCCTCCTTTACCACTTCTTGTCATCACTACTTTCACAATCACATTGGGATTCAGGAGAGTTCTCCTAGAGAAAGAACCTACATGTCGGTATTCTAATTACATAGCAATGTCACCAGAGGAACGCTACAAGTCTAGGAAAGCGGATTGCTGACTCTTTAGCAGAACGTCATGCTCACTCAATCTATTTTGGGTTTCTTGATCCTTATTGATCAGTTAAGAGAGTAACTGAGTCTGGGTAGCAAGTATGTCCCTCAACTCCTTGTCTATACCCCCACTAGCACTTGTACTAGGGCCTACATCCTCCATCCGACTGATTTTGCCTCTACTGAAAGCCAAGTGGGTTTCCCCCGGATCTCTAACCAAAGTTATGGTGACCTCCCCACCCTTAATTATATGAACCAGAAAACACACCACTTGAATTCCTACCCTGACCACTCATGAAATCTACTTGCTACTGACTCATAATTGGATACTCTCTCATATCATGACCACCTCTACAAACCTCGCACTTATTAACACTCATCTTCAGGTCTCAGATGTCATGTTGCATAACTTCTAGAGTAGTGGCGACACTAGTTTTAGTTTTGGAATGATTAATGCCCCTCGAATAACAGGAAATAACTCTAGTACTAGGAATGGAATTCCTAGTTTGTAGATTCTGCTACTCAGC